>JAQOTA010000064.1:0-600000 GCA_029532415.1 Marasmius tenuissimus | reverse complement strand
TCCTGTGCACTAGCGTTAGGCTCTTCTCAACTCGGTACATCTCAATGCGTCAAGCTCGTGCTGCACAAGACTTCATGCTTCAATATTGTCGTGCCTGTCTGCGGCTGGGTATCCCTCTCGTTATCAACCATCATCTCTCGCAGCACTTCGCGGAGATGATCAAGCGCTTTGGCCCATTGTATGGATGGTGGCTTTTTGCCTTTGAACGATTCAATGGAATGCTCGAAAAGGTCAAGAATAACGGAAAGGACAAGGGACGTATGGAGCTTACCCTCCTTCGGAACTGGGTTCAGACGCACCTGATCTACAAGCTCCTTCTCTCTCTCCCTGCTGATGCTCACGACTTGGAGCGCAAACTGATTGACCGGATCATTAAGAGTGAGGGTAGAGAACGGGGAGCCATGATGACACAGCTAAATATCTTCCGGAGCGAGGCAGAAACTGGTCAGTACCTGTCGCTTTTGAGTTCATTTACTTACAATTGGTATCAGATTCCGTTAAACTCCCTAAGCGGTTTGCCAAGAAACCTCAAAATGTTCACGAAAAAGACCCGAGTGGATGCCTCTACAACACCCTCCTTACATATCTTCAGCAACTCTGGCCCGATTTATCTCTGATCCCCGAATTCACCATGCAACCAGGACGCCCTCTTGTCGCCAAGAACTCAACACATTTTCTCCCATTCATTCGCAAGAACGGCCTTCGATATGGATGCTCGTCAAACCTGCGAACTCAGGCTGATAGCTTCGCTCTCATCTCGCTGACTGGAGGACACCGTGAGCCAGTTCGCATCGAGTACTGCATGATGGTCAAGATACCAGGAACAACTAAACCTCCACATGTATGTCTGGCAGTACGCCCTCTGGTTTCGGATGACAGAATACCCACAATGCCCTGGGATCTCTAGTACGTGGTTTTCTATACGGTTTTTGCACTGTTGACATGCAGATCTTTAGTGCCGATACCCTAGGTATCAACGTGTCGTATGCTCATAAGTTTGGGGCGCTAGTCATCATTCCTGCCTCTGCTATTGAAGCCCCCGTTGCACTCATTCCAGTTCGTTCAAATTTTGTACACAAGGATCTTTGGATTACGGTTTCCTATGACCATGTAAGTGTTGTTACAAGAAATTACAGGAGACTGATATGTTTTGCTACAGGATACATGCGAGCCTGAGGTATTCGAAGATGATGATGAAGACGAGTAAAACGCGAATCAACCCTTTACCATTCATCGCCTCCTGTGTTCCCACCTGCACCCTGGGTCTGGGCGGTACCACTCACAGTCGCACTGCGGCTTCGCTTCCTTGCTCTCCCTCCCTCACCACTTCCTTGTCCACGCTTCTTCTCTTCCCTCATCTTCTCCTCCTTCACAGCTTTGACATCCTCCTCCTTTTTGATGAGGTCTTCTGGATCCTCTTTGTCCCCCCACAACTTCCCACTAATTGCGATCCGCTGAGGCTCGTCATATTGCTTGTTTTCCGGCTTCGCCAACCATGTTTGATCTACCATCCACATCCGTGCTCGCATCTCCAGCTTGACCGCTCTCTTGATAGGTTCCTCGATCGGCTCACCACGTATACGAGGAGTATACTTTGTTCCGGACTTGGGGTCCTTCACGGCATCTAGCCGGTCGTAAAGACCTTGAAGCTGCAACATCGAGGTATGTAGCTGTTCCAATTCGAGCACACATCTCACTCACTTCATCAGAACGCCAGCCCGGTCGCCGCGAAATATATGAAACTTTATTTTCGGGGTTATCCTCATCGACAGACATCAGTGTATAGACCATTGCCGGGTCATACTTGGGATTACGGTCGGGGTGCCCTTCCGGGAGGGAATCACGCTTGCGTCTTCGGACGTCGCATTTCTAGTCAAGTGGTAAGTGGTAGCAAGCTGAAGAACGGAACAAGAGACTTACTGCCTTCTGACGGGTTTGCCGCTTCGACCCAGACAGACGACCAGTGTTCGCTGCCTCCTCAACAATCTCAACATCACCCTCGGCCGCGTCACCACCCTCATTCTCGACTTGGCCTCGACCTGCATCTTTGCCCGCCTGCTTCTTCTTCCCCTTGAATTCCTTCGCCATTTCTGAAAAGCGCAGCCGGATTCGATCAGTGCAGTCCTTCGATACAACTGTCTCAATGGCTTTTGCAGCAGCTGGATCATGGTAGGCACCCTTCTCTTTGATGTATCGTTCGATTCTCTGAATGTTTGTCCAATTAGGCTCGACATTGTATCGCTGGTCCCACTGGAAACGTAGGAGGGGCTCCTTCATGTGGGAATTCACTGGCCAGTCCGATTCATCCTCGGGGTACGGCGGGATATCCTTTGTGCCTGGAGGAATCCCCATCATCTCGTTGATACAGGTGCGAATGAGTTGCTTGTGGGTCAACGAGGTAAGTACTGGCCCCAGTATCTGTCATTGAATCATTACTGACCTTGTACACGTTGGATTTCGACTCCGTCTTGCTGGCCATTTCAGTGTTGGCTGCCTGTTCCGTTTCTTCATCTGCCTCATATGTGTCCTCGTCTACATTTTGCAATTCTTTTGCCTCTAACTCGTCAATCCTAGCCAGAACAGCAGCAAGTTTCTCTTCAATGTTGTCCTCGCGCTTCTTACTCGTCACACGAGCAGCTTTCAGCACTTCAACCTCTTCTTCGAAAGACCCGATGCGTTCTTTTGCATTGTTCATCTCCGCGATCATGGCCGCCTTCGACATGTCTGCTGGTCTGGCCTGCGACATTGTTTGAGATTGCTGGAGCAGTACTGGGTCTATTGCAGATTGAGGTGAGAGGGAGGGAGGCGGTGATGGAGGCTTTTCGGGGCTGGGTGGTGGAAAATTGAATATGGGGTGCTGGATTGGTTGGGGCATCCGACGCGAGCCAGAAATGGTGTGGTCACGTTCGACGTCGTCCAGAGCCTCTGACAGCATCGCTGTCACTTACTTAATTAAATAACCTTAATCGCATTCTATTTTCTACTCTCTAAACCCGCCCAAATCTGCAGTACAAAAGCCAAAAGCCAACGAACCGGGAGGGGAGCCTGGGGCAGCACCCATGGTATTGCGTTCAGAGGCTGGATAATTTGATGAAAATAAGACGATATCATACATGTATTCAGAACATAATGTGACGGAAAGTGAACAAATACGGAAAAAATATCCGACGTTGTATTTCATGAGTAATCGGACAGTATTCTCCTGAACATCAAGGATTTTTCTCAGATTATCCGCGTCGGACAATCTGTGGTCTTGTGCTGTGTTCTATTTTCGAGTTTCGAAAATGCATCCAACGTGGTATCTTTTTCCTAGTGATGCATTTTACTGTAGACTCGGGACATAATCATATGCTAGTTAGAGTTGCACTGGCAGCAAAGGGGAGCGTTGAGACTCCATCTTAGAGTTCGAGCTTGTCACCAAGCGGTCTAGCTTTAGCTGCGAGTTCAGCGCGAAGGTCCGCCCAAACGTGCCAACAATTGGCGTAGATTACTAGTAATCACCTGTCATCACCTCGATAAGGCGGGTACAGATGAGCCAAGAGAGCACGAAGAATGCATAACCGAGCAGTCTGTATCAGTTTAGATAGAAAATTATATATGTACAGCAGATCGGAGACCATCGTTCGAACAATACTACTCCGAACCCTGACTTACCAGTCCGAGACGGATGCATGCTCTCGATTTATTCTGGTAGGAACAATGCAGCGTAAGTGCTAGCCTAAGGAGAGGGGCATGATGACCTCACTATATCAATATCCTCCCGAAGGCTAGCATGATAACCAATTAGGTGTATGATTCATCTGTGTTGCTGAACATCAGGAATTAGCACAGGGAAAACGCGAATGAGTGCACCACGTACCTGAAGCAGCGCAGAAGACGGTACAGCCGGTTACCCAATGAAAGGTGGTACCTCTACCGAGACTACACTGACTTCGTTGAGTTTACGGTGGAGGCCATCGTCGACTAAGTTACAATAATCCATGTGATCCGTCTTTCAGCGACAATGATGAATCACAAAGTCAAAATCACGTACCTGAAGGCCCGGTCGAAGCATAAGCTCCGACGCATCGCGTCTCCAACTCGGGGGGTCCATCATCTCCATTGCGGGACAAAATATATCTCGTTTCCCCGACTCGGATGTCGGTAGTTAAGAACGTAGGTGGCCAGCATCTAACTGACACAAATGTCGCCGGTCCGTCGGAATATACGCATCTGATATCAGTATCCAAGACAGATTATGTAGGCAGTACAACGTACCTGAGAGTGTGGAAGCCCAAATATATCATGCTCAGGCACATCTTTCAGTTCTCCAGCAAGTCTATCACCAACTCAGCGAGCTTCGAGCAAAGATTAGTACGAGAATATGATACGATGTCGAGTAAGTGACACACCATGAGCACATCCACCGAAAGGTCGAGGCCAACAGTAGGAGCAACCATGGCTGAGACCTTCTGCAAGGTACAAAGTGGCTTCTTCCCATGTAATGTAAGTATCTGTTACAGAAAGAAATTGGGATAACGTACTGGAACTCGAGTACGAGATATTCCAGTTCTATTGCACACCACTCGCCGGCCACCTCAAGACCTTCACCGAACTGGCCTTTTTTCAATATCCCGATTTCACGGCATCCACGGTGGGTTACTTGTACTGGAGTGGTTCTCAAGGGAACCCAAACCATACAAGCGGGAGTTGGAGGTACGCCATCGTGCATCCGTCATGGCCTAAGATAACGCCTCGAGGGTGTTTTAGTACCAAGGAGGGAATGAGCGGGGTGGGGTTCTCTTCCACTTTTTGCGACTATGGTGATGGGGGGCTATGGACTCTGGAGACGCCTAGTGATGGAGTAGATGAGGATGGAAACATGAAATAGGGTGAGAAAACACGCACTAGCCCAATAAAACTGGCCCTAGATCTTCCCCTTCAAGAGAAAGTATGTGAGCTTTGATAAGATTTTTGGGCGTATGGCTTAAAAACCTTGTGCAAGCAGCATGTCAGATAATAATTGATTGAGGAAGACAACAGCATACCCGGAGGATAAAAGGTGTATCAGCGTGCTTCCTCTCTCATCATCAAGCGTACTTGAGCGCCTGGATCAAAAGGACATGAGAACAATCATGATGTTGGTAGGCCTGAACAGCAGTACTGGAGAACTGCCCATCACATATGCCACTGATATGGTCGCCGGTGATGGCACAGATGTGTTTGAGATTTTTGACCGTCTTTGGCGGGGTTTGTTGACCCCACCCGTGTCGGTGTTGTCTCTGGGTATGGTCGAGTCAGTGCCGCGAGGAAACAACATCGAGCAAAAAGACGTACCTACTTATTGTCACCAATGACGTGGCATATCATATCAGAGGCTCATTGAGTTGCATGTTATCCGAGCAACAAAGGCGACGAGAACGCTTTCCAATCCCTCTTGATAAGTATTTTGTTGTCGCAATAATGAGATCGTAAACACGCACCTCCACTTTCTAGGTCTCTAATCTTCTAATCCACAATCGACCAGCCATTGAAAGATGCCAATTCGCAGGATCGAGGTATCGGGACAATAAAGAGACCTCGACGAGGCAGGGAGACAAGATGATGGTGGTCTGCAAGCAGGTTCGAGCGGAGTCCGAAAAGGGCCACCTCGAGGCACGAGGCTCAGGCTATCTCGTAACTGAATTGCCACGGCCTTCCTTCTCTTCCAAGTCAACCGAAGAAGCCCAACTTGGCCTTCCTCGAGGCTCTCCTCAGAGATAATTGATACTCTGATCGATGATAGAATGTCCTTAGTGGCTGAGTTTATCAATCACTGATCAGTGAAGGCATCCGAAGGAATGTTTGTCTTGATTATATGTCAATGAGGCTTGTCTATCAACTTGCCGTAGGCTAACCCTACGCTTCTCGTTGCCTCCAAGTTCTATCACAATTATGAGAGGGCTACATTTGAGCCCGGACCTACACCTCTCAAGACTACACTAGTCACCTCCCTTGGCCGGTTGATGCGTTCCCTCACCGGAACAACCACCGAAACAACTCTGATCTTCTGCGGCTATGACATACCATGGTGTATGTCCCAATTTAACATCCTTACCGGGCAATAACGGATTTCGACGATAAAGCTCGAGGCGCTAGCCTTTCAAACTCCATATTCACCGCCTAAAATCACTATCTTTTTTTGTTCGGCCATTAGTTGTTCCAGGTTTTACTCGACGAGCGAGGGTTTGAACCTATGGCCAGGGCATACTCTCTGCAATGCTGGCTGCAGATGAGCACTTAAGGTGAGGGATGTTGTCGTGGGGAGAGGTCGGTTCCAACGCCGGTTCAATTTGACAAGCTTGACTTTTCAAGCGAGAGTCTATGCGCCTCCTACTCAGGTAGCATGAACAGCGGCCATCCCAACCAGTTGATCTACTCTTACAATATGAAGTGAGTAGCACGCACCTTGAACAAGCTCAGGATACCCATTTTCCCGAGCGTATCACTTCCCATCCGACTCGTAACCTTTCTCACACAAGTAACTTCCAACTGAATGATAATCCTCCATGTCCCAGTACGATCCGATATAAGTCGTCAACTCCATTTCAAGTATTCCATACTTCCCCCAGTCTTCCTCTGGAATCACTACTTTTCCTTCCGGGTCAGACGACCAGTAGAAAAGTGGCTTGTGAAGGGGATAACGTATAGAGTATGCTCCGTCAATGGATTGAGGACAGAGAGGCAAAACAGAAAGATAAGACGGTGCGAGAGGTGCAATGTGGAGAAGGCTCTCTGTAATAGAGAATCCGAATTCGTCAATAAGATCTAAAGATATATATGAGTGGGATGTGACGATAAAGGTGAAAATGGACGGCAAAGGCAGCTCACATGTGCAAGAATCCGCATCTGAGTATGACTGACTCAGATAAGCGACTCTGAGTTAATTGCGGACCTTCAAAGGAAAACCTAGTGAGAAGTAGAGATTCAATCAGGTATCGTGGAAGCTGCGGGATCGAAGATCAATACGTGAAGAGACTAATTTGATCAGATAAGGCTAAGACGTAGGATAAATGAACATACCTGTCTTGGATTAAGTTGCAATGATGTTGTTACTACGACTCTGAACCTGCCACTCGGGGGATACAGTGGACGGGAAGTGAGCAAGAACTGCAGATTCCCAGCAGTTGATAACTGTCCCAAATCCCAACCACCCATGGTATGACAGGTTCTCTGACTCGTCTGTCTCTGCCAATGTCGCAAGAGAGTACAACCATTCACTATACCCAGATGTTATTGGTGGCAATGTGAGTCGCAAGATAAAACTGAACTGATTGTCAACATCCAAGTAATTCTCCGCGTTCCCTTTATGACAATGGTCTATAAGTCGAGCTCAAAATGTTAGTGAGGGCTTGCTACGGGTATAGAGCACATATGCCGCGTTCTCCCGTGTGCTCCATGGCGTGTTCCACAGGTAGATTTACGAGTAAGGGAGATGACAGGTATGCGGACTGAGAAATAGAAGTGCACTCCACGATCATTCGAGCATGAAGGTAACCTGAACCAAAAGCTAAGCTATCCTTGACAAACCAAAGAGAGTGGATGGTACGTACCCCATATCAACTCGGGATACTCATGATCATGAGCATACTGACACCAATTGAAAGCATAGTTCTTGGTGTGCAAGTGGCTCACAACTGATTGATATACCGAGAATAACTAACATGATCCAACCTGCGTCTTGATTTCCAGCTTAGGTATTCCAAACTGTTTCCAATCCTTCATTAGAATCACGGTCTTTCCTTCTGGGTCCCATGACCAGTAGAATGGAGATTCGGGAAGAGGATGGGGTATACAGTACATCCCATCAATGTACTTGATGTGGAGGGGGGGGACAAAGAGGTAAGGGGGTGTGGGACATGTTTTGATATCGTGTGAGAAGTTGCCAGCAATGGAAAATCCAATATCATCAACAAAATCTGGAGAATGGTATCATGTTACATCCATGCATCTTACCCTGGTCTATCTCACCTAGTCACATCACACTTGGCTAGTCACATCACCTCCGGACCCATTCCAAGTATTTCCAGGTATTTCTGGGCTTTTGTTCAAGTCCATTCCAGCACTATTCCATCCCCGGCACTCAACCTTCACTTCCGTGGTTCAGTCTCTCACACCAAGTCCATCCCTGGAACCTCTGCCACTTCTGCCTCCACTTCCAGGACTCTTTCCATCTTTATCAGCAATCACCAGATCTGACCTGGTGACGCGTCGCACTAAGCTTTCAGACAAGAGGGAACAAGGCAAAGATAAGAGAACTCTATACTGGTGAGAATAAACCAGCTCAAGACTGGGGAATACATGCAGAGTATCTACTTCTTATATACTACTGAGAGGACTATGGTGTGTGTCTACGGTGAGGTATGACATCAAGGTATGACATTGTGAAACTGACACAATCCGTTTATCTTTCAGTAACTCACGTTTCACAGAGGGCTGACTTTAGCAAGATGGTTTCTCCAACGAGAACACTTGGGTTTGTTCTGATTACTTAGTAAGTTCTTACTTGAGTTCCTTAGTCTACGTAGACGCTTATAGTACCTTAATGGTCGCTTAAAGTCACACTTTAGTAGTTCTCAGATCTCTCACAAGTCTTGTCAAGCAGCAATTGGGTTTGATTCAGCAAGAATCTGTATCTAGCAGTCGAGTTTTGGGGTGGTTAAGTCGAATAAAGAGGTCAAGTTGTATGAGACCTCTCCTACACTATTTATACGGTATCTACTACTACTGTACTGCGTAAATACGTGAAATACATTGTACAATAATGAGATGCGCAGTAATTGCGCAGTCATTTTGACAAGTGCTGGGTCTGGGCGCTGGCAGGCGCTGATATCTGAATTGTGTGGCATAGCATTCCCCTTGGGCGGTTATATTGTTGAGCAGTGCTTGTGCAGTCCGGAAATATTGATGGGCATCCGGTTGTTGTGGATTTCCGAGAAGAGATATCCAGGTTCGTGATATCTTGCCCTGCAGATTAGATAGTCGGTAAGTCAGGGTTATGGGTCTGATGAGAATTTGAATTGGGGTGGTTTGACGTGGGAATAGTCTCACACGCAGCTTAAGCCACGCGTGGCTGGGACTGTGGTACGTCCCTTGTTTGATAAAAAATACTGATTGTGACAGAAACAGTATCTGAAACAGGACCAACATGTGTCTACAGCATGTGGGTCCCTTCATGTATCTACCATGTGTCTATATGATAAGATATGAGTCATGTGAGGGATAAGATATAGATAAGATGGAAAATGATAAGATAAGGAGAAAAGATAAGATAGGAGGGAATTCATGACATTACCCCCCCTAAGGATCACGTCTTCGTGATGAGAAGATTGTCATGAAGACGCCACTTTTCCCTCCACCATTTGCTCACATGATTATCACATGTTCTTTTCTCACAGTCACTTACTATACATCCTTATTTCTCACAAGTCCCTTTCTTAACCTACCATTGCGCAGCCTTAACCCACATCGTGCAGCCATCCCATTATCTCATATCGACTCATTCCTTATTCATCCTTGACTCATACTTACTCATACACGACTCATAGGTAGCCACTCCGACTCCAGCTCTGACCGTAGGATAGGTATATAAGCTTGATGAGCCGGCATGACGCCTAGTGCAGAGGACTACAACATGGTTACACTACTACTTACCAGAGAGGAGTTTAGAGAGGTAGAGGCGAGACATAGAAGCTCAAGCACACTGTTGATTCAGGTAGAGAACTACGAGCTTATATACATGAAGATACAATAGAGTTACCATATAAGTACAACAATTTGTACATATGAGCATAGTGAACAATAGACAAATGGAACAATAGCGAATGCATTGTCCGGCATAATACAATGGCGAGAAGTATGAACTGGGACTTCGGATATACCAGGATCTAATAATGGTCCACGGATTCAACACACCCCCACGCTAAGTGCAGCTGAAAAGCGCATCTGAGCGAATCAAGTGGACGAATAGAATTCAGGTCCAAGGTGATCTCTGAACCGTAAGAACTTCTCATGACCGAGATTCTTCGTGAACATATCTGCAGGATTATAGACTCCTGCAATGAAGAACAATTTGACTTTGCCATCTTCAACACACAATCAAATATAATGATATCGAATATTGATGTGCTTGGTTTGGCGTTCTTGAACCGGATTAGATGCAATAAAGATAGAGCCCTGATTGTCTCCGCAGATTGGAATAGGACCTAAGTCAATTCCAAGTTCAGAGAGTAGCAATCTTATCCAGGAAGCTTGATGGCTGCAATCTGACAGTGCCATATACTCAGCTTCAGTGGAAGAAAGTGCTACAGTCTTCTGGGTGTGTGATTGCCACGAGAACATGCCGCCTGCTAACTTGAAGAAGTAGCCAGTAATCGAACGGCGTTTGATGGGATCAGCAGCCCAATCCGAGTCTGTGAACACAAGAAGACCTCCATCAGAGTCACCATCGTAGACAAGTGAATAATCTGATGTGCCAGCTAGATAGCAGCAGATGTAAAGTGCTTTATTGAGGTGTTCCTTCGTTGGATTAAAAGAGAAGTGGGAAAGCCTTGTAACTGCATATGCAATATCAGGACGTGTGCCCAGCATAGTATACAGAAGCGACCCAATCACAGACTGGAATTTGGAGTGAATGGCAGGATTGACTGGACCATTGTTGGGAGTTGGCACATAGCCAGCAGGTAAGGGCGTTGGAGCACCTTTTGTGGCATCAGGACACTTAGAATACAGTGTCTCATTGAACAGTGCAGTGCTACCTTTGAATACGGAATTGTTACTTTGCATGAACAGGAAGCCTTTCATCCTGTCTTGGTAGCCGATGAAGGTCATCAGCTTGCTACAAGGAGCAAGCTTATTCTTCCTGCGATCTTCAGTTATGAAGACACAGGCTGCACAAACCATAACTCGGAGATGTGAAACATCAGGTGCTTCGCCGTAAAGCATTTCAAACGGAGTTTGCCAGCTCAATTGTTGCACAGGAGTGCGATTGTAGAGGTGGACGGCGTGCACATGGCAGAATTCCCACCAGGACTGAGGCATGCAAGCTTCAAAGCGAAGAGCTTTGGATTTCTCATGAATAGTCCTGTTGAATCGTTCAGCACGACCATTTTGTTGTGGTGTATACGGTATGCTTTGATCGCTTTGGATCCCATACTCTTTCAGTACTGCATCAAACTTATCTCCTTTGTACTCTCCCCCTTCATCGGACATCCAGGTCTTGACAACAGCATTGAATTGCATCTTGACCATAGTAAGGAAGTCCCTCAAAGCGGGTACTGCCGCGTCTTTTGTCTTGAGCTTAAAGGTCCAAACGTAAGATGTGCAGTCATCAAGAAAAGAGATGTAGCACTTGTACTGGTGATACGATTCAGCCGGGTATGACTTCAAATCCGAATGTATACGTTCAAATGGTTTAGAAGCTCTAGTGGTGGAGTTGGGGAACGATTTCTCATGCATCTTGCCTTCAGCACGACCACGACACAGAGGTGTCTTCTTGGTAGGCATTTTAAGGTCAAGTGGGAAACCTTGTGTATGTTTCCGAGCTTTGTTCAGAGCTTTATCTGATGGATGCCCAAAGTGTCTGTGCTCAATATCGTAGTTGACGTTGTAAACAACCGACTTGGCCATTAGAACCTCAGCAGATGCTTTCCGCGAGTGTACCCAATGAATGGTTTGACCAGGCATATGAGGGTAGGAAACAAGCGACTGTCATCGCTGTGATGAGTAGAAGGCTAACTTTTTCGCGTTTCCACGAATTGATAGACCATCTTGAAGGAACTCTCCCATTGATAGTAGACGTATGTCCAATTGAGGTATGTAATAGACAGGATAGAGACGCGAAACGCGCTCAGTAAGTATCCCGTCATGTCCTTCAACGTTATGCTTAATGAAGACTGTGCCTTTACCCTTGATCTGTATAGGGTTGCCCTTATTCGCAGTATTTACGATAGGACCATCAAGCAATTCATATTCAGCAAAATCATTCAAGTCATTCGTGAAATGAGAGGAGGCACCAGAATCAAGGAGCCAACCCTGTGCGATGTTCACACTTTTCTTTCCCTTACATTGTGTACACCCCACGAAGTGGGAACTGATTGCATGACAATAATATACAAGTGATTCCAGATCACTACGACTACCGCACGCATTACTGATACCAACTAGTTGAGAGCAGCGCTGTAGGTTTGCATCAGCTTGGGAAAGCAGGTCAAGGTATGGAACTTGCCTGTCATCATGGAAAGATCCAAGAGAGACGTCATCTGGGACGTCCTCAACCCCTGCAGCTTCGGCAATATCGTTGTCAACATCATTACCGAATAGAGAGGTCATTTCTTCCATACCATCGTCAGATCCCCAATCCATCTCTACATCTTCATCAGGATCAGAGCTACAAGAGTGTTTAGAAGAAGTAGAAGAAGGAGATCCGGCTCCCTCATATCCCTCATCATCCTCCAAAAGGCACTTGGACGAGGATGCACGTGGCTGTTCAATACGGTCCTGGAGCGAATGATTGGTGGCAGATGTGATGATCTGTTTGAAGGGTTTGAGATACTGCACCATCTTGGGGGCACCAAGTCTGTCAGCAAGGGAATGTGCTCCACGGACATCATCAAATACTGACTGAGACGGCTTGAAGCCGGTGAAGGACTGCATAGCAGCCAGGTTCTTCTTGACAGCTGACTGAGGGACAGTGCTATCACAGGACTTGTTCCAGTGACTGGTGAAGTGAGCTGGGGGTGGTGATCCCATAGCGCGAACAGGAGGGGCGCTGGCAATCTCAGCACGCAAGGAGTTGTTGACCGCGTTCAACACAATACGTTCCCTGCGGTCAGTGATCGAGGAATAAGGACGGATAGAAGCAGGGGAAGCTAAAATAGATGCATAAGATGCCAGATGGGAGTGACCATGTGACTGATTGTTACCACCGTTGTTACCGCCGGCGTGGCCGGGACCCTGGTGCTGGTTGATACCACCGTGGGTACCACACTGCTGCTGCTTCTTCTTCTTACCATTGTTCTGGTTCGAAGAAGGATGTTGCTGCTGCTGCTGTGGTTGACGCTGTTGGCCACGCTGCTGCTGTCCACACTGCTGACGTTGCTGCTGCGGACACTGCTGCTGACCAAATAATGGCTCGTGGTTGCCAGCACGCTTGACCGCGGAGAGGCGGTTGGCAAGCTGAGGGTTCTGGCGCCCATATTCGATCATGATGGCTTCATGAACGTCGGCGACGGTGAGGGCACTGGAGCTCTCAGGGTCCCTATCAAAATCATGAAGGGATTTGGAGGAAGTGGCGTCCCATTCAGGAGGAATAGCTGCAATGAGAAGGAGGGCTTTGATCAACTCGGGGAGTTCAACCCCGACCTCGGCAAGACGTTCAATGTAATGTTTGAACTTGGCAATGCCAGCCTGGGGATGGCTAGTGGTAAGTCAGAAGGACACCAGTTTGATGAAGTCGCCATAGATGGCAGACAAGGTTGGTTCGCCGTAGGTGGTGACGATGGTGGACCAGGCTTTGGCAGCATCCATGTTCTTAAGAGGTACAAAGACTTCCTTCGTAGAGGTCAATTGAATGATACCCATCAGCTGGAGGTCTTTCTCCTCCCATGCTTCCAGCACGGTGTTATACGCTGTGATCTGGGCTTCAGTAGGGTCTGCCCAATCAGGTTTCTTGTTGGAATCAGCAGGTGCAACTGCAGGTGTAGCTGCCGCACCGGGAGAAGGAGTGACCATAATGGTCGGAATGATCTCCCCCAGAGGGTACGTTGGCTTCTTAGCTGCACCAGTAAGGTGACAATAAAGGCCTTGAGCCTTGGTAACAGCTTCCATTTTGCCATGGTAGGTCTGGCGGAAACCAGTGCCGTCGAAGCGACCAGAGAAGAATTTCTTAACGTCGAACATGGTAGTAAGATGTTAGGTTTGATGTTGGATCTAGAAAAGACAGCATCAGCATGCGTCTAATCAACACAGGGAGCAGCCATAAAGGGCGCTATGCTCAACGAGGAGCATTGGATCCTTGAGATCCGATGTCGTTGAAGGATGTACATCAATGCTATAGATCGATCACTCAATGAAGAAGTTGATGGCAACATGCAGGTCTAGCCTAGCTAGCCGATGATAGCGGCCTAGGGGCACTCGTCACTAACAGCAGCCTAGGGGCACTCGTTATTGTAGTCAGGCTAACCGGGGCCCATAACCTGATGAGTGTTGAGCCAGCATAGTTAAAGTGCACAGTGGGTATAACGAAGTAAACCTCACATGGGTAATACACAGAGTGTTCTTGTAGACTTGAGATGCTTGAGAAGAGGTGATAATCGTGTAGATTGTCCTAAGGCTTAAGGCCTTGGAATACCAGCTTTTATACACAAGTTTCTGTACATGTAAGAGTAATTACAATACCATGAAACTACTACTAGAAGTAGGTATTTAGCCAATACTAATGAGTCTTTCATCCGTTGTGCCTCGCACTTTGGACTATGAGCATCATACTTGATGTAACTAATACGTAGTAGATATCTACAGTGTCATTTGTGAAGCAATAACTACGTAGATACATTCTTGCATGAGAGCGCAAGTGTTCCTAGAGGCGTAACTCTATAAATAGTGTGACGCGTAAACAACACGTCAATATGTATCACATGATATCCATCATGTTCAACACTCCTCCTCACTAAGTTCATCATGTAAGATTATACTCAGTGAAAAGTTAATCCTAAAGATTGCCTGAACAATTCAAACTTTGTTCTGCCAAGATTCTTTGTAAGAAGGTCTGCAGGTTGTTTAGCAGTTTCGACAAAGTATATTTTAACTTTGTTTTCTTCGACTGCTCCCCTAATAAAATGATCCCGATTATCAATGTGTTTCGTCCTTTTATCAGTAGCTTCATTGCTGCTGAGGAAGATAGCACCTTGATTGTCGCTGACACATGGTATTGATTTAATGGGAAAGTTTAATTCGTTCAATAACGACTTCATCCAACATGCCTGACGTGTACAGTCAGAGAGAGCCATATACTCTGCTTCTGTGGATGATAATGCAACAGTCTTTTGTTTCTGAGAAACCCAACAAACTGGTGCATCGGCAAGCTTTATGATATATCCAGTCTGTGATTTACGATCATCTTTATCAGTTGCCCAATCAGAGTCAGCAAAGGCAATCAATCCATGATTTGATTTTCCATCATAAATAAGTTCATACTTTGCAGTGTGAACTAAATATTTCATGATGTATAAAGCCTTCTGTAGGTGTTCCTCACTAGGATTCGCACCGTACTGTGACATTTTGATTACAGCAAAAGAAATATCTGGACGTGTTCCAAGTGCCAGATAAAGCAATGATCCTATCACTGATTGGAATCTTTGCCTAATCTCGGGATTAACCTTCCCTTGGTTTTGGGTAGGATTATAGCCATCAGGCAATGGCGTATATGCCGTTTTGGCGTTCAGAACTCCGAATTTACGAATTATCTTATCAAGATAGTCCCGCTGATCAAGGATCAATGTGCGGTTCTTCCAATTACGAGTAATTCGCATTCGTAAGAATTCTGTAGGCTCGCCCAAGTCTCGGCATTCCCAGATTTTCATGAAATCGCTTTTCAGTCTATTGACTAGGTTGCGATCTGGACCCATAAACAAGGCATCATCAACATAAACTACAGCAATAACCATATTGCCATTTTTGTTGAAGACATATACGTCAGCATTGGATAAGCATCGTTTGAATCCTAGATGTTTCATGGATTCAGTACATTGACGCCACCAGGCTCAAGATGCCTGTTTTAATCCATATAATGCTTTGTGTAACCTCCAAACCTTGCTGGAGTCCTCAACGAAGCCTTCAGGCTGTTCCATGTATATCTCCTCATCTAAGGCACCATACAGAAATGCTGTTTTAACATCTAGCGCAGAGATCTCCCAATCTTCAAGTGCTGCTAGTGCCAATGGAAGTCGTACGGTTTCAAATCGTACTACAGGAGAGAACAACTCGTTATAGTCTATCCCTTGTTTTTGCGAAAATCCTTTCACAACAAGTCTTGCCTTTTTACGACCATCAGACTTGATATCAAATACCCAGCGAGATTTAACCGCTTTTCGGCCTTTGGGTAATGTAACCACATCAAAGACGTTTCGATCTTTCAGTGATTGTAATTCCAGTCTGCATGCTGATTCCCAAGATGGTCGTTCATCTTTAGGACGTTTCTGGACTTGTTTATATGTCCATTCACGAACATCATCATAACTACTGGCTTGAAGACCATATAGTTGATGACCGTTATTCAGCAAATAAACCAGGTAATTTACTCCCCCTTCCTGAGCAAGGTCGCGCATATCTTCATCTGTTTCCATAGGAGTGACTGGATCAGGAACCCTTACTGGTATTGTTTCAGGTTCATTTGTTGGATTTATCTGACTTCTCCAGCGTGCTTCAGAATCAATATCGCGCTCAATTTCTACAGGATGCCTGTTTCCATAGACATTAAATGGTCGAACGGGTGGAAGTCTGGTTCTTGGTGGATTCCTTCTAGGAGCTGGTGGCTGATTTTGTATATTTTGCCACTCATCATAATCATCTTGACGAAAACTAAAAGGATTCGTTGCTCCTGAAGGACCAGCAGACTGTGGATCTGGACCATACTGATTAGGATTAATACCGGATCCTTTTGGTGAACCGGGTCCATCAGTAGGTGGATGATAACTGTCGTGCACATCATCGCTTTTATCATCCTGGTTCGGATCCATGGGAGGATCTCCCCCATGCTCATGATTGTCATCATGAGTATCTGGTGGAGGTGGTGGATCAAATGAATCATTATCATTATTATGATCCTCATGGCCATCGTATGGGTATGATGGAAAGGGTATAGACCGGACAGGTTTGTCGGTTTTATCAAACTCTATGGATCCGGGCAATTCCTTTTGACATTTAGGAAACCAGTTTTCATCAAAAACTGCTTGTGGAGTAATGTACACTGAATTGTTTGTTGTACAAAAGAACTGATAAGCTTTTGATCCGCTTTCATATCCAATGAATATCATTGCTTCTGAATGCGGAGAAAGCTTATTTTTACGTTTCGGTAGGTACGCATAGGCTGTTACATCCATGCATCTTACCCTGGTCTATCTCACCTAGTCACATCACACTTGGCTAGTCACATCACCTCCAGACCCATTCCGGGTACTTCCGGGCTATTATTCTAGTCCATTCCAACACTATTCCATCCCCGGCACTCAACCTTCACTTCCACACTTCAGTCTCTTACACCAAGTCCATCCCCGGAACCTCCACCACTTCCGCCTCCACTTCTGGGACTCTTTCACCTTTCATCCTGACTTGTTCTGACTTACTTATCTCCGACTTCCAAGATATTCCCACACTCACTTATTCTATTCATACCTTCATTCCATCACGCACATATTCATTTCTGGTTCATTTCCCTTCCAGTACATTCCTCCCCGCGTTTGACCTCCATATGATACATCAACCTTTCCCGCACTTGACTCACTTACAATTCATTCATTTTCTATAACCCTATATAAGCTCTATACTTCTATCCTGTATCTGAAGACTCGAAATCAACCAGGTTTCAACCAGGTTTCAATCTGGGTCAATCCCCATCATGACTCTAATGTCTTTCCTTCTCTCTCGCAACTTGTCCTCTTAGTCTAGTAGAAGGACAGCTCAGTTCATGGTGCTGTTGGTGAAACCTTCAGCTACTGTCTGCTCTAGATCCGTTGCTCCCACACTCCTTCATCATATCTCTTTCCTATCCACCTACCCGACAGCATATAAAACTCCATATCTTATCTTATCCCTATCCGATCCGCACGATCCTAACATAGGCACCGCAACCAAATGTCTTAAAATATGAGACATCCAGTTTCTTTCTTTCAAACAATTCAACTGGTGTTTTATACTTCCTTGAATGTATAGGAGTTCTATTATAGATATGGACTGCTGTGAGAATTGCAAATTCCCACCAATTTTCAGGTGCACACGCCTGAAATCGCATAGCTTCAGATTTTCCTCGCACAGTACGATTAAATCTTTCAGCTCGTCCATTCTGTTCATGTACATTGGGCGAACCTCTATTAGGAAAAATTCCAAGAGAGTTGTACCAGGCCCACTGTTCATTTGAAAAGAATTCTCCTCCTCGATCAAAGTGTACGCGTTTGACCTTTTTATTAGTCTGGCGCTCTACAAGAGCAAGCCAATTGCGTAGTTTTAGATCTGTATCACTCTTTTTACGGATTGGATATACCCATCCATACGAAGTTGCATCATCAAATAAAGTCAATGCATATTCGTTTTGATAATAAGAGCGAGTAGGAAATTCAATCAAATCACCATGAACTAATTCTAGAGGCTCCTTTGCACGTTTTGAAGAAGAAGGGTATGGTTTTGCAACCATTTTGCCTTTCGCACAACCGCGACAAGGTTTATCTTCCTTAGAGATAGCCAATCTCTTTGGAAACCCTTTAACATTATCGTCTAGTTTCTCTAAGACTTTGGAATTTATATGTCCCATTCATCTATGCCAAAGTTTGGAATCCTGAATTGAGAAAGATGCGATTGATGTGAAGGAAGCTTCTCCCACAAGAATCTTTGCATTCATCCATCGCAAATTATCTTCTCCATAGCTTGGATAAAAGCTCATGAGAAGAGAATTATCTTTCTTGCTCCGGATCGAAGTCTCTGGAGAATCCAGAACAGTATAGTATCCTATACTTCTGAATTTTCCAGCAGAGATTAAACGATGTGGGCTGTCTGGATTATACATCACTGGAAATAACTTGGTGACTTGTGTCACCCCTGCACTATTGGTATGTCGAATATAGACAGTACCATATCCTGTTATTTGCACTTGTGCATGCCAATGCTAGTTCCAGTTGCGATTTGTTGTTGCACTGGATCTAGTTGCTGACATTCAGGAAGTCTATTGATTTCAATGTCCATACTATTATTGACTCCAGGTCCGTAATTTTCAAATTGCGGATTTCTGGGATCATTTTCCGACATTACCCAAGGATCAACCTCAGGTTGTTCTTCCGGATCTAGCATACTGCTTTCTTCCGGTTCAGAAATAGGAGGGGTCAGAATAGTAGTACTTGGACGATTGGGTACATCAATATAGTCTTCCTCTAGGGATTGGACTCCATAAAAAAATCCGGGCGAATCCGGTGGTGAAAGTGAAGGTCGTCCCAGGGTGTGTTCAAGTACAGGTGGAGTAGTAGCGGGTCTGTTGATAGATGCATATGTAGGAAAAGGTGGTGAATATGAACGATTTTGCTCTTCAGCCATTTGAATATAGTTTCCAGGATAACGACTACAAAATTCATAGTCCTGGATTGATCTTTCAAGTGCATTAGCTTCTGCTAGTACCATAAAGTCTTCAGGATAATAAATTGGAGTTTCATTTTCCTGTGATGTTCTTCGTGGTACATCAGCACAAGACATGGGAACATCGATACTTTCGTTGTTCATCCATTTATATAAGATCATATTTTCATTAATGGCTTCTCTCAAATAAATTCTCGGCACAAGACGCCATGTTTGGTGTCTACGGATAAATGCTTGTGCTCTGAAATGAGAGTAAGGAAGAGTATTAATCGTTCCATCCAACCACTTCCCTTCCAATTCTAGTTTAACCAGTGAATCCCAAAAAATCGGATTAAGAACGTTTATAGGAAGATTTTCTTCCCTTAAGTATTTTGACTTGCGAAATACTTGTAAGATTGTCTTTCTTTGGTTTTTAACACCGCCATATATGTCAATGTAATCATCGACAGTACTGATCCAATTTTGATTATTGATATCAGTAATGACCTAGAAAGATGTTGAACGTTCCAGCTTCGATAATCGTGGTCACTGAAGAAACCTTGATCCTCTACTGATTCTACATGTAGAGTTGGTTCATGCAAATCCAATTCAAAGAGTGCATGTCTTGGAGTGAGATTATGAACTGCATCTCTTCGAATAGGGTACATTACAATTCGATTTGTAGTTCTGATAAGAGTCCAGATCCAAAGTTTATGATCTGATTGTTTCTTTATCATGTATTTTCGAGTATTGGCCATCACATCTCTTTTGCAATCATCATTTCTCCATGTATCTTCTATATCATAGAAGCGTGGAGCTTTAGGTGGCGCAAGTCTCACCCCATTAAATATTTCTGGGTGAGGTCAAGGAATCCTAATTTCATCCGTAACACCCTTAGTATCCCATAGGTAGTTCTCTAGGAACCGCCATTGTATTTTTCTATTAGTGGGATTAAGAGTTGGTTTATTGTCTGAGTTATAATTCTCAGGCATAAACTTGGATATTTGATCAGGATCATCTCTTGGTAAAAGACGTGTGGCCCAAGGATCATATTCTACAAATACATTATGAGGAGGCCATTCTTCATTCTGTATGTTTACATCTGTAGGTTCCTCTTCGACATTCTGTCCTTCCTCAATTCTATCCGCAGACGGAATTGTCTCAGGACTTGCCTGTCTATGAGGCATAGTGAAATTGATATGTTCTTCACTATGTGATCTAACGCCATAAGAGTTCTCAGATTCATTTTCTGAGGAAGAGACCCCAACCAGAGTTGGCATAGGATCACCATCGCTGTCATATTCTTGTTCTTTGTTTGCTGTGGAAGCTGATGAAGCAATTGCCTCATCAATTTGTTGAACTTGTTCATCTATTTGAGCAGTTTGACTAGCATTCCATTCAGCAACAGAAATAAAACGCTCTGGGCGTCCTTCTCTATTGGCAGCGATTCTCTCTTCTAGGCGTGCAAGTTGTAAATCATACGTGTTTTGGAATGGATTCGGTGCAGTTGTACTACCAGTTGGATAATGATAGGACATATGAATGTGTTTAGGACCAGCCATTTCACGTTCAAAAGTTGAACTTGTCAACTTTTTAACTGCATTTGTACGAATTTCAGGAGATGAAAGTTCCTCAAGAGGTTCAACTACCGCTGCATGTGATTTTTGCCCCCCTTCTTGAGTACTTTTCTGTCTTCCTTTGCCTTTCTGCTTCTTTCTGCCTTTCTTCTTTTTAGAAGACGATTTCCCACTTTGATTCTGGTTGTTCTGGTTCTGGTTTTTATTATTATTTTTCTTTTGGTTCAAAGAACCACCAGATTTGTTACCAGGACGATTTGATTGACCAGACCAATTGGGAGCGGATTGATATCTATTAATGCCAGATATTTTGGCATTATGCGCAGCATAAGCAGGAGGTACAGAGTTTCCACTTCTTCTATTCCATTCATTACTGATTCCAGCAATAATATCTGTTGGTTTCAATTCTTCTTTCTTCATGCGAGTAACATGCTGCTTGAAGAGTTGCCAACGCTTCTCCGGTAATTTAGCTGTAACCATAAGGCAAAACAGCTCGTCCGAAATTGTTACACCCAGTGTAGCAAGTTCTTGTTTATTCATCAACATAAAGTTTATACCAGGAACTGGGTTTATGTTGTCAAAGAATTGGACGTTATGGAGTTGCGTATATAAATTGAGCAACTGAGAAGAAGATTGAGTTCCAAAGATTTCTCTAAATTTTGCCAGAGTGTTCGGAACTGAAGTTCTATCAATATGTGGTTTATGAATACGCTTTGTTAGCATCATAATAATTCCGATTATTTTATCTTGTTTGGCTGTCCATTCTCTCAGCGCAGTATTTTCAGCATCTGTAGCTGGATTTGATTGTTCTGGCGCTGTTTCTTCTACCATGGTCGGAATTCCATGTGAGAATAGAAAGCCTTTGATTAATTGGTACCACTCTTCAAAGTTCGAACCATCATCTAACAAAACTGGAATTAAATTAATGCCTCCCGACCCAGTCGGAAAACTACTCTCTGATACAAGCGAATGAATTGGATCCATAGTATATACTTCTACTGCATTCCCCACAACCACACTAAAGGTGTGTTCCAATGCGTTTTTGACCAGCATTGCTGAGGGTTCTGAAAAGACCCCTGGTGATTGTGGTAAATGTATAGAAGAGCCTGATTGGTTAGACATATTGAGGTCTGCCAAAAGTCCCGTGAGCATACTCTTCAAATATTAGAAGGGTGACGCTAAGAGTAGTGTCAATTGATAAAGTCTTCCACTGGAAGACAACCCATAAAAGAAAATAGGGTTTGATGCACACCGAGACATGCGTCAAAATGTCTAGGACTTTTAACAGGCTGTATGTGTCAAGCAAGCTATGGGAAAATCCACTGTGCAGGTAAGTGCAGGTAGTTAATCTGGTTACGTAGCCCTGCCCGCTTGAGAAGGGTCTTACAGTAACCTTCCAAAATGTGTGTCTGGTGTCCATCACGCTATCTGGTCTCAATCCCAGACTAGCAAATTTTAAACGTCGTGCCTTGAGAAAGTTATTACTAGATCCCCCATTACTCCGTATGGTTACTATGTCCGAAGATGCCTTGAGCATATGACGAATGAGTGAACTACTAGAGACTGGAACGAGATCTAACAATAGCGTGGATGAGAAAGGCAGACGTGAGGGGAGTCCCTGTACATACTAAAAATGGCTGTGTGATACTGTAAAAGTAGTATCATACAAAGTCCTAGTTGTAAGGGAAATCAAATTTCCCTGGCATGTTTCAGCCTTCAGGAATCATGGTGAACTGGTTTAGAAGCACAGTCCCATAAACCCCCTGAACGGTGCCTCTGCCGAGGACCACCGCCAACCATTAGACTTTCATCGGTATCAGACAGTGGCAATAGACGGCCAAAGCCTAATCCAGGTTGTCAGCAGAGGAACAGAGCCGTAAAAACGGATAGGTTCATGCTGAAGAAGATGAAGCCAAGACAGTATGTACATGCGTTCGTGCGACATGCAACTTGTACAGGGATGTGAGTGGATGGATATAAGGGACGAAGAACCCTGATCCCGACACCAGACAATTGTCAATGACAAGCCTTTGACATCGCTAGAGACTTCCTTAACCCATGTAGGTTACAGGTTGTCCGCTAGGATGGTGGCAACACATGGAAAGTATTAGCTACTCCAATCATAACATCAACCTGACCACCGCTTGCGGGGCCCATAACCTGTTGAGCCAGCATATTTAAAGTGCACAGTGGGTATAACGAAGTAAACCTCACATGGGTAATACACAGAGTGTTCTTGTAGACTTGAGATGCTTGAGAAGAGGTGATAATCGTGTAGATTGTCCTAAGGCTTAAGGCCTTGGAATACCAGCTTTTATACACAAGTTTCTGTACATGTAAGAGTAATTACAATACCATGAAACTACTACTAGAAGTAGGTATTTAGCCAATACTAATGAGTCTTTCATCCGTTGTGCCTCGCACTTTGGACTATGAGCATCATACTTGATGTAACTAATACGTAGTAGATATCTACAGTGTCATTTGTGAAGCAATAACTACGTAGATACATTCTTGCATGAGAGCGCAAGTGTTCCTAGAGGCGTAACTCTATAAATAGTGTGACGCGTAAACAACACGTCAATATGTATCACATGATATCCATCATGTTCAACAATGAGCCGGCATGATGCCTAGCGCAGAGGACTACAACATGGCTACACTACTACTTATCAGAGAGGAGTTTAGAGAGGTAGAGGTGAGACATAGAAGCTCAAGCACACTGTTGATTCAGGTAGAGAACTACGAGCTTATATACATGAAGATACAATAGAGCTACCATATAAGGACGACAATTTGTACATATGAGCATAGTGAACAATAGACAAATGGAACAATAGCGAATGCATTGTCCGGCATAATACAATGGCGAGAAGTATGAACTGGGACTTCGGATATACCAGGATCTAATAATGGTCTACGGATTCAACAAAGCTAGCTAGTCTTCACCTGGTTCCTCATCTTGACCTCTTGTTGTTGGGACCAGCTGAGTAGTACAGTCTCCTTCGCTTTCCTTCTCTACAATAGATCTAACTTGTCGTTGGGACCAGTTTCTGCCGTATTTCTGTCTGAGTCGAGCCCGCTGCTCCTCTCCAAGCCTGCTACCACCGCTCTCTGCCTCTGCCGTCTCTGATAGACGCTCAGCACTTTGTGACATTAGGTCAAGATCCTTTATTGTACTGACAGCCTTGCCGAAAGGAAGGTTGTCCTTGCAAGTTTGCAACAGCTCCTGCATGAGACTGTTATCAACGACCACACGGAGTGGACCCCAATACTTCCTTATTTTGGAACCAGAGAAATCCCAAACAAACCAGCTGGTACAAGTGTAAAGACCAACCTTACCCGAACGCTACCCCAGAGAATTTGATCCCCGAGACTTTTTCCTTCGAAAACGACGAAGTACTTAATCCTATCCCTGCTCCTCGTGTATCAACCCCTGAACAAGAACCGACACCTCCGTTGCCACCAGTCTCCACTTCAGAACTTGCAACTTCACTTGCACGCCTCACAGTAGTAGGCCCATCAGAAAAACCCGACAGTCCACCTACCATTGCCAATCCCGTCACTCCTAGTCCTCTTGATACACTGATTGCCTGTACCGAGATCCCAGCATTTGTTGCCTCAGAAGCCACTTTTGCTGTAGTCCAGACCCCAACCAACACCAGACCATCTTCCACTGCTGCACACAGAGCTTCTTCACCCACCGCATCCACCACATCTACCCATACTTCAGAATCTGATACCACCAACATGTCTACATCCACTACTGCAAGCCAAGCCACGCTGGACAAAGTCCTGAAGGCAATGGTGAAATCCCAGAAAGAAACCCAAGCACAGCTAGACGCCATCAAGGAAGCCTTCCAATCCAATAAAGAAGCAGGAAGGATCATTGCCAAACCCAGTAACTTCAAAGGGGAAACCTGGGATGTGGCTCGATTCCTACCCATGTTCAAGAACTGGGCTATACAAGAGAAGGTTCTCCAGCACCCAACAGAGAAAGATCAATTGGACGAGCGGAAGACAATTCAGTCTGCTCTGTCCTTCTGTGAAGGGAAGGCAGGAGCTTGGGCAGCCTACTACCTGATACAGGCCAACAAGGTAGCCCTGGGAGAGCTCCCTGCCGATCAGTTCCCTTTTGGAGGAAGATGGGCTCAGTTCGAGGAATCCTTCAAAGTCCGGTTTGGGGCAGCCAATGAAAAGGCGGATGCCATCGAAATTCTTACCAACCTTAAACAGGGGAACAAGACTGCAACTCTCTACAGTCAGGAATTCAAGGAGGCCGCGATGAAGACAGGACTATCAGCTGCAGATCTTCGAATCCGATACCGCAAGGGTCTGAACGTGGACCTTAAACGATTACTGGTGATGATGGAATTGTCCCAAGGAGAACCCGCCAATCTCACTGAACTAGAAACGCGAGCTTGCAAAGCAGGGAGGTCCCTGCAGGAAGAAGGATTAGTGGCCAAGAGACAGGTAGAAACAACTGTCACTACTATTAGCACGAATCGTTCCAACATCCTCACAGGAAATGGACACACTAGGGAGGACTTTGTGAAAGCAATGCGGGGAAAGTGTTACAGATGCGGGGCAAGTGATCATACCAAGGCTAATGGGAACCATGGACAGGATAAATGCAACTACTGCGCACATCCTGGACACAGGTCCAATGTATGCCAAGATAAGTACCTAGGGAGAGCACCTGGAGGAGGAATTCGACGCCAACAGATTTCAGCCACCCCTTTCACTCTCTTCCCGGATGAACCGACACCTACACCTTTGTACTCACCGCTGCCAATGGCCCCTACTGCCCAAATCTCTGCCACTCCCTCTTCCACCCCCAACATGGATGCCGTTGCCCAAATCGCTGCCCTTCAACAAGCCCTAGCCCAACAGAACACTATTCTCCAACAACTCATGTAAAAGGATTTTTAAGTAGGGTGTCCGCCTTCGCCGTGACAAAGACACCCTCACCAGCTTCAGTCTATGCTTCCTCCTCGTATGACTCCATTCGCGAAATAGACACTCTCTCACCTCACTTCCACATACGAGTCACACTGAAAGAAAAGCATCGCCAGACTGAAACAACAGCCATGATCGATAGCAGGGCCACCGCATTATTTCTTTGAAAATCCTTTGTCGCAACCAATCACATCACCACCTTCCCTCTCCAACACCCGATTTGAGTTCACAACATCAATGGAACACTAAACCAGGCTGGAAGCATCACACACTACGCTCGTCTAGGTCTGGTAGTGGAGGACACTGAGACATGAACGGACTTTATTCATGGATCTAAGAGGAGAACATGTTATATTAGGACTACCCTGGCTTCAGAAAACCAATCCTCAGATCAACTGGAAAGGGGGACAGCTTTCAGTCCCAAAACGAGGAGTGCAGAGAGAAGAAGTGGAGGACAAAGAGAAATGGGCAAGAACAGGTAATCCACCACTCAGTGAGGCTATTCTTGAATCTATCGACGACCCCTTTGAAACCATCCATGCATCCATTATCAAAATGCCCCTGGTGGAGCCTGAAGATACAATGCCACTCCATCATATCATGGCCAACTGGGCTGCACGCAGATCTTTAGTCAAAAAAGGAATCTTGGAGAACTGTCACAACGAGGTATGGGTTGTAGCAGGGTACACGTATTCTCAACAGATTGCCGAAGAAACCAACAAGGAAAAGCCAAAACAGTCATTCGATGAGATGGTGATGGTACCTGAATCATATCGGGAATACGCTAAAGTCTTTTCTGAGCAGGAATCTGAGCGGCTTCCAGCTCACAAGCCATGGGATCATGCTATCAAACTCACACCAGGATCACCACAGACCATGAAAACAAAGGTCTACCCTATGTCACTCAACGAACAACAAGAACTGGACAAGTTCCTGGAGGAGAACCAATGAAAGGGCTACATCCAACCCTCGAAATCACCTCTTGCATCACCTGTTTTCTTTGTGAAGAAGAAGGATGGAGAACTCAGATCCGTGCAGGACTATTGAAAACTTAACGAGTACACTATCAAAAACTGTTACCCACTCCCCCTGGTCACAGATATCGTCAACCGACTCCAGGGTGCAAAGTATTTCACAAAATTCGATGTACGATGGGGATACAACAACATACAGATTAAGGAAGGAGATGAATGGAAGGCCGCCTTTGCAACCAATAGGGGACTTTTTGAACCAAGAGTGATGTTCTTCGGACTCACTAACTCACCTGCTACATTCCAATCCCTCATGAATTCTATATTTGCCGATCTCATCGCCCTAGGAAAGGTCACTGTGTACCTGGACGACATCCTCATCTTCACCAGCACGCAAGAGGAGCATCAGATCCTAGTCAAGGAGGTCTTGTCACAACTCCAGAAACGCGACCTCTACTTACAACCAGAGAAATGCCAATTTGAACAACAGGAAATCGAGTACCTGGGACTCCTGATCAGTGAAGGCCAAGCACGCATGGACCCAGCTAAAGTCAAAGCTGTACGGGAATGGGCAACTCCTCGAAACCTGCGCGATGTCTGGGGCTTTTTGGGATTCGCCAACTTCTACCAACGTTTCATTAAGGATTTTGCAAAAACGGCACGACCACTGAACGACCTCACATGGAAGCATGTCTCCTTCAACTGGGAAACCCAGCAACAAGCAGCCTTTGACAAACTTCGAACAGCCTTCACCACTGCTCCAATCCTAACTCTTTGGGACCCAGACCGGCCAACACACATTGAAGTCGATGCCGCTGGATTTGCTACAGGAGGAGTGCTATCCCAGAAATTAGAAGACGGCTTATGGCACCCAGTTGCATTTCAATCAGCATCCATGCAGCCAGCAGAGAGAAATTATGAGATATGGGACCGGGAAATGCTGGCCATCATCGACGCCCTGAAGGATTGGTGATACTTCCTGGAAAGACAACCTCAGCCATTTGAGATCCTGACTGACCATTCAAATTTGGAGTTCTGGAAGAACGCTCAAAACCTAAGTTGCCGACAGGCTCACTGGGCACTTTATCTGTCCCGTTTCCACTTCCAACTCGGTCATTGCCCTGGCAAAACCAACACACTAGCCGACCCCCTCTCTTGTATGACAGCACATCAGGTCTCAGATAATGAGGACAATCGCCAACAAGTGGTTTTCAGACCAGAACTCTTTGTACAAATTGCAGCCACAGCATTGGTCAACCCACTCGAAAATCGGATCAGGGAAGCCTCTGTTAGAGAAGCGGAAGTATTGGAAGGACTCTGGCAGTTGAAGAAGAATGGGCCGTCGTGATCGGTAAACGGACTAGCTGAGGAGAACGATGGACTGGTATACCACAGAGGGCGAGTATATGTACCCCCAGATGAGGAGCTGTGAAGGGAGGTAGTACGACAGTGTCATGACGACCCAACCACAGAACATCCTGGACTCCATGGCATGCTCAACCTGGTAGACACCCACTTCTGGTGGCCAACCATGCGCTCGTTTGTGGAGAAATACGTGGAAGAATGTGATTCCTGTGCATGCAAAAAGCTGCACTGACACCTGTGGGCTGTTACGCAACCCCTCGAAGTACCGGATGGTCCATGGGAGGAAGTCGGAGTCGACCTGATCACTCAACTACCAGACTCTCACGGCTACAATGCCATCCTGGTCTGCACTGATCTCTTCACGAAACAGGTCCACACCATCCCTTGCACCACTACCATCACCACCGAAGGGATAGCAGACCTCTACTACCAAAATATTCCAACTACATGGACTACCCCTGCATTTCATATCTGATCAAGGCCCTCAGTTTCACGCCAAGCTCACCAGAGCACTACTAAAACGACTAGGGATCGAGGGTAGCTTCACCTCAGGATACCACCCCCAGGCCAATGGACAGACAGAAAGAGTGAACCAGGAGGTGGAGAAGTACCTGAGGTTGTATACGAACTACCGACAAGACGATTGGTCCAAACATCTTCCACTCGCAGAATTTGTACTCAACTCCCGCACACACTCGGCCCACCATTTATCCCCCTTCGAACTCCTATATGGGTACTTGCCCCTTTTCAATATCCCAGTGGGACGATGATCCGGAATTCCAGGAGTTGAAAACCGCATCAACATTCTGCGGGAAGTACGCTGGGATGCAAGGGCAGCTCTACACTTGACGAAGCGACACCAGGAGGAGGGATACGAGCGAGGAAAGAAGAAGGCACACCAGTTCAAGGTTGGGGACTTTGTTTGGCTGGATGGATTGGACTTCAACCTGAAACTGTCGACCGAGAAATTGGGCAATCAGAGCCTGCGCCCCTTTGAGATGGTACAGGAAGTGGGAGGTTTGGACTATCGGTTGGATTTGCCAGAAGAGCTGGGACAACACCACGCCATCTTCCATGTCGACAAACTCTACCCCTACAAAGGCAACCTGATTAATGGTCCACTACCTGAACCCCCAGGGCCAATCGAGATCAAGGGCGAGGACAAACCAGAGTATGAGGTGGACGAAATTGTTGACAGTCAGTACAGGTGGCACTGGTTGGAGTATAGAGTCAAGTGGAAAGGAGACCACCGAAGCACATGGGAACCAGCACTGAACCTAAAGAACGCGCAGCCTTAACCCACATCGCGCAGCCATTCCATTATCTCATATTGACTCATTCCTTATTCATCCTTGACTCATACTTACTCATACACGACTCATAGGTAGCCACTCTGACTCCAGCTCTGACTGTAGGATAGGTATATAAGCTAGCTAGAATTCACCTGGTCCCTCATCTTGACCTCTTGTCGTTGGGACCAGGTGAGTAGTACAGTCTCCTTTGCTTTCCTTCTCTACAATAGATCTAACTTGTCGTTGGGACCAGTTTCTGCCGTATTTCTGTCTGAGTCAAGCCCGCTGCTCCTCTCCAAGCCTGCTACCACCGCTCTCTGCCTCTGCCGTCTCTGCTAGACGCTCAGCACTTCATGACAAGGATCGTTTTCCTGTTATTTGAGAGGTAGGATATAGTAATGTGTACATAACTAAATATCGAAAGTTCTTTGGCTTTGGAGCCGTAGGATTCATTCTATGAAAGTCCGCAATCGCTTCTTTTGCATTCTTTAAATTACTTATGGGTTCCCAAGTATTTTCCTCAACTAGATAACCCTTCCAACTGACATAGTATTCTATCTTTCCTTTATCATTCAGTTGACTATCTACAATCTCTTCAACTTCATATTCTTTCCCGCCATCTGCTTTGATAGGAGGGGGGGGAGAAGGTTTCTCTTGTGAGGGGAATTCGGGAGGATGGTACAGAGTAAGGAGAGCTTCATTGAAGACTGGATGTATCTTCCAAGTATTTAGAAGTTCAAGTTTGTACAATGAAGGACCAATATTTTTCAACACTTTGAAAGGACCATGTCGTTTGTTATCAAGTTTCTTGGCCGGACATTTACTGGATATGTTTGTGGCCTCAACATAGACTTGGTCACCTTCTTCATATTCCCTAGATTCAGACCGGTTTAAATCATAGAAGTGTTTCATGGTTTCTGCTGCACGTTTTAGGGATGAAGCAGCTTCTTCTCAGATCTGATCCATGGTTGATGGTTATCTCGACCAGCTTGAAAAATAACTCGAGGGCGATGTAATCGTTATTACAGCCACTTGGTAACTGAATGACACACGCTCGAGTTATCGTGTATAGAAAGTAAATGTTAGGCAAAGGATGGGGAGATCGGCGTCTTCGGGAGGCATTTTGGCCACTAATCACTTGAAGGTGGATTGAGGTGGATTAAGAGGTGTTTGAGGAGAGTTTGAAGAGCTTTGAGGTGGTTTGGAAGAGTTTTCGGTACCTGAATGCTGAATGGAGAGTGGTGTCACCCCCTCCCACTTCTTCAACCATACCGTTCCCTTCCTGAATAGATTCACCATATATCACATCTCTCCCGGGTGTGCCATCCTTTTCACAAAAGGTGTAGTTGTTCGTTCAAGCCTACACGCAAGCATAAATTAGTACAGAAGTATAAAGGTAGAGGAGGCACGTACCTATCATTGACCCAGTGCTCATTTCTCAGAAACCCTGACATGTTTGATATCTCAATGCCCACCCCACGTAAAACCTGCTCAGGGACTACAGGAACTCAAATTGTCTTTGGCCACAAGACATTAGAAAAGGACGAGAAAGGGAACAAATTTCCGTTTAGGCTTGTTATTGTCATGGTGGTGCGTGAAAGAATAACACGGGAAACGAACGTGTTTGTATTTAAGTTGATGACTCTGCTGCTCGGCTTTGACTTGCCCCATGGCTTTGACCACCGAAGAGACAAGCTCAACCTTTTCCTCTGCAACACTTGCGCCGACCTCCAGTTCAGGTCTCTCAACTCTGAATGAGGCAAGGTTATTTATTTAGAACTATGTTGTACTATTGGTGGAACTCATTGATAAAGAAGAAAGGAATTTCCAATATCTCCGAAATTCCGGTCAAAGCAACTTAGATTTGATTTTGAGTATACCTGTTACCGAATTCAATGACTATGGCAGGCATGTATTGAATACCGTCATTGACATTGCGATCTATGAGAATCTATGAGCTGGAAAACCCATTTTTTGCGGGGCTTCTTGGGGAGACTGTGCAATGCTGATCACGGCTGTGGCCGTGCTGCATGACATCATTTGAGGCCATGGCGGTTTTGCGCCAGCAGCCTAAGTCGCCATCAGATCTCACTTATTACTGAGGTGGCGAAGACCACTGATACAAACACCCTTGAATCAAGAGCCATGGAGAAGGATGGTAAAAATTGCAATGGGGAAGGAGTCAAGATAGCCTACATGGTTCAGTTTCTCATGTTAAGGTCTACATATGTATAGCCGTGCTCTGTGGCTCAATGTGCCCTGTAGGATCCATAACAGTAAGGGAAGCTCCCTACTCCCATTTATCAGAAATGGTCAGATTCCATCATAATCAGGGGTGGAGTATCTGCTGCACCCTCAGAACGTCCTGGAGGATGTGTTTGGTTTCGGATACTCCCAAGCAATTTGAATTCACACTGGAAGGTGATGCTCCGTATTGCTCAACTTCAAGTTACTTATAGCGAGATACATTCCAGGCATGGATACTATGGCGGTGTTTGAGCTGACTTACAGTAGTTTCCTACAGGCTTATTGGCTTTCATTTGGGAAGTGATGTTAGATGTAGTGTCCTTAGCAGCTAGCTGGTACCATCACTGAATAATCCTGACTACCGAGGGGTGACACGTGTGAAAAAATGGGGAGGCCACGAGTTGTAACTGGTGGAAGAGAGACACAACGGGAAAATAGAAACAATGAAACTTAGTTGTTGATCCCTCTCTGGTTCTGTATTACAAGCGATGCCAGGTACGCCCAGACCGTGTCATCGTTGGTAGAATTATAGGAGTGGTTTGATAAAATAGTCGGCGGCTATCGGCAATGTACCAACCCTCAGGGCGCTATAGAAACACATATGGCTGTTCTAAACTCAACCAGCATTAGCAGGATTTCCTGTACGTCTTTTGAGCATTACAGTCATTATCATAGGTGAGGGGTTTGGTCATTGATCACTATAGTTCCATAAGGCTATCTGCAAGCCACAGATATTTGATTTATAGTGCTGACAACCCTTCTGGCTTATTGCCACCGACACTTTCCTCATCATGGGAATGCCGAAAGTGTTGTAGGGAGATGTCCATCACAGCATTCTCTTCTGAGGATCGAGCAGTTGACAGATGACTGCTGGTTTGAGGGGGGCAGCAGCGCCCTCCAACATTCAATGTACCACTATTTGTGGCCATGGTACGGGACCGTTCTTCCTCAAATGAATGTCCAAGCCCAATTCGGATAATGATCAAGAGGGGTACAAGTGCCTGTAGTGATACATACTCAGAGGGCTCAGATTCAACTGTGAAAAAGAGCTTACCGCCATCTGGGGCAGTATGGCACCCATTACAGAAACAGCGGTGGCCCATTTGCCACCATGGGCATTGTTATCAAGCAACAGACCAGTAAAGATTGCCCAAACAATGATCAAAAGAAACCCAGACTCAACCCTGCACAATCGGAAGGTCAGTGAACAACTTTACTTAATTTCTATTCACCACTCATAATATGGCGATAACATGATTGTAAGATGGACAGCCGGACGCCGTGTCAAGCTTACACACGGTCAACCAAATTTTGATGGCTGGAGGATTTATGGTCAGCTAGAGAAAGTGAATTTCCTGAAATTCTGCACCAATCGTCGAGGTAAGCAACAGATTGGCGATGATTGTGCAAACCAAGGGATGGAGAAGGTGACCAAGAAAATTTTGGGAAGGTTTGACGCATTGGCGGCCCACGAAGATTTGGTCATAGATTTGAGCCCGGTAAAATAAGATCCTGTGTTTTGGTGTTGGCCATCAAACAAGTCCAAGGGTAGTCAAACTTCATTTACCAGTCTCCACGATGATAAAGAACACTGGCGCAACAATAAATTTGGCACGATGGTTGCAAATATGGTAGCAACGGTAGACCTTGATAGAGTTCAGCACCGTCGAACCATCCAAGAGAAGATATAACCCACCAAGATGACAAGCGCAATGAGGCTATGATGACGTTAGCCTGTCTGAACTTTGAGTTCTCTCCTCACTTACTCAACAAGCTGTAATGCCACATAGACAATGGAACTGCTCAGATATTAAAAGGGGTGTCTGAGCTGTAGGCAGAGAACTGAGGATGCATTTTTGTACCTGCATGCAGATATATTGACCATGTCCCATTGCCCCATCATGGCGCTTGTTTGTACGGTCAAGGTCACTGCTACTATGGTCGCAAGCGAGAACAAAACACTAGTCAATACAATATGGAAGGTTACGGCATGACGGCGGCTCCGGCGCAACAATAGTCAGATCCCGATGAGAAAAAGTACGGTATTGCTTCCTGGAATGAGGAAAGCAGGCTAAGAAGCCGTCTGTTTTATCAGGAATAACCCAGTGTACTGACCGTAGAGGAACAGCTGAGCCTGGTTTCACTCTTGCTTCAGTCGGCTTTACTGAGCTATACTTGCCTATCATACAGCTTGTACTATGATGGCCTTGACGTCTCACAGTACCATACCCGCGTAAAGACAGAGTCAAGAACACTTATAAGTTGTCGTTTATTTGCGATGACAAAGCGTGCGCCCCGTGTTCCATGTCTCTCGATCCCATGATTTGATGATTTAGCACTGAATCTTCGTGTTGTCATCGCTGAGTACAAAACAGGTGGTACGGCTACACCAAGGGGTCCAGAATGGAAGACATGTTCTTCTGATTCATACTGTGGTTTCCTTTCTGGAGAGCCACTTCAAGGCATGAGCGTCTCTCCGACCAATTTGGGGTTTTCCTTTCTTTTAACCGAAAGATAATCAAACTCGGCACTTTCCAAGTATATGAAAGTTTCTCAAGGGTTTCGGCCACAAGATACTTGGCTTGGCTTACCAGAATTATCATCCACTCACATCGTTGTTTCCCCGGACACTATCTTCACTGTGCAAATGGTGGAGGCCCTGAAAGGAAATAATCAATATGAACCCTTGACCACTCTCCCTATGGCTCAAAATGTCGACAATAGACTGCTAACTTGCGGTGACCCGGCTCGCCCTCTGATTGTGATGTACTGCAACTCATACCTGCAATTCGGGAGTGCTCCTCCTCAGATAAATGGCCTATCCCGATTCTAACAATCATCAGTAGGGGACCAAATGCGGGTCATCAGAATATTGGAGGGGGATTTACGGTTGATTTTCCACGCATCTCTTCATTACGAGAGTATCACCAGAAGCATAGAGCAGTATAGAGGGGTTGAGTCGTGTTGATGATTAGTAAGACAAGATGATTAGACTTATGTACTTACCTTCACGACGCCAACCGTGGTCCATCGGATTCCTCCAGCTTCCAGCACCATCTCAACACAAACAGGAGACCTCTACTACTGAGGCCAATTCACCATTGGAGAGACTTACCTTGAAACCCCGAGGAGTCGGTTTTTAATGAGGGTATGTGTCAAGACAAGTGCTTCGATTTACGAGATAACCTTGTGCCTCGAGGCAGCCTTTTCAAACTCTGCTCAAACCTGTTCTTCAACCACCATCATCCCATCCCTTCGCCCCATTGGTACCTCGAATAGAAAGCGTCGGAAACATGTCGATAAAGGAAGAGAATTTGGAAGGTTGGGATCCAACAGATGGAGGCTGATAAACGCCATTATGATCGTCTTTGATGTTCAGATAACTTTTGACTCGCTGGGCCAGTCGTATGCAAGGCCTTGAGGTGTTGCATCGTCAGAGAGAACCCGATCTGTACGTCTCCTTTCTCTATGCTGCTTCCTCGCAGTGCTGACCATTTATATTGTTCCTCTTGGCGCGGTAGAGAAAACGCCAATGTGAGTACAATCCACAGCATCTTGAGAAGACGGCCTGAGATCTCAAATCCACTCGGCACATGGCGCTCTCAGGTATTTCAAACACACCATCGACCGCATCTGTAACCGGGTAGCCCTCCAGCACGAGTGCGTCCATGCATGCCTTCCACCATCACTACGGTTCTCAAATACCCCGCACCCAGGCGCTCTGTGCACTGTCTTTGATTGAGAATAATGGGAGAACACGGGCATGCCTTCCGGCTCTCCAGGTATGTCGTCCTTTCTGTTCCTGCACATCACTGATCATCTCATCTTCTGCTTATATAGGACTCGTGATAGCCAATTAAAAATTTCGTCTACATTGATCGCAAGTCGTCGTTTAGAGGAGAGAACACACCATAGAGACGGCACCGGTATGGTTGAGAATAGATTGAAGGTGCGTCTTTTTTTGGTTTTTCTTGAATTCATTCTTATATGCTCCGTTACTAGGTTGTTACTTGCAAGCTCCTCTCATCACGGCCGACCAGAAGCAAGAAGGCTCCTTACCCTTTAAGGGTGCTTCCTCCCTTGCCGCCCATGAGACACCAATGTATCATTGATCCCGTTCAATGTGTGAAGTTACGCCTCAGGCGTGAACGAAACGGAGATTTACGCTTGTTCGCCATGCAGATCCTCATTGCACAAGTCAGTGGGTTTTCCCTGTCATATCATCCGACCATTCAGCTCATATACCCAGCCCCACTTATCAAGGATCTCTAAAAAATACGCATCGGACGAACAGAACCAGGTCAGTCGACCTATGAACTCATACGACCCGCTGGATACCAACGGACTAAGGGGTATGTATAGGTCTCTCCGATCGCTTTTGTTCGCTTCAGCTTACAAGATCCTTGGCCAGGTATTACCAGCCTCGCAAGCTGGGCGTATGTACCTCATAGCCTGAATACCTAGCTGGGTGATTGCTTTCGAGGCCGGATGATCCCTTTTCTCGCCAGGAGACGCTCTGCAGTCAGTCTGATTGTCGGTACGCGTAGTACGTACATTTTCTTGATGACTCTCAGCTTTCCCATATCGATAAGCATTCATATTTGCAGATATCATGAGGAAATGCGAGTACACCGTCATGCCGAGTGCGTACTTTGTGTGGAGGGAGACGATCCTATCTGGCGTAATCACATTGAAGGATCCTAGATAGATACCGTAAATGTACATATTTTCTAGTTCAATTCACTACCTTTGGCGAAATCAATGTTCGATTAGGGCGTACCCTCAATACATTGCTCAGAGATTTTGGTCTGGGCGAGGACAGCAAGAAGGTAGTCCGAGTGAGGAACTTTGGGCTCCAAACTCTGGGCCAATCAAGTTCTCCGGAACCGTAGAGTACTCCAAATCGCCCACTTGCTCAATGCGTGTCCTTAACAACTATCATAGTGTTTCGAACCCTTAACTCGTATTTGCAAACCTACAACTATTTTCCGTTCCGAAAATCTTTTCGACGATCTCCAACAACTCATTGGGTTACTGGAAGTAATGGACCTGCTTTGGAAAAGTTACCTGTATCACAGGTGAGAACGAAGGTCCGTTGTACAGCGGCGCAACGAATGGGCGCTTCACTAGATCCTTGCCGTTTCTTCGTAGGCCCTCAACCACGATTGTTCTATGTATGTCAAATCCAAAATCAAGTATGTGTATTGGTCACCACACAGACCAGTGTGTACTGTGTCCGCAACTTGTGCATCACGCCGAACTCTCAGAACATGTAGCTTGGATCACCAGGAAGGACAGAATTTCGCATCTCGACGAATGGCATACAAATTCCAGAGGATGTCGACGCGGCTCGGTGGTCCAGTCTCAATGAGACAAAACCAAATGTGCTCTCACATTGGGTGGTTGGATATGGAACCTCGGATTCGCTGATTCTTTTGACTTTAGGTATCGAGGTCCTGATGATTCAACGCCGGAATAATCGTGTAAATCATATATTCTAGGTTTGCGCGTTGCCCACCCAACCTCATTTCCCCTCATTTCGTTCCGGTCTTGGCTTCTATATCGATTAAAGTTACTTACCCCGCGGTTTGTTTAGTAGCGAGCAACACGGATGAGGCTTGGGACGAGGACGATTGAGAAAGATCATTTCTCCTAGCCACAATCGTATTCCGAGAAAAGTAAAAACCCCGTTGCTCGTTACAATCCTAGCTCCACCCTGCGGGTAATTCTTTCTTTATTCAAATAGGCTACGCACCTGTTTATGTAGCCACTCTCTCGATACTCGTCAAGCAACATAATCCCGAGAGGTACTGCTTTAGCACGTCGTGCTTAACTGAGCGTGGTTTTAGTGTTATCTCAACTTATGGCTACTCACAAACAGAACGGTTTTCTTGGTCACTCGACGAATCGCGATAATCCAGTGTTAATTAGTGGTCTATAACAAAAGTGCGTGCAATATGGTCAAAGCGTGCTTTATAACTTTTCTGGCCCCTCGACCGATTCATCGTCGACATTCCTCAAGTGTTTTCTTCCCCCACCATCTTTGTTGAATCACAACTCGAGGACTTTGATTCCTTCTCAATGGATCTGGCCCATAACTTGATCTCATGGTGGGGGGTTTTGATACCAAGTCTAAAGCTGCTGGTATGCGCGATTTAACAGAGCGTGTTGTCTTTTGAGATACTTCGGGTAGGAATGAAGTGGCATATCTCTCGAATGCCCGTTTTGTACCTCTTTACTCGCATAAAGCACATTATTACCGGCGTTGATAGGGTATAGAGTTGATCCCTTCTCCAGACTGTTCAATGCATATTGGAATCCAGGACCTGATTGACTTTGTGTCATATGTTTTCAGCAGCGCTAGCCTTCTGTCTAGCCTATGGGTACCCGCATCCGATCGTTCCTTTGGTCGGTTTTGATATTTATCTCACCTTCTCACGAGTACACAGTGATATTTCTTAATATGGGGATACATATCAAAATGGCTTGGTAGAAAAAGACTCCGCTCAATACAAAGCTGGAGCTGAACAGCAGCGAGTGAATTGCACTCCTAAATCCTCCTTTGGGTCTTGTATTGACGCAGACGCTGTATTCAGCGCGATCAGAATTCCGATGATCCTTCTTTGTGCTCAAGCGCTTACCAATCATATCCACGCTTCGCCCAATACAACGTCTGTGAGAAAGAGGCCACAAATTGATTGAGGGTATGGTTCCCGGTTGTCATGCAATGAATGTAGACGCTCAACTGGCCCGTCACCCTCGAAACAGGGAGATGAGGCTGTGAGAGCACATCGTCATATATACGGACGACGCTGAGGTGTTTCTCGAGCTTCCTTCCCCCACCCCCCTTGCCTCCATCACTCAACTATGTCTTCTATGTTCTTCGCAGGTGCCAAGAATACACAAATCGGTCCCGGGAGTAGCTTCCACAATGTCGAAGGCGATGTTCATCAAAACTACATCAGTTGTACGACCTGCCGGGAGGAAGATGAGAATCGAGTCATGGTACGTACCATACACTTTGAATCATGAATCAACTCGCAACATCCGGTTTTCAGCCGAGACAGAAACGGTATAGGGAGATTTTTGAGAGCGATGTTCTACTTCGAGAGCAAACCTGGTCGCGGGAGATGGAGGTGGTGATCAGGGAGAGCGAGCTCCTGATAAACAACAGATTATCTCAGAACAGTGGAGGAACAAGAGTCGCGGTAGTGAAGAAGTTTCACACTGCCACACTTTACCCACACAACTACACGGTTACGGTGATGAGTTTCGAGCCAAAAGTTACGAAGGATAAGGAGACTACACGTCTGGTGAGTGCAATCTTGACTAGTCATTGAGCATTAGAATGATATCCAGTGCTTTAGTTGTGGGCAGAGTTCTATAAGGCTTTTTCAGCCCACAGGTAAGACTCCAGTTGGTTCAGGTAGGCTGGTCACCTCAGATGGCAAGCCTAGGACGCTGCGAGTCGTTCAGATGTTGGGATTGATGACGGCGGAGGTGCCGACATTCATCTTGCATGACGGTGCGAAGCCTCTTGTGACTGGGCTGGTACTCGGGGCTCACATCTTGAGGGACCTAGATTTAGTCAATGGAGACGAGTTTACCGATCGGTATTTCCGGACAGAGGAACTTGTATTTCAATACCTATGGTATACAAAAGTAAGTATTTCAAACTGCATCCAAACATCCCTGAAAGTGCCTTCAGGAAGTTGCAATTTCCGCGCTCTGTGCCGACAAATCGCTGGGTATTCCGGTGAGTTGGCCAACCCGAGTCTTGACGAGCTAAAAATAGCACAACAGGTTTCGTCGGAGTGGGTGGATTGGACATTCAACCTCAAAACACGGTCTTGGAACTACGATGCTTCTGCCTCCATTGAACAGCCAGATGAAGACTACTACTGTGCACTAACCCCACTTCCCGAACTCGATGTCGACGAGATCACCACTTACTTTGAAACCGCTTTCGGTGACTTCGTGTACCTGATTGCATCATTGGGAGAAACATCGGGAGGAGACCTGTCAGATTATATAAGCCACAGCCAATTGACATTCGGAGCCGTCGTGGACTGGGGAGGTGAAATTCTTGCCCAGTTCCCTTCCACTCCACGCCCTGAGTGGTGTTTTGAGAATCGCGGTCACAACATCAATGTTGATTATTCCGAGAAAGGTGTGTGTGTGTTCTGTTCATCTCTTCCTCTTCTGATCCCACTACTCCCTTTACGCGTCGACTTTCAATTCCACAATACCCACAACACCCAACTCAACCTATACTTCTCGTTGCGCCTTCCATTGGAGGACCGAATCCGACTCCGCGCTGCATACCTTTGCCAGTCTGAAAAGGATAGCGACATTTTGACATGTATGTGCTCCACAGATCCTCAATCTCATTGTCTTCACGTTTTTCTGATCTTTGTCTCAAGATTTTATTGACGAAGTTGGATTTTCTGTTCTTGGCAACTTCTCACGTAGTCTCACATCCTGTTGTGCACCGGCGTACCTCTTTGTCCCCCCCCTCCACGTTGAGTACATCGACGGGATGTACTGTATACCGCATCCCCTTCCTGACCCGCCCTTCTACTGGTCATGGGACCCAAAAGGAAAGACCGTCATTCCAAAGAAGAATTGGAAACAGTCTGGTATACCTGAGCTGGAGGTCGAGACATGGCTGGGATCAGATTGGATTGATGATGAGTATAGCCTGGTTGAGACTTACTTGTGCACCAAAGATTACGATGTTAATGGGAAACAATACGCCCGAGATCATGGGTATCTAGAATTGATATGGGGTACGTACCGTCCACTCTCTTTTATTTGTCAAGCATAATTTGTTTTTTGGTTCAGGTGATCCTCATGCTCGAAAGATTGTGGAGCTAGAGAACATGGACAACGTTGAAGGCTTGGAAGACTCGGATCAGCACCGGGGTTTGGAGGAACGGGAGGACAACGAATCTTGCTCTGTGACTTCTCAGCCCGCGTCCCCATCGACCCCTTACTCGTGGATTTACCTGTGGATCATGTGATGGCCCACACGGAAGAACGAGGTATGTGTGTTCTATACTCGTCGTATGGTCTTAGGGAATACTCTCGTGATGATACCCCAGTGCGCCCGACACGGTAAGTCTATCTTTCTGGCCCACAAGTGACATTCGGTTTTTCAAATATTTGAGAAGACTTGAGACACAAGGAAAGGCGGTCGTCGCGTCTAGGACACGAACAAGACCGAAAATAGTGGAACAGGAATCTCTCGGAACAAAGGCCGCTGGGGTGAATGTCGAAAAAACGCCTGCCACAGCTCGAGGGTAAGAACTGATCCTTTGAGTCACTTGTACACGTCATTTGACCTGTCCCTTCAGTACTCAGACAATGGGTAGGGCTACCATCACGCCAAACAGACCCAACAAACAGCCCCAACTGAAAGATTGTAATGCTACTCTCCCGAAACCCACCCCGTCTCCTGCGAGGACAACGCGGTAAACCTGGTTTCCTAATCTTCATATTCAATATCTGAAAAGGTGCTCGTCGCGTCTAGCCCACAAACAAAACCGAAAATAGTGGAACAGAAATCTCTCGGAACGAAGGCCGCTGGGGTAAATCTCGGTCAAAAGCCTACTGACCTATTTCAATCAATTCGGATGTCACACGTCACACACCCCTCAGTATCCGAATTTTTTTCGGATGGTCACTAGGTCACAGGGGGGTCATCCGAAATGTTCCCAAATGTGACAAGATCTCGGGCGGCCCACAAAGCCAGGGAATCGGACTTTCTGCCATTTTTGGGCCTGAATCTGGTGTATTCTGCGAATTCTGACCGGTGGCGGCTGTTAGCCGCCATGATTCTCCTTCGGCCTGCCGAGTCCCTTACAGTTCCATACGAAATTTCCGCTGGTGTCACCGGTCACCGACCTGCCATCCGAATTCACGCCTGAAAATTTTTCGGTCACACGGGAAACCCCATCCGAATTGATTGAAATAGGTCAGTACCCCAGCTCGACGGTAAGAGTGAATACCTTGAATCACTTGTACATATTGTCTGACTTGTCGTTGGAGTACTCAAACAACGGATAGGGTTGTTGCCACGTCCAACAAACCAAAGAAACAGTCCGAGCAAGAAGATCGTAAGGTCACTCCTGCGAAACCTACACCGTCGTCTGCGCGGACGACGCGGTAAGACCAATTTCGGCTTGTTCATATCTACCATCTCAAGCTTTTCCCAGCTCCCAAACGACTCACGCGAATGAGGCTGTCAAGAAAGCGTGGAGATAGGTCTGTGGAGGAGTCGTTGAGACTTCGATAGGGAAAGAGTTAATGCACAATTGGAGGTATAGAGCAAATTTTCTATTATGAGTTGTATCCTCTACTTATTCTTTGCGAAAGGCTCGCTCGGTTGTTGGTATATGCACTTGATTAGCCTTTCATCAATATCGATACACCAGTTCTCAAATAGCTAGAGACTCTACTCCATGGGCAGACTTAATTATGGACTGGGCTAAGTTACTTACCCTGACTTAGCTTGGGCTTGGCTTATATAAATGACGCAATGTCGCTTACTAGTTGATTGGTAAGCTACTGGACCCGGGTGCAGAACCAAGAAAAGTTTTCTGTAAATCGGCAATACAGGGAATTGAACTCATAGCGTCACAGACAGTTGAGACAATCAGGTGTGACCAATTATCTCACCAACTGCACCATGGTAGCTTACTTATGGCAAAGGTTAGCTAAACCACATCCACCCCCCGAGGCCAATCTCATTCAGTATTGTATGGCTTCATAGATTCCCAATTTAAAGAGAGTCAGGACATACGTCACTTGAAACGACAGCTATACTCCGCTGGGAAATGGCTAGGGACTGGCTAGGGGTCCTCTTCCTTATATCACAAGGAAATACAGGCACACACGTCCAGTACCCAAGCAGGGGAACTGGTCCCCTCAAATGCAATGCACATTGTTCAAATTCTGTACCATTGTACTGAGCATCAGCCTGCTCGGCGCCCTGTCCAAATTGGGGTAAAGTGTTTGGTATAAATAGAGGCACGGAATGAGAAGAAATAAAAACATGTCTACAATATTTTACTTCATTTTAGCATGATCAAAGCTGCAAGCTCATGACATTTCATTGCTTAAGACTTGAGTCTGACTTAGAGACCGCGTAAGTTATAAGTTATAAGTCAAGCCAAGTCAAGTCACGGGTAAGGAACTTGGGCCAATTCATAAGTAAGTCTACTGTAGATTACCACCTCCCACCATTTGGCAACACTAACGCTACTCTTCTGTATGATTCCTTTCGAAGAAAAGTTGTGAAGACACGCCAGTATGTACCAGATGGCCCAGATAGAGGTGTCAACAGCGTGCGATGCCAGTGACTACCGAGACCACATAGGTAGATACAATTTATTAAGTACAACATTCTACTCAGTATACAAGACTACCAAGTAGTGGATTGTTCACGGTATGAGTCTATCCGGCCCCCAAATCTCTTGGTGCTAATACTAAGCTGTCATGGCGGCCAACCCCCTTCGATGTAACCCAATCGAGCACTGAACCCTATCCGTCGAGTACATCCTTTGACGAGCAACTCAAATGCTTAACATATGGGTGCTCGCGGCGGGCCGAGCCTCCATCCTGAAGAACACCCGGAATATTATCGTCTCGGCTTAACGACGTCAACGAGAATTCACCGGCTGTGTAGCAGGAGACATAGGGAGGAGCAATGGAGGATATCTAAGTCCAATGAGGACTCTATACGCTTATTGGAGGGGGGGTTGTGTGTTCTGAAGGCAGGTTAACATTGCTGAGTTGAATGATATCCATCAGAACAAGAGCGCAAGGCCCTGATGATGGCATCGTAAGGACCACTGGTACATTGACTAGTGAAAAGATGCCTTTTGATAGAAACATCTAATTGAGTACCTCCATCGCGGTCCTGAAGCCAGACCCCGTCCCTGACTGCTGAACGATCGCCTATTCCTATATCCGGCCCTAACATTCAACCCAACCACCAGATCTTTCGGTGTTCACCAACACGATGACCTCTAGGTCGTCTTTACTGTGAAGATTGCCCGGGTAAGCTTTGCCACGGGCAGGATAGTTGAAGGAGGGAATTAGTACAGGTGGCTCCGCCGGAGAGCGTAGGAATCGTTGAAGAGAATTGTGAAGAGAATGGGCGAGGGTACCGACATGGGGTTTTGAGAAGACATAGCCAGGGATACTGTATCCGTTCAGCTTCCATATTATCCACTAGATTAATATCCAAACAGTCTGTCTCGGAGGAGGGATGAACGTCGGCGGGAGTGAGATTAAAATGGAGGTTCTTATCAATAGATAACGTGTAGGGTTTCTGAAGTGGACCCCCTCTTTTGACATTCACAAGGCGATGTTGCTACATCACATTCGGCCCTCTTTACCCAATTGACGCGACATTTTCGAATATACCTGAGCCTCGTCTTTCCCAAACATGCTGTACATAGATTTTCTTCGTTCATTCGACGGTTTTGAGTCGAATGTTTCGGAATGCTGACCTCCAGTTGATCCATGATGTGGGGACCTTTTGACTGTGTCGAAGCTCCCACAATCGCTCTGATCCTGGGTCTGACAGGTAGCAGGTTGCTTGTTTAGCATACCTTATCGCAAAGAGAGTATCCTTGAAGGAGTTGGAACAAGTAATTCGAGACCAGTCGTGGGATGGTGACGGCAAGAAAGTAGAAGAGGCTGTCACACTCGTGGTCACGTATTAAAAGTAACCACCATGACTCACCCGGACTGCAGAAAACCTCCGAACTCGTCGAGATGGTTCTATGGACTGCAAATTTGGCCCTTTCCTCTCTTGCTCCCGCGTATGATGCTTTGGCTCCCAAGCTGTTGCGCCTGATAACAAACACTACACAAATCACAAATAAGCATCAACGGCCTTGTTTGAAGGTTCGATGAAGCGAGCTATCACGTTTGAGCTGCTCAAAAAGGGTACAGAAATGAACTGAGCATACTGAGGGAATGAAGGATGACCCGGACCATGCGATTGATTGGTCCTGTCGACATTTCTCAGCGTGATAGCTGGTAAGCCCTGGGTTCTCACAAGCCACGAGGCCGTATAAGTAAATGATGCCTCTACAAGTGAGTCGTCAAACATCAAACCGAAAAGTCCCTTCATCGGCACGCTTATAGCACACGGTGTTTCTTCAAATAGTAAGTAACAATTATAGCCTCAGTTTTCTCGAGTGAGTTGGAAGAAATACACTGCTGTCTAATGGAGGTTTGTGATGAAGAAAATTTGGAAGAGATGCGGCCTCGATCTGGTGTGCCCAACGCTTAACAGGCTGTTGCATGGCCTTCACGATCCCGCCTGATCCATTTGCACCTTTTCCAAGTTCATTGATCTACATCCCGTTGGCACGGTATTCACACACGTTTTCATACTTCTTATTGAGTGCACCACAGTAGCTTCCATAAGTATATCAGCAAATGAGATGGGCGGCATGCTCTCCACAGATACCTGTTCCGATCATTGACGAATCATAACATCTGATAGGCGGAAATTGGGTGGTTGCGAGTCTCCAACGTGTCTTCCGTTTTTGAACTCGTCACTCGGGACGTAAGTAACTAGCGCCTCAAACTCCCGGTGATAATCTTGGATGAACCTGGGAGCTCGCGAGTTTGCAGGCTTCTCTTTGACCTCCCCCCCTTGAATTTCGCTGTGTTCGTGATCATGATTTGGGGTGGGGTCTTCCCACATCCGCTCAACCCGCTGTTTCATTGATAGACGCCCATCAAATAATAAATACTGCCAGACGCGGTAAGGAGTGGTAGCGTGTAGACCACGAGGGTCTCGACATATATAGATGATGTTCAAGGCTTCCTCGTTTGTGTCACGAAGTGCTGAGCGTCTATCGGAGACGGCGAAGGCAGAGAGCGGTGGTAGCAAGCTAGGAGAGGAGCAGCGGGCTCGACTCAGGCAGAGATAAGGCAGAACTGGTCCCAACGACAAGTTAGATCTATTGTAGAGAAGGAAAGCGAAGGAGACTGTACTACTCACCTGGTCCCAACGACAAGAGGTCAAGATGAGGGACCAGGTGAAGACTAGCTAGCTTATATACCTATCCTACAGTCAGAGCTGGAGTCGGAGTGGCTACCTATGAGTCGTGTATGAGTAAGTATGAGTCAAGGATGAATAAGGAATGAGTCGGTATGAGATAATGGGATGGCTGCGTGATGTGGGTTAAGGCTGCGCGATGGTGGGTTAAGAAAGGGAATCGTGAGGAATAAGGATGTATAGTAAGTGACCGTGAGAAAAGGACATGTGATAATCATGTGAGCAGATGGTGGAGGGAAAAGTGGCGTCTTCATGACAGTTTGTCTCATTCCTCTTCTCCATCTCATTCGACCATGGATACTCACTTTTTCCAAGGCGCCAGAAATACGAGCATACAAGCAAAGAGCGTCACCTTCCAGCAAGTTGACGGGGACGTGAGCCACCACACGTACATCAGTAATTATAGACATGGAGGTCGAGGAGGACGCACGGTAAGTTCCCCCCAGGATCATTTGCAAGTCGGGAATTGAAGTTCTGTTCAGCCAATCTGCCCCCGATTTCAAGAAGTGGCCGAGGGAGATGTAATATTGCGGAAGGAAGGCCGACCAACAAAGATGTCCGTTGTCATCCGAGAGCCTCTCAAGTCCACAAATCCATTTCGAAACGGGCCACAACAATTTGCAGGCCATGTGGTGAAGGCTGGTGTGAAGGTCAGGTACAGGCCATATGCAGGCTAGGTGCAGGCCAAGTGCAGGCCACGCGGCGGGTAGAGAAAGCATAGTTGCAGACTAAGTGAAGGTCATTATCCTTAATTTTGGTCTCTATTCTATAGAGCTCGACTCAAAAAAGATCTCATAAAAATATATGACTCTCCATAGACTATGAAGAAAAGAAATCTGTTGATGTTCGCCCGCGCTGGCCTCCCGAAGTCTCAACAACATAAATTACAGTAAACGGGCGGTCCGTTAGAAGGTTGGTATTCCGAGAGGTTTCGGTTGCCTCTCACTTGGTATACCTGTAGTATGTGCACCTCAACTAACGGTAATTTAAGGAAAAATCAGAAATGAGGAGGTTGTATGACAAAGAATGATATGTCTGGGTGCAGGTCAGACTTTAGTTTATGAAGGCCAAGTGATGGTTGGAAGTGCAGAAGTGCAGGCCATGTGGCTGTGCACTGCAGGCCAGGTGAAGGTTGGATTCGTGAAGATGAAGGACGACTGCAGGTTGGATTCACAGATGTGAAGGCCAGATGAAGGCCAAATGAAGGTCAGATTTGCACAAGTGACGGCCAGATTGAAGGCTAGATTAGGATAATGAAGGCCAGGTGAAGGTCGTTACCCGGGAGTGAAGGCCAGGAACAGGCCAAATGAAGGCCAGATTTAGGGAATTGAAGGCAACCAGACGGCAGGATCTGCTCAAATGCAGCTAAATTGAGGGCTATACGTGCTAATATCAGTCTTGTAGCTCAAAGGGTCGCTCCATATCAATCTTGAACTTGAAGGGGCGGGCGAACGGACGGAAATTAACATCACATGGGCGTCACTTACATTTTATACAAGAGAATGTTAGACATATGGTCCGATAGGCTCGTCTTTTCTGTTTGGGAGTACTATGCGAGACCTAATATCACGCATTAGTACCTTCTTTGGCCTTACATTGACATGGGCGACCACGAAGAGGAAGGTTCGTCTCGAGACTACATTGTGGGAACATGGCAGAGATATAAGGGATTTCATTCAAACAAAAAGTTTCTGATGGTTAATCAATAAAATAGATAGCCTTAGTCGACGTAGGATACTATAACTCAATACATGTATACAAGGGAGTCGTCGACAGCAGGTTAGACAACGTGTACTGCAGGCCAGGTGAAGGCGGGTGCAGGCCATGGCCTTCACCCCGGCCTGCATTTCTCGCGCCCCCACAAATCCATTTCGAAACCGTGTGCAGACGACAGTAAAGGTCATCAAACGATATTACACTGCCGAAATTGTTGACTTTCAGGAGCGAGTATTCACGGTAGTCACTTATGAACCAGCAAATATGGAGGACGAAGGAGCCTTACAACTGGTGAGTCCCAATCGAGCCCCATGATACTCGATTGGAGTAATGGAAGCCCTTTAGATACGAAAGCGCGTTTATGATTCCATCTCCCAGTCCCCTCGGAGGTACGTTGGAGCTTTGGGAAGCAATTCATAAATTGATGATTGCACACACTTAGATCGCTGCAGTTTCCACAGGTATACGGGTGGATTAATTGGGACATACCGGGCTTTGTAGCACACGATGGTACGTCGAGTTTGGCAACGCCAATACTGCAAGATACCAAGTTGACTGTGTTCTAGATCTTGCCAATGGAGACGAGCTCCTCAGCCAATATGAGACCGGTGGTGTTGTATCAAGCTACCTTTACTATGCAAAAGTGAGTTCAAAGTCTTTAACTTGAATATTGCTGAGAATCGCTTTAGGACCTCGCGATCAATGCACTTCGCGCAAATAAAACATTGACAATGCCGGTAAGTACATCATTTGAGCCATTTGAGCTTCGACCGGCTAAGTTGCACGACAGGTCTCGCCGCGATGGTCAAATTGGACGTTCGATTTCAAAGCCATGTCTTGGCTCTATGACATTGCGTCTGCCTCGATCTCACAGCCAAGCGAAGACTACGAATTCTCCAACCCAGCCCCACTTCCCCAAGGTGCTCGACCCCAGCTCAGTGTCAGCGACATTACTACCTACTTTGAGCGGACCTTCGGTGACTTCTTGCACCTAATTGCGTCATTGTCAAGGACAGAGCGGATAGATCTTGCGCTTGACGACCTGGCAGACTTTACCACACAGGGGCTATTGACGTTCGGGACAGTTGTCTACAACCAGCAGCCGGGCATTCTTGGATACTTTTCCTCAACTTCGTCTCCCGAGTGGCACTTCGAGAATCGCAGCCACAATATCGAAGTGAATTATTCCCAGCAAGGTATATCCAATTTCATGTCGTTATTCCTTCCTGACTTAACTTCTGATTAGTCCGTTCACGCGTCGACATTCAAAAACATGACACTCACAACAATCGACTGAACTTATACTTCTCATTGCGCCTTCCATCGAAGGAAAGAAACCGATTCCGTGCTGCTTATCTTAGCCAGTATTTATCGAGCGCACAAACGACGACTTGTAAGTGACTTACCGATATTCTTGCCTTGAACGTTCACCTAATATCCACTTCCAGATTTGATTGACGAAATTGGGTTCTCGTTTTTCGGAAACTTCTCCCATAATGACACGGCGTGTCATGAGCCCGCATACCTCTTTGTTCAACCTCTGAACATCCAGTATGTCAACGGGCTGTACGGTATATCCTATCCTCTGCCCGACACGCTATTCTGCTGGACGTCTGACCCTCAAGGAATGAATGTTATACCCAAGAAGGATTGGGAGAGATATGGCATACCAAAGCTACATGTTCAGATATGGATTGGATCAACATGGTTCGACACTGAATACCCGTGGGCTGAAAGGCATCTGTGTAACAAAAATTACGAGTTGAATGGGAAGCAATATGCTCGAGACCATGGCTACCCAGAGTTGAAATTCGGTACGTATCCGTCATGTTTTAGTTCGAATTTCATCTTAATGATTGATTTAGGCGACCCTCACGATGCAAAAATGGAAGTGGTTGAAGAATCAGAGGGCGAGGGCCAGAGCTGTTCAGGGAGCGACCGGAAATCCCCAGATGGAGGCATCAAGTGTGCATACAACAATGAAACGTTGGAAGAATTATACGTGAACGATAACTCTCACCTGAACTCTCAGCTCCCATCCCAATCAGTGTCCTCATTCAAAAACACCGCTAAAGGGCGCGAGGGCACAGCCGCAGCGTACTTAGGACAAGGAGGTACGTGCAGGATATGACGATCATACCCAAAGTGTTAAAATCAGTATCAGGTGATCTCAATAATCAGAGGGTGCTAGAACAAGCCCAGTTGCTAGTCGAGATGCTCACTACTATGATCAACACCGCTAAATCAAGTGAGACGGTGGTCATGCAATCACCTACAACGTCACAAACCGCCACTCCCGAGACGGGAAGGCGCCAAAAGTTGCAAGAGATATCCGAAGGTCAGAGGAATGATGGACCAAGTGCCTCGCAAAATCCGACTTCAGCTCTTATCCGAATGGCACAGTAAGTCTGGCTCCCCTCTTCTACATCCAAAACCATTGCCTTAGTCTCTTTTAGTAGCTCGCAAACGAGAGATGTGACCTTCACTGTACCGAAACCTACGAAGCAAGAAACAGCGGGACAGGAGGCTATAGGACAAGCAAGAATGACGAAATCTGTGCATTCAGAACCCACCTCATTCCAATTGTAACAACGAACTCTATTTGTCTGTAGTCATTGTCTTACACAATCTCCAGCTCTCAGACAGTGATCAAGACAGGCGCTGACACTGCGAAAAAATCAACAGAACCTTCCAAGCCACTTCAGGCCACCAAAGCTACGAGGGTCACAGTTCCTTCGGGATCTACTACGGCTACCTTCGACACAAAACGGTAAACATTGTTCTCGTTGTTGTTGTTATTTTTCATCTGAGTCCCAATTGGTAGATCCCAGCCAATGAGAGAGGCGGCCAGTGTCTTAATCCCAAGAAGACACCTTCAAACGAAGAAAACGAAGAAGCTACAAGTCATAAATCCCTCCAGATCAAAGACAGGAACGACCCTGCAAAAACCTACGCGAACTCGAAGGTAAGCAAATATACTTTTCATTTTCGTGCTTGTCATATCACCGGACTTCGTTTTAGCTCTCAACTAGCGAGTAAGACAGTTTCAAGGTCTAACAAAGCAGCAAAGCAGCCCGAGACGACCCGGGGAACCATGAATCCGACCAGGGAATCAGGAATCAAGGGGTCCACAGAAACTCTGCCGTGCATGGCGCGGTAGGCATAGTCACATTTGAATTACAGCCAAATTCTCATGCCTCTATCTAGATCTTCACTGGCGAGAGCAACGGTTATTGCATTAAACCCGCAGACGGGACCTCAACCGATGAAACAAGAAATCATGAATTCAACTGGATCAAGAACAGGAATTGTTGTTGCTCGGAAGCCTACACCAGCCCGAGCGTGAGCACTGGTACCGCTTCATACCGACTATCTGACCCACTCTGTCTAGCTCTGGGACCGTGAATAAGCCCGCCATCCCGCTCAAGGGCACAAAAAAGGGACTTGAATCGCGGGACGGTGCTAAAAATAGAGTAAATACGACGGTGAAGGGTGCTTTCAAGGAGTCTTCCCGACCTCTTCTTAGTGCAAACTCGTAAGTGTGGTCAAATTTACCTTTATATTCCCGATTTCAAGCCTTTTTGCAGCTCACGGACCGTAGGGCCAAGTCAAAATTCAACGGGCAAGGGCAAGCCTCGGGCATGGAGATAGATGAAGGAACCGTTCATCTGGATGGACTGGACAGTGTATGAAAGGCCTTTGTTGAGCTGCATGGATATAATCACCTTATCATGGTCGATTCGTGATCTTGAAATCAGGTCATTATTGTTTGATGTCTGGCATCTGCGGTGTGTAACTGTTACGAGCAGAAACAAGAGGTGATGGAATACAGGTTGTATTTGGCCCCACTGACGCACCATATCACATCGGATGCGCGAAAGGTCTTTCTCCGTGTACTTTCAACGCAATCTTCAGGCAGCACAGACGAGAATCGAAGCACACGTCCGCCGTTACTGAAAAGTAAAATATGCTCAAGTGCTGTCCCGAGCGCAAAGCACGACAGTGAAAATAAAAATGACTGACCTAGGATCTTTATGCTAGCGAGTTAAATACTCATGTTTCTGGTTAGTGATTTTGCAAGACATAAGGTGTTAGGTTGCGGGCCGCCCTGAATCCATTCCTCTTCCTAACCCGCACCGTTTGCCTTGTGTACTACTTGCTTTTCCCAGTACTTCTAAGCTGATTGATCAACTCTTTTCCTCACTGTCTCGTTTTCTCATACTCGACCGCGGCTTCGATCGGAGATCGTCATTGACAATTGTCCATTATATGAGCGAGAGCCGTCCTTTATGTTAAGATCAGATAAATCAAGGAGAATAATAACACCTGGTCGTCATCAATACAACTCAATGCGATGTTATAGCCGCCCGAAGTAAGACGAGTGCAGATTTGTTAAGAGGGCATCAGCGGAGGATTTCACCCAGATTCGAGAGTAATTGTGAAGAGTCATTGAATGAAACATACAAATCGTCCAACTCCTAGTGATCGGACAAATATTCGACGGCGAATGGCACGCCCTTGATTTTGTCAATTAGAAGCTCTTCATCGTTACTCTCGTGGAACATAGCCCGTCTTCAAACCCACCTAAGAACGCGAGCCAGAGAAAAATGCCTCTTTAGTCCTTCCACATCAGGAAGACGAGTAATTTTCCGGCGGCCGGTTTCGGCAGTTCTTGGCTTTTCAGCCATTCTCGCAGGCTGACAGGCTCAAAGGTCCAAAAAAGCTACGCAAATACCGCAGTCAGAGAACCGTATGTCATGCTAATGAAAAGATAAATACTATCAGCATGGTCTATCCAGACTGAAAATGATTGTGAGCCTACACTTTGCCTCGGGAAATTGGCTGTAAGACCGAGTTTGTGTGCTGAAGACTCAGCCTGCAGAAAAACAGACATAGCCAGTCAGGACCCTGATCCTTAGCGTAAAACGGCCAGGAACGGCCAAGACCGGTTTTTTGTGATCTTCCTGATGCATCATTTCGCGTCTCTTCTCTTCCAAGATTCAAGACTCCCATTTACATTCCTCAATCCCACTACTCGGTAGCTCGTTCAACGCCGGCAAATCCAGCATTTGTGCGGCCCACACCAAGTTATTACTCCATGATCAGTGTGGCACTCCTCCCACCTGTATGATCAATATCGAAACATCCGAGAGCTCAAGCACCGAGGCTATGAACCCTGATTGTACTTTGGCCACAAGCGGTCGATTTGCAGGGGAAGGTAATGGTCTTGTGGCGATGGGATCAAAAGTGTCCAGGACAGCTCGGTGAACAGCCTGGTACATTGAATTCACAAGGCTTGGATGAACGGTTCTGCACATTTAACACGCAGTAAACCACACTCATCAAGGTTCCATAAGTTAGCGGGAGGTTGGAACTTTCGTCTCCGATTCTACCAAATCGGTGGAGACGGTAACATTGTTAAAAGATTTAGGGTACATCTACAACAAATCATAAGTCAGGCGAGATGCTTCATAAATAGATTAGACTTGAAGGGAAAATGTACGTTCACGACTCTCGTGTTGCCATGTTTTTATCCATTCCTTCTCATCCAGCCTCTATCCCTTCGACTCACGGTCGTGAACAGCGCTATTCCACCGGCCGACAGGGTCTGTAATCCCTGATTACATTGACGTCTAGACTCAGTATTGAGGACGACCATCTACCGAACGTTCTGGTGGTTGATCGGGAAACCTGAAAACAAAGAAGTCTCTCGGGGACAGAAGAAAGGTAAAATGTCTCATATGCGGCTAGCATCAACTGGGCGGGTTAATCGCCTGAATTCCAGCCCAGATCTGGGCTGCACAATGCAAATTTGACGTGACGGCAGCGTGATAGTGAAAACGGTGAGCATAGAAGAGATAGTAAGTCCATGCTGGCAAAGGAATGAGGGCAAAGAGATTCGACGAAGCTGACTCGTATGGGCCCGGGAACAGTTCAAACAACCGTTAGGTGGGTGTGAATCAAGACTTTGGGATCCTGGAATTCGGATGAGTCTTGTATCAAACTCGCAACGTGTTTTAGAAGATGATTTTTAAGCGAGAGTGGCGGGGACACACTGAATATCACAGCTGAGACGGGTGATTCGGAGGGGCGGATTGTGAGACACTGATAGAGGCATCTGAGAGTACCGAGGATCAGCTACAAGGCGAATTGGAAAGGAACGCAGGGGTAAAACTCATGTACATAGTTCCACATGCGTCGTCAGCGTGTCAATCAAGCATTGTCAATTGCGAGGGAGGTAGGCTCGTACCTCCCGGTTGTTTCCTCCTGCCTTTGCGCCCCCATTGTATCATTTGGTCTGGGAGTCACTAGCTCTTGCAACGTCACAATGGATACTCCGCGTATTTGAAGGCGTACGTCATATAATGCTGAATAGAGTTCATGAAGGATGAGGTGAAATGGTTCAAAATTGTGGCCACAATGATGGAGATGGAAGCAATCCTGAGCAAATTACAGTCAAACCAGTCTGAATGAAGGCAATACAGGTTGAGGCGAGGGCGGAGGCAGATATTGATCTAAAATGAAAATTATCTTCCGCTTGCAGTGTCATTGTTGCCAGACTGCTCCGAGAGTTCAAGTAGTTGGACGTAGTTTACGCTAGGCGAGCAGTTCGTTTGTAGTGTTGATTACTTAGTGTAGATGTATCAGCAATCTAAGATAAGGCTCGCTCGAAACTAGCTACATTACGTGCATGTGACATATCGTGACTCCGCGCACAAATGCGATGTCACCCACGCGCAAAACTCGGCGTGCCAGATACAACCAGATCGAACGTCTCAAGTTCGACGTTTGGTTAAGGGGAGGGAAGATTTTCTGCAGGTTGAATATCAGTACCCACGACGATTCGGATTATGGCGGTTTTGAAGCAAGGACGTTGGGCCGGTCCGGCATTGTTCTGATTCATACGGAGCTGACAGCAAGCCTCAGGTCGTTGCCGAACAAGGACAACCCTTACGGGTCACCTGCGCAGACGCGCTTTGGCTCCTAACGACCACGACCTCAGATACTCTCTCTTTTCGCTCATGAAGACCATCAAAAAGCTCATGGATGATGTCCGCAAGTCAATATGGTCATTGAAGGGGCATACGGTAAGTTTCTCTCTCATTCACGCTGGTGACCATTACCCTGACTTGTCCACCAGTACGCAGTGGACAAAACAACACATTCTCTTCGAGAAGAACCTGGATGAAATTCGCTCAAAATAAAATTTATGACCATGCTCCTTGGTGCCCACTCTACCTCTTGGCTGCAAGATCGCAACAGATTTGTCCTAGGCGTCTGCCCTTGGGAGGTGCCGGTGATCGATGAGTTTTTGAGTTTTTTTGCTGCACGATACACGGTGCGGGATCTTGTTTCTATCTCTGGTCTGGTCATTCTAATACTTAGTGCTCTCGGCTGTCTTTAGGTGTCCCACATGTGAAAGAGACGAGGCACGGTTCCGATGATCTCTGGTGGTTGTTGAAGTTCACAAGGGCAACTTCCACGGTTGGAATCTAACGGTAGAACGTACAGTATGATGGCCACAGCTGCCGCTCCGGTACGAAGCAAGACTCGAATCTCACCCAAGACTATCGCTCATACTTTCTTCTTGACTATGCTAGACATCCCTCACGCAAATGTACCCCACATTATGGCCGCGGGCAACAATCCACTTCCCATGCACATGCTTGTGACTTGTCAACTATCCCGTACGTTTTGATGTTGCTCATTCCTATGATTCTCATGCTAATTGCCGGCTTTCCTCCCCGTAATATCGACAGGTTATTATAGACAGCAGCCATCGCCTCAGCCTGCTATGTACGGATACTTTCATTGGCAACGGTACGTAAGGTTCTTATTCTGTTTCCTCCCTCGAACCTTACACTAACGTTCTTTTCTGCCAAAACGGATTCCCACCACCCGTTCGGGCAGGGGAGATGTAACCTTAGGGTTTATGATTCGTCGTATGAAACTGCATTCAATATCATCGATATCTTGATTGTAATGGATCACTGAATACGCATTTTTGGTTTGCATGGCCTCTTGTGGCTTATCTGTATCCGCATGAACGAGATGCAAACACGTGGCGCACCGCGAGGCCGAGTACTAGGCAGCTAAGGAGCCAGGCGAGTAGTTGTGGTACCCGTAGGGTGGGGTAGCTGTTGCCAAATGCCTTCACCAACTACCATTTGTAAGAACTGGTCTCGGTGGGGTCTGGCTGCATCAATTCCGAAGGCATCTGCACTATGGCGACAAGATAGAAGCTCGTTTGGGAGTCCAAGAGCAAGATTGAAGTCCACTCCCGCAGATCGGTTTTCTGTTCAGCAAACCAATCTAGAGTTGAATTCTGACCTTGAGGGTCAAGCGGGATGAGGTCCACCGTATCAAGCTTGTAGCGAATACGAGTCTCGCCCAGCCAACTTCCAATGTGAGACGGTCTAGTTGGCCTTTTCGCTTTAACCGACGCGTTGATCAGGTGGCTGGCCCAAACGCGGGAACTGAATTTGCCTGTCGTTTCGTCACCAAGCGAGATCCCTTCCTTGTTCTAACCTCCACCACTATCAAGTCCTGTGTATTCCCTGCCGTTCTAGCTGCCTACCAAGCGGAACTGCTGGTTAGGCTGCTGGCCACTCTTTTCCTGACTGATGGAAGGTTTGGGCGGCCTAAATGTGTACTTTAGGTGTGTTCGTCTCGAAAGATGTGAGCCGCTCATAATCTAACCCTATCCTTTTGACCGCGCCAGCTGGGGAATTATTCTTTAGGAAGTCCCAGAACGGATCTTGTACTGGAGCAGGAGAAGACCATACGTACTCGCGGTGTCATAGCCTACAGCGGTTTATGGTGATTCCACGGTGAGAGGTTCTAAAACTTGCAGTCGCGTTCAGCCCGAAATTCTCTTGCTTTCATCCGATCTTCTGTCACTGCCGATTCAATCCACCAAACCCAAACTCAGATGAGAGCAAGGGGGCACGCCCTCGAAAAAAAAAGACCTAGGGTTGATTTTCTCTGAGCTGCCCTCAGGAAAGACCCTCCCTCCCCTACGTAAGCTTCTCACGGACCATATATAGTAGTTTCACCTGATACTTTCCCATGCCTTCGAGTGGACGGTCAACAGTATTGAACTTGACTTCAATTATGAACCTTGGAATGAGTTTCCAAACACAATTCCTCCCTAAATGAGGTATCTTACTCGATCTCGCTGTGTTAAGTGGTAAAAAAGTACAGGAACGACAGCATCATGGGCCCAACGTACAATTACAGCCGCTTTCCCCTAAAATGTAGCCTAGGCCAAAACTAAGCCATAACACTCACAGGGTGTATAATCCTTGCTGTAGGGTGTAAATCAAACCCAATCACTGTGTTTTATATCACAGAAAACTCATCAAACCTTCCCCAAGGCCTCCAAAATCTCTGATGTTGGGGGTTCCAAAAATTTTTTTCTGGCCCCCGACCGACCCCCCTCCCTCCTACCCCCCCGGTCAGGGATTCAATCCCGTGTGCCCCCTTGGATGAGAGTCAAGGAGAAGCTTCTCGAACTTTGACGTGCACCATCATCTCAATGGCTTCTATGTCCTATCGTTCCCTTGAAGCCTGTTCAACTGTTCCACCCTCCTGTACGGGTAAGCAATGGTTCAATACTCTGACTCTTCTGACCTAAAAAATATCTCAGAGGATCTGGGGCAGAATAATGGCACGTATTAACCCCCCTGTGCCCTATCATTCCTATCTCTACCCTCGTCTTGCCTCTTTTGAATCTGGGGATCCCGTTTTCTCTCTTCTAGGGATTGTTTCGTGACAAAGAACGAACTTCAACGCTACCGGACCGAAGGTTACGAACGCATAAACAAGAAGTATCATCACCCTCCCCAATCCGCGTTTGATTTTCAAGTATTCGTGAATGTAGCTTTTTTCCTCGATGAAACCCCAGCCCTACACGTGCTTCATCGAGGCGAACATCCAGCCTTTGTTGGCATGGTGTTTGTCCCGAAGCTTCACATTGCATTGGGTTTCATTATGCTGAAACCCTAACTCGTTCGAGCTCCGTTCTCTCTGACGGTCTGACCTTGATCATCAAATGTGCTGTTTTCAATAAAATATCATGCTTCTTGTCCGTCGAGATCCTGCACAATTGTTGCTATTTGGCCTGGGAGATCTTTGACCCCCCGTTCAGGAAGACTGCTCCTTCTCCCAGTCTGTAAGTTTGTTATTTATATTGGTTCTCTTCTTGGGCATGTTGATACCCGTTAGATATCTTGGTTTGGTGTCAACGAAGTGAGGACGAGTGGGTCCAACCTCTCACGGATATCCCCGGCTGGTACATTGGAGTGCCGGGGAAGACGGTTGTCATTTCTCCCTCCATCTAGTATTCTACCCTCCCCGAACCGCGCCAAATTGGAGCGTATTCACACATGGGCATCATCATTCCCCAGCAAAACAGCACAGCTTCTCGCTCAATGTCAGACAAGAAGCATCCCGAATAGAATTTATTCCATTCCGCCAAAAAACGACTACCACAACTTCCCCTCTACGTTTCCTCTGCCGGCGAGTAGATGACGCTTCGAAGCAATTGGTTTTTGAGACTTTGGGGGTCAAGTATCTTTCCATTTCGAAGGAACCGCCAATACAGTTCATTTATCATTCGCGGTATCTATAACAGTAGGTTCTTTCAATCAACGGTTGAATGTTCGCTAGAGTTTCGGTCTTTGATACTTTTCCCCATCACGGAGCCTTAGAAGTTTCTGAGTGGCTCCTTTACAACTGGGTCGATAATGAGACATCTACCATGTCAGACCACACACGATAGTGCCTGAAAAAACCGGAGAATTTGACAGCTCATAATTTTAACTGGAACAGCTCTAGAACAAGTACAATCTCACCTTCGTTCAGCACTAACGATCGAATCGCTCTAAATTATTTTTCCAGAGCACATTCATCTAGGTCTTCCGCTATGTCATTCGGTGCTGTGCTATGGGGAATGACAATATTCATACCCGGGCGTTTTTGTATGTCTTCACCCTGTCTGGCACTATGGGCTTCGAAACGTTATCTCACCAGTACGGTTTTCGAAGGAACGGAAGAGGCTCAACGGGCCGCCGTTGTGAGCCTATACACCACCCTTGACATCCATTTTACTACCGTAGAAGTGCTCAATGAACCGTCCGGAGTCCATAACAGAAGCAGAGTATCTCACACCACCGACCTAGCCAGATCGTCATGTCATTCTGCTAAATTTATACCCCGCGCCAGCAAGGTACTGATAGCATCGCACCACTGCAATCGGGGCGTGTTCTGCTAGCGTTCGGGATTTCTCCGATGGTTCATTAACAAGCATCTCTCGTGGCCATTCTCCTCTCATCGAAAGAAGCCCTCTCTTTCTCTACGGGCCATTTCTTACGTCTCTTTACCTGTGCAAAGTCATATTACCACCGGCGCTGATCGCTTGGTATTACTAGAACTTTCGAAAATCAAAAGGTTCGTAAACCTTGATACCTTATATTGATCATTTGTGGAGGCGATTGGTGTGTTTATCTCCTCTTAATCACAACGCTCAATCACTGTTCATCTCCCATAATTTACTCATCGGCGATCCCGTATGCTGCTGACAGCTGGTTGATTCTTGAATACTTAGTTACCGATCATTGTAATGTCCAACGGTCAGGGAAGGTTTACCACCCGTACTCCCCTCTTGATTGATTTCTCCGGTGATTCTGCTCTAATATACGTTCTCCGTGACCAATCAGTTGCCCATCGTGGTATCCGACTACTGAATCTCTACTTGGAACCTTGATCGACACAGAACATTGAATAAGCGCTCAACTCCGGTGGAGTCGATTGCGTGATATTCATTGACACCCCAATCATCAATGAACTCCTTCGCTATCACGCTTCTATTAGGGCCTAAACAAGAACCAGTGGATCGGTCGACCGAGACATGGGGATGGGGCTCGAAGGCATGTACTGTACCATTTCGAGATGTTCGACACATCACAGGTCACAGGAGGCCCAATTCTGTTGAAATGTCACAGGTGTCACAGGTTCCAGGTCGATGTGTCAAAAACTCAAGGTGGTTGTCACCATAGGGTCCTCAAATCAGGTGAAAAACTGTTCAAATATGGTAATTTTGTTGAATCTTTCCTCCCCGTCACACCGGATCGAGCCCAGTGTCGAAAAGTTCAAGTGCATTTTTTTGTCACAGGTCACACTCTGTGTCGAACATCTCGAAATGGTACAGTATTCCGATTCATCAAACCTTCGACTGACTAATGGCTCCGTTCAACGTGTTCGCCGCATGACATGAAAACAACGGAGAGAACCCTCACAATTGTGCCTACTGTTTAGAGCCTCTCGGTACGTGTATGGCGCCGGAGTAAGACAAGGCAATCCTCACCGAGTGGTTTTAGCATGATTTGGCGATTTGTCAATCTCTTATTTGGCAGTCTGACCAATGATCGTTCGAACGAAGTGTTGGATTGTGAATCATCAAGGTTCATGGGAGCTATTAAACAGCACCACGCATAAACAACGAGGTTGGGAACTGATGGTCACATATACGGACGACGTTGTGGACTTCCCTCCCACTTCCCTTCCCTTCCTTACCTCTCTCACTCGACTATGACATCCAGCTTTTTCTCAGGTGCCAGAGATACAAGCATCGGTCACAATAGTGTGCTCCAACATGTCGAAGGAGACCTTCATCAAAACTACATCAGTTGTGCTACCTGTCAGGAGGAAGAGAAGAATCGAGTCATGGTACGCATTGAATCTCTTGATTGGAGAGCTTCGACACGAGCGACGTGGTGAGAATAGAAAGCGAAAGAGAAAGCGAAAGTGAAAGTGAAAGAGTAAGTAAAATCAAAAGTAAGGGTGAGATTGAAAGTATGGGGAAAATCGAAAGTGTAGGAGAGATCGTGGGATCGAAAGTCAACATCAAGATAGAAAGCGCGCTATCTACTTTCGATTCCGATTCCGCCTGTTGCTTAATTCATTTCCATACGTATATATAGCTGGCTTCTTATTAGCAGAACTCCCCTTCCACCCCATATTTGTTCAAGCCATGGATCGAATCACAATCGGTGACCTTACACAGCTTGATCTTCCCGGCTCTCTTTCACTATCAAAGCTCGCCACCTATTTTCGCATTTGCCAGTTTCTTCAACGCGAAATCACAGTCTATAGCAAAGTGTCCAGTTCACAGAACCCGCCAGTAGCCCTTCCACCTCACGTTGTGTCCTTTTTGAGCTCAATTTTGAATGTATCCGAGCCATACGTTACAGACCTGTGGGTGACTTTGGGAGTTTTCATCTGGGATGAGGGAGAGATGGAATTGGAGAAGCAAGACGCAGTGTTCTTTGAAAGGCATGGGAAATTAGACAGTTCATAGCATAAACATCTCGGTGCATTGCAGGGAATTTGTTATAATATGGGGGTCTGACGGCCAATTTTGAAGCGGCATTCATGTTCTATCCACCTTATTTCTCATGTCTCAAATGTGGCCGTGGTCTCACTCGACTCTCTAGAGTGCCGATCACCCTCTTCTCAATCCACGGTGCTCATGATGGCTACTTAACTTCCCTTCAATGCCCTGTTTGTCCTATCCGCTACTACCCGCAATACTACACCGATATGGATGTCGAAAAGCGATCCTACTACAGCTCAACACCGTCAACCTATATTCACCTTGAGCAATCCACGTTTATTACATCTATCCCGATAAAGATGGCATACCAGATGTTATTTTTTTCGATAACAACTGCCAGCAACAGCAACACCTTTTGGCAAGTGACGAATCCCATTTTGATAATGTCATTCTCCCCGTTGACGTCTTCCACTTCAAATCTAAGCACAAGGAAGGAGAGTTTTGTGATAGACATTGCAACCCAGCACAGTGGACAGAACTCGTGGGGGAAGATGGCAAGTGGGTCTTTAATTCCTCTGCAGCTGAGCAGACAAATGCCTGGATTGGGGGGTATTTATCTATGGTTCGTGATACGCTCCCCCACAACTACGATTTTTTCTTGGATGAGATGATCAAGAGGCGGAATGAGGTGACGGTTGCACGTCTGAAGCGAGTTGGCGATCATCCCTACAAGGTCCCTTCAACCGATTCGTCGAGATAGTGTGTTGATATTTCAATTTTACTCATCAATGCGGATGAATCTATTCACTGTATATAGTGTATCTATTATCAAGAAAGTAGGAACTCGGAGTGCTATAGATTGAAGAACTTGAAATGAAGGTAAATCAAAATAGCACAGATCCTATATTGTACCATTTCGAGATATTCGTCAGGGGGTGTGACCTGTGACCAAAAGTTTCACTTTTTGGTTTCGACAGGAAGGTCGGTCCGCCGTGACCAACCGGAAATTTTTTCGAAATTCGTCGTTTTTGGGCAATTTCTGGGCCAACTTTGGGTCTGAACCTCGGAAAATTTTCGACAGTCAGGCCTGGGACGTGTGACAGGGTGTGACATTTCACCATTTCTAGGTCCCCTGTGACGCGTGACCTGACGATCATCTCGAAATGGTACAGTAAACGGCGAGGATGTCCTACGGCAAATACAAGACCAAAGGTCGGGATAGGGCCAATTGAAATTTATATTAGGATTATATTGCGTAGGATCTACGCTATATCAAAACCACAATCGAAAGTTGACAATTCGGGCTCCACTCAAGAAAAGAAAGTGATGGTCCGATCGAAAGTAAGAGACGGATTGAAAGTCTGGGAAAAAATACTTACTTTCGATTATCGCCCCCGGACTTTCTCTTTCTCTTTCGCTTTCACTTTTGTTTTCAATTTCACGAGGCCTCGTCGCTGGTGTCGAACTTCTGCTTGATTGATAGACTGGCCTGCAGTTGTTATTCAGCCTAAACAAAAGCGGTATAGGGAGATTTGATGAGCCAGCATAGTTAAAGTGCACAGTGGGTATAACGAAGTAAACCTCACATGGGTAATACACAGAGTGTTCTTGTAGTCTTGAGATGCTTGTGAAGAGGTGATAATCGAGTAGATTGTCCTAAGGCTTAAGGCCTTTTGTCCAGTCTTTTATACATAAGTTTCTGGTACATGTAATGAGTATTACACTAACTGAAACTACTACTAGAAGTAGGTATTCGGCCCTAAAGGCGTAAAAGACATTAGTACTGTGTAAGTACTTCTACCATGAATGGTAGTATGCTTGGTGAGCATAGTCGTGTTTGCCTCATGTATTGAAGGCTCTACTTATGCTATTGGATAGTGACTGTCTATAGTGTCATATATGATGAAACTAGATGTACGTAGTAAGATACGTAGACAGAGACGTAGTACTTGCATGAGGACGCAAGTGTTCTAGAGGCGTAGCTCTATAAATAGTGTGACGCGTAAACAACACGTCAACAGTGTATCACATGATATCCATCATGTTCAACACTCCCCCTCACTAAGTTCATCATGCAATCATGGAACTAGTGAAATGTTAATCCTAAAGATTGCCTGAACAATTCGAACTTTGTTCTGCCAAGATTCTTCGTAAGAAGATCAGCAGGTTGTTTAGCAGTTTCAACGAAATAGATTTGAGTCTTTCTGTGTTCCACTGCTTCCCTGATGAAGTGATATCGATTGTCAATGTGTTTTGTTCTTTTATCAGTAGCTTCATTGCTGCTGAGAAAGATAGCGCCCTGGTTGTCGCTAACACACGGAACTGATCGAATAGGGAAGTTCAATTCGTTCAATAACGACTTCATCCAGCAAGCCTGACGTGTACAGTCAGATAGAGCCATATACTCTGCTTCCATGGATGATAATGCAACTGTTTTCTGTTTCTGAGAGACCCAGCAAACTGGTGCATTGGCAAGCTTTATGATATATCCAGTCTGTGATCGACGATCATCTTTATCGGTTGCCCAATCAGAGTCAGCAAAGGCAAGTAGTCCTTGGTTGGATCTACCATCGTAAATGAGTTCGTACTTTGCAGTGTGAACAAGGTATTTCACGATGTAAAGTGCCTTCTGGAGGTGTTCCTGATTAGGATTAGCTCCATACTGTGACATCTTGATTACAGCAAAGGATATGTCTGGTCTTGTCCCAAGAGCCAAGTAAAGTAATGATCCGATAACCGATTGGAATCTGTGCCTAATCTCGGGATTAACCTCCCCCTGGTTTTGGGTTGGGTTATAGCCTTCTGGCAAAGGCGTATATGCCGTCTTGGCGTTCAGAACTCCGAATTTACGAATTATCTTTTCAAGATAGTCTCGCTGATCAAGGATCAGTCTGCGATTCTTCCGATCTCGAGTAATTCGCATTCGCAGAAATTCTGTTGGCTCGCCTAGATCTCGGCATTCCCAGATTTTCATGAATTCGCTTTTTAGTCTGTTGACAAGGTTGCGATCAGGACCCATAAATAAAGCATCGTCGACATAGACGACGGCAATGACCATATTGCCATTCTTGTTGAAGACATATACGCCAGCAACGGATAAGCATCGTTTGAATCCCAGACGTTTCATGGATTCAGTACATTGACGCCACCAGGCACGAGAAGCCTGTTTTAATCCGTACAATGCTTTGCGTAACCTCCAAACCTTGCTGGAGTCCGTAACGAAGCCTTCAGGTTGTTCCATGTAAATCTCCTCATCTAAGGCACCATATAGAAAAGCTGTTTTAACGTCTAGCGCAGAGATCTCCCAATCTTCAAGCGCTGCTAGTGCCAATAGAAGTCGTACGGTTTTGAATCGTACTACAGGAGAGAACAACTCGTTATAGTCTATCCCTTGTTTCTGCGAAAATCCTTTCGCAACAAGTCTTGCCTTTTTACGGCCATCAGACTTGATGTCAAATACCCAGCGGGATTTCACCGCTTTTCGGCCTTTGGGTAATGTGACCACATCAAAGACATTTCTATCTTTGAGTGATTGTAATTCCAGTCTGCATGCTGCTTCCCAAGATGGTCGTTCATCTTTAGGACGCTTCTGGACTTGTTTGTATGTCCATTCACGAACGTTATCATAACTACTGGCTTGAAGACCATATAATTGATGACCGTTATTCAGCAAGTAAACCAAGTAATTTTCTCCCCCTTGCTGAGCAAGATCGCTCATATCGTCATCCGTGTCCATAGGAGCGGCTGGATCAGGAACCCTATTTGGTATTGTTTCAGGTTCATTTGTTGGATTAATCTGACTTTGCCAGCGTGCTTGAGAATCGATATCGTGTTCGATCTCAACAGGATGTCGATTTCCGTAAACATTAAACAGACGGTTGGGAGTTACTCTATTTCTTGGAGGGTTTCTTCTGACAGCTGCTGGTGGAGGAGCTTGTAAGTTCTCCCACTCATCATAGTCAGCTTGGCGAAATCCAAATGGATTTGCCCTAGAAGAACCAGCAGACCGTGGATCCGGACCATACTGATTAGGATTGTGATCGGAGCCTTTCAGTGATCCGAATCCATCAGTACCTGGATGATTGCCGTTGTGCACATCATCGCTTTTATCATCCGGGATAGGATCCAAGGGAGGATCTCCCCCAGGCTGATGATCGTCATCATCTGATCCTGGTGGAGGTGGAGGATTGAAGAAAACATCATCATTGTGATGATCTTCGTGGCCATCATATGGGTATGTTGGAAAGGGTATAGACCGGACAGGTTTGTCGGTTTTATCAAACTCTATGGATCCGGGCACTTCTTTCTGACATTTAGGAAACCAGTTTTCATCGAAAACTGCTTGTGGAGTAATGTATACAGAATTGTTGGTTGTTCGAAAGAATCGATAAGCTTTTGATCCGCTCTCGTAACCAATGAAGATCATTGCTTCGGAGTGTGGAGCAAGCTTATTTTTACGTTTCGGTATGTATGCATATGCGCCACATCCGAACGTCCTGAAGTATGAAACATCAGGCTTCTTATTCTCAAACAACTCAACTGGAGTTCTGTATTTCCTCGAATGAATAGGAGTTCTATTATAGATATGGACGGCTGTGAGAATTGCAAATTCCCACCAGTTTTCAGGCGCACAAGCCTGAAAGCGCATAGCTTCAGATTTTTCTCGTAATGTACGATTAAATCTTTCTGCTCGTCCATTTTGTTCATGCACGTTGGGAGAACCTCTTTGTGGAAATATTCCTAGAGAGTTATACCAGTCCCATTGTTCATTTGAAAAGAATTCTCCCCCTCGATCGAAATGTACACTTTTGACTTTTTTATTAGTCTGGCGCTCTACAAGAGCTAGCCAATTGCGCAATTTCTGATCTGTATCGCTCTTTTTACGAATTGGATATACCCATCCATATGATGTTGCATCATCGAATAAGGTTAAAGCATATTTGTTTTGATAGTAAGAGCGAGTTGGATATTCTATCAAATCACCGTGCACGAGCTCAAGAGGCTCCTTAGCTCGTTTAGAGGATAAAGGGTACGGTTTAGCAACCATTTTGCCTTTGGCACAGCCTCGGCATGGTTCCGTTCCTCCCTTCGAAGTAACTAACTTCGTTGGAAGCCCTTTAACATTATCCATTAATTTTCCTAAGACTCTGGGATCACAGTGTCCCATATGTCTGTGCCATAATTCAGAAGTATTGAAAGATACAACAAATGTGAAGGAAGTTTCTCCCACAAGAACCTTCGCGTTCATCCATCGTAAAGGATCATCTTTATGGCTTGGGTAAAAGCTCATTAAAAGAGAATCATCTTTCTTGCTCTGGATCGAAGTCTCTGGAGAGTCCAGTATAGTATAGTAACCTATACTCCGGAACTTCCCACTAGAGATTAAACGATGTGGGCTGTCCGGATTATACATCACTGGGTATAACTTTGTGACTTGCGTCACTCCTGCGCTGTTGGTGTGTCGGACGAGGACAGTACCATAGCCTACTATTTGCACATTTGCTCTATCACCCGCTGATGTAGTAAGACCTATTGGCATTTCCAAAGTCTGATAGTCTGAGAAATCTGTTTTATACGGAGTCATATGCGCTGATGCCCCACTATCAAGTAGCCAGGCATTTTGTGTATTTCTCACTTCACAATCACTCGAAAATGCAGCAGAAAACGACTTATATTTTGTCGTTGCATATACAGAAGAAATACTACATTTCCTTGGTACTGAGTTCCTTAGGATATGATAGTTCTGCATCGAGGATTTAGTGAAAGTTTGACCATTAGAACTTTGAAAAACTTGCCAGTCTCCACGATCGTTGCTTTCAGCCCAATCGTTATCAACTCCTTCAAGGCCATCTCCATAGTCACTATCATCAAAGTACCGTTCATGCCATTGAAGCGGTTCTTGATTCTGACTTTGGAATCCTTGACGAACAAGATGCTCTCGTCTTGTTCTGAGTTCTTCTTGATAACGTTGATTTGCGGCGTTTTCAACTTCTATCCAAGCTTCCAATTGGCGTTTATAGTTCTGCCATTGAACGAATCTCGTGGCTTGATATGGCTGATTGTCATTAACAACCATAGTGATATTGCCAATACTCGTGCCATTAGCAACGTGTAAGGGCATTCCATTGGTCCTTAGTCCAATTACTGCAGGTCCGTAATTCTCGAATTGAGAGTTTCGGGGATCACTTGGAGATGTAACCCAGGGGTCAACCTCAGGTTGTTCATCTACCGGACTAAGTCTTTCCGGTTGATCTGGTGGAGCAGTGGTTGGACGGGAAGGTACTTCAATGTAATCCTCCTCTAAGGATTGTATGCCATAAAAAGATTCGGGAGAGCTTGGAGGTGTGTGAACGACTTGGTCCTGCCATTGTCGTACTCGAGGTGGTGTAGTTGCGGGGCGATTTATGTATTCATGGGTAGTAGGGACTGGAGATTTGGAACGATTAAGTGACTCGGCTAATTCCATGAAATCTCCAGGGTATGTTCTTGGTCGTTCATTGAAGCGACTACCCTCGAGTTCTCTTCGAGGAATATCAGCCTGAGTCATGGGAACAGACATTCTAATGTTGTTCATCCATTTATACAAGTGCGTATGCCAATTACGAACATCTGGAAGACTAAGATGAGGGATAAAGTGTATCCAACGCCTATTAAACCCTGGTTGTCTCCATTGAGATGTTCTAAATTGGCTCACTCTTATGTCTGTCGTTCCGAATAACCATTTCCCTTCCAGACCAAGCTTGACTAACGAATGCCAGAAGATAGGATTCAACACTTGTATAGGAAGTGTGAAGTTCTTCTCATTAACTCGGAAGGCTTCATCCACCGATGTTGAACGAGGGTTTTTGGGTTCATCAGAAATTTGTGAGGATGAGACAGCCGGCTGTCACTTTGGGAAGAAAGAGGATATGCAATAGAACACTGTCTTTAAACCAAGTGCCTCCGACAGAATGATGGCTCCATATGGAGCTTTGCAACAATAGAGTCTGGCCTGGGTATTCAGACGAAATGAAAGGACAAAAGCAAGTTCTTATTGTGATAGGCAGGGTATGGACATCTGATCACTTCTCAGGCTTGTGCATTCCTGGCTTCATTCCTGCGAATCCTTGTGCTCCTTGTGTTCTTCACGCTTTTCAGCTGCTCATGAAGGACAAACTTTGCACCTCGGTCGTTCTGATGGTTCTGGAACTCTTTGAAGGTTTTTGTAAGCTAGAAAACAATGAGCCGAGGTCATACCAGAGGACGGATCAAATGGTACCTTGTCTATAGCTTTTTGACATGTGTTAGGGTCCTGTTCACCCAGAGACAGTTCATTGTTCAGGTCTGCTCTCATTATATCCTTGGCTTTTGTCTGAACAATCGTGAGCATGATTTCTGGATTTTGAATGATATTGCCTACCCTCATGGACACTACAACAGGCATTCCCCATCCCAAGCTGGCTAGTGAAACCTCCAGTGGCTGGCATATCAGCACCAGATCAGCGGTATGGGTGGGCCCCACCTCTCTATCCTTATCTTCAGGTAACGGCGTCAAAGGTGACGTTGGGTGGGGTCTGAGTCAGGTTGCGTGGCTGTCTCATTTGTGGCAGCGGTGGAGAATTGTGCTGAAGTAGACCCAGTGGATGCTGCTCCACATGGAGAGACTCAAATAGGAGGCGGAGTAGGGGAGTGTCAACACATTGTTGGATGCGGGTATGGGTGTGGACGTGGCTTTTGTGGTAGATCCTGGTGCAACACAATCTTACGTCGAGGTACTGGGAGGTACATGGTTGCAAAAAGAGGAATTACTTTCGGGCGGCGAGCAGCTTTCAGAGAAGAGAAGGTCTTGATTATTTCAGCGGACATGTTGAGCTTCCATTGGTTGTAGTTGTGATCCTGAATCAAGTGGAAGCTGGGTGCTTTATGGTGAATGAAAGAAGGACTTCTTATTGTGGATCACGGTGCCAAATACAACAACTTTTGTTTTCTTGACGCTGAAGTATTACCAGTTGCTACAAGTTGCAAAACAATAGGCCTATTCTTTATAATGAACAAGGAGATCGAAGCTTCGAGGAAAACAAACTCACCATGTCCCCATTGACCACTCTCCAAAACAAGCGAAAATGGCCTGTACAACTTATGTCTTCTACTTTCTGGACATTCCAGTACTGTCACCTGTGTAGCTGCTCATCCTGATGGGACGTTTGTTGCCACTGGAGGTAAGAGAGTTGATGTACAGTCTTATTCAGGACTAACATCTATGCAGGGAAAGAAGGGACTGGAATATGGGACCTTAGAACGGGCCTCTTGGTCAACAGTCCCACCGGAGCCAGAGATCGAGGGATAACAACAGCAGTGGTTTTTATCACCAAGAGAGACAATGTGGATGATGCAATTATGTTCAGGACAGATGGCAGTTACCTGTGTATATGGAAGAGGGGGAGTGATGAGAAAGAAGTGAGTGCATCATAGAGCAGATCAACTGAATGATACTGACGATGTACAGTTTGAAGAGATCTTCTCAAGCCACCTCACGGGAGGCCAAAATGGGCAAGAGATATCCACTATGGCCTTTGAAGCCAGTTCAAGTCAACTGGCAGTGGTTCACTGGGCTTCTGTGGTCCACAGGTTTTCATTGACATGGCTATGATACCTCATAACATGAAAAGTTGCAGCATCCCACACCACTGGTATCAAGCTGTCACATTCGGACAGATGGGTGTGAAAGGGATTGAAATATGGTCTTTTGGGCACGAAGATGGCAAGATGTAAGTCATGAATTTGCAACAGTCAAAGATAGCTTTTGTTGCAGACATATAATAGACAAGAGTGGGAGTATAATGAAGACCTGGTCAACGGCATCTGTAATGTGAGTGATTTGTTGGCTTATACCTCAGATCCTACTCAACTTGCTTCCAGTGGCCACGCTGTATTGAGTGTCCACAACAATACAATTGTGTTGGATAATATAACCCAGGGTGTGGCCCTATACAAGCTCACAGGGAGAAGCTGAATCAAAACCTTCCCTGTTCTGATTCAGAAAAAGCACAGGAGTCGTAATGTTGCTTTCCATGATGGTGGCAGTAGTGTCCTGAGTGGTAGTGACCATGGTATTGTCTACATTTCCGACAGGCAAACAGGTGATATCACCAACACCATTGATATTGAGTCATAGACTGGGTACAGTCAATTATGGTGAGCACTCAAACAAGCGCAAAACAAACAGTAAAACTCACGCCATTCCCAGTCAATCGTGATTGACAGATCGCTGTTGATCGTCATCGGACAAACAGGAGAGAACATTGGTCGCACAAAGCTCCAGGTATGGACGAAAAGGTCTCCAAAGAATTCAATGGAATCACCAGAGCTGGTTAAGCGAGCAGCTACTATCTTTAAAAGAGGACAGTGGATCCTCTGCACTATGCTGGCAGTGCTTTTCATCCTACAGAACATTCTGGTGAGTTCTAAATCTCAGAACTGTTTTAATTGACGTACTGAGAGACTGGATAGGATCTCCCTATCCGTAGGTGGCTCAAGAGGGTGTTCCGGTTGATAATGGCCCCTCATCTGGACAGAGAGGACAAGGGGGAACTCTAGTTATGATTATTTGTAAATGCCATGAGCGATTGGCCGTTACCCATTTTAAAAACATACCACTTTTTTGTTTTTTGAATGTACGGCCACTTCTGAAGATCTTCAGCTTCTTCTGGGGTTTGCGATGACCCAGTATATTGAGAGTCAGTATAATCATATCAATGCAATGTGAGGGACCCTGCGCTATCATCGAGAATGCCTTCACACCCCCACACTGTCAGCGCTGAGCTAGTGTTGCCAGTGGCTCGGCTCTAGCCGCGGCTTGAACGGCTCGGAGCCGGACCGGGCCATAGCCGCTCCGGTAAAACGGTTCACCAAGAGCCGTTTTACGAGAGCGGCTCAGAACCGGCTCAGAGCCGGCTCAGCCAGTTGGAGCCGCTACAATTTCTTTTTTTTTCATTCCTATCCTTAGACCATCAGAGGCTCTGAGAAATATATAGAATGTATATCAGCTCTCGTAGATCACAGAAAAATGTAAATTTTAGTACAAACACAGTATTTACACCATTGGATACCCTGGCCTTGGCATGGGAAAAGCGGCCCACCAGTGGGTTGACACGTGCAGGGACAGTTGGGCTGGCAACTGGACCCACAATCACCTCCCAAAATCAATACTTTCAATGAGAATTAGCCCTATTAAAGTTTATATACTTGTTTTTCAGTGCTTATAAGTCTGTCAATAAATTTTTTTTTTGAACAGCTCGGGCTGCAGCTGAACCGGTCAAAGCGGCTCAAAGAGCCGAGCCGTTCCCTGTCAACGGCTCCCGGAGCCGCGGCTCGGTTTGAGCTGTGGCTCTTGAGCCGGAGCTGAGCCGAGCCAACCGTTGGCAACACTACGCTGAGCATGAGGTCCTTTGTGCTTGGCTTGATTTTTCTTGTCTTTCAAGACTCTAGTCTCTCAATTGTACTTCTTTATTGTAATTAAATTTATCTATCTTACTAACATTTCTCGATACTCACAACATTGAATAGCCCATTGCTGGGGGTGATGATGGATGTTGGGTTGAAGGGGTGGCAGGCTGTGCTGTTGAGTTGCACAGTTCAGTTGTGCTGCTTCCTCCCCAAGTTCCAGCGAGTAACACTACCGCCTTGGAGACGCCTGCACAGCTTCATGCTTGACGCAGTACCACCATCAATGCTCTATGGTATGTCCACATACTACCTGAACCGTAGCCAATACCTCACTGTAAATACTAGTAATGTGTACTTAGCAATAACATATCAAGGATTATTACAAGGGCATTGGTTCATTATTCAATGGCAGTCCAAAATGAACTTCCCATTATTCTGTGTTGAATCTTTGAGGGATCAATGCTAACAGTGTTTTTATTGCCTTTTAGGAACAAAAAGGCTAGAATGTTCACTGTGAATGCTGTAGCATCTACGAGCCAGCCTTCTTGAACCACTCGTTGAAGGAATCCTGATGTGTTGCGATTTTTGGACTTGGAGGCAGAGATAGATCGTGACAATGAAGACAATGATGGAGACAATGGTGGCGGGAGTTTAGGTTCGTACTTCAATCCTCTACTTGAGGAAAAGACTTTGCCGAGTTAGAAAGAATTTGCATGTCGAGTTTATCTGGCTACTCACCGGTGCCCCACAAACTTCTTCTAAACAATCGAAGCTTGCATCACTACATGCCAGTGTGTCAGAACTGGATGAGCCCAATGGAGTAAATCTTCCAGCAGCCAACTTGGGCATTGAGTCAAATATCAGGAGTCAACAGAAGGCGCTGAGAAAGAAGGTAGCGGCGGGCAACCAAAGTCGCACCTATCGTGTCTGGTTAAAGTCCCACATTACCAAAATCATGTGACCTGTGACAAACGTCCCTTTGTCTTGTATTCCATCATCTATTGATCCAACTCACCCTTACACCATTCTCAAGTGGGTGTACACTGGCTTCATCCAAGATCACGGTAACTAAGCAGAATTTGTAGGAGATTCCAAGCCATAGTCAGGTCTTCACCGTCAAATCAACATCCAGTTGTGATAATATGGCTTCCCCACATACTGTAAGTCAAATCACTATTTGTATCTACCCTAACTGATACCAGCTCCAGATCTCCCGCCCTCTAATTCAAAAACCACAAGACTCAGTGACAATGGTGAGCATTAGTGCTGCTCTCAATACCTTCAAGGAAGATGGTAACGCAATCCACTGCAGGGTAAAGGCGGGCTTGAATTTGTTGAGCCAGATTCAGGGTGAATGCAATGAATTGCAGATGCGTAGCAATTTCTGAATCAGGAAGTAAGTACTAATATTTTCAGAGTCCAGGAACAGCTGGATAGTGACATTGAGCACCTTGCTGATCATCTGACTGTGGACATAGACAAGGTCGTAAAAACCGCAAATACTCACCGGAATTCCTCGCTGGACCCAGTGGCACAGATTCAGCAGATGATATTGGTAGCTGAGAAGGCCGATCTTGCTTTGGTGAAGTCTGTTTGTCTGCGTGCTATGCAACAGACAGCAGCCAGTCGACTCAGAGAGAACTATTTATTACAAGAGCTCAGCAAGTGGCAATCATTGATGTTTGGAATGGAAATATACTAATGGTTTATTGTCAGAGGCTGTTCATTTTGAATTAAGCTACCCACCCGAAGGAGACTCAAACGGGGCAGAAGGCTGGGACATCTGGCTGCAGGAGAATAGCAGGAAGGTTCTAAAGTTGCTTTCCAGTCTCTCTACCTTGGTAAGCTATTTCGATTGGTCCCATTCTTTGGTTGGTCTGATCCTGTTACCTGTACTAGATTACTTGTGAGATGCAGGTGAGCACCGAGCAGGACACATGTCACATCCTTGTTTCAGGTGATAAGTTAATGTGATAGGAGACACATTTACTGATACCGTCGGAACCCTCAGGCTCAACGCTCCCTGAGGTCATCAATGCAGACAATTCAAGTTCAATCTCGCTTGGATGTAGGTCGGATGACACTGATGAGGCAGATACTGGCTTTACGCAGTCTCCCTTTTCTTCTATTGTAGGTTGCAACATGATCTCTGATCATGATCATATCATTTATGCTTACATCAATCTAGGCAGAGGAGTTGGGAATTCCACCAGGCGTACCACCTGGGGGCAGTTGGGCCACAGAGATATATCTCACTGAAGAGAGAGAATGTGATGTACCTGTTGACATAGATTGCAAAAGGTGCCTGTGACATGGAGATCAAGGTTCAGGCAGTAAAGGTCCTTGTGTGTGTCTAATACTCATCATTTCCCTCATAGCTCAGAGCATCCACTGCCACCCAGAAACATGGTGGTGATGGTGATACTCAGCAATGGGAATCGGTGATACTGGTGCTACTTCTTGCTTGAAAAGCCACAGACGCTCTCATGTCTTGGTGGGAGGATGGGACACTACAAGCAACGGCATTGGTTTTTGCAGTTAGCGAGGCAGCTCAACCTATGATATGTGGAAGCACGTGAATTTTCTCTGACATTGTGAAATGCATCACTGAACAGGGCCAGTTTGAATTTGTTTGGGAGGCACTGATCTGGACATTTGACAAGGTATTCTGCTTGATATGGGCAGCAGACATGGCCATTTGAGGACTTCAGATCACTAGAGGGAGCACCAAAAGGAGATTGGTGCTGTTAATCTCCATGACTGCCGTGGTGGCAGTACTGATACAGATGATGATGGACTATAGCATGTTGGAGGAAGCATACTGGGACCTGTCTGGATATAGGTTGGAAGAGCTTTTGAGGCATAGTGAGGATATGGCAAAGTAGTATGTGTTTGTATAATAAAATTTTGCAGTCCCTGCTTGAATCAGCAAAAAATCATCATTTTGCAGTTCCATGCATACCTAGTAACTAGTGCTTTTAAAGCAAACTAGAAGAATACTGAGTGTTTAGAGATATGAATGACACTCTAAGGGTAGCAAAAATACCTGGGATTATAGTGGAAGGTCAAGGGATTGCAATGGTGATGTAGGAGACCAGAAAAAGACCGGGAGGTTAGAGATACAAAAGAGGTGGCAAGGTTAGCAAACACACCTGGGTACCTGGGTCAATTTACACTTAGAAATTCCCGCTACTGCCAAGTAGAGGGTTTTACCGTTACTGCAGACTTTTTGCCCACAATATCACGTTCACTCTCACACAGTCACGCGCCTTCTGGTCCAGTATTTTTGTCATGGGTTCGAGTCATGTTTCATTATTGTTCACTGACCAGGATGGTATCCTCAGCCTGTAGGCTGTGATTCACTAAGCTCCCCTTTTCAGATATTGCTCTCTAGTCTGGCTCAACAGTTCAGCCTTCCGCTGTGCCCCTCGCTTGGCTCTCATGGTTGACTTCCTCCTCAATTCAAGCTCATTGCACAGCGCACGCAACCAGTTTTGAACTGAGTCCAACTCAAAGCGACTCAATTCAATACAATTCAATTCAAGATTCAAATCAACTTCATTATGAGTACCTAAATCAAGGATTCAAACTCACTACAGCCAGAACGTAAAACATTCAACTCAAAATTCAAAGTCAAGACTCACCTGAATACACAGTGAAGGACCCTGTGTCAAGAACGAGGCCAATGACTAGGGAAACCCCTCAGGCCACCAACAGGGTCAAGAGTGCGAAGGAGAGAAGATAGATTTGAGTAGGGCAAGTGTATGATAGTACATGCTGGAAACAAGCACTATTAGACAAAGTTGTCAGACTGGGGAACTATCTAGAAGTGTCCATGATTATATATGACAGAACCAAGCTGTAGAGATATCATGGGAGCGAAGATAAAACAGGAAAACTGAAAGAACAAGTGATTAGAATCAAGGGATACATGTGGAAACAGGGTCATAGTGGAAACCATATGGTATGCTGGGAAAATATCTGGAAACAATGTGGAACACCAGGTAGTACCAGGTAATAATATGGAGGCCAGAATGCGATGGTGAGAACATGTAACCATGGGAAATAAAGAGAAAAACATGGGGGAAAAGTACCCGGGGACCAAGGGAAGGGAAAACAGTAGGTTGATTCGTAACACCCTGCAATTCACAATCTTTGCGATTGCTATAATCCATGGCTGGCTGTGATTGATGATGATACCAACTTTGGGTCTGTAGTCCCCTGTGTCTGTCTCTGAAGTTTGAGGATCTTCTTTCAGCTCATCATTTCGCTGCCTACATGAGAAGTTTTCAATGGGGCAGTATCTCTGAGTAGCCTCAGTGTTATTCAAACATGAACAATAGAATATTTTGGCTTGATTACATTGACAATCTGGCATTAGTTGGGGGGTGAGGCGGGCTCCCCCCCTTCCCACTGGGAGGAGCTGGCCGAAGGCCAAGCGACGACCAGTGGGTAGACCCAACTCAAAACTGACTGTTCTCACCACCATTATTGACTGTTTAGTACTTGGCTGACCTTCTTCCACGCCTATTACATCCAGTCTCAATCCGTGACTTTATCCTGGTCTGAGGACAATCTTTCCCAGATGATGGGGGTCGGAACATTGAAACCTCACTACAGACCATAGCCAGCCTAGCCATGCATATAAATCACGGTGGGCTTGTGTTATTGTTGTGGTTCACACTGTGCAGGCTGCGAGTACAAATCCAAGTCTGACATAACAAGTCAGACCAAGGGTATATGAAAGATATGAGGCAACTGGGCAAAAAGTTGCTCAATCACAACAAGTTGCACCCAATTCTCCCAACTGGAACGCTGAAGACAGGCAGTAGCGAGCCCTGCTGCTTGCTGTCCCTGCTCAAATCAAGGAGATTTCTGCAACAGTGATGGCAGTGGACAGTGAGCACCCTGAGTGTGGGAATATCTGACCAAAGATAGAAATCAATGCCAGGTAGGGCAGCAGATTGAACCATACTAGGCAGAGAACTCTCACATCTTGGTTTTTAGTGTAAAAAACTATCTGAGATGGTAAAAGCTGAGTGTCTCATTCCTTGAATTTGGAAACAGATGAAAGAGGGAGAGTCATTTCTGGGTCTTTGTTGGTCTCAGGAAACAAGAAGTTGTCTTATTCAGGTCCATTTCAGTGCTCCGATGAGCCTATTTGAGTTGGGGCCTGTGTCAACTCTTATCTGTTCTGCAGGTACCATTTGGAATGCAGTTGGAACCTCTTCCTACATAGCTCTACATAGTGCGGGTAGAATGGTAGGTGCACATAAAAGGTGATAGTCACTTACCTCACCATATGGCAGCACAGGGATGAGCAAGAGGTAAGCACATTTTCTCCTTTTATCTGAAATCAAGATGCTAAGTTATCACGTGGGTCCGGAAACCCTGCTCATACCCTCTTGTCTCAGCTTTCGTTCTCTTGAAGGAGCCTCGGTAATCAATAGAATCATTCAGAAACTAGTACCTCAATGGAATGCTGGGCTCAAACCATTCCAACAGCAGTCAATCCTAATCATTATGGACCAACAACAGCTCCTGTGTGTAATGCTACTGTAGATGGAAAATCAGCTCTCTTGAGTCTTTGCCATCCCAATACTTGTACACCATGAGATCAATCGAAATTTGAATTTTGGACCGATACCCTTGGTTCAAAGTAAAAATGAGAAGGAAGCCAGTTGGGCTTGTGGTTACACTGACTAAAGAGCTTGCAGTGAACATAGTGCGTAGCATATCGACTCAGTTTTGATTCTAGACTGGGGTAAGTAGACTGGGATGCATTGGTAAAATAAAGGGAGCGTGAGTGGGTGGTAGGGTCAGCCCAGGCCCTGAAAATATTGAATTCAAAGATGATTGTGATGGATTGGAGGATAATGGCGAGTCAAGATGTGCACTAGACCCTAAAAATGAGGAATTTGAGGGAGTAACGGGACTGGGAAGTAAGCCTGATGGTTGTGAATTGGGCAAGACAGGGTTTCTTGAGCCAGCACCAGAACAAGAGAATGAGTGAGATAGGGTGGTACTTGAGAGAATTAGTTCAATCAAAAGTGAAAACCTTTGATTACGTCTCATATATGAGACTCATGGTATTTTTGGGTCCAGATGTGTGCTATATGAGCTTCTATATGGCTTATGCGCACAACATATGTCTTGCATATGAGTCTCATATGTCCTTTGGGTCTATAATTTAGACACAGACTGAGAATTCTAGCTCAGTATATGTCTCATATATGTAAGACATATGAGCCTCATACGTTCTTCAGGTCCAAGATTTGACCAGATGGAGGCTACATCAGCCTTCATAATATATAGAACATATGCAGAACATCTGCATTCAGTGGGACATATGGAATGAAGTCTCAAGAATTCAAGTCTGATATATCTTCAGTGTACGCTACAGATATAGAGTGAGGTGCAACCTCAGTGTAATATATGAGGTATATGTGCACACTGAGATACCAAGGAATGCAGACTTGCATATGATGGTCATATGAGCCTCATATGTTTCTGGGGTCCTAAGATATGTCCAATGATCTGAAGGGTATTTCAGTGACCCACCCATGCCCAGTGTGCTGATCTCTCAAGACAATCTGCTCCAGGGAGTTACCCCAAGCAAGGGTATTCCAAATTCCAAACCCTCGTCCTCTAGGCTCTGCCCTCTCTACCCTCACTCAGGGCAGGATAGGGTAAGCCAGCCCCAGGTGAGGCAAGGCAGGGCTCCAGGGCAAGTGCCCTGACCTGCATACAACATATGTGGGATATATCCAGGACATAGGAGTCACATATGAAATCTCAAGAACCCTAGCCCTACATATATGATGTATATCTTATTTATGGAGCTCATAATACATTTGGGTCCAGATGTGTACTATATGAGCCTCTATGTAGCCATGCAGGAATAACAATTTCAAGCCTAATATATAAAGCTCATATGCTCAACATATGGTGCACATATGAGTCTCATATGTCCTTCAGGTCCACAACTTAGACATACATGGTCCATATAAACCACAGTCTGGCATACATAGCCCATGTGCACAACATATGTGGGAGATATTCAGGACGCATAAGCCACATATAGAGTCTAAAGAATTCTAGCTCAGCTATAGGAGCCTCAGTCTGACATATGTAACTCATATGTGCAATATATATTCTTTGGGTTCAGGATTTAATCAGATGGAGGCTATATGAGTCTCTAGATAGCTCATATGTACAGCATACACAGGACATATGTAGGGCATATGCAGTGCACATGTGGGATGTATGTGGGATGTATGCAGAATGTATGCAGAATGTACGCAGGATATACATGGGACATATGTGGGAAAGATTTGATTAGATGGGGCTATTGAGTCTCCATAGTCCATAATACACAGCATATGTAGAATATATAGAATATATACAGAATATATGTAGGGCAATTGCAAAACATACACAGGACAAGCACCAAATCACTAGATGCAGGTTGCACAAGATGTCTCAGTTTGACATATATAGCTCATGCATGCAGCATATGTAGGACATATAGAGTCTCAAGAATCTAAGCTCAGCATATGTCTCATATATGTGCTACATATGTAAGCCATATGCACCTCAGTTCAATATATGCAGCTCGTATGTTCAACATATGTCTCACATATAAGGTGCGCAAGACCTTTGAGCTCAGGACTAGCTCATGCACACAACATATCTCCAACATATATAGGACATATGAGCCACATATGGAGCTTCAAGAATCTCTGCTCAGCATATGTCTCATATGTAGCACATATGTAAGTCATATGAGCCTCAATTCAACATATGCAACTCATATGCAGGATATATGTCTCATATATGAGCTCCATATGTTCTTCAGCTCCATGATTTCATCAGATGGAGGCTATATGAGCCTCTGTATAACTCATATGTCATTAGCACTTTTAATCCATACTGTGGTGTATGATGGACATATGTTGGGCTAGAGCCCACAAATGTTCTGGGCATATCCTGCTGCCAGCATATGTCCCATGTATGTTCAACCTCAATGCAACATATGTTGCACAAGCATTGAGATCCCAAGGAATGTAGACTTGCATATGTTGGCCATATGATGTCTCTGGGGTCCCAAGATATGTCAAACAAGCATATCCTGTATAGGTACCTACTACCGCACCAGACATGCATTCTGACTTGAACATATCCAAACTTCAGGCATAGCATAATCTTATAATAATGTTGAGACAGATTCTGCTAGTTTTATCTTGACCACCCTTCACCAAAATGTGCTTTCATAATGGTGAAGTCCTTTTAACATAACTTCAACCCAATGCATTTGTGTTATGCTGATTTTACTTAGGAGTTCAGTACCTGCATTATTTGAAATATGCACCAATTTTGAGCTTCCAATTGTCCCATTTTACAATCTGTAATCATTCAAAGCTTTCAGCATAATGCTAATGGCTTATTCTAACCTAAATCTTCCCAGATGAGCAGGTACCAGCTGGCCAAGTGGGTTAGCATAATTCTTCCATAATTCACATGTGCTTTACACTGATATTATGCTAACCCAAACCCCCCAATTTGTGCTCACAAAATACCCCAAAAACTGGTGGTCCACTTTAACGTAATGCATCTGCTTTATCAGAACATTACTTGAAGGATTACCTTAAGATTTTGTCTCCATAAAACTCTCACAACTTTAGCATAAACCACGTGTTTCACTGTAAAAATGACTCAAATAAAACAACCATAATGTTTTACATAATCCTCGCGTTTTACAATTACTTTCACCCAGTGTCATTTTTGAGGCTCGCACGACCTTCCAGTCGTGGATTTACATTGGATCTCGTTCGGATGTCTGAACTTCAGGACGTGATCACTGAGATCCTGCATGCATGGTACACGGTACGGAGCCTTGTTCCTATTGACAATATCGTGATTTTGATAGTGTTTCAGGCCGTTCTCTTGAGACCCGCTCGGGACAGAAACAGAATACGGATCACCAACACATGATTGGGAGATAGACCACTGCGGTCATTGAAGTTGACCAGGGCAACATCCCTTGTTGAAAGCTAGAACATCTGCTGTTTTGAGGTCTCGGTCACTGCTCAGGTTCGAGTTGAGCTTTCAATGCTGTCAAAGACTAATGCCGGTATCTCTTCCCGCCTCCATGAGGTTCCGCTGCAAACGCGCCGAATCTCAATGTCTTTTTACGTGTGTACCAGCACCCTCTCAACATCTCTGGATATCTTCAGAAAGAGCCCTTCTGGGTCCCTATCGACGACCCTCTCGCTACATGGTATCACTTTGCTGTGGCTGAGCCTACGGTTTTATGGACTTTGCACTCTACATCACTAGCATTTTCAGGCCGCTACTTCCACCAGCGAACTGGTCCTTTCCAGCTAAAACATTTTCCATATCCGTATCACCCATTCTGATGGCACATATCACCCCGGAACTATCCAATACCATCTTCAACTACTCCTGGCTATGTCTACGATCTACATCCTATATCTCTTTCATCTCAGATCGGCCCACGGTCATGAATGCTGGACTTTCAGGTCGGAGAGTCAAGTTGAGGGAGATCTCGAAGGGGCCAGAGAATGGTGAATGCCCGGGATACCTATGATCGGCACAGTTATTAGCCTGATCCTCAGTACGTTGTCCTGCACCTCCTGTGCTTCTTCCCGTTACTGACCAACGGTTTTCTGCAGCCTGGTGCTGAAGATACAAGACAACGAGCGACTTCATACCCCGTTGAAGACTGGCTGTTTTACCCATTAAGGTCGGCTAGCGATATTATTGGGCGAGCAGTGATAGGCTCGAGCAGTCGACGTATTAACTCGGATTACTTGCTGATTACCAACAAGCTGAGCTATATGTTTCTCTGATCGTTTTCATCTGCTCAAACTTACATGATCCTTGGCCCGGTATCACTCAATCCCGTAAACCAGTGCTCCACCAACACCGGATGATGCGCTCCTCGAGGGGAAGACGATCTGTAGTTGGGTCTAATTGTTGGGTGCGCATAGTACGTACACTCTCTTGATGTGAACCTGAGTTCTCCTGTATTGATCAGCACTCCTTTTGTCAGGTATCATTAGAATGTACGAGCAGGCCGACAGGCGGTGTTCGTTGTTGGGTACGATAGGCAGAGGCAAGTGATCGCCGTACGGCGGAATCACGGTGAATCATTTTTAAATTTAGATGGATACCTCAATCGTACACAAAATCTAGTTCGTTTATCCTCGACAAAGTCGTTAGAGGCCCAATGAGGGCGCAACCCTGTGTTTCACGGCTGCACCACAACCTTGAGATGAGAAAAAATGAACAAAGGTATTCTGAGAGAAGGTATTGTGGCCTCAGAATAAAGTCCGGTCAATCGCAAAATAATCCGAACAGGCCACTCGCTCAACTCGGTTTGAAACCCTCGAGTCATATTTGTAAGTCAACAATCCTGCTGAAGATCCGAGCCAATAGATTGTTCCGTATGGATAGTCTTGTTCAAGAGAACTGATCGCTAGCATGGAGCGGGAACAAAGCACGTACGGTCAGTTATAGATATCTCCAGTTTACATTCAGGTTTTCCTGTCTTAGTGGTTGTGAAATTGCGCCATAGCTGCACCGGGGAAGATAGACCACCTTCCAAAAATACTTTCACTACTGTACTTTATGAACCGACGGCTTTTTTGTTAGTGCGTTATTTTTGGTTACCTCCGCTGTTTTCCCGTCGCAGGATACCGACCTGATCGTGGAAAACGCTATTGAGAAGGTTGTGATGATCTCTACCGCGTCTAACCATCATTCAGACTTCTACCGGCAGTATCCACACCTGGTATCAGTGAAGTTGGATTATGGTTGATCAACATCTGCCTAGCTGGAGCATCACTCACTGCCCTTCTTATCCTGCAGAGCGCACATCGGAACCACATGGGATACCACGGCACCATAAGTAAAGTCAATGACACGGTTCCTTTTGGTTGCTTATTTTTGGACATTGATATCAAGGCATGGGCTATGTTGCTTAGCCTTTGCATGGTTGTTTAGACCTTGTTGTCAAACGAAATGGTTGTGGCTGCCCATTTCTGACTTAGTTCCCTGTTCCTCCACTGCTACTCATTTGCCCTCGGACATCCTGCTTCCTTACGGGAACTCACTTCAATCCACCCTCCGACACCATGCCTGTAGTGCCTAGACGGTTTATGACGGCTGCAGGACAAAGTTTGATTCCCTTATCGTCTCATCTCACCTTGTCGGGGATTGTTATCGGGCCTACGGTAACTGTTGGGGTATGTAACAATGGTTTATCCAGTTTTTGTCGGTCTCACTACCTTACTAAACCACTTCTTTTGTTCAATCGATAGCTCCAATTCCTCGCTTATGGTGAGCATACCCGAAGTGTCACATCTTCACCTATCCGACGGTTCCAACCTCATTCCAATTTTGTCCCCTCTACCTTTCACCGTAACAGGCTTCTACATAATGTCGTTCACACTTTGTCTCCTCGTCCTTCAACAACGGTCCAGAACCCGCGAACGAACCTTCCATCTTACAATGATTGTCGCGTTATTCATACTGGCAACCCTCGGCCTGGTTATCCACACTGCTTTGGCTATCTTCGCGGCCGGGGGGTATTTTTATGAGCGGGTTGGAGGTGGAGCGGGAGAGGATCATGCAAGGACCCTGGAAATGATGAATAATTTGCGTCCGGCATTTGGGTAAGACTCTTTTTGTCAGGATGACTGTCCACTCATTCGAGGGTTCCAGAATCTTCTCGACTATTTTAACCATGTTGGCTAAGTGAGTGAATGGGGTTTTTTTGCAAGTGTTCATCCTGATTTACGTCTACATCAGTATTCTTGCTGACATCATTCTCGTATGCAAATAATTCAACATTCATACGTGAAGTTCAGATGATAAAATGTCGGTTCCACATTCATGCACCAGGTTTTCAGATGTTATGCCATATACAGCTTTCAAAGGACTATCGTATTCACTCCCATGATTTTCTGCTTATTGTCCAATGGTGAGTCTTTGCCTCGCCCCCGTCCCATTCTCGGACCACAGGGATCCCTCGTTACTGAAACTCTTCTCCTCAAGTACTGGGTGTCCTATCAATGGCCTTGACAATCTCTTCAGACCTCGTACCGAGTTCCCCACTGGAAAAGTGGATCGACAAATGGACCTATCTCGAGATTGCCTACTTCATCCTGAACGCATTGATAAATGTTGTTCTCACTTTGATGGTTGGTGAGTCCATTCTCACGTTTTGCGGAGGAAATATGTTAAATACAATGTACATGTAGCCGGAAAAATCTGGTCATCCTCCAGACCATCGAATGAATATGTTTCTCCAGTCTCAAAGGAGAGATATGCTTCAATTGCAGTAATAATGTGGGTGTTCTGCTGGGGGTTGGTGTTTCCTTTTGAAATCCCGCACTGACAACCTTTCTCCTCCTCATTAGCATCCAATCAGGGCTGTTGTACCCCCTTGTCCTATTCGCCTCAGTTCCATTTATGTTGGTATCACCACTAGCAGGTTGGAGTATTCACCCACTTCAAATCCAGTTTGCGGTAAATCTTTATCAATCTTGCTGTGCCTCCGCCCCCTATGTCACACGCACGAGACTGATGAGATTTATAGGGGATCTGTCCTACACTGATGATTGCGCGGGTTGGACTAGGGGATACCCGGGTCAGAGGCAAATCTGACCTGCCATCCAATGCCACGGTCACCAAAACCGAGAGTCCTCGTCCAGTTATAAACATTGTTGAGCTCAAGATAGGGAGGAACATATAATCCACAGTGTTTGGAAAACTGAAAGGATCTTGACCTTGACTTCTTCATCTTTTTTTTATTCTTTCACTTGGATCATTCTTTCAATAACAATTTTTTGGCGATCATCTTATGTAGTATGGCAAGTTTACTTTCCTTGGTTTTCTCACCAGCAAACCTATGAGGATTGGTCAGTTGCTGATCACCCCCAGCAGTTGGAATCAGGGTCTGCCAGCCTGACAGGCCTGGTCAGTCCCTGATTTGTAAAGGCTTTTCTTTAGTTTGGTAGTGTCTGGACTGCATTGTAGGACTGTCATGAACCTATAGGCACATATCAGATTGGTATTCTCTTGCACTGGGGGCATTTTTCTGTCAAGTAGGACATGTTGTCGTGGTGTCAAGTAGGACATGACGGTATCTGGTCTTTTGCGGGACCACCGTGACCGAGAACAAAGGATGAATTATATTTTCTTTGTCTGTTTATTTCTATCATGAATCATGATTCCTGGACTGCCGCTCCGGATTGTTGCTTCCCAAACCAGACTACGGGCCGCACAAAGATAAAACAGATTTGATCCCGGCATCAATGCCATTAGGGGAGTTCAAAGCTCTGTTTCCGCCCTTGCTTTCCCGCTGCTTTCCTGCTGCTTTCCCGTCTACTCCGGCCAAGATCATCATGTATTTGTCTCTCAGAGCGTATCCTCCAATCTTTAAGACTCTTTGTTATGAAGATAATACATATTGTAGTGCAAATGAACAGTGAATTTACTGTTTGCTTGCTGTTTTGTGCCCTGTTCTCGTGTTGATTGTGAGTAAAAACCGCGAAAGCGGATGGGAAAGCAGATCTGAAAGCAGTGGGGAAGTGAGCATGTCAGAGAGTTTGGAACTCCCCTATTGACAATTGGGTTGTTTACCAGTCTGGACTCTTCTGTAAGCCTATCCAACAAGGGAGGCACTGTTGTGGGAGGCCTTGTAGATAGTGTATTTTACAGACGTGTTGAAACTCCACATCCAGTCTGATGAGACACTTGCTTGTCTGAGTCTATGGCCACTGGCACTTGAATAATGCCCTCTGGCAAGAGCGTGGTATGTCCCTTTTTCGAGTATCTTAGTATCCGCTACATCACAGTAGTGTTCGAGGCCTATCTCTGGGTTGAATTGGAGCTTCTCCCAGTCAGAATGCTTTTGTTCTGAGCAATTGTCTTCAACCTACTATGGCTAGCCTCTGAGCTAAGTATTGGCTTCAGTCAGGTAGTTCACATAAAAACTCTCCCTTGCCGGCATGCCGCTCATTCAATTCCCACATTCTGCACTTAAGAGTCAAGTCCACTGGAATATGGCAGCCAAGTTGACACAGTCAAAACACCATGAACCTCCTATAATTCGCCGAGCTGCAACAAAATACCACTACTAGTTGATTCAGTACTGAAATGTTATTATCAAGGAGAGAAGCATGTCTGACTGGCTTTCGGGCGGCACTACGGCAGTGGAACTTGATCCCAGCACGGCGACGCAAGCCTGACAATCACATAGCCAATTCAATATGTGATCCTTTGTTGCTCCGATGCGCCATTTGATGAGAAACTCAGTTTCCGGAGTGAGAATCGCCCTGATACTGGATGAAAGACACAACATTCATTCTTTGTTTACGGCCACAGTGGTCCTGTAGAAGACCATATGCTGTCATGCCCTACTTGACACCACCACAACATGTTCTACTTGACAGAAAAATGCCCCCAGTGTTATCAGCAGCTGAATAGGCCACACTGGGATGATGTGTCATGAGCAGACAAAAGAAGACTAGAAGGGGATGGCCAGACTCTGTCAGACTGACAGAGCTGGTCAGATGCTGTCAGACTGGCAGAGCTAATTGGACGTCATCAAAGTTCTCAAGATTCAAGCTGGTCAGATGCTGGCAGATTGAGAGATAAGTAAGGTAGAGCTCGTTCGCAAGTGGGGTCATCACGTGGTTTTGTGTGACAGAAACCGGGTATGAGTCCTAGTTTTCCTTGCAAAAATAATAACAATTCGAGGTATGTAGCTAAATTCATTGACTCTGGAGTTATTTATTAAAATTTCAGTGTTGACTGGGCGAGAATTTGCCCGCTGCGCGCGAGTATGGAAAAGTTGCCTGCGTTTGATTGCGACCACCAACATGGCTAGATAGCAGTCGTGAAAAAGTATGCTGTTTATAAGTGGTACGTTCCTTTCGTTGCTCTCGTCTTGTCGTTCGGTCTACTGATGAGATTCCTCCATTCTTGCTGGTCCGATATCCCGGTCTTATCTCCAAACGCTGAATCCTATCCACTGCATTGAGTCAACCATGGAGACCAAGAGTCCATCGCCTTGTCTTCCTGATACGGCCCAGTACGATCATGGAATGGGCGGCCGTCGGGGAAGGGGTTGAATTGTCCCATCAATCCCTCAATCAATCTATGCCAGGACATGTACGTCTATTCTCTTTCTCCAATTCGGAATTTCGGACACTCGGCTTTGCTCATCCCTATTCGTTTGAGCCTGTAACACTTTGTATTGTCTCATAATGTCACTTTTCCATATGCACCTTGGCACATTCGGTGCTATGCTCTTCGGGAGTGGCAATATCAATATTGGCTTCCTTCCCTCAATTGCGCTGCGGCTTCGCCTTATGGCCGTGTTAGGACCCAAGGCAGCTCATGTTGCGGAAGAGTACTGGGCGGCTGTTGGTCGATACTATACCCACCCACTTAATCTTACTATGACCAAGCCGCTTGGCGAATATCCGTCGAATAGTAGCAGGGTGATCCCCGCTGACTCTGACTCTCAGTCATGCTCGTTGTCCCGTGTCGTCGGAGGTTCCAATATCTTATTTGAAAGTTACACAATTGTCTTAAATCTATGGCTTTGATGAAGCTACTTGGGTGTACCTTGCTTATGAAGTGTGGATAAGGATGTACGATGCTCTCGGTGGTGGAAAGAGGAGATCGGAGATACATGTGGGAGTATAGAATAGCTAGACCAAGGGGAGGGAATATGGGTGAATGAGCTGGGCAGGTAGCATACGAAATAGATGAGAGACCAAAAATTAGGCCGTGTATGATTAACCTCCATCTTCCGCCTTTCTTTTCTGTGGATTGACTCACGGTTTGCTGTGGGTCATCTAATACTGACAGAAAAAGAACAGTCTTTTGATTCTCCAGATCTCGGGCACTCTTGCCTCCAAGATTCTCTCTACCATTTTTTTTTCAGAACGAGCAGATGCCGTGCGGCAGAGAAGTGTCATCGGCTTTTGTTTGGGTGGTTAAGCGATTGTGAATTCATTTTATTATCGGCGATCTCACAAACTTATGGCTCGTTGAATGATGGAGCATTATTGATCATTGTAACATGCTTGAGAGCTATGATCAGAGAATAACAAAGCTTACTACGCCTACTTTCCCTGATTGATCGTTTGTGCGATTCTGCTTTGACACCACGTTCTCTGTGAGTAATCAGTCGCCTGTCGTGGTATCTGACTTCTCACATTTCACTCTTTCAGTGTGCCGTCTGAATCTTCGCTCGAAACCTCAATCAACAGAGAACGTTGAACAGGCGCTCGACTATAATGTGCAATAATCATCATTTCACCTCCTGCACTATCACACTTCTATTGGGGTCTGATTGAGGAACCCTTGGGTTGACCAAAACATTGAGATGGTCGAAGGAGGACCCCTGGCAATACCGCCAAACCTATGGTCCCGGGAGGGGCTGTTTTTATCCGGATCCCAAAAAGGAAATCTTATCCGCACTTTGCACCATACCTCGCTCGTAGCCTGTTTTTATCCGGACCTATACCCAGACATACCCCCGCATCCCCAAGAGTCCTCCTAGCTTTCCCAATTTTTTCGTCAGGACGTGTAAATGGGTTTTCTGTAGCAAAATATGGTACGTAGATCGAAATTTAGCGAAAAGGGTGTTGAATCCGTGGACTATTATTAGATCCCGGTATATCCGAAGTCCCAGTTCATACTTCCCGCCATTAGATTATGCTGGACAATGCATTCGCTATTGTTCTATTCTTCATTGTTCATTATGCTCATATGTACAATTTCTATTGTCATCCTTATATGGTAACTCTATTGTATCTTCATGTATATAAGCTTGTAGTTCTCTACCTGAATCTACAGTGTGCTTGAGCTTCTACGTCTCGCCTCTACCTCTCTAAACTCCTCTCTGGTAAGTAGTAGTGTAGCCATGTTGTAGTCCTCTGCGCTAGGCGTCATGCTGGCTCATCAGGTTATGGGGCCCGGTTAGCCTGACTACAATAACGAGCGCCCCTAGGCTGCTGTTAGCGACGAGCGCCCCTAGGCCGCTGTCATTGGCTAGCTAGGCTAGACCTGCATGTTGCCATCAACCTCTTAATTGAGTGATCGATCTATGGCATTGATGTACGTCCTTTGACGACATTGGATCTCAAGGATCCAATGCTCCTCGTTGAGCATAGCGCCTTGATGGCTGCTCCCTGTGTTGATTAGACGCATGCTGATGCTGTCTTTTCTAGATCCAACACCAATCTCTCAACCTCTTACTACCATGTTCAACGTTAAGAAATACTTCTCTGGTTGCTTCAATGGCACCAACTTCAAACAGACCTACTACAGGAAGATGGAAGTTGTGTGCAAGACCCAAGGTCTTTATGGTCATCTCACTGGTGACGAACCACGTCCCTCCATGCCCCTTGGCACTGTTACTAGCCCCGCAGGGGTTACTCCTGTTGTCTGCGCCACTGTCCCTCCTGAGGAGCACGCTGCGTGGGTCAAGGAAAGTCTTGCTTGGGACAAGGAAGATCTCCAGCTCATGGGAATCATCCAGATCACCACCACCAAGGAGGTCTTCGATCCAATCAAGGACATGAACGCTGAAAAAGCTTGGGAACAGCTGAACCTCACCTACGGCGAGCCCACTTTGTCTGCCATCTATGGTGACTTTGTTAAACTCGTCTCTTTCAGACTTACCACCTCTCATTCCCAAGCCGGCATCGCCAAGTTCAAGTCCTACATCAAACAACTCTCCGAGGTAGGAGTGGTTCTCCCCGAGTTGATCAAATCCCTCTTGCTCATCACCGCTATTCCTCCTGAATGGGACGCCGCCTCATCCAAATCCCTCCACGACTATGTCAGGGATCCTGAGGATGAAGATTGCATTACAGTTTCAAAAGTCCATGATGCGATCATGGTCGAATACGAATGCTAGACCCCTCAGCTCGCCAACCGCCTCTCTGTGGTGAAGCGTGCTGGTAATCGAGAACCATCATTCGGTCAGCAGCAGCGCCCGCAGCAACAACGTCAGCAGCGTGGGTATCAGCAGCAAACCAACACTCGCCCACCACAGCAGCAGCAGCAACGCCCCTCTTCGAACCAGAACAAGGGTAAGAAGAAGAAGAAGCAGTGTGGTACCCCCAGTGGTATCAACCAGCACCAGGGTCCCGGCAACACCGGCGGTAACAGCAGTAACAATCAGTCTCATGATCATTCCCATCTTGCGTCCTACGCATCCGTCGTCGCTTCCCCTCCTCCTGTCCGTCCTTACTCCTCGATCACTGACCGCAGGGAACGTATTGTGTTGAACGCAGTCAACAACTCCTTGCGCGCTGAGATTGCCAGCACTCCTCCTAGCCGTGCTAGAGGATCTCCGCCCCCAGCGCACTTCACTGGTCACTGGGACAAGTCTTGTGACAGCACCATCGCTCCCACTGTCAAGAAGAATCCGGCTGCCATGCAGTCCTTCACTGGCTTCAAGCCATCCGAGTCAGTATTTGATGATGTATGTGAAGCACGTTCACTTGCTGACAGAATTGGTGTCCCCAAGACGGTGCGGCATCTCAAACCGTTCAAACAGATCGTCACGTCCACCGCCAATCATTCGCTCCAGGATTGTATCTCAAAGCCTGGTTCCTCGTCCAAGCGAGTTCTGGAGGACGATTCGGAAGATGAAGGAACCGGATGTCCTTCTTCTACTTCTTCTAAACACTCTCGCAGTGTTGATCCTGATGAAGATGTAGAGATGGGCTGGGGATCTGACGATGGTATGGACAATATGGCTTCTCTATTCGGTAATGACATTGACAACGATATTGCCGAAGCTGCAGGAGTAGAGGACATCCCGGATGATGTCTCTCTTGGATCGTTCCACGATGACAGGCAAGTACCATACCTTGACCTGCTTTCCCAAACTGATACGACCCTACAGTGATGCTCACAATTAGTTGGTATCAGTAGTTTGCGGGGTAGTCATAGTGATCTGGAATCACTTGTATATTATTGTCATGCAATCAGTTCCCACTTCGTGGGGTGTACACAATGTAAGGGAAAGAAAAGTGTGAACATCGCACAGGGTTGGCTCCTTGATTCTGGTGCCTCCTCTCATGTCACGAATGACTTGAATGATTTCGCTGAATATGAATCGCTTGATGGTCCTATCGTAAATACTGCGAATAAGGGCAACCCTATACAGATCAAGGGTAAAGGCACTGTATCACTTTGATCTATGTCGACGATGCATTATTCCTTGGACCCAACAAAGCCTTTGTCGAAAAGAAGAAAGCCAAGTTTATGGCTTGTTGTGAATGCCGTGATCCTGGAGAAGTTAAAGAGTTCTTACGCATGCGTATTCGTCGCAAAGGCTGTAAAATCCTTCTTGACCAGGCCAACTACTTGAAGAAGGTCTTGAAGCGATTTGGCATGCAGAATGCAAAAGCAGATGATACTCCTCTTCCTGCCGGCTATATTCCACAACCCAACAAAGGTCCTGTTGATCCCAAACGTCGCACTCGATATCAATCAGTGATTGGATCGCTTCTGTATATCATGCTTGGCACTCGTCCAGATATTGCCTACGCTGTTACAAAGCTTTCTCAATCCTCTGCTAATCCATCGGAGGATCACCTTAAGAAGGCGCTTTATATTTGCCACTATTTTGCAGGAACTCCAGACTATGCATTGGTCTACAATGGAGCCTCTGACGGAGGTTTACTAGCATTCACTGATTCTGATTGGGCTGCTGATCCTATCAAGTGTTGGTCGATCATGGGCTATTTCTTCAAATTGGCAGGTGGCATCTTCTGTTGGCAATCACGCGCCCAGAAGACTGTTGCGCTTTCATCCACTGAAGCTGAATACATGGCGTTATCCGACTGTAGTCGTCAGGCTGTGTGGATTCGACAGTTACTCTCTGAACTTGGGATTGATATGACTCCTGTACCCATATGTGGAGATAATCAAGGCTCGATTTTCATTGCCTCTAACCCGGTTCAAGAACGTCGCACCAAACACATTGATATTCGTTACCATTACATTCGCGAATGTGTTTCAGACCGCAAGGTCGATCTTTTCTTTATTGACGGTGCCTACAATCCTGCGGACATGTTTACCAAGAATTTGGGTCATGTCAAGTTCTCCGCTTTTAGAGAACATCTTGGACTTGAATTTTATTCCTTCGAATAGACACTTTGTGCTCTACTTGTGCCGCACTTAGCGAGGGGGAGTGTTAAATCCGGACTCCCGGATATATGGACCGTTGTATTGGGCCGCATCTATGCTTCAATCCTTTCACTATGATCTATGCTATTCCTAGTCACTCCCGTTATAATAGCTACAGCCACCTCTGTATAGTATATAAGTAACTCTGTATCTACATGCAATACCAGTACTTTTACTACTCTCGTTGCTGCCTCTAAGCTTATCTCCAGGTGAGCTAGTCTGTCGCATGCTGCCACTGCGTGGGCAGGACCTCTGCCTCAACATATCCTGTAGAAGAAAACACTTGGGAACCCATCAGTAACTTAAAGAATGCAAAAGAAGCGATTGTGGACTTTCATAGAATAAATCCTATGGCTCCAAAGCCAAAGAACTTTCGATATTTAGTTATGTACACATTACTATATCCTACCTCTCAAATAACAGGAAAACGATCTTCTCATCACGAAGAGTGATCCTTGAAGGGGGGGTAATGTCATGAATTTCCCTCCTATCTTATCTTTTCTCCTTATCTTATCCTTTTCCATCTTATCTATGTCTTATCCCTCACATGACTCATATCTTATCATATAGACACATGATAGATACATGAAGGGACCCACATGCTGTAGACACATTTTGGTCCTGTTTCAGATAATGTTTCCCGATGTCATACCTTGATGTCATACCTCACCGTAGACACACGCCGTAGTCCTCTCAGTAGTATACAAGAAGTAGATACTCTGCATGTATTCCCCAGTCTTGAGCTGGTTTATTCCTCACCAGTATAGAGTTCTCTATTCTTTGCCTCGTTCCCCCTTGTCTGAAAGCTTAGTGCGACATGTCACCAGGTCAGATCTGGTAATTGCTGACAACAGATAGTGATTTTTAATTGTTTGCTCGTTGAGTTTTTTATAATCTTGCACAGATCTCAGTTTTCCATCCTTTTTCTTGACAAAGAAGAAGGGCAACGCCATTGGTGACTTAGATGGTCGAATTCGACCGGTTCTCAGGTTCTCCTCTAGGAATACATCAAGCTCCTTCTGTTCTGCAGGACTAAGAGGGTATATGTTAGCAGAGTTTTGACCTCTTGCTCCTGGGATTAGTTTGATGGCATGGTCCCAGGGGTGTCTCGGTGGTAGTTGGTCAAAGTCCTTCTTATTGAAGATGTCCCTAAAGTCTTCATATGCTTCTGGGACAATCTGTTCAAAGGTCTGCTCCTCTTTGTCCTTTTGGGCTTCATGTGCTAGTTTCATGGACACGTTTTCTTGAGCTCGTATGTGTAATTCCTGTTGGATATCTACTATGAGTATTAGATCTCCAGCATCTATCTCTGGACAATTGTCATCATCAGGATCATCTTCTGGTTCAGCATCGGACTCAATAGGGCGACATTCATCTGGGCATCTATCAAACAAGATCTTTCCTGTCTGCCAGTCAACACTTGGATTGTGTTTTCTTAGCCATTCATGACTGATAAACATGTCGGCTTTGCCAAGGTTGGTGACTGCAAAGCTAAGTGTTTCAACATGGTTACCAGTCGTGATTCTCAGATCAACGTATTCTGAGATTGGGCCTCCCGAGTTTAGTGTGCCGTCTGCATTGTACACAGGGATCAATCTGACATATTTCTTTGTGTTGATGCCATGTTCTCAGATAAAGCGATCATTTATTGCACTTCCTGTACACCCACTATTGAGTAATGCTTTTACATCCAAAGATCTCTGATCGTCTAAAGTGCTAATGACCAGGTCTATGTTTGTTTGGCTTCCATTTTCTCGAATGTAACGTGGTGGGTTCTTAAGTTCATCAAGAGCGTCAACAACATTCCAGTTGTTTAGTAGATTGATCTCTTTGAGAACTGATTCAGTGCATTCCGATCGCCTCTTTGGGTGAACCATTGTCCTTAATAGAATGATTCCCATATCCATTTTCATCTGCCTCAGACACTGTGCATACCACTGGCTTGTCCAGGGTTGCAGGCGCCAATTGTTGAACTGGGTACCTCTCTCGATCTGTTTCAATGTGTTTTCTATTTCCGGAATGACTACATTATAATTTCACGTTTGTGTGTATTCTCGATCCATGTGATAGGTGCGATCTTGATTTGATGCTTCATTCATCCATTCTTTGAGAGTTGTTGGCATGGGATGTAAGCTCCAAACCAATTTCCTCAACCCATCATTTAACCCAAGTTTAAACCAGTACAAGAGAGCTTCATCATCGAAAGCTGTCCCCCCCATGATTGCCTTGAACTGCATGATAAATTCATCAGCAGTCCCTTTTCCTTGCTTCAAGTTGGTGAGTTTAGTCTGTAACACATCTTTGGTAGACGAGTACTTGAAGTAGACAACCAGGGCATCACGGAAGTCCTTCCATGTCTTCAACCGGCTATCATCTTCTTCACGACTACTTGACGTGCGCCGAATACTTTTCATCCACCTCCGGAGCTGCTCAACCGCCAGTTTTTTGGGTGTTTTCAACAATCTCCCTTGAGTAGGATTCGCAGTGGAGAGTGCCTGAGTAGCATTTGCCTTGAGGAAAAGATTCGAGACAGAGACATCAGCAAAATACCCGAACAGTTGTAAGGCCATTTGGTACCCTGATATCTGTTAGGTAGTACGAAACCCGCTGTACCTGGTTGCGAGCAGGAACAGACTATATAACAGTATTAAAACTTTTACGAAATCCGGAAAAAGAGCAAGAATCTGTGAGCATGAAACCAGTAGAAAATAACGAATTTGAGTACCTCCTAACGAGTGTCAAGGATGATACCGGAGAGTGAAGCTTGCCGCGAGTTGCGCAGAATGCACCGGGTTTCGAGAGGTTTTAACCGGTTTTGAGGGAGAGTGCCGGATAGCGGAGGTCGCGGCGAGTATCGGAGAATGTTACGAGTACCAGCGAGTGCTAGAGAGAGTAACAGATAGCAGGAAGGGTGACGAAGTCCAGGGTGAGTGTCGGATAGACGAGATTGGCATGCATTGTTGAGGAGGAGAGCGGTTTCGGAGAATGTATAAGAGTGGGGGGCTTACAACGCATTGCGTAAGTGCAAAGACCTTTCGTGTAGAATACTGAATAGCGTACCTTTCAATGAGTAGTGAAGCTTTGACCGGAATCTAGAGGGATTAGCAAGAAGCGGCGGCTTCAACGCATAGCGGGTTAGGCAACAAGTACTCATGTATTTCGGGTAGCCCAACATGTTGCTGGAAATGCTACACCAATCACCAATTAGACATCTCAGGGAAGGGGAACAACGAGTAGAGCAGAAAGCAATTGATTGTACAGAAAGTATGGTATACACATTAGGAGCAAGCAAGCATTCATCGAAAACGTTCTACTACGCAGCATTACCACCAGAGCCATCGCCAGACCCTTCACCAGACCCTTCACCAGATCCTTCACCACACCCTTTGCCAGACCTACCAGAGCTATCAGAAGGATCGCTGGAAGGAGGAGGAGGATCGTCGCTGGAGGCTGCGGCTGCGGCTGCCTCTTCAGCATCGACGTCCGCCTCATCTTCGTCCGCCCACGATGCAAGCGTCTTCCCCACTTCGCTGTCCTCGGGGACAACGTTCACCTTCGACTCCTCTCCGAATATCTGTCTGGATAGGACTCATGAGCGATGTACGACGACCAAGTAGGAAAAGTAACTTACTCATTGAGGTATTTGAATGCAAGCACCCGACGCTTAGCAGGGAGGTCGTGTACGGCCTGGAGCATCGTATAATAGAACGTCTTTAGCTCAAACAAGCCGGCTTTGCGTCCCCAATGCTCGGCGTCGGATAACGCAAGCCATATCTACCGATTCATGAGCATCCTAGAAGAGCGAGTAGGAGTATATTACCTTACCTGGGTAATAATGTACACCAAAAAGCGGTCGGAAATCTCGGTGACTCCCAGCTTTTTCGCATTGCCAGCGCAGGTTGCCTTCTTTTCTCCTTTGCCAAGGGCAGAGCTGGGCGACGTCAGTAAACCACGGGAGGCCTAGTAGGAGAAGCAATGAGAACCAATCTGGGGAAAAGGAAAGACAACTCACGCGTTCGATGAGGAAGCCTTGGAATATAGCCGCTCTTCCATCCCCTGCCGCGTCCAGTTTCAATCTTGAGAAATCGTAGAGGAAACCCGGGAATTGTTTGTGCGTGAGCTCAATCTGCTTGGCTTTGGCGTCCTCAATCAACCTAGGACGAGTGGTCAGTAGGTCTCTGCAACGAATAAAGAACTGCTTACTTGAGTCGAACAGGGTGATCAGCAGGCTTGTCATACATCTCCTTGACGCGATCGATGGGGGCAAGCATGGGTATGATCATGGGGTGGTTGAGACCACGGTTGCTCTTGGCGGCGGCGTCGATGAAAGGGTCGAGGGCATTGTCCTTAACGGCCGATTGCTGGGGGTTGTTCGGAAGGTAGCTGAGTATAGCCTTCTTCATATTACAGGTGTCATTACGCCTTGATTCTTTGAAAGCCGTATTGATCTACGAAGCGGTCAGCGAGAGAATGAGGAGTTGGAGGAGTACGAACCAAACTGTAGATGGCTTTGAGGACATCGGATCCTTCGAACTTGTACGAGTTGAGCAGTTGCTTGTACTGCGTGCAGAAGGTAGCCTTGAACATTGCGAAGCACTGTCGAAAGGTTTCTTTCTCGGTTTCCTTCCTGTAGTAGCGCATATAGTAAGTGAGTTGAGAGGAGGGAAAAGACAAAGTATATGCGTACATTTGGCCCGGCATTGTGAAGAGATCGAGGGTTTCGAGACGCTGCCTCTTCTCGTCCTTGGTTTCCTCCTCCTCGTCGGAGGACGGCTCATCGTTGCCATCGGGATTCATAACAACATCATCGTCGTCATCGTCTGTGACCGGACCCTTGAGTTCTTCAGTGAAGCCAAACCGCAACACCAGCTCGATATCCTCGGTCCATAGATCAATAAACCGCACCCAGAACAATCCGATGGAATAGAATGCCTGGAGTGATCCGTCCACCCTGTAAAATAGTAAGTATGCGCTCCAAACGAAACGAAGGGGTGAACTCACGGTGAAGTGGCATCCAAGATTGTCTTGGCCCACTTTCTGAACTGTGCCTGGACCGCGCGTTCACGTTTTGTAAGCCGAGATTGTGTTGGAGCTTGAGGTTCCGGGGAACGTTGAGATTGACGCTCAGTTGCGCGAGCTCGGCCAGTCGGACGGGAGGGACAACTTGGGGAGGAGCGGGAGACGGGCATGGAGGAGATGATGGTGGTACAGGAACAAGAGGCGTTGGGGAAGGGAGGGAGGAATGGGAGGGGGGGTTTATAGGCTGGGGGAGTGGAGTTTGAAAACGCGTCAAGGCGCGTTGCCCTGTATTTGCGTAGGGCGCGTACGTCACCTCCGTCACACACGTAATGCGAGAGGGTCACAACCATACATTTCATGCAGGCATCAATACGAACAACATAAACATGTAGCTAGGTCAAAAAAAAAGAGTAAATACACCAAGAAATTAGGTCTCCTTCGTGAACTGGCGAACCTCTACTCGATGAGACCATTTCTTCCTTGCGTCTTTCCTCGCAGCATCCATGTACTTGTTTCCTTCAGCTCGCTGCTTCGCCGACTCTCTCACCCTCGCTACATGGAAGCCTGGGTGTAGTTCCAGCAGCTCGTCGGTGAGGCTTTCTTTTCCTTTCTCTACTTTCGAGATGACCCCCCCAACAATCCAATGGAAATCCTCCTCCTTTGCACCCAGATAGAACGTACGGATCCGACGAACGAGCTTTCCAGCGTGTTCGTTGCCCGTTGTCACCACCATCAGCGCGTTTTCGGTACTGGGTTTGATGGGGTCTTTCGACCAAACGATGAACTTGTGGGAGATGGTGTGTGTGACTGCAGTCATTCCTCGCCCTGTGTTGTATTCGACGACAACACCTCGAGGTTTAGACGTAGGCTTGACATAGACGGGTTTGCCCTCAGAATCATGAGGCCTGCCAGTGATCGTCACCTCGATCCACAGACCAGCAAGTTTCGGACTGAGGATCCAGTGGTCGCGTTCTGCTGGTGCTAGCTCCCCCATAGGGTTCCATGGGTCAGAAGAGTGCCGAGAAAAACGAGGAGAACGAGGAGGAGGTGTAGGGGTGCGAGGGCGAGGAGTTCGGGGGTTTAAAACCGGAAGCCTGTCGAACCTCGAGAGGTAAGCGGTTGGGTTGATAGCTGGCTGGGGAAGATCTGGACAGAGGTACCAGACCTCGTGGGTATGGTCCATCGGATGCCAAAGGTTGAGTCGCTGGAAGGTTTTGAGTTCGACTACGTCCTTGTAATCGATTCTCTCAATGGGGGCTTCCCGACCTGCTAGCACGATGTCAAGTTCGACATCGAGCAGCAAACCGGATTTGACTGAGCTGAGGTCGGCCTCCGGTGACATGTCAATGACCGTGTCCAGCAGGGACCAGTCAACATGTACGGCTCGGATTATCCCCGTAGAACCCTTGCGATGAGAGCCTATAACCAAAATGTTCGCCCCGACCCAGGGCCCACGAAGACCGGTGTACATAGGTCGTGTACCAGTCTCTTCTGGACCCAGATCGGGGCCCATTACTTCCTCAATGGGCTCGTCTATTCGTGGGGTAGGTGCGGTAGTTGAGTCGACAGAGGGTTTGGTAGTAGGGTCGGTAATAGGTTCGTTGGAGGGTTCGGTAGTAGGTTCAGGAGAGGGCTCGGGCGTAGCTTCGTCAGTTCGAGGAGAACTGCATGCACCTCCAGCAAGCAAACTGGCAGTGACCACGTCGGCAATGACTCTGGCAGCGTCCCAGTTGATCGCTCGGAAGTGATCAGATGCTCGAATCTCGTCGATAACGTCTGATTGGAAGTCTCTTTTTCGTTTTTCTGCCTGCTCTCTTTCTCGCTCAATCTCTGCAGCATTTGCATCCTCCCAATCTTCGTCGTCTCTGTGATACAAAACTAGTCTTGAAGAGCCTTCCTCGTCAGCGCGTAGTAATCTTGGCTAGAGTATAAAAATTCAGTAACGTCTTGGTATATATGGGTTTCAGTATGCTCACCATTTCGACAGGTGCGTGTATGAACGTTTGAAGGGCTCTGAACCGAGCGGGTGACGCCTGGCCTGTGTTAGAAAGACAAACCGTCAGCATCGTTGCTGCGGTTTCATTTCGGAGATCATGAAAAGGAATTTAGACTGGCTTTTTTGCCTCTTAGACGACCGTACGGCGTTTAAAACTTTCAATTTAATTGTATATCTACTTTGTATGTATTGTAGCTACAGTAAACGAAGAGGAACGTGTTGAAGTGACTCAACCACGATGGTGGTGGTTCTGAGTCAAGCCGGGCATGAGGCGCCCAAACACGCGCGTGGGTCTGTTATTTGACGAGCCAAACAAAGAAATCTGCGCAAGCGCCTTGGAAGCACCTGGTCAGATAAACGCCCAGGGCACTTGCGCAGATTTCTTTGCCGGATGCCGGATTGAACCAGTGCCGCCTGGCACAGGGACCCGGTCTGCCTCTCTTGACACTCAACCACCACCATTGTGGTTGGGTCCTTCAACACGGTAAGTTTTCGCTTTTTTATCATACGTATAGTATATAGGACCATGAAATTAAGAATTGTAACTATCCATTGAGTCTCAAGAAGGGCAAAAAGCCCATTAAGATCCCTTTTCATTGAATTTCAACTGAAAAACCGCAGCAACAATGCTGACGGTTTGTTTTTCTAACACAGGCCAGGCAGGACTACATCTCGTTCATCAAGTCTCCAATATTACTCAGGACTACACTCAGACCCACCAGTGAGTATAATCGAACGAATGGTTCAATTATAATCTCACAATCTATCTACAGTGCCAGTCTGTGATCATTGCGGTTGGTCGACCACCAAATCCGGAGGCCTCAGAATACATTTATCAAGGTGCAGGAAGCGGAACTCGATGTCCGCACAGAACAATGAAGTTATGGCTTTGGCCTGATCCACGAAGTTGCGAAAGGTAGCCAAAAAGAAGGCACTGGCGAACGACGAGGACCTTCAAACTCCCGGAGTTGGACCTATGAATGACTGGGATCTTCAGACTCCTGGAGCAGGACCCTCGAACACTCCTGCACCGTTGGAGGATACCCCGAACCTACGACATAGCGGAAGGAAGAGAGCTCTTCCTCGTTTTGAGGATTTCGAGATCTCTAGCGTCTCCGCAATTGTTCGGAGGAGTCGAGGAGATACGTTGGCACCTCTATCAGCTCTAGCCACACCGCTGCGTGTGCCTTCTCCTCCGCCCCGAATGGCTTCGCCACCACCAGAACCGCAGGGCCAACCAGAAGCAGGTCCGCCACCACCAGCACTATTACCGGCTGTTGTTCGAGCTTATTACAAGACAAAGCCCAACAAGCTCCGTATCTTTCGTGTTTATGATGCGAAAGAACCATTGAGATACCCAGATGATTCACAATTCGTGACCTCTCCCAACTTCGTGTCGAACAAACATCCAGACGCCTCCACCAGAGTCCAGAAGACCATGGCTTTGAGCGAAAAGACGATGCCTGGTCAGAAGAAAGAGACTCCGGAAGCTCCACCTCCCTACGCACCCCTGCCGAACGCGTCATCGTGCAAGTTGTTCCAATGGGCGTATGAATCGAATGGTGTTACAGAGGGCTCACTCGATAACTTGGTCCACAATGTCATTCTACAGCCTGATTTCGACCCTAGCCATTTCAAAAACTTCAGCGCGAGCTCAAGAAATTAGACGCCCCTCTTCCATCCTCCCAGGGAAAAACACCCGAAATTTCGACGAAACCCAGCCTTTTCCGGAAAAAGAAGACGACTGACCCCAAGCCCAAGGCTTCGAAAACTCCTCCTTACAATTTCGACGACTCTATATGGCGTCGGGGAAAAATCTTCATCCCTATGCCATGCGTTGGACACAAACACCAATCCGAGTCCGACGCACCTCAGCTCGTCATTGACGATGTTTGGTATCGGAAGCCGACGACCATCATCAAGTCCCTTGTCCAAGACGATGAATTTTACAAGCTCCACCTGCGGCCATACAAGGAGTTTTGGGTCGACCCCAGCACCTTGCGACCAAATGGTACTCAACGCATCTACGGAGAGGCGTTCACTTCCAATCGAGCTATTCACATCGAACATGAAAAGCTTGAGCGACTGGAAAAGTTGGGGGTCAACGATGATTTGGAGACCGTTGTCATTTGGATGATGATGGCTTCCGACTCGACCCATCTCGCGAATTTTGGCACAGCGTCGTCATGGCCAATATACATGTACCTTGGCAACCACACCAAGTACAAGCGAGGGCACCCAAACTTCTTCACTGCCCACCACCTTGCCTACATTCCCCAGGTATCCTTTTTCATGTTTTTTTCCACGTTCATTCGAATGCTCATGTCTTCGTCCCAGATACCAGATACGATACGAGATGTGTACCGCGAAGCTTACGGTTGTGCTCCTTCGGACGATGTCATGAAACATCTGAAACGGGAGGTGATGCAGGCCGTCTGGGACCTGATTATGGATAAAGATTTTCTCGATGCGTACGAGAAATCTATGGTCATCAAGTGTGCTGACAAGGTCAAGAGGAGGTTTCTCCCAGAGTTCTTCTCCTACTCGGCAGACTACCCTGAGAAGTAAGCCTTTTTGTTCTATCTCTTATCTGAAGACTCACGCCTTGTCAGGATCGCTGTAGTGTGCGTCAAGTACCTCGGGAACTGCCTCTGCGTCCGCTGCATTATCGAGAAGAGCCAGGTGCAACATATGGGCACCAAACTCGATATGCGGCGCCGGATACAACTAAAGCGCATCGACGACGAGCGCTGCCAGACAGCGGTGGATGATGCCCGCTGGCATATCTTTGTGGATGGCCGGAGTGTAGAGTGTGACCCCGTGAAGCATATGCTTGACGACCACTCTTTGATCCCTACACGGGTAAGTTTCCCTCATGTTCAACAATGGACAAAAGCTGAACGATTGACAGAATGCATTCTCAACCAAACTACTACCTTTCGGATTCGACCTCTACCTCCTACTCGTGGTTGATCTCCTTCACGAGTTTGAGCTCGGAGTGTGGAAGGCAGTCTTGACGCATCTGATACGGTTGCTTTACGCGCAAAGGAAGAAGAAGAAAAAAGATCAGGGGGTTGATGTTATGGACGAACGGTAAGCCCTATTCCGATTGTTTTCCTGTCGTTTCTTACCCCGCAACCACAGCTTCCGCCGTGTCCTGATGTTTGGTCGCAACACGATCCGTCGCTTTCACAACAACGTCTCCCAGATGAAGAAGTTGGCGGCCAGAGACTTCGAGGATATCTTACAGGTATGTAGTCCGAGTCTCGTATGCATTGGCCTCGGCTCACGATCTACAGTGTGCAATGCCTTGCTTTGAAGGCCCATTTGACGATCTGGCCGTCGACAAGATGGTGCAGGACCTTCTGTTTGACCTCGCAACTTGGCACGCCTACGCCAAGCTACGACTCCATACCGATTCGACTGTCGTCTCTTTCGAGGATGCGACCTCGAGGTTGGGGAAGAGTCTGAGGAAGTTTGCAAAGGATTCCGACAAATTCGAGACCACGGAGACTCCACGAGAGGTAGAGGCTCAGGGACGACGTGCAGTAGCAGCGGCCAAACGAAAGGCTGATGGATCTGGTACCACACCAAAGAAGTCTGGAGCCCGGGTCAAGAAGTTCAGCCTCGCAACTGCCAAACTCCATTTCCTTGGAGACCACCCGAGCGCCATCAAGGAGTATGGTACGACTGACTCGTACACGACCCACAACGTAAGTTACTCATTCGTTCTCGTGAATCATGTGCTAACCAGCCTTTAGAGTGAATGCCAACACCAGGAGGTGAAGTCCTTCTACCGAAGGACGAACAAGCAGAAGCACGGCCTCCAGATTGTCCGTCATGAAGGCCGGAAACGCGTATTAAACTCTATCAAGACTCACGTCCCGATTGTGCCCAGACAGAAACGGATAGGGAAGAAGAAGCGACTACTCGCTGCCGGCCAAGAACCTCTGACAAAGACAGATCCGAACGTACACCACCACACCTTGGCGGGCACAGAACACCGCGTCCTGTTGTCCGACATCAACTGGATCGACGAGGGAGAGAACGGCGAGTTTGAGGAGGATATGGCAACCAGGGTAGGTCTTATTCACCCCTCTGGAGTTCACATCGTCTGACAAGGGTCCTAGGACTTCACACCAAAGCTGAAGGACCATCTTCTCCACCGGCTGCTGGGGCCTGACTCCAAGACGGAGTACACCACTGACGAACGCTCACAGCTCACGTTCACGAACGACACCGTCTTTGCGCACAAAACGATCCGGTTCAACTACAATACGTACGACCGGCAGCGAGGCCAAGATTCCATCAACAGTCGCCTCCATCCCGACATCTACACACTCTCACCAGACGGTGTCGGCAATGACAGCCAACACCCTTACCAGTACGCTCAGGTGATAGGCACCTTTCACACTCATGTTCGTTTGGAGCCCTCGGTTCTAACGAAAAAGGTGCCTATCACCCAACGTGTAGAGTTTCTCTGGGTTTGCTGGTACCAGATCGACTCAACCTACATATCCGGCTTTCGTGCCAAACGCCTATACTGTCTCTTCTTCCCTCCTCCAGAAGATGCCAACGCGTTTGGCTTTGTCGACCCTGCAGATGTCATTCGCAGTGCCCATATCATCCCCGCGTTCAACCATGGCCCATCCGAGACTGGCAAGAGATTGGCACCCACATCACTGGCGCGACAGCTGATGTCGCTGAACTCTAGCAGAAAGAGAGAGCTTGAGGAAGACGACTGGAAATTTTACCATGTCGGAATGTAAGTGATCAGTCGTGAGCTCGAGCCCAAACTCACCTTCATTGTAGGTTCGCCGATCGTGACACAGTGATGAGATTTCGTGGGGGTGGGGTCGGACATCCCCAATTCCACGAATATCTCCGGTATTTCGAGAAAGACGCAGGGCTCGATACGCAGGTCCTACCTCGTTACGACACCAACGGGGAGGAGGTTGTTCCATCTGCCGACGACAACGGCGATCCTGTCGACGAAGAGGAGGAGGTAGTGAGGCAAGGTGACAATCAGGAGGATGATTCTTCGGGATCTGAAGATTGGGTCATGTCCCCTGCGCCTTCAGAGCGTAGCGACGAAGATGAGGTTGATGGCGCCATGGACGAAGACGACGAGGACATGGAGCATGCTGCGCTGTAATTTTGACGTCTACTGTCATTTAGCTACTTTGAAACCCCTTGGTTGATGTCTGGCCTCTTCGCGGCCCAAGGGACTAGTAGACGTGCCCTGCACGTTGAAGCTAACAGACGTCGGATTCTCATAGTCTCGTGTATGATATGGTAAGTTCTATCGTGTCCGTTTGATTCTACTTTACTGAATTCTCTGTTACAGTCGGGAAACACGCTATATACAGATACAACTCGCTAATGATACATCAAGAAATGGTAACGATACAACAAGAAATTATCTACAAACGGCCTAGACCACCCATCGGCTCCTCCCCACCAGTTTATCAACACGGTCCTGGTCCTTGATCAGCGGCGCAATGACATCCCTGAAGGTTTCCGGAGCGCTGGACAGCAAGAAAATTTCGTTATGGGTGCGCCCGCAATTGGTGCATACTTTGCGCAGCCTCGACACGCAAATCTTCTCCAACACAGCGTGAACGAGACGTTCTACAAATAGTTAAGAGCCTCGCTATTCCTCAGGATATGAAGGAAAACTCACCAACGGAATGACAGTGTTCGACCTGGATGGGTGTGTACCATGTGTGCGTCTGGGAACGGCACTGCTGCCTCCACTCCGTTTCCCGACGCTGAGGATCCACTGTTCGGCCAACTTTGAACGCAGCGGTGTCGGTGAGGTCGCAGTCGGTGACGTCAGAATAGTCCACTCCGTCGATCCGGAAAGCATACAAAAATCCCTCTCCCTCGGAACGCGAATGACCTTTCTCGATCTCGGTGTGGGTCTTCAACCATGACTTGAGGTCTAGGTTAGAGGTAAGTCCGTCAAAATCATTGACAAATTTGACGGTTAACTTACCCTCGTCTTCGAAAGATAACGCCGTACATGTCGATTGGTAGGGGGATTCGTCATTGATGGAAAAGCAGCTTATGCTGAACGGCGTCGGGGCTGCGGCTGCAACGTTCATCGTCTTCGTTATCGTCAGAGGTCGGGTTCGGGAGGCTGGTGATGCTAGTCGTCGATTGGTGAACGTTAAAGGTCGAATATGAGATGCCGGTAGTGGTGAAGGGGAGCAGGATGGCCAAGGCAGCTTAAAGAAAGGCAAGGTCAGTGTTCTGAGTCGCCCAAGATACGGTTTAGGGACTCACCAAAGCCCAGTAACCTCCCTGAACCTTCAATACGCCTCTCAATCGAAGATGAACCGAGTTTTGGTAGAGAAAAAGGTCGATTTTGGTTGAAAATGGGTTTGGAGCTGTATTGATGAGCGGTTTGTCAGATATGCGATCCTGAGCAAGATCAGGAAGGAAAAAACTTACTAAAGGTCCCTCAGACCCTGCAGGATCAAGGGTGGTTGCAGATGGAGGCAGGAGGAGTCACTGATGAGGGTGGAAGTGGGAGGAAAGGAGAAATTAACAAACTTTCCCGGGCTTCCAACGAGGTAAGCCATTTTCTCGCGTCTGAAGCTCGCTCATTCAACCACATCTCCGTTAGAACGTCAAAGTGTAGCCTCACGAATATGGAAATCAGGCGCCGGACTCTCATATATGATAGAAAAATATATCTATGTTGGCCGGGATCTCTTATCTGTACTTTCCGGCGTCTAGTCCATAATAAAGACGCGTTTTCTTGCCAAAACTTGCCGTGAAAGACCTTCTAAGATCTCGAATCTCGTCAGAAAGCCCTTGGTACGAGTAGAATACACTGATAACTGCAGAACGCGAAGGGAATCGCGAAAACCGGTAAGGGTTTCGAAATCTATTGGTATGCCTATCGACCATACTAACTAGTTTGTTTATTCGATAGTCCTTATAAACCTCAAAACGCGTCGAAACCACCCAAAACTGGTTGAAACCCGCTTGGAATGCCCCAAAATCGGGTTCGACGCGTTTCGTTCATCGTGATGAGTTCGGCGGGGTACAACCCCGGACATGGATTTTGGGGGTTTTAACGAGTTCTGGGTAAGTTTTAACCCCGTTCTCGCCGTGTTCTGATACTCTTATAGCCACCCGCAACCGTGTAAACGCGTTGCGGGACTTGTACCAAGGTAGAACACTCTTGAAATTCACTACTATCGGATCGGCGTATTTTACTTACGCCAATCCATTCTACCTATGTCTCAACCTTTCCGGTATTTTGCTGATGGAAATTGGCTCAAGGGACTCCACCGGAGATTCGGGAAGCACGAGCGAGGGTCATAGAGAGTGCGAGGTTTTAATCCGGGCTACCCACCAAAGTGATGTCTAAGCTATCGAATAGACATCGGTGGCTATACTCGAGCGTGGATGAGATTTGAGGATCATATTGAAGACCATACAGTCATGGTACGCACAGTCACGGTTGGGCACGTAACTTAGCGAATGCCCAGGGGCCAGGGATGCTGAAAACTGACGACGCTTGAAGATTTAGTGCTGAGTTCAGAAGGAACACGGTGTAATTGTTACGAATCTGGTGGCTATCAACCTCGGATCATAACCAGCTCATATGACATCTCGATTTTTTTTCAGTGTTAAAGAGAGACCCTCTAGTAGGGGGAATTAGCTCAACCATCACGATCTCATGCGTATATAACGCACGGTGTCCCTGGACGGGCCTCTGAGTTTCCGTTTTTCGTCATTACCAGCTAATGATTACCGAGCCTTGCGTTTGCTTGCCTTCAAGATGGTCTTTTAAGGACTGGTACTTGAACAATAAGTATCGGCAGAGATGAGCAAGAAATGGTAGAGACCACTGCTACTGAAGGAAGCTTGAGGTGCAGCACGCTAATTCCAAATCTATGCTTTACTTGATGGGATGATGCAACTATTATGAAGAGAGGACGCTCAAACTCACGAGTCATGGGCTTCAAACAAGACGTGGTTGAGAATAATGCCTTTTTATCTTCCCCATATACGTTTGTATTCGACGGCTTCAAGTCGGATGTTCCGGGAAACTAAACTCAACGCGTCTAGGAAGACCCCCACGTTCACCATGATGTGTCAGCAAAACACCGGACCGGAAATGGTGCCGAGTACCGGTGCCGTGGGCCCCAGCGCCAACTGGCAAGTGGCAAGTGGCAAGAGTGTAAGTCTACTGTCTAAGCCTTAGTCAAATTATAGGGAAGTATTTGTAGACCAAGTACTTAGTAGTAAGTAGGTACTAGATTCTCAAAAGTCTGCTACTTTATGAACAGGTGTATATACTGTATAATCTCCTACTACTTAATAATACTTACACACCGCCTAGTGTGACTTGTTTAATGCATACTTACCCACTTTATCGTAGCAAGTCATTCTCAAAGGATTATTCGAAATGGGAGTCTCGAGTCAAATTTTGGAAGGGTACGACGCGCCGGGCATAAGAAAAATAAAAATAATTTTGACTACAGCGGGTTTCGAACGAGCTACCTCTGAAAGCCGAGCGAGCGAGCATGACAGTACTAGTCACAATATCCACTACACCATCGTATCTTGTCATCACAATGTCAGCTTTTCAATTTATCGGGTCGGTGAGCGCTGCGGCACTTGTACCGCAAATATCTACTAAGCCTCTTTGCTCCTTAGTAGCTCTTATATATAACTTCAGATAAAACTAGAATATACTAGGAGTGGAGTACAGACGATGACCCAGGCTGCTCGGGTGTTGCCACAAAAAAATCGGTCGGTCATCATGATTTCGTAACCATCAAATGCTTACGCGAGCATGGTGAACGTGAGGGTCTTCTTGCTTGGGACACTAAACTCCAGCTGCTTTTTGATGTCGGGTTGCCCAACGGCATAAAAGTGTCAGCGCGTCTTGGAGTACACATTGAGCCTGCCCACTGATAAACTGATTGGGTATCTGTGTTCTTCACAGAGTACTTCTGAAGAAGGAGCAGGTGAGATAGAGGGTACACTAAGTGGCTAGACAAGACAAACGCTGATATAGAATAAAGACAAACGTATCTTCGCAACACCATGTTGTACGTCGGATTTCTCGAGCTACCGCCTCTCAAAAATTGGCAACCTTTTGTCGCCGAGGCCGTTTCCGTCTGCGAAACTTTGACACACCTCAACACTCAAGCCCAACGTCTGGATGGGGGCAGTTGAAGGAGGGCCTAACTCGGTTGCAGCACGTGTCGGGATAGGTGCCTCGAGGCTGCACATTTTTGAAACTCCGCTCAAACCTGTTTTCAACCACCACCACCTCATCCCTCCGCCCCATTGGTATCTCGAGTTTCTGGAAAGGCGTCGTCTACAGATCGGCGATGGTAGAGAAGCTGGACGGCTGGGATCCGACCATGAGGTACGTGTTTTCAATCTCATTTTCGCGTCGCTGGAATACTGATCAAGATCAATCAAAAGCCTCGTCGTCGTTTCTGGTGTCCAAATACTCAATCCGTTGAGATAATCGTCTATGAGGAGATACCGCGCCATTCCACGACAGCCAGGCTTCAGGTACTTTTTTTTGGTGTTTGTTCTTCGCAGCACTGACCACTCGTGTCCCCTGTCCGTGAATTAGAGATAACGCTGATGCAGCACGATCTACGGAATCGGAAGAAGATGACCCAGAGATCCGCCTGGCTCATGCCGCTATAGAACTTTAACTTTACCGCATCGGCCACCTCTGTCAATGGGTTGCGCTCCAGTACGAGTGCGTTGTTTTTGCCTTTCACCGCTATAATCGTTCTGAAGTATTTTTACAAGCCGTCTCGGAGGAAACAGCGTACAATAGAAACGGAATAGGAGCGCCGTGCGTGTCTTTTCTCTCTCTCTCATACTTTCACTCATATACGCACCATCACCAGGCCACTGTTCCAATCCTCCCAGCCCCGTAGTACTTCAAAACCTCCCCTCTTCATTACTCAAGAGCTTCCGTTGTGTTACTTTCACTCGGTCCGGGACCTGTTGCGAATGAAACAGGTCAAACCTCACGCCCAACCACCGTGACCGTGTGGATCTTTGTCGATTCTGTCGTTGGGTCTCACTTGGGACCTCGTGATGCTATACAGCTCATATGCATTATCCTTCCCATTCAGCATTATCGGAAACACATATGACGAAAAGAAAAAGGCTCGAAGATCGATGTATTGACTCGGACAACTCGGTGCGACGGGCTAACGTGTGTTTCCCTGATCACTCTCAATTGCTCGGACTTACATGGTGCTTTGCCAGCCGTCACTCAACCCCGCAACCTGCACGTACGCCCTTGCGCCTCATGAGAAAGAGATAATACTCGACGGTGCCAGTATGATTGGGAATGGAATGGAGGTGCGTGTTCTCTTACTCTCTTTCAAGAGGTCGTTCTGATATGCTTCGTTGCCAGGCCGCTGTTCAATACCTTCTCTCGTCATGCCAGCAACTACGGAGAAGCCCACGCTGTTTGACATCGTTGCCTCCCAAATTCACGACAGCCACCGATGGGCCATTTATTATGGATACAGCCGTTTATCTACCACTCAGTCGTAACTTGCAAGCACGGCTTCAGAAGACTTCGCATATGGCCGTTATCTGAAGGTGTAGATTACCCAAGATGCTTTGGTGGGTCTTTCTTGCGATCGGACCCAAACCTTCGGCTAATATCCCCATAGTTATCGACCAAGGAAAGTCGGAGAAACTTGGCTGGAGCAGTACTCGGACCATCCGACTAAGGGTACATATTTTCCGGGTTGTTTCACCTCGTGCGCCCAAACTTACACGCTCTTTCGCCAGAATGTTCTTCCTTAACTCCGTAAGCTGGGACTATGTCTGGTGAAACCGACAACAGTCTCTTTGAGCACCGAGAAGTCGGATGCAGGAAGTAAGCCTGTTTTCTTGAATACCTCATTTCCCCACGTTGACCAGAATCCAGTTCTTGCAGCCGATGAACGAGTGCACCGCCTTGTCGTGCTGTATGTTATATGTAGGGAGGCAGGCCACGGCCGGAGGATCGTACAGAGCTTTCGTTGCCATTCGTATACCTGATCGGGGTGACCTGTAGTGCTCGCCGGGTGTCCAGACTTGAATCAAGCATATCGATGACCTTTGTAATGTACTTGATGTCTGGAAGCTCCCTCCCATCACCAAGGTGTAAAGCACACCTCGTAAATACCTCATTGTGTCGGCAATGTAGCCCAGCTACACGAGCAGCAAGCTGAGGTAGATTCGCCAAGAAGTATAGGTCTGTATTCGTGCTGAACTACGCTTAACCCTACTCGAGACAGCTTTCCCATCTCTCTTGAGTGATGTTCGTGGTGCCTGGGCTACAATGTCTTTTGCCTTTCACCACGCGGGGAATCTATCCCCTTCTAGGAAAAATCGGATAGGCTCAAATTCAAACGACGCAACAAGTCTGTTTCTCGAGCATCGTGACTATCGTTCCCTCGCAAAACTTATTGCTCGTTCTTTTATGCTGCCCTCACCTGGCGAGCTATCGGTTGAATTCTCTCTATGCCTTGACATGTAGGCTCTACAATTCTCGTCGTGGTTTGGTTTGCCGATGGTATTCTTCATAACTCATTTGATCCTCGGGCAACCTTGAAGCCTGGAGGCCCAACTCACCCAGCCACACTGTTCACGTGAAAATCAGTAATCTAGCACTCGACTGGCGTCTACTTCGCCCGTCCGGATTATATACCCTCTGTCTGATCGACAGCCCTCCCTCCTGTACCGATATTCACCCCGTGTTTGTTTTTCGTGCGCCGAACCTATGACTACTCCGGGGCTCTCCGATATGTCGATTGTATGCCTCAAAACTGTGGGCGGCAGACTCACCCCTCAAACGGCGTTTAGACGATGACAATTGGGTTCGCCCATCTGAACTACCTGATATGACCAGCTCGGTCACTAACTCAAGCAGTTTGGGCCATACGTCAAACGTATCTCAAAAGCTGTCGTGTCTCTTCAAAACTCGAGTTTGCCGGTTTTCCGGGAGATGCAAATGTTAGTACACGAAGTCAACGTGTATTCAATACTTAGAACGCGCTAGGGGCCAAAAAACCTACAAAGCAGATTTTCTAGCTAACGCTCATCCTAATTCACGAGTACGGGTCTGCAATCAACAACGAGAATGTCAAGTGGTCCTTCAGCCAAACTACAAGAGCTAGGTCGAACCATCTGTATGTGAAATAACTGAGATCTTTAGCGAGTGGTGAATTGAAACAAGTAGGCCATTGGGAAAGTAGTCAAAGGGTGCGTGTGGCTTTGGCGACGGCTCGTCGGAAGTTGCCCTGAGCCTGGGCTAAATTAGCTCCACAACAACCTCGTCGATCGCCACCACTCTTGAAATCAGGTACTCACTTTCTCTCCCTTTCAACGGCCCGGATGTATATTAATTTTGGTCTATGGCACCGGTGCTAATGCATGATAATTTGTCCCACACAATCTCGCCGCATCCGAATCTCGGCGTGTGGTACCTCTCAGCGAGCTCAAAAGTCGATACTCGGTACAGATGGTGGTAGCCGGCGTCCTGGTTACAAAAAGGTTGTGAGCCTTTAGGCGATGAATTCGTATTTTCAAAGTGATTGATCTGTCTACGCCCTGCTTGTGCGAGTCTTAATCACCTGTCGTGGTATGCTGAGGGTGTTGGCGAGGGGTACTAGTACGTTTGGTATGGGTGTCTGGTGAATGAGTTTGGTACATACGGAACGCAACCGACAATTGACCAAAGATTAGGAAATATATAATAGACCGCGACTACGTTTATCTGTCGCCTTCTCTTCGATGGGTTGATGATAACAATTTGCTCTGGGCTATCTTATACCTATAAAAGGAAGGTTCTTTTGATTCTCCAGGTTTCCGTACCCCGGGCGCTCTTGCCTACAAGCCTGTGGGGCAGAGTAGTTTTGTTGGCGCTCGACGATTGGGTGGTTAAGCGGCTGTGAATGTATTTGTATCCTCAATCCAGTTTCGGATACTACCAGAATAGTGTCACGATCGTGGCGTGTTCGGCTTTGGGATATCCCCGTTGGTCGATCAGCAACATCGTTTGTGGCCGTTGACCTTTGTTGAAATGAGACGGCATCTTCCTTGATGGGCTATTTTGTGAGTCTCTCTACACGTGCAAAGTGACATTTTTTCTCAGAGACGCTGATGTTTCGGTGGAAATAAGACTTTTTTATGGGAGTTCCCCCCGACTCCCAGCGTTCTTCGCCAAACCAAACCTCAGAAATTATAACTTTGGATCGTCATTCACAGAGAGAGTCGGTGCATTCGTCTCCTCTTGATTACAATACCGACCCCCTGTGTATCTACCATAATTCGCGCTTTGAAGCAAAAACGTGTATCGGGATGGTATCATGTTTCAGAAATCCCGCATGCTAATGGCTCCTTGAACAATGTGCTTGAGAGCTAAAATTAGGGAGTAACGAGGTTTGCCTCGCATACTTTCTATTCTGATCGATCCTTTGAGCAATAATCTTCACATACATACATTGAAATCTTCCACTACATGTCACGCTTCTATTAGGGCCTGATCAAGGAACTGGCGGTTGACCGGCACGTAGATACGAGGGTCAAGGGCATGTGTTCTGACTCGTCAAACCTTTGATTGACAGGAATGATGGTTTCACTTAATGTGTTCGCCGCGCAACAGAAAAACAACAGAGGGAACTCTCGCAGTTGTGCTCCCTGTTCAAAACCTCTCTGGTACGTGTATTGCGCAGAAGTAAGGCAAGCCAACCCTCACCAAGTGTTTTTTTAGCATGGCACGGCGATTTCTCAGTCTCTTATTTGCCAGTCCGACAAACGATCTTGAGGAAGAAGCATCTGATCCAGGTTCATGGGCGCTATTGAACAGGAACACCCATAAATGACGAGGTTGAGGAACTGACGGTCACATATACGGACAATGTTGTGAACCTCCCTCTCAGTCCCTCTCTTACCTCCCTCACTCGACTATGACCTCGAGCTTTTTCTCAGGTGCCAGACATACGAGCATCGGTCATAATAGTGTGCTCCAACATGTCGAAGGAGACCTTCATCAAAACTACATCAATCGTGCAACCTGCCAGGAAGAGGAGGAGAATCGAGTCATGGTACGCATTGAATCTCTCAATTGATACATTGACTTGGAACTCTTGTTATTCAGCCGAAACAAAAGCGGTATAGGGAGATTTTCGAGGGTGATGTCTATCTTCAAAAGCTGACTTGGTCACAAGAGATGAAAGTGACAATCAGAGAGCCCCAGGTGGAAAGGCCTTGGAATGGTGAAGTAGCAAGAGTCACAGTTATCAAGAGGTTCCATGCTGCCACAATATACCCGCACAATAACACAGCTACTGTTGTGACTTTCAAGCCAAAGGACAAGAAGGACACAAACACTACACGCCTGGTGAGTGCGGGCCGAGCTATCCATTGAGGAGGGGATCAATATGACGTGCTTCAGCTTTGGAAACATTTCTATGAAGGATATTCGGCTCACAGATGGGTTTGATGCATACTAGGTATCTGGGCTTGACGTTCTCATGTTGGTATCTAGGTCATTGCGGCTTGTTCAGATGCTGGGATTGATGAAGGCAGAGATGCCAGCTTTTATCTTGTATGAAGGTAGGAAGACTTTCGGGACGCGGGTCGTTGTAAAAGCTCACTACTCGAGGTTCCCAGATTTAGTCAATGGAAATGAGTTGACGGATCAATATTCCGCCACACAGCGCCTTGTGTTTGGATACCTTTCCCATACACATGTGAGGACTTCAACCTGCATCCAAACACTCCTGAAAGTGCCTTCAGGAAGTTGCAATTTCCGCGCTCCGTGCCGACAAGTCGTTGAGGATTCCGGTGAGTTGGCTGATCCGAGTCTTGGCGGGCTAAAGATAGCACAACAGGTTCGCCGTGGCGGGAGGATTGGACATTCAATCTCAAAACACGGACTTGGCACTACGACGCCTCCGCCTCCATTGAGCAACCAGATGGATACTACTCCTTTGCACCAACCCCTCTTCCTGAAGGGCCTCTTCCCCCACTTGATGATGACGCAATCACCACTTATTTTGAAAACACTTTCGGCGACTTCGTGTACCTGATTGCATCATCAGGGAAAATCAATGAAGGCCTGTCAGGGGTGGCAAAAAACCGCCAAGTGACATTCGGAGCTGTCATGAACTGGGGAGGTGCAATTTTTGCCCACTTCTCTTCCACTCCAAGTCCAGAGTGGTGTTTTGAGAATCATAGTCACAACATCGACGTCGGTTATTTTGAGAAAGGTGGGCATGTATTCTATCCATCCCCTCCACTTCTAACCCGACTAGTCCCTTCACGCGCTGACTTTACCTTCCATGATACCCACAACACCCGACTCAACCTATTCTTCTCGCTGCGCCTTCCGCTGGAGGACCGAAGTCGACTCTGCGCCGCTTACCTTTGCCAGTCTAAAAAGTATCGCTGGCGATCTCGATCAACATGTACGTGCGCCCAAGATCTTCATTTTCGTTGACGACTTCACGTCCCTCTGATATCCATCTCCAGATTTCATTAATGAAATCGGATTTTCTGTCAAGGGCAATTTCTCAAGTAGTCTCAAACCCTGTCCCGCACCCGCGTACCTCTTTTTTCCCCCTCTACACGTCGAGTACATCAACGGAATGTACTGTATACCTCATCCCCTTTCTGGCCCGCTCTTTTACTGGTCATGGGACCCAACAGGAAAGACCATGATTTCAAAGAAGGATCGGGAACAGTCTGGAATACCTGAGCTGGAGGTCAAGACGTGGGTCGGATCGTATTGGACTTCGCGGGAATATAGATTGGTCAAGAGTCACTTGCGCACCAAAGACTATGACGTTGATGGGAAGCAATACGCTCGAGATCACAGGTATCCCGAGTTGATATGGGGTATGTACCGTCCACTCTCTGTAATTTGTCAAACATAGTTTAGTTTTTGGCTCAGGTGATCCTCATGCTCGAAGGATCGTGGAGGTAGAGGACACAGAAAGCAATGAAGACTTAGAAGACTCGAATCAGCATGGGGACTCGGAGGAGCTGGATGAATCTTGCTCTTCAATTTCTCAGCCAGCATACCTGTCAACCTCTCTATTTGTGGATCTACCCGTGGAACGTGCGTTGGCACACACGGGAGAACAAAGTGTGTGTGCTCTATACTTGTCACATGCGTACCCTGTGTGATGTTTGAACTCGAGTTTTAGACAATTGTCATAAAACCAACGCGCAAAAATCTGTGGGAAAGACACGCCGCGTCAGAGGACAACATCCTACAATGCAGGGAACCAAATGTCAACCAGATTCATCGAAACCTATTGCACACAAACCAGTCCCGCTTGGACAGTGAGCTTCACTTTCTATTGTTCACATCCACCATTTTCACCAGTGTTTCTCAGCTCCCCAACCTCCGTGTCTTACACGGCGGCCAAGCGAGCTAAACAGCCACAGGGAGCTACACGAGCAAATATAGATGCTTGCGATAATACCTCTGCACGCACGACAAGGTAATTCTCTTTTCCTAGCCAAAATCCGGTATTTGAATTACTAGAGTAGGCCCTCAACTCAGGGAAAGGCAGTCGCCATATCAAATTCACAAATACAGCCAAAGAGAGCGGCACAGAAATCTCTCGGAACAAAGACCACTGGAGTAGGTGCCGGTCAAACATCCACCGCAGCTCCACGGTAAGAACTCATCTGTTGAATCACTTGTACAAATCATCTAACGAGTCGTTTCAGTACCCAAACGGCGGGTAGGGCCGTCACTACGCCGAGCAAACCGAAGAAACAACCCGAGCGGGAAGATCGAGAGGCTACCCCTGCGAAACACAGCTCAGCTCCTGTACAGACGACGTGGTAAGTGCGAATTATCCTCGCTCGCAAGTCTGTCATCTTATCCATATGTACAGCACCCAGACAACTCACACATATGCGTCTGTCAAGAAGGCTTGGAGATAAATGAACGGAGTGTCATGGGAGTGTAAGGGATGATGTATAGAACCAACAATTCGTTGGGGGATGGATTGAAGTTGGTTAGTTCGGTCAGTTTTCTCAAGCTCTGTATTGTAGGCCACACCCCTACGCAGTGTCTAGTGTCTTTATCTGCTCGGCTGAATAACATATGGAATGTAGAATACCGTATCCTCCGTGCAAAGCTCCTGGATACATCAGTAACCCGCGAAATAACCGTTTACGACCGTTTATGACTGGTACCGGCTCACCGGCTAGGCCCTGAACGGCTGGGTCCAAAATCCCACCGGCTGATTTTTTGGTAAACTAAAGCAAGTTCCAAGCAGATTTTTACTGATGTCTTCTGTACCTACCTCTTCACTCAGAGTACAAACACTCTTTAGAGGTCTTTTAGACAATCATCTGACATGAGGTAGGGCGTTGAAAGCTCGCAATGAACAAAATTTTCTGACCGGTGAGCCCGCCACCCTGAGAGAATGGCTGAAGTGCCAAGAACTGCCAAGAACGGTCACCGGGAAAATCCCCACTTTGCTGATGTAGTTAATGTTGGGGACATCCCCAGACTATAAATTCACATCCAGGGAGTTCCCTCTGTGTCGAGCCCGTGGCTTTGCTCTCGATCAAGGTAAAGTACCTCCACTCCAGCTTGGTTTCCGACCCAACTCGTGCAATCATCAGCGTAGGCAAAAACCTTTCAGTCTCGGGCATAAGGAAACTCTGAACAGGGAAAATTCAGTGCACTGGCATGAAGAGGCTAGCCTGACAATACAGAACATGCCTTCATGACGCCCCATTGTTTATTGGATTCCTCTCATACCGCCTTGAAATTTACAAACAGGTGATTTTGTCACCAAAGCCATACCACCATTCGCAAGAATTCCAAGCATTTCGAGATAGTGGATAATATGATCAGGGCACATGTCGCTTCTATTTACGAGATAGCCTCGAGGCTGCCCTTTTCAGACTCCGCCCAAACCTGTTTTCAAACCACTATCATCTCATCTCTTTGTCTCATTGGTACCTGGGAACAAGTGGAGGTGCATGTAATCAACATCATTTTCGCGTTGCTGGAATAATTATCAAGATCAATAAAAACACCTTGTCGCCTTTGATTTCAGTTAACATCCAATCCGCCATCGAGGTGGTCGCCTATGTATATGATCCGTCACTTTGTTGGATGGCAACCAGCTACTAGACAGTAGGTGTTGAACATGTGGTTACCATGTGATACACTTTATTGACGTGTTGTTTACGTGTCTATTATTTATAGACTCTTTCACTATGACACTTGCACTTGTATGAAAGATCCTGTACTTACTCAGACGAACTCTGTATTTAGTCAGTACTCACACCTTATCTCTATGGTTTATAACAAGGTTCAGCTTTGCACCCAATAGCGTTCAAAGCTGACTGAGCTTTCTCTCTAGATTACTTAGATAGAAAGCTAGTATGACTATGCCTACTTACTCACTCTGCTCTTCGAGCACTTATGCTTACTGATATGCAACATGTACCATATGCTATATTCTCACTTACCTATGTTCTATGACTTGTAGATAGACAAGGACTCTTGTATAAAGCTGGAGACTTCATGTCTCAAAGCTTTAGGACAATCTACTCGATTATCACCTCTAGCAAGCATCTGCAAGAACACAAGAATTCTCTTATAGTCAATATGTGAGGTTTTAGTTTCATCTCACTGTGCATTTAACTATGCTGACTCAATAGTAGGTATCTCACTTGATGTCTTGCCTTGGCGACACTGACCACTCATATTCCTATTGGTGAAGTAGAGACAATGATATATAAGGCGAGCTCGATCCACGGTATCTCAAGAAGATGGTCTGAGACCTCAGATGCACCCGGCCCGTGGCGCTCTAGACCCAGGCTCTCTATCCACTATGTTTAATCAGGAAAGGGGAAGAATGTCAATCTGCTTTTTGTCCCTCTAGATATGTTGTCTTTTTTTCTTTTTAATCCCTCGTCGACCCAAGTTTCACCTGTACAGAAATACCCACTTCGGAGATTGAGCCAGTTCATGACAAGCCATCTTCTTGGAGAGAACACAACAAAGGGACGGTATGCCGGGAATAGAAGGATGGTGCGTGTACTTTCAATCTCTCGGGTGAATTTACTCTTATATGCTTTATTGCCAGGCCGCCACTTGGAGCCTCCTCTCGTCCTGATCAACAAGTAGCAAGAAAGTTTTGTACTGCTCAATGACCATTCCTCATCAGTTCAAGACTATTCATCCCGGCCAAGACACGAGTTTAGGCTTCAGTTCCGAGCAAGCGGGTGGATACAAATCCATAAACCCGACCACTGTGTGGATCTTTCATAGAGACTCTGGTGAGCTATACTTATCATCTTCTGTAGCTATTCAGCTCATGCGCTCCTTAATACCCATCAAGGTCAGCCAAAGACACCCATCGGGCGAGCAGAGATAGGCTCCAGCAGTTGACGTATAAACTCAGACAACCCGCTGGCTGCCAACGGATCGAGGGGTATGTTGTTCTCCAATAGCTTTCATTCGCTCGAGCTGATATGATGCTTGGTTAGACATCTCTCAACCCCACCCACTCGGTGCACACCCTTCAATTCCTGGACGTCTAGCTGACTAATAGCCCTCCACTAACACCGGATGATTCATTTTTCGCTGGGGAGATGTTCTGCAGTCGTATCAGATTGTTGGGACGTATACTACGTATGTTCCCTCGATGACCGTGGCTTTCCCGTGTTGATTCAGATTCACCTTTCTCAGGTATCGTGAGGATGTACAAGTACACTGTCAGACGGTACTCGTTTATCTTGTACAGCGTAATCGTGTCGAAAGATCTTATATAGACACCGGCATTGTACTTTTTTTTTTGGCTCAGTTCACTGCGTCAGTGCTCAAGTAGCATAAAAAATCTTCAGTCCGTGACTCTGAAATCTCAGAATGTGCGACAGCGAGCGAAGGGTAGCTCAAAGGAAGTCGCGGTTGGAGACTGTCGGCCAACTGGGCCAGCCATCTCGTCGCTCGGGGACTCCTTGGTGGATTTCAGTCATGAATTTGCTGAATGGAATGAACAACGGTGTTGCCGTAAAAATGAAACGAGGTGCGGAGAAATAAACGAGGGCGTGACAGATGGGCGCTTCACTGACTGTTTCGTAGGCCTTAGATTATACTTGGGGCCTTAAAAGAACTATGCACGTTCAATTCATGTTCGAGTATTAGAAACCATCGCCAATCAAACTTTTATTTATTGTCTGTTAACCTCACGCTTCGTACCGCAGCCCGCCCGACCAACATTACTCCAATCTCCGCTCAAAACGAGAATGCATTAGCTCAGAAGCGAACCTATTTCATAATGGCTCGAAGTCACTGCAACAACTCGCATTCCGTCCTTCCCAAGCTTGACCCTTAGCTACGCCAACAGTGAGCACGCCAGTGACTGTCGGGCCAGAGCAAGACTCGAGTCAGGCCTTTCACGAGCTTCGACTTCAAGCCTAGTCGGGACCCGATCTGTACTTAGCATGTACGTACAGCAAAAGCATCGGCCAAAGCCTTGTCGGTCATCGTGGTTTAGCTTTCGACATATTTTGACTCTTGAGCAAATTTGAACTTGTTCTGAACCACATTTACGATTCCAAAACGCCACATGGCTCTCAAAACCACTTACTAGACGCTCTCCGTCATCCTCTACCCCCCAAAAGACAGAGGAAAGAAATCTTATGATTTTTGAGAAGTCCCGTAAAAAAGGTTCAACGGCATCCGTGAAGATCGCCACGTCGAAGTGGCAAAGTGAACCGGCAAGTCCAACGAAGGAAGCAGGGGAAGGGTAGCCTGAGCCTGCTCGGCAACCGTACCCCAGTGACTGTCAAGTCTCAAATGCTAGGAAGGCTCGCTGTGCTTCAGATGCAATTGAATTTGCTTTCCTCGGCGTTCCGCTAGTCAGGACGATTCACCTGTGCTCGCCAAAAAAGAAGAACCGGAGGCAACTACACACCTCATGCAAACGAAACTCAATCACCACATGCTCCCGCCGGCGCTGAAGGGGTAACATCAGTACCCAGCTGGAGTGGTCTACGCTTGTCGACACAGCAGCGGCTTGCTCGGAGATTGTCTCCTCAATGTGCATAACGATGATGTGCATACTCATCATAAATGGAGCACTCAGCTCCATGATTGCGGAGATTGCTTACATCGAAAAGGCTGTGTTGGAATTTACCCCGTTCATCCTTCAACACTCTGCTTGTCCCTTGGGGCCTTATGTTCCTCTGCCTTTCTCCCGAATCTGGATCGAAGCCTTTCCTGTCAGTTTGCAAGCGACGGAGTGACTTCACGTCGATTTGTGGTGACCAAGTGTTGGAGTGATGAGAAGAACGCAGATTCATTTGTGATGCCGTTGGATAAGGTGGGAGCTGCAAAGAGATCCCTCGCAGCAAGTGAGCTACCATTTCAGGTACCCCCGCCGTTTCTCCATTGCTTATTATTGACACAATGATGGAAAATCTTTGCATTGAGCAGGCTGTAGCAAACTCTTTCGCGTTCATCCAGGAGTATCCGCATCTAGTATCAGCGAAGGTGGAGTATGGTGGATCAACATTCGCCAATCTAGAACATCGCTAACTGCCCGCCCTACTTTACAGAATGCACACGGGACCCAAATGAGACACAACATCACTGCAAGTAAAGCCAATGACACAATTTCTCTCACCGGCTTATTCATAGATGACCAGGCATGGGGCCATGGGCTATGTTATTTAGCCTTCCAAGGTTCTTAAAACCTGTTCTTGAACGAGATATTGGTTGCAACTGCCCGTGCGATTCTGACTCCGTCGCCACTTTCCTCCACTAGTACTCAGTCCCCCTCGGATATTTTGCTTTTCTACGGGACCTTGTTCCTATATTTCCTCCATCATATACTATGCCTACAGTACCTAGACAGATTATGCCCGCCACGGGACAGAGTCTGATTCCCCTATCGTCTCATCTCACTTTGTCAGGGATCATCATTGGGCCTATCGTTGTTGTTGGGGTGTGTGATAGTGTCTTCATCTAGTTTTTGTCGGTTCTGGTTCCTTACTGAAACATATTTTGTTTAACCGTAGTTCCAATTCCTTGCCTATGGTGAGTACACATAAAGTGTCAGAAACCTATGCGACGGCCTCAATCCAATCTCAATCTCATCCCTCCCATCATTTACGAAGGCTTCTACATCATGTCATTCATAATTTGTCTCCTTGTCCTTGGACAGCGGTTCAGAACTCGCGAACGAACCTTCCATCTCACGGTGATTATTGCGTTATTCATCTTAGCAACCCTTGGCCTGGGTGTAAATACCGCTTTGGCTATCTTTCAGTCCGGAGGATATTTCTATAGGCGGGTTGGAATTGGAGCGGGAGAAGATCATGTAAAGACACTGGAGACAATGAATCATTTGCGTTCGGCATTCGGGTGAGAGTTTCTTCGCAATGATGAGTATTCGCTCACTCGGGAATCCTAGGATTCTCTCGACTATTCTGACCATGTTGGCTAAGTGAGTGGATAAGGCTCTTTGTTTGAATAATCATCCTGATTCACGTCTACATGGGTCTTAGTATTCTTGCCGACGTCGTCCTCGTAAGTTGATATCTCAGCATTTACACCTGGATCTCACAAGATCAAATGTTCGTCCCACAATCATTTACCAGGTTTTCCGATGTTATGCCATATACAACTTTCGAAGGTCGATTGTATTCACACCCGCAATTTTCTGCTTGTTATCTAATGGTGTGTCTCTGCCTCTCTCCCGCCCCATTCTCATATTACAAGGATCCTCGTTACTGAAGCTCCCCTCCGCAAGCATTGAGTATTTTATCAATGGCCTTCACAATCTCTGCAGGCCTGATACCAGACTCCCCACTGGAAAAGTGGATCGACAAATGGACCTATCTCGAAATTACCTACTTCATTCTCAATGCATTGATCAATGTCGTTCTTACTTTGATGGTCGGTGAGTGCCCACGACCCCGCACCCACAATTTGCAGAGGAGATTTGACGAGAACAATGTGTATACAGCCGGAAAGATCTGGTCGTCATCAAGACAGTCAGACGAATTTGTCTCTTCAAATTCAAAGGAGAGATATGCTTCCATTGCAGCAATAATGTGGGTGCTTTTGCTGGGTGCTGGTGTTTCTGTTGGGAATTCCGTACTGACAGCAACCTTTTCCCTCCTCCACTTTAGCTTCCAGTCGGGCCTGTTGTACCCCCTTGTCCTGGCCATCTCCGTTCCATTTATGTTGTCATCGCCGCTAGCAGGATGGAATATCTACCCACTTCAAATTCAGTTTGCAGTAAATGGTTTTCGCTCTGCCTCCGCCCCCTATATCACACTGGCAAGACTGACGAGATTCATAGGGAATCTGCCCTACACTGATGATTGCGCGGGTTGGGCTAGGAGACACTTGGGTCAGGGATAAATTTGACCTGCCGTCCAACGCCACGGTCGCCAAAACCGAGAGACCTCGCCCAGTTATAGATATTGTTGAGCTTCAAATAGGGAAGAACACAGAATCATGGTGATCAATAAACTTGTAGGATCTAGGGCTTGACTTCTTGATCTATTCATGATTCCACATTCTCTTGTATTGTTCACAGTGGGGTGTCCCGATTTCCAAGTGCGCTAACGAACATCGTTGACGGTATATCCGTCATCGGTCGGTTCCAACATACATCCAAAACGCAGAGCCTTGACCACTGATTATGCCGATGTCAACCGTCTCGCTATGCTGAAGCGCTAACTACATTGTATAAATATATTTTCAGTTATTCCGCCCTGAGTCAGAAAAGAAGGTGTATGGCCTTCCGGGTCTTGCGGGCGTGCAAGATCTCTTTTCGCCTAGCGAAGCGTCCCGATCTTCGTTATAGGCCTGAAAGGCTCTATCGAAAGTAAGCTGGACGACTCGAATACTCATGGATAGATAATGTACGGTGCTTTCAAGATTGAATATGTACGCTTGTCCCTCGTCACCACTAGCTCATGTCACTACTAAGCGGCCTATGATGGGATATTTGGGACCGGAGGGGAAATGGGCGTTATAAACTATTAGCAAGAAAGACTGATCAGGGAAAAGAAATAGTCCGGCATCAGAGACACGTAATCATGAAACAAGATTCAAAATATGACTTACCAACAACGATTGAACGACTGACGCCCCAATGTCTGATTACTCCAGTCTGTTTAACTTGCCATGCTGGTGGTACGGGACACTTCAACATTCTGAACGGACGACGAAAAGTCACGACTGCAAATAGGAAGTGTTCAAGGCACATACCTCCTTTTCCTTCCCATTGCGGGCCTCTCCGATATGTCGATTATAGGTCTCAACCGTAGGCGGCAGAGTCACCCCTCGAACGGCGTTTGGACCATGGCAATTAGGTTCGCCCATCTGAACTATCTGATATGACCAGCTCGGTCGCTAACTCGAACGGCTTGGGCCGTACGTCCAACGTATTTCAAAAGCGATCGTGTCTTTTGTTTGCCGGTATTTCGGGAGATACAGATGTTAGTATACGAAGTCAGCGTGTATCTGATACTTAGAACGTGCTTAAGGGCCAAAAGACCTATAAAGCAGAATCCCGAGCTAACACTCGCCTTGATTCACGAGTACGGGTCTGTAATCAAGAACGAGAATGTTAAGTGGTCCTTCAGCCGGACTACAAGAGCTAGTTTGAACCATCTGTATCTACTGAGATCTCTAGCGAGTGATGAATTGAAAGGAGTAGGCATAAGACTTTGACATTGGGAGAAGGGTCAAAGGGTGCACGTGGCTTTGACGACGGCTCGTCGGAAGTTGCCCTGAGCCTGGGCTAAATTAGCTCCACAACAACCTCGTTGATCGCCACTCTCGAAATTAGGTGCTCACTTTCTCTCCCTTTCAACGGTCCCGGATGTATATTAATTTTGGTCTATGGCACCGGTGCTAATGCATGATAATTTGTCCCACACAATCTCGCCGCATCCGAATCTTGGCGTGTGGTACCTCTCAGCGAGCTCAAAAGTCGATACTCGGTACAGATGGTGGTAGCCGGCGTCCTGGTTACAAAAAAGTTGTGAGCCTTTAGACGTTGAATTCGTATTTTCAAAGTGATTGATCTGTCTACGCCCTGCTTGTGCGAGTCTTAATCACCTGTCGTGGTATGCTGAGGGTGTTGGCGAGGGGTACTAGTGCGTTGGGTATGGGTGTCTGGTGAATAAGTTTGGTACATACGGAACGCCACCGACAATTGACCAAAAATTAGGAAATGTTTGATAGACTGCGACTATGTCTATCCATCGCCTTCCTTTTGATGGGTAGATGATCACAGTTTGGTCTGGGCTATCTTTACCTATAAAAGGAAGGTTCTCTCGGTTCTCCAGGTTTCCGTACCCCGGGCGCCCTTGCCTACGAGCGAAAGTGCTCTGGGGCAAAGGAGCTTCATTGGCGTTCGATGGTCAGATGGTTAAGCCCAAGGGGGGGGGCGGGCCGTGGATCCCGGACATCCGGGTGGGTAGTTAGTCCCCCCTCGGGGGTCCTTAAAAAAATGTTTGGGCCAAATTTTTTTCGACGTATGAGGCTGTTTGAAGGCCTTGGAAGGAGCCAGAACAGACCGTGTCTGTGAAAATCATTTGTTCTTGCTGAAAATCAACCTAAATCTTACCTTTTAGCACCATCTTCATTGCCTGTGGCCCTTGTAGTGGTGCTTAAGTGGGTATGGGGTATACCCCACCCCAGGCGCAACTTCAGTTGAGGTCAGGCTCAGGTGGAGCTCCACAGGATGATAAGCACCCTATGAACTCATAGCCGCCACTTCCAGAGATGCCAGCGTAGGCTGGTCAGTGAAAAAATTTTCCAGCCTCGGAGATTGCCAGACAGGCAGCCATAAAAGGTAAGTCTTACTATATATGGAAATTACGTAGCTAGGTAGTCCCCCCTCGACCCGCCTTAAAAAAAAATTCGAGTGTGGATCATAAATTTTATTTCCCCCCCCCTTGGTTAAGCCAATGTGAGTTCATTTATATCCTCAATCCAGTTTCGGATACTACCACAATAGCGTCACAATCAAGGTGTGTTCTGCTTCGATATATCCCCGTCAGTCGATCAGCCACATCTTTTGTGGCCGTTGACCATTCTTGGAAATGAAACGGCGTCTCCCTGGATGGGCCATTTTATGAGTGTATTTACATGTGCAAAGTCACATTCCTATCCAGCAGCGCTAACGTTTTGATAGAAATGGGACTTTCTCACAGGGAGTTCCACCCAAATCCTAATGTTCTTCAAAAATCGATCCCCATAAACCAATACTCCGTATTCATAGAGGAAAACAGTGCGTTTGTTACTTGAATACAATTCTAACTCTCTGTTTGCCTACCATACATCATGCTTCTAGCATGTGCTGACAAAACGTGTATTGGGATGGTAGTATCAGCGATGCTGTTGAACAATGGAGCATCAACGATCATCATAATGCGCCCGAGAGCTATGATGAATAACAAGGTTTACCCCCGCATACTTCTGTTCTGATCGATTCTTTGAGCAATTCTGCTCTGATATCACATTCTTTGTGAATAATCAGTTACCCGTCGTGGTATCCTACTTCTCACATTTCACTCTTTCAGCGTGCCGTCTGTCAGCAATCACCAGATCTGACCTGGTGACGCGTTGCACTAAGCTTTCAGACAAGAGGGAACGAGGCAAAGATAAGAGAACTCTATACTGGTGAGGAATAAACCAGCTCAAGACTGGGGAATACATGCAGAGTATCTACTTCTTATATACTACTGAGAGGACTACAGTGTGTGTCTACGGTGAGGTATGACATCAAGGTATGACATTGTGAAACAGTATCTGAAACAGGACCAACATGTGTCTACAGCATGTGGGTCCCTTCATGTATCTACCATGTGTCTATATGATAAGATATGAGTCATGTGAGGGATAAGATATAGATAAGATGGAAAATGATAAGATAAGGAGAAAAGATAAGACAGAGGGAAATTCATGACACCGTCTGACTCTTCACTCGGAACCTCAATCGACACAGAACGTTGAATAGGCGCTCAACTATGAGTTTTAATGCACAATAATCACTTCCCATACATTGAATTCTTTCACTACATATCACGCTTCTATTAGCGCCTGATCAAGGAACTGGTGGTTGACTGGAACATAGATACGAGGGTCAAAGGCATGTATTCTGACTCGTCAAACCTTCGATTGACAGGACTGATGGTTTTGTTCAACGTGTTCGCCGTGCGACAGGAAAACAATAGAGAAAACCCTTACATTTGTGCCTACAGTTCAAAAACCTCTCTGGTACGTGTATTGCGCGAGAGTAAGGCAAGATAATCCTCACCGGGCGTTTATTGTAGCATGACTTGGCAATTGATTAATCCCTTATCCGTCAGTCCGACTAACGATCTTTCGGGAGAAGAGTCTGATCGGAATCAAGGTTCATGGGCGCTATTGAATAGGACCACACATAAACAACAATGTTGAAGAACTGACGGTCACATATACGGACAATGCTGTGGGCTTCCCTCTCAGTCCCTTTCTTCCCTCCCTCACTCGACTATGACATCCAGCTTTTTCTCAGGTGCCAGACATACGAGGATCGGTCGCAATAATGTGTTTCAACATGTTGAAGGAGATGTTCATCAAAACTATATCAGTTGCATGACCTGCCAGGAAGAGGAGGAGAATCAAGTCATGGTATGCATTGAACTACCTGATTGATAGACTGGCTTGAAACACTTGTTCTTCAGCCTAAGCAAAAGCGGTATAGGGAGATTTTCGAGGGTGACGTCTTTCTTCGAGAGCTGACTTGGTCGCAAGAGATGAAAGTGGCGATCAGAGAGCCCTGGGTAGAAAACAAAATGCCTCAGAATGGTAGTGTGCGTGCTTTCCGTTGCAACTTACCAACATTGCATCGATGACTAGGCTTCTCGTGGGACAGTCAGGGTCTGCCGGGCCCCTGAGGTGTAGTGACAAGCACGAGAAGGAAACTCACCTCATGATCAATAGTATAACTATGCAGGGTATTTTGGATGCGGAGTGAAAATTCAGTCAAACCAAAGAGCAGAGTTGTGAATGATACTAACTGGACATAAAATTGCATGATGAGAAGTTGACTTTCACATTCCAGCCCTGAAATGGCACAAAATGCGGCCCTTGTGGCTACACTAGCGGCAAAAATTGATGTCCCCCCCATATATGGTAATGCCTCCGGAGGCAGACGTCAGAGAGGTCGCGACCCATATCTCTTATCCATCGTACCCTCTATAATCTCTTCTATGCCACGAAACTATACCAAATGTACACCTACCAAGTGTAGGGCTCTTCTCATATACAAAGACAACCTCCGTCTCAGCTGGAACAACATTAGGAAGCAGCGGGAATTTGCTGGAACAGGCATCTCAATCAAGACTCTTAGACGCAATTATCGCGATGTTACAGAGCACGATGGTGACTATTATTTCAAGAGATAGCGCTCAGGAAGGCCACGAAGTGTCACCGATCGGCTTTTGGACGCGGCAGTAGACGAAGTGGAGGGCGGAATTCATAGAACAGGTGCAGATGTATACCGTCGAATGATGCCCTGGGTCCCCCCTCGTACAGTCCGCCATCTCCTTCGAACACGAGACCTATATGGTTTTCACTTGAGAAAAAAGCCTCGACTTAATATCCAACACATCCAGAAGCGTCTCGCCTTCTATTACGCATACCGTGCCTACACAAACCCTCGCATGCTCTCATCCTGCCCTATCATCTTTTCAGACGAGTCTAGAATCTAGATTCATGATACACGCATCAGATGGCATCATATATTGTCGAAGACGTCGAGGACATGATCAGCTGGTACCCAGAACGGTTCAACAGACAGTAAAACACGGCGCAGGGAAGGGGAAGGACAAGGGCATGTTGATGTTGTGGGGATGCATCACTCCTCTCGGGGCAGGAACAGTTCATCGGGTTGATAGAAAGATGGATGCTACTCAATACATTCAAATTCTCGAGAATTCCCTTATTCCAGTGACTCAGGTCATGAACAACCGCTTCGGACGATACATTTTTCAGCGGGACAATGACCCAAAGCATAACGTGAAGAAGACGAAACAATGGCTTGCGGAGCGCCACATTACTCCCATGAATTGGCCCCCACAGTCTCCCGACCTTTCCCCCATCGAAAACGCATGGCACGAACTGATAGTGATGTTATCCAGTCCGGTTCCAGTCCGGTTCGGTCCCGTACCAACTCCAATTTCCATCCCACTTCCGGTTCCAGTCCCAGCTCCGAACCGGTTTCAGGTCAGAACTGGTTCAAGACCGAACCGGACTGGGACTGGATGCGGTCCCCTTGAGTCGCATGGAAAGGCGAATAAAAAAAGGAATATATTCAAATTGTCAAGTCCAAACAGTCTTCGAGCTCATCTACCGATAAGTCTACCTTATGTACAGTGTCGCCTTCCCAGTTTTGGTCATCTACAAGTCGCTGCCGTGCTGCCATAAGCCCTCTACGCTGCTCTGTAGTCATTCCTCGGACTCGAGCCTTGCGATACATACTCTTCAGAAACTGTAATGCCTCCAACTGTGCCGCGGAGAGGCGATTGCGCTTCTTGGTGTCGGTATCGCTAGCAGAACTCCATACACGTTCAACAGGGGTTGCAGAGCCCTGTATGGCAAGGTAGTCGCGTGCCATGAGAGCGACAGGAGCAGAGTCCTGCTCGTGTTGCCTCCACCAATCCAGCGAGTCGGGTCCACCCTTCTCAGGATGCTTCGTCGTATGCTCGGACAGGTACCGCATGGCAGCTTGACGAGGATCGTTGATCTCCGATGAATCATCTTCACCGAAAATGTCACCCCATAGCTGTTTTGTTGAGCTGCTGAGTGCTTGCTCTGCTGTCGGTGTAGATTCCTCCGCAGGGACATAGTACTGAGTCGAAAACTAGCACTGAATGTCAGTTGAGGTAAGGTACAAGCATTTATGAGACTTACATTGTCGAGGAATTCATTCTCGGCCTGTTCAGCCAGAGTAATCCACTCGCCGTCTCTGTCTTGGACAGTATCCTTCCACCACTTCTTCAGATAGGACAGCTTGATAAAGGGCGTCAAGACTGTAGCTATAAGGTCAGCAGATATAGACGTAGAAGGGTATTTATTGCGTACTGAGTGCGTTGCCGTAGGCTTCGGACCTCTCCTGGAGCTTGTAGTACTTGGCCAGTTCGTCGAGACCTTGTTGCAAGACTTCAACGGTTTCTTCGTCACCACGTGCCCGACAGTCATCTTGAATAGCCTCCCATGACGACTGCAAATGTTCAAGAGCCGGTATTGACAGCTGAAGTGTCGGGTAGCTCGTAGCTGAGAGCATCTGTTGGCACATATTTGCTTTCTGTGGACGCGGATGAATCAATGTTAGATATTGCGAGACTCAAAATAAAGCTTACCTCAAGTATCAGGGCTAGAAACTCAATCCGTCTCCAATCATCCTGCGAGAGTTGGTATTTGGCGAGCTCAGGAAAGTCGGCGTGTACCAACATGGTATCGATGGCCTTGCGGAGTTGTATGGCGCGTCGTAGCATAAAGTATGTGCTTGACCATCGTGTGACTACGTCAAGCATGAGCACAAGTGCACCACGAATCTCGCCATTGTCATCTTTCACAATCCCGAGGGCCTCGTAGAGAAGCTGCTGGAGCTCAGCAAATGTACGGCGTTTATGTGTCGACAAGCAAGCCTACAGGTCCCCTGTAAGAACAGCTGATATGGCGGAACAATAAGTACTCACTGTCACAATGAATTTCCTCAATCGGACTAGCGGGTCGGCCAGTTCCTCATCAGTTGGGTCCGACATTTCCGCCTCGGTTTCGTTCGAGTATGCCTTCTTGCTCAAGGCCTCCACAACATCTCCAACAGCCAGATTGTAGATGTGCGGCATACACCTGAGAAATTATGAGGTATGAGAAGCGTACAAGAGCTCTAAACCTCACCGTATATGCTTCGTATCTTTGTCCCAGTCCGAAGCTGGGATACCGGCCTCACGAAGCAGCCTTTCAAGTTCCGCCATCATCGTATCGTTATTGGGTGCATTATCGGTGGTGAACCAGCCCAGCTTCCCCTGTTGACTGCGTTAGAACACGATATAACAGTATGAGAACGAAACAGGCTTGCCTTTTTGACGAGACCAAACCTCTGAAGTACCTTAAAGACAATCTTTGCTAATGACTTCCCAGAATGCGACTCATTAGACAACTCGAATGCGATTAGCTCCTCCTTCAGTTGCCAATCGCCGGTAATGAAGTGAGCCGTCATCCCAAGAAAATTGTCCATGTCGCCGGCGGACCAACAATCAACCGTGAACGAGACTCTACTATTGACCTCCTGGTATAAGACATTCAATAGATGTTTCTCCGACTAACGGAATAGAAAACTTACATTGAGAAGATGCTTCAGAGCCTCTTTGATCTCTTCGAGTTGAGATAGGGTCAACGATGCCATCCGCTGACGTGTTGGTATGTCCGTATGGTTGAGCGACGGCCGGAGTATTATACACAGGTCTCGAAACTCAGGCTTCTCAACTATGGATAAGGGCTAGCAATGCAAAATGAGTATTTAACTTCACTATGAACCAAGTCCTTGAGCTCACCAGGTCGCACGCAGCAATAAATCGTAGGCATCGGATTGCAAACTCCTCCTTTGAGAAGGCCACCGTCTTGATGGTCGGTTGCTTCGAAAAGAACGAGTCAATTCGGGCGAGTTCTTCAGGAACATTATCGGGAACTCCATTCTCCTCGAGCTGTGAAAGTAAAGTCGCAGCGTTGGGGTGGTCCTTCAAGATATGCCGTTTGAGTGTCGAGTTGCTCGAGTTGCGAGAATAGCCGTAAACAGCATGGTCGGGGTTGTTCAACTGGAGTGACCTATGTACACAGTTAGTCAGTTGAATTGGGGATTTAGGTTCAAGATTATGTACTCACTCGCACACTTTACAGTACACGGGGTCTTCCTTCCCTCCATAGCGGAAGAAAAGGGTGATCGGTGCGGTCTTTGATCTCCCTGTATTCGACTTCCGCCTTGTCGCTTCTCGGATGGTTGACTCCAGGTTGGGAACGCCAGTAGATGTTGATGGTTTTGGATTGCTGTCGGATGGCAATGGCTGTGTGTCCGCATCGTCAATCTCTACCTCGGAGTCTGAACTGGCTGGTTGAGTATCTTTCATGATCTTAGAACGAAGGTGTAGCGTGGGATCAGATGAAATTGCACCTGATTGTTTTTTCCGCTTTTTTCGTGGTGGCGGCGGCGGCGTAATCTCCTCGACTTCCGAGCCAGACGAATCTGCTGCGACATTCAGTGTCATATTGAAAAAAGAAAGAATGGGAGACCCACCACGAGGGCGGCTGCGCCTTCTCTTTGACTTTGATTTTGACGCGGTGGTGGTGGAGTTGTTTGATGTCTTTGTTTTGGTTGGCATTTTGGAGGAAAAGCACAATGATAGGAAGTGGCGACGAGAGTGGTTCCATTTTATACCTGTACCTCCCAATTCAATCTAGAGCTGTAGTTCCAAAACGAGGATGTTTTCTAGGGCAGTCAGCCAAGGTATGCAGGGAAATAACCTTACCCTTGCAACAGTTGTCTATCATATGGATTTTTGGAAACATAGCGTGTACAACCGAAGGCTAAGATAGCATGCAGCCAACGGTTGCAACAACCAGTATCATCCAGCATGCTCTACCCCCAAAATAACGCAACCGACCCTGTCAACATCTATCTGGAGAACCGTGATACCGACCTGAACACGATAAGACGCGCAGAAATCGCGTCATACACGTCAAATACACGTTAAATCCATCAAAATTCAGGGTTCCCGCAGAATGGTTTGGTATCACCAAAGGAGGTTAGCAGTTATCGAATGGCATTGCGTGTCTCTACAGTCAATAGCGTCCGTTATCACAGAACTACAAGAGCTACTTGAGTAAGTATAACCACTGTAAGGCAAAGGACTGACCTCTATAAGTTGTCTTGTTCAATGGTGAGGAACGAAGTAGAGATATTAGGGTCAAGGCAGGCCAGGTACAAGACAAGCCAGGGCAATGATACGTCCGGGGAAGACTAAATTAGCTTACATGTGGCTGCGGAACTTGCCGAAAAACTGTGCAGTTTGGCACAACAAGCTCATGCCGGCACGCTACCATTTGGGTGCCCGGAACCGATTCCAAGACCGACTCCTGCCAGTCCGAGTTTCGACTCCAGAATCCTGGAATTTCCGGTTCCGGTCCTAGTCCCTGAGCAGTCCCGACTTCGAACCAGTTCCGGCTAAACCGACTGGGACCGGTCTGAGTTGAGACCGTGTAACAACACTACGAACTGAAGAGGAGCTTAGGATTGCGAATCCAGACCTCGAGACATCAGATCAATTGTGGGCTGCAATTGTGCGGGAATGGTGCTCGGATGATTTTTCACAGTACATACGACATGTTTACTCGTCATTTCCACGTCGCCTCATTGCTCTTCGTCGAAACGGCGGGCTGTGGACCAAGTACTAGTAGGGGGTATCTCACAAATGAAGGTAAGCTATTTCTACGCGATAGCTTGATTTATTTTGGAATTTTTTTGCTCATACATGTTCTAATGTAGTATACAGCCTCATATATACTTCCAAAAAGCCGGACGGCGCTCTTAAACTTCTTCAACGACGGAGACAACGACGAGCTGGCTGTAAGATCTGTGAGATTGGCCTTAACCCCATTTGGGGGGGGACATCAATTTTTGCCGCTAGTGTAGGATATCCCATGCCAGACTTAGCGCGACACCCAACGAGGACAAGGCAAAAAGAATGAGTGGGATAAAAAATAGACGATGACCAGCACCTCTCTCTTGTCTCCGGCGGTTCAAGAGCGCAAGGGCGGTACGGAACAGCACCACGTTGAGGCCGTATAGAAAAAATTTAGTCTATAGCCGATAACGATAACACCGGGGGCAAGCACCGTGTGAGGTGGGGTCTAACTCACACCGTGTGACTTGCCCTTGTGAGTTGCCTTTGTTGAGCACGGTAGGTTGCCTTTATGGTTTTTGAAGGGCAAAAACTATCCTTTATGCAGGTAACAGGCATCTCACAAGGGCCAGGTCACACGGTGTGAGTTAGACCCCACCTCACACGGTGCTTGCCCCCGGTGTAAGTCCTTAGCATCTTCGCGTTCTTAATCACTCACAGAAGAGACCACCAATGGTTGCAAAATCCCGTTCTTGTATTGGTCTTCAGTCAACTTATCATGAGTATTGTTGACGGGTGTCGAGGTCATGATGAGTGGGGAAGTGAAAACTCGGGATAACAACATTATTCTTTAAGTATTGGCAAAGACTCACCGCCATAACAGCTCCTTGTCAAAACCCATCTTCTAGAAACATTGTTCGTGATCAAAGAATCTTGTGGGCCTGATGGGGTGTTGGTGGTAGTTGAGTTGCTGATGCAACTTTGAATAGCTGTCAGGGTGATTTGGGATTACCATCTCCCCAGGTTGATGATTGATCTTATGAGGCTTCCAGTTCAATCACCACTGCAACCTAGGCTAAGATACTTGCCAATCTGGAACGAAACACCTCGCTGCCTGGGCTCCGTTGGTGGAGGCACACAACATAGTTGTGGAAACCGTCATTACCGTCATGTCATTGACGGTATTGACGCGTCAATGACTCTCCTAATGCTAGAAACCGACCACAGACGACGGCGTTTCCGGGAAAAAGCAAGATCAATACTTATCCGGCACATCCATCTACCATATATAGAAGGTGTCTGGGGGAGGGGTGCCCATGGAGGGTGCCTGAACTGGATTTGACAAATCGACCTCATACGCTTATCAAATGGATTGACACCCTATTTTCTAGTACTAAGCATGCAATACAACCTCCGAGCCCAATTTCAGGGGGTAAACCCGACCGTTTTATACAGAGCTTTGTATAGTCAAGACTCATATGACCAACGATCATTCATCTGACCGTTGGAGATACGGGTACTACTTCTAGTAGTAGTATGAGGCCGGGAGATGTCCAGGACACCCTCCTTCAATTCATCTTTTCCCGATGCGTCAATGAAAAAAGGCAAAATCGGGTGATGACTATGGTCTCCTTCTGCGTCTTTGCTGCAGATGTTTGCACGAACAATCAGGAGCGTCGGGGCAATCGCCTGAATCATGAAAAATGTTAGGGGCAAAATCAGGACGCCAGAGATGAAGCCCTACCGCAACCTGGATCAGAACTGATCCCGCAGTGCCCGTGATGGCATGTTGATAGAGGCCTAGTATGATGTAAACTATCCATGTAGCAAGGTAGAGTATACATGACTCGAGCCTTACGTTTTTTATATAAGTAACAGCAAGCATATGGGGGAGGAGCACTCACATGAGTCTTGCAATTGTCTTGAACCGTCTGGGTGTCCTTGTACCAAGCTCGCGGCGGGGGCCGGACCATAGAATAGTTTTAGCTAGATATATTGATTGGACGATTGTATTGTTGAAGTGATGGGACACATACAGATAATACTTGTCAAAATTATATTGATGAAAAGGTGCGAGCACACGAAGGCCACGGATAAGTGCTTCAAAATTGACACCATATGAGGCAATATCTCGGACCGGTTGATCCGAAACGGTAGCGACAGTCTGAAAGCCCAGATCCCGATTATTGCGCCGGAAACTGACATGGTTATTCAGTTAGCCATCACGTCTTTCGAGGACTCACTTACCGTTGAGAATAGCACAAAGAATGGTTACCGCTACACCATGTTGCTTTTGACGCCATCCGCAGATGACAAAGCACCGGAACACCTGCGTACAGTGAGGAACGATGCGCGGTCAAATGTACGTGCATTCCATTGCGGCCTACCAAGATTAAATCGATGACTAGACTTTGCAATGAAGAATTAGATGATACGCCAGAGACCTGCAATGTGTAGTTGAAACTGAGAACTCACGTCATGATCAATATTATCACTGTACGAGATGTTCTGGATGCAGAATTGGAGCCAGAAACCAATGGAAGTAAATGAGACCTACTCTAAATTGGATTGCCAGACAAGAGCTTGGTTGGCGCAGTCTAGTCCGGCGACAACACAGAATGCGGCCCTCGTGGCTAGGATATCCCACACCAAGCTTATTGGAACGCCCAGTGAGGATAAGACAAAAAGAATGAGGAGGGAGAAGAGAAATAGACGATGTCCAGCACGTTTTTCCCGTCTGCGGCGATTCAAAAGCGTAAGAGCGACACGAAACAACATCACGTTAAGGCCGTATAGAAATAAGTGAACCTGATTATGGTTCGAGGTTATGTTAAGTCTACAGCACATCCGGGCTTTTTTTTCACTCACAGAAGAGACTACCAATGGCTGCAAAATCCCGCTCTTATATTGGTCTTCAGCCAAGTACCTATCACGAGTGTCAGTGACGGGGGTCGAGGTCATAGTGAGTAGTCGAAGGATAATATAAACGATAAGCGAAACATCATTCCTTAAGTATCGGCGAGGACTCGCCGTCATGGCGACCCATCTTTATTTCCATCGTTCGTGATTGATGGCCTGTTGAATCCGGTGTGGTTCAATGGTTTTTGGGCTGATACATAACTTGTTACGGTCGAAGCCCGCAAAGGGCGAGAATTGATCGTCACGCTGATTGATGAGCGTCTCCTCGAGTTGGTGATGTTCCACGGCTCTGCCGCTAGCCGGTTCCCAACAATCCTTACATCTGACTAAAGCTCATAAACCAGGCTTTAGCCTGCATGCGTCCCTACAAAGTGCTGTATATCAATCTTTCGAAAAAGCTAAATTTTGCAGAATGTCCGATGGGAGGACCCTCATTCAGACAGTTGTTTAACAGTCCCCCGGACAGGTACAAACGTTATCTGTAGTCTTGTACCGGTGCTATAAGTACCGAGATACAGGGCGGCTTGTGTATTTCAAACTTCCGTCGCGAAAAATAATCACCGATTCTTGGGAGTAGGCAAACTCTTGATTCTAACTATACGACCTTTTACTTTTGCGTTTCTAAGATAGGCGCACTAAGGGGCTGTGCGGGTAGGATCCCCTGGAAATTCCCAGCCAACCTCATTGTAAAGGTCCCATTAGGCTCGTTTCCGGTGCCCTAGATGAATATGAGCGTCGTCGTGTAGCACGATGAAAATAGCTAGGGTGCAGTGATACTCACGAAGAGGCTCATGGGGAACCCAAGATCCAATGGAATCTGGCTCTCCAGAAATTCGATCTGCTCAGGAGTCAGGTTGATATCGAGAGCCTCCATATTTTGCTCGAGTTGTTCCACTTTACGGCCGCCGATGATTGGGAAGACATAAGCAGTCTTCTGCATGACATACGCAATGGCAACTGTTCAACAAGGTTTGGTGAAGGATATATATGTGGAGTTGAGGACGACTTACCAGACGTGATATTTTTCACCCCAACCTCTTTGGCTACTTTCTCAAGCGCATGGCTCATCTTTACTTCATCGGGGTTTCTGAGCCAGTCAGTAAGCACTTTACGACCCTCCTCCCCGCTTTGCTTTCTTTGCTCTTCCTCGGCATCCGTTCGTAGTTTACCACCACCCAGAACACCCCACGGAGCGAGTGCCATGCCTGGATTATCATAAGCATGATTTTGAGAGAATTGGAAAAAGACTACGAATAACTAACCGAATGAGCGAGCCATTGGAATGATGTCCCTTTCGAAGGATCTCTTCAATACGCTCCACTCTCCTTGGTAAACAGTGAACGGTGTCTTCCCAGTCAACTTGGCGTACTGATTGGCCTGAGAGACTATCCATGCCGGGGTGTCGGAGATGCCCTAATGGTTCAAGTGTCATGCGATGTCAGGAAAATTTATTTCGGGTGAATTCGTTCTCCTTACCAGATATAAAACCTTCCTTTGAGCGACAAGATTGTGTAGACTATCCATGACCTCTTCGATAGAGGTATCATAATCCCACCAGTGAACGTATAAAAGATCGATGTAATCCGTACGAAGCTTCTTGAGGCTTGCGTTGACGCTCACGTGCATACTCTTGGTACTATTCCCGGAATAATTGACTTTGTGCGTGACTGTCGGGTCGCGTTTGTATAGCGACGAGTACTGCGATGGATTCGTAGTAAATCAGTCTCCCAAAAAACCTCGCGAGCTACGAAACTCGGCTGACCTTGGTTGCAATGACAAGTTGATCTCGGATTCCACGTTTCTCGGCCCACTCCCCGATGAACTCCTCAGAGGTCTCGTCTTGACTGTGGGTCGAGATGATTTACTATCGGGGTGTGCAGCGTGCTGAATGGGACTCACTAGCCATTAGCAGTGTCAATAAAGTTACCTCCCTTATCGAAATACGCATCCAAAAGCTTGAAACTGGATTCTTTATCCATAGAGCCCATGAACGAACCCCATTTATCTCCGATGCTCATTGCACCGAGACACAAGGGCGATACATGGACTCCCGCGCGAGACGACAGAACACGATAGATACCCAGTTTCGTGGGTGGGGCGGGTGCGGGAACAAGATGAGACATGTGGAATGAAGTTTTTGTTCAAAGATGGTTTGAAGGTCGAAGGGTCTTTCTGGATGATGGTAAGTATCTGGGATAAGACTGGAGAGCTTTTCTACCTTTCCAGAGCCGGTATACTTTCCGGAGGTGTCATTCATTGTTTGTCGATCATCTTCGGAAGCAGACCTGTATCACCGACTGCCGAGCGCACTCGTGGTGATGGCATCCTGCGAGACCTGTGAGGCAATAGCGGCATGCTGCTGAAGGCAAATAGATTGGTCACTCACTCGGAAGCTGGCCGTGCGACTCTACTGGTGAGATCCAAGCGGATAGTATACCAAAGATCCGGTGATACCGAGTCCCCCCACTCATCGAAGAAACCCTAGAGAAAGCGGTTTGTCGTTCAGTAACACACTCGGTCTTCATGGGGGTCTCGGCGATTGGTCAGTGGACCCTCTACCGCCCGGCGGACTTGCGAGAAGCTATTCGTCACTGGATTGGGAAGTACAGGTGCTGAGGATCATGTGGTGCTGAGCTCACCGCAAACATAGAAATAAGAAGACGGGTGTGGGTCGCGGCTTGTGATTTACTAAGACATAGAAAGAGTCGGAAAGTTTCCGAGTAGCGATTGGGCTTACTTGAACCTATTTTAAGAAGTCGCGGGCGGAGGAAAGCGCCGTAGGATAGATGATCGATCTTCCAGCTCAATTCCTTATGCAAGTCCTCAATGTCCAGCATGATACGGAAATGGCTATTGGCGCACAGAACGACCGTGACAAAAGAGCAAAAAGCAGTCAAAACTTGCATCGAAAATCCAGAAATCGAACAGCTGGTATGTCGCTCTGGTAATTACGATGATGCTTAGTATCTCAACCCCAAGAAGAGATGAGTCGCAAAGATATCATGGAAGATCAGGGAGCGACATTGGAAGCTACGGGGCTAGGCATGGATCGTCTCGGTCGAATATAGCGAATGAAGAGACTACTCTCATCAACTCGCGGGGCTAAAAACCGCGTCATCTTCCTCAATTTCCACTTTCAACCTTACGATGGACCATTTCCAACGCCAAGGATAGTAGAACTTAGAACCAACGCTCGGTAGCACCGGAGACAAGACCTCAGGCGGTAAGTTGACATATCGCCTGAGAGGCGATAGGTATGGCGATATGCATGGCAAGGACCACCTGAGCTTTTTTCGCCTCGGGATTGGCAAACCATGCCTCAACTATACATACCGCTATACATAACGCCTCTCAGGCAATATGTCAATCAACCACCCAAGGTCTTGCCTCCGGCGTAGGCGGAGGAATCGGAGGTCATAAACACATTGCTAGAGCGCTGGAAAAATTCGGCCGTGGACCAGAGGAAGATTGCAGTTTGTGAGTCGCGAAAAATGAGATAAGGCTATCCACAGTGGTCTTACAACCACGCTTCTCATAGAATTCGTACCCCCCCGACTACGATTTGGGTTGTTTCATAATTCAGCAGCGAAATGTACGTGGGGTGGGTTGTCATATTAAGCCATAAAACGGCGGCACTGGGTTCGGCGAACATGTTGATGAAATCAGAACAAAGGGCAAAAAATCCAAGCCCGAGGAACAATAATGGGGGTGGATTAATAACATGCTTCCGAAGTGCAACCCAAGGTGGCAACTACGAGATTTGGGTCTTCAGCACACTACGGTCAGGATTCATGACATTCGAGCACCGTAAATTTACTACGCTTGAGCAGCAGCCGGTTTCCCTCTCAACGACTTAACATGCCACCGAAGTCGAAGAGACCCATCTTCCTGCGTCCATTCTTTAAACCCTCTTTCAAACAGCTGTCAGTCCAAAAATTCGCCAGGATTTACGAACAGGTGGCACTCACTCTTGTACCCAGTTCTGAACGTCCCAGCTCAATCCATTCAGATACCCTGTTGGCACGACATTCTTCGATTGCAGACGGAGACTCTCCTCTGTTCCACCTCGACTAATCCAGAGTTTTGAATCTAATGGTGTCTCGGCGGACGTATCGTTCAAACCGACGTAAACATACGGTTGTCGTTCAGGGCGGTGAGCCAGGTGGTGGAAGCCCCCTTTAATGTTGTGGCCGAGGGCGAAGTACCACAGTCTCTCTGATTTGGGGTATCAGTTCACTACTACGGAAATGAAGTTGAAGTACGTACCTCTCGCGATGAAAGTCACCACCACAGCCCCTTCGACACGGATCCTCCTAACGAGCTGAATGAGCCGCATCTCGACTTTGAATCCTCGATCTCCTTGCGTCTCGTCTGGAAGATAGGATACTTTGATTTCGTCGGGGATGGCAAGCATGTGGGTGCCAAAGACCATTTGACTTTTGAGTGTGGGTCCGGGTGCATAGTCGGGGTGGAATTTGAGGTAGTTGTATAATTTGTTGTCGGAGATCTCCATGCAAGCGGATTCTATATCTGATCGAGCGGTGGGAGAGAGGGGGGGAAGCGTAGGATAAGAGAATAGTGAGTAGGGATGATACGGGTGCTTGTGTTGGATCGGGAGTAGTAATGGGTCGATTGACCATGGTCCAGTACATGGGTGTGTGCCCTTCAATGAATTTGTGGTTCAAGATGTCCCAGAGAGGGGAGGCGTGTGGGTGTCGATGACAAGCATCGTGACAGCTTTCGAGGATTCCTCTGCAATTCTCTTTGTCGAGACCGCCCGAATCTGTAGCTGAGGTCGTGCTATATTGGATGACAAGATCCTGGATAATGCTTTGTACGGTCTGAAGGATGTCTTTGGAAGCGTTGCTCGGCAAACCGAACCGACTCATTATCTTTCCTTTCCAAGTGACGTGGTTTGAGTGTGCACTTCCCGATTCTTTACCACTGGAACGAGGTGTCGATGCTGATGAACCTTCGGAGTACTTCAGCCAATCTGGACGCTGTAAGAGCCTGTCTTCTCCCTCGCCTTTCTCGTCTTCGATTGAATGACCTCGAATATGACCTTGACCGCGAGATGAGTTTCCCAGAAGCAAGAGTCACAGTTATTAAGAGGTTTCATGCTGCCACCATATACCCGCACAATAACACAGCTACTGTTGTGACTTTCGAGCCAAAGGACAAGAAGGACACAAACACTACACGCCTGGTGAGTGCAGGCCAAGCTATCTAGCGAGGGGAATAACATGACACACTTCAGCTTTGGAAACATTTCTATGAAGGATATTCGGGACACAGGTGGGTTTGGTGCGTACTAGGTATCTAGGTTTGATGTTCCAATGGTGGTATCTAGGTCATCCTGGCTTGTTCAAATGTTGGGATTGATGAGGGCAGAGATGCCAACTTATATCCTGTATGAAGGTAGGAAGGGTTTCGGGACGTGGCTCGATGTGAAAGCTGACTATTCGAGGTTCCCAGATTTAGTCAATGGTGACAAGTTTAAAAAACGATATATTCACTCACAAAACCTTGTGTTTGCATACCTTTTGTATACACATGTGAGTACTTTCACGTGCATCTGAACACTTCTGAGAGCGCCTTTAGCGTCTCGCAATATCCGCGCCCCGTGCCGACGAATCGCTGAGGATTGCGGTGAGTTGGCTAATCCGAGTCTTGGCGACCTAAAAATAAAATAACAGATTTCGCGGGCGTGGATGGATTGGACATTCAATCTCAAAACACGGTCTTGGCACTACGATGCCTCCGCCTCTATTGAACGACCACTTGAAGACCGCTGGCACTACACGCCAACCCCACTTCCTGAAGGCCCTCGTCCGCAACTCAATATCAATGCCGATGAGATTACCACCTACTTTGAAAACACTTTCGGTGACTTTGTGTACCTGATTGCGTCATTGGGAACGATCGAGCCAACAGACCTGTTAATTCTCGCGCCTCATGGCCGATTAATATTCGGAGCTGTCATGAACTGGGGAGGTGAAATTGTTGCCCACTTCCCTTCCACTCCACGTCCTGAGTGGTGTTTCGAGAATCGGAGCCACAACATCGACGTCGGTTATTCCAAAGAAGGTATGGCTAACTTCTATTCATCCCTTTCTCTTCTGAACCCACCAGTCCCTTCACGCGTCGACTTACACTTCGACAATACTCACAACACCCGACTCAACCTATACTTCTCGTTGCACCTTCCGTTGGAGGACCGAAGTCGACTCCGCGCCGCTTACCTTTGCCAGTCTGAGAGGTTTGGCTGGCAATTACCATGTACGTGCCCCACAAATTTTTGTCCTCATTGGCATCTTCACGTCCCCTGATACCATTCTCCAGATTTCATAGATGAAATCGGATTTTCCATTGCTGGCGACTTCTCATGTGGTCTCAAATCTTGTCCTGCACCTGTGTATCTTTTCGTTCCCCCCCTCCATGTTGAGTACATCGACGGAATGTACTGTATACCCCATCTCCTTCGTGACTTGCTATTCTACTGGTCATGGGACCCAAACGGAAAGACCGCAATTTCAAAGAAGGACTGGGAGCGGTCTGGGATACCTGAGCCGAACGTTCAAACGTGGATTGGATCATGCTGGATGATCTCTGAATATTTCTTGGTCAAGAATCACTTACACACCAAAAACTATCACATTGATGGGAAGCAATATGCTCAAGCTCACGGGTATGCCAAGTTGATATGGGGTACGTACCGTCCACTCTCTGTAATTTACCAAGCATTATCTTTCGGTTCAGGTGATCCTCGTGCTCGAATAATTGTGGAGCCAGAGGACACGGACAGCAATAAAGACTTGGATGACTCGGATCAGCATGGGGAGTCAGAGGAGCTGGAGAGCAAATCTTGCTCTTCAATCTCTCAGCCCACGTCCCCATCAACCCCCTTGCTCGTAGATCTACCTGTAGAACGTGCAGTGATGAACAGGGAAGCACGAGGTATGTGTGCTCTATACTTGTAGCATGCGCTCTCTTGTTGACGGTTGAACTCGAACTTTAGAGATTCATCATGAAAGAAACGCGGAAAATTCCGTGAAAGAGACACGCTGCACCAGAGACCAGCAGATTATGGTGCAGGAAGCCAGTCGTCAAACAAATACATCGAAGGGCGCTTCTCAGAGACCTAAACCGTCTAAGGGGTTAGCTTTCATTTCCACACGCTCACACTTACCATCTCACCGGCCTTTTTCAGTTCTCCAACCTCCATATCTAACCCGGCGAGTAGACAACCCAGATTGTCTGAGCAGGAAACCACAGGGGAGAAGGTAGACTCACATGATGATACCTCGACACGACCAACACGGCAAGTAACGTTCCCTGGTTCAAACTTCAAATCAACTGTATTGAACTTCTTGTAGTTCTCAGACACCAAGAGAAGCAGTTACTGGGTCCGATGCACGAGCTCAATGTCCACCTCAGAATTCTGAACAAAAGGCTACAGGATCACTCGGAGCAAAGACCACCGGGTTTGGGGTAAGCCAACAAGTTCAAGACCATGACTATTCGGAGTTGGGCTTTGGTGCGTACCAGTCATTTCTAGTTCAGAGCTCGTCTGAATACTTGCTGAATACTTGTATTAGTCACCTTTCGCAACGGAGAAATGGAGGAGCTGGACGATGCAGATGGCGTAGACTGGTCTATTGATTCAGAACTAGAGGACAGGACGGATCACAAAGTTACATTCTCAGCAGTCGATACAGTCAGCGGCTGGGAAAGGACGGCACGAGTACATCTGGAAGAGAGGGACAGTTCAACCGCCACGTATTTGGCCCAGTTTTTGGAGCTCAATACGGATAAAATCGGTATGTATACATCTTGAAGTTTTATCTTCGCTTGATTCTGACCGAAATAACCATTTTGCAGCCGATGCATCCTCACAGCGAGATATGAGCGTGAATTTACTGGGCTCAACTGGCCAGGGTCAGTGGGATTTTCTTGTGGTTGAAGATGAGTAAAGTATATGAAAATGCATAGATTTAGGATGCTACTGGCTCTCGTTCTCCAATATTCCCGCTCAAATTTCATTTTCATATATTGTGGTTCCCTTAACGAGCTGAAACATAACGATTCACAGCTCGGATTGATGTACTCACCGCCCTCGACGAGATTCACTGCAATGAACTGATCCTCCGCAAGCTCTGAGAGAATGGCTATGAACTTCCACGAATCGCGGCTCGATTGAGGATTTGGGTATGACTTGAAGTATGCCCATTATAGTGAGTAACTATGCATAAGTTCAGTTCTATTTCCATCTCTTTTTGGTGACAGATTACAGCAAAAATACTATTAGTGAATCTGCCACATAATATCAGAAAGACAGAGGGATTGTGTCGTTATGATACTCGTAATGGCATGTCCCTTATCGGGACCGTCTCGCCAACGTTATCCCTTCAACTCATGATTGTGGACATGTTTTTTGCACCGATGGTGAGCGACCTCTAAGTAAATCCTATTTTTGATGTTCAAAATCTAAGTCAAAATATGCCACGAAACCCTTACTGTGACTGACTGAGGATGGCAGAAAAGAAAGGCAAAACGCCACATACTCACGTGGCTAGCAATAACCGATTGGGTTGAACGCGGATTCGGATCGTAGGCGATGTATTTTGGCGTTGCTGTGAGTGAAGTTGAGAAACGTGAACGTGGACGGGTCCTTGTACCGTGCTATTTGAGGGTAGGACAAGTGGAAAGGAAAGGTTTGACGAGGTCAGTTCAATTTTTGAGCACGATATGGACAACTGAGATGTGGATATGAACGAAATTTCTCAGACGATTGGCATTGCGTCGAGAGGATCTCCTAAACTAGTCTAATGGAGTGACTTCCTCTCTTGAGAAATCATGGCTAGATCCACTGAGATTCACTCGAGCTCTCGCAATGTCATATTAGATATCGCGGCTCGGAGACAAACCGTTGAGGATGCTGGAAGGATACTGTAAAAGAGCAGCCGTATACCTCATAACCAGCACACCCCTATCAACGGGAAAGAGGAAGAGGTCAGAGCATGACAGCACTAAGTATTATGTGACGTAGATACTCGAAACTATAGTCGAATATATTCAGTCTCTGCACTCAAAAACGAGAGAGTAGAGCTCCTGCGGCGTGGATATTAAAGACTGCTTGGGTCCCACGACGATTATGGCAGTCTGAAGGCAAAGGGCTGAGTCGGTCCGGCCTTGCTCCCTGACGCCGTAGTAACAACCCTCTCATTATATGATTGCGTTGTGGCGTAACCATCAAATGGACTTCACACCCTTCCACCAAGGCTTGTACAAGCCAACAACGTGATTGGGCTTGCTGGCGTTGTTGTTATGCCTCTCATCTCATAGTCCGACTTACGCTAACAATGTCATCTGTTTCCCAACATTGCACCGAGCGGTAGGCATCTCATTTATTATTCTCACCCTCTCTGTATATTCAATCAAGTTCCAAACGAGTCAGGGGCTTGCTCTCTGATCTCGAACCCTCTCGATACATTCGGTTTTAGTCCGGCTCTGCCGCTTTGTGCCCCTTTGCTGAATTACACGACATCACTCTGTGACGAGGAAAACGGTACCAAGTCGGAGAATCAGGATATCGCCATGGTTTTTCATTACTCGAGTAACTGCACCCCCTAACATACTGATTGGTATTCTATAGACATCCGAGACCCTAGAGTCCGGTGAGGATCTCCCAACGACTTGGGCGCACAAACCACCAGTGACCATTCTCTGCATACGAAGCCAAGCCTTGGAACAAAGCTGCACAATTATCATGAAAAAATGATGGAGTATGAAACAAGCAACATGGCCTGAGGCTAGTAGTGCTCACTTGAGAGCTGAAGGGAGGAGATAGATGGCTTGAGATAAACACTGGGCACTCCGCTCGCTTGAATTTGAAGAATGCGATAAAAGAGAAGGTAGTCATGCGTTACAGAACCGGCCATCACAGTTTGGGGACGACATACCCCAACAAAGCTGCTGTGCTCGCCAACAGAACAGCTGAGCGGGTTTCTACTGTACCTATGTTCAATCAAAACCCACTTTGAATAGCAACTATTATTGTCAAGCATCTGAGAGAAGATGAGATCAGCTGAACTGCCTTATTTACCTTGAGGTCCTCACGGGTGGGAGCCATCTGTTGTATCAATCGGTTGCTGAGAATGTCAAGGTCGTAGCTGGCTCACTGTTTCCCTTGTGGAGCTTTGTGTAAATTTGGTCCAACTTCATCTGTCTGTGGGTGAGGCGTAGAGTGTATCTGAATAGGTCTTTGTGACTATATTGATCAAAGGATCAGCCGGCCTTTCTCTCACTGCATGACAATCTCAACAAGCGGAATCAGCTTCTTTGGGGGGAATATTTGAAGTTTCGGTTCGCTTTCAGGAGGAGAATGACAATTCGCTATTGATGTGCCTGCCCTCCTGGTGTATTCGGACCGCTGTGTCTCAGCATGACTGGACTCGTCACTCTGCTCATTCGTTCACCACAACCCAATTGCCCCTGAGCCCCGCACAACTGCAAACTGTGTGCTCTTTTTAACTTATTTTTGATCATGTCAGTGTTCTCACGGGGTACTGCATCGGATATGATAGTCATCTGCAACAGTTGGTACAAAAAGTTGGGCTTGATACATCAGATAAATAGACAGATACGCGGGAAGGTCTTAGTAAGATATGCGCGGGTGTGAATACCGTACATATGAAGTACTTAGCCCGCCACGGCATATACTTACGAAGGCCCATCAACTCCCAGAGTTGCAAGACCCTTGATCAGCACCGTCATGATCATCTCCTTTGTGCGATGTTCTTTGCTGCCTCCTTGAAATGGGCTCGCGGCTCCCAAGCACAGCGGAGCAAACCACCATATAAGTTGTTCTGTCAATGTAAAGTCTCGTTGTACATCCAAGATGATTCTTGATTCGAGGCTGTTCGTAGAGGCGTCCTTCGCTTCTTCGGTGCGTGAAGTTTACCTCGTTTCCCTTCGGAGAAAAAAAATACACTAAAACGGCGATATTGCTAGATTGAACTTTTTCTCTACGGCAAGTAGACGCGTCGAATCTTGCGGCACAATAACCCTTGACCTCACATCGCATCTTCTCAGGGTGTAATACCGTACTTTTTGTCATCGGGATCCGACTTCTATAGAGCCAGAATTTTTACCACGTGTTTACGTTTCACATCGTTTCAGCAATTACTCTGTTCATACTTGCAACATTATCAGCGGTCAACCTAGCTATACAACAAGCGCTATAATGAGACAGTGGTCTAGGGTCAATCCAGGTGACTACCCACTATCCAACGTCAAATGTGGGGTGGAGTCTGACTTTCTTTCTAAACGGGCAGTGCAATTGGCTACGTCGTTATACAACTCTCATCGTACGTATTGCCCACTGTCTCACAAGGCGCTGGAAATGACTTGTCAATAACCACAGTCTCAACGCATTCGTCATCTTGGTGAGTTCCTTTGATCTTCGTCTTACGGACATCACCTGGCCTGAAACGCGATTGCACCCAGGTTTATCGTTGCTACCATATCTGTAATCACTCTCTCAAAGCCATTGCCCTACCTGTTATATTCATTCTCATTCAGACCGGTATGTCATTATTGCATCTGTGCCTTGAAAGAGCCCTCAAGGCTTCATGCAGGAGCTTACTATGCCAAGTTCGGAGAAATGAACAAATTTATCTTTGCTACCGGTGCAAGGGATAGTCTGCCTATCGGTACCCTGGTCACTGTTGCTATCTTTGTAGTCTGCGAGATTGTCAGTAACTTGTTGCTTACTTCAACGATTGGTGCGAGCTTGAATCATATACTTATACTATATTGGCAAGTCCTGATCTTGTTCCTTTTAGCACTCAAAATATGGTTTACCATTCGCAGCCTTGAAACCACACCAAGTCGTTCCTATTGTCCGCCCTACAACCATGTCATCACAATAATGTGGGGAGTAAATGCAAATCTTGATAAAATTGCTGACACCCTTGTGCAGAGTCGAGTCCGGGTTTATTATGCTAGCAGACTACACTATACTTGCCGGACTGCTCCTTGATAACGGTACCAGCGGTAAATGGACTACGGCTCTCTCTATTCTCGGAGCAATGTCAGCACAGATATCTGTCAGTTTTGTCTCTGCAGACTATCCCGCTCACTGTCTCCTCGTGCTAAACAGTCACTGTAGGCCCTTGTCCCCCTCTTAATCATTGTTCGAATTGGGCTGGGCCGTTCATTTGAGGAGCGCCCCCGGCATATAACTATGGATCGTGATATGTTCCGCTCTGAAGGAAGATCTCAGCCTCTGCGGATTAACCATCAGTTGTCAACATTTCGAGCCACGCGGGAGACTGATCAAAACTCTGGAATGGATATTGCCCTCCAAAGTTCTCAGCATCTACAGGATGAAGAAAGTGGCACCAAAATGGACAGACTGTAGTTGCTGTTGAGGAAGACGGTTTGAGCGAGTTCACCTCTCGCTAGAGGGAGCCAGACGGACGATAGTGAGGAAAAGAAGCAAGAAAACGACCAAATTTGTTATCTGAACTATGCTGTACTTAAATCTCACGAAATAACAAATTGGCACACCGGAATAAGGTTGGTGCAGCCGACGCAACCTTCAATAATGATGTACGTACTGGTCAGAATATTCAATATAGCTTTCTATGTACTTACGGGAGTACAGTTAAGCCAAGTCTGCAAGAGTTGCCTATCTTTGAGACTCGGTAAAGCTTCGGGGCCTTCAAGATGATTTCTCAATATGTTGTGGCTCAGAGCAACAAACATTACAGATCAATCCTGTCAAGATACCTCACAATATTGATAGGGATTTTATTTCTGGTATATAATGTACAATATAGATCTCTCTCCTTCCAGCGCCACGGTTGATATTCCGGGGAGGAAAGGCAGGATATATATCCTGCCGCTTGAGCTGGCCCTCCCCCCTATCAGGTATTCCTTAAACTGGGTTTAAGTTTGGAAGATCCGGTAGCAGCGCTCATTCAACACAGTGTTTGTTACTAGAGCTGGAACGTCGAACACAATTGCATTGTACTGCACTGGTAGAGGTGAATCGTGCTCAAGTGACCGCCCGGCATTATCACGTTGACCATTCCTTGAGCGTTAACATTTAATTACTCGATTCTCTTTCAATTGCCGTTGTTGAAGTACTTCGTTGCTTCGTCGACGACCTGTACTCATCACCGACTCACATTTCGATCACATATGAATTTTACCCACGTTCGACGCTTGGATCATACTGACCTATTTCAATCAATCTATATATCGCACTTCACGGGTCCCTTGACACACATATAAAATTTTGTTCAGTCACGTAATCACCAGGGGTTCATATCTATTCATACGAATTGTCCCGGTATGTGACAAGTTTCCAGAATTCATTATCCTCAGCGAGTTTTATCATAGTTCGATCAATCCCCCGCTTGATTTTCTCGCTCGTAGTGAGTCGCAATACAGTGCAGAGAAAGAGCTCGGAGCGGGGCAAGGTAAGAGAAATGTAGAAGACCTCAGTGGGTTAACAAACCGCTGAGGTAGTATGGGATTTTGTAGGTAGTTTTATATACTGTACAGAAGTAGGTAGAGAATACGAGAGAACAGGAAAGAATATACTACGCATGATGTAGGTCCAACTGTGCATGATGTATGTAGGAGTAAGTACGATCACAGAGGTAAAGGGTTATGGAGCTACGTGAGTAAGACGGGGCAAAGGGCAATGATATCATACAATGACGGAAGCACAGCAGAGTCCAGCAGGTACTACGAGTGGCCAATCCGAGGTTGCCATACTGGAATATTGACTTAGTGTTTCGAGTGCCGCAAATCAAGGATGTTTCAAAGCACGGTTACCCGTAGAGCCACAATCTGGACCAAAGCTGAGACGTATGACTTACTGAACTTCATTAGTCCTTGAAGCTTTGCTTACATTCGTCGCTCGTGGAACAGATGGATTAGTGGTGGGGGAAGATATGGGAAAGGATGATTTGAGAGCACCAAGGCGAGTACTGACAGTAAGAATGACTTTTTAGTGATGAAACGTGTTGAGCATCCGCAAGTCACGAGAGAATGGCTTTAAACATTTGACAACACAGCCCAGTTGAGAATTTGGGCCCGAACTAGAGCGCGTCTACCATAGCTGGCAGGTTTCCTCCTTGGAACGACGAATCACGTTGTAAATACCGTGAAAAGGCCCAGAGTATATCTGCAACAAAATATTAGGACCAAGAGAGAATGTAAGTATCTTACCTTGATCACACCCGTGACACCGAGTTTTTCATCCAGCCTCTTTTGCAGAATCATTATTCCTCCGGCTCATAATTGTGACGATGGTTTCCGCACCGGTGGCGAGTACCCCTCGAATTGTGATCGACTCCAAGCGGAATCAGGCCTCTGGTGCTCGCGTGCAGCAGAAGAGAAAGGCAAAACGCCGCATAGGCGGCTAGGAAACAACCGATCGGGTCAGATTCTAGCTTTGAGCTTGAATCCGAGTGTTATGTGGTGGATATTGGCGTGATTTTGGGGCAACAGTGGAAACAATTGATATAAAGGAGGCGCAGTACCGTGCTATTAGTTGAGGTTAGTGATAATGGGAAGAAAGGGTTTGACGAGGTAGACTCGAGAACAGCATGAAGGATTGTAACGCGGGTGTTAATGAGGGGACTGAGAGCTTTGAACCTCGATAAGCATTCCGTCGAGCAAGTGATGTTTGTGAACGAGGTGGCAGCGGGAGAGAGTACGGAAGCGCGTTGTAGGGGCCAAGAATAGAGGGAAGAAAGCTACCTCTCTTGCAGTATTGTGGACCGCGTGTCTATAGGGAAATTTTGCTTCAAATGAGGCCCGTGGCCATAAATGTTCGTGAAAATTGAATGATACTTAGAGGAGTTGACTACTTACTCAGATATCGTTAGTAATGCACACTAGGAGTGCCGAAAGCCCGGCACGTCAGTGCCAAACAAGTCTCCCATCGCCAAGTCGCGAGTTAACATGCACCTTAACTCCTGAGTACCACGATCGAGACGGGCCATAAATCAGTTATCACTCTCGGTGCAACCTGCCGATAATGATTTATGATCCCTTATATCACGGGCTGACCGTGTATTAGCCCAAAATGAATCCCTCAATTGAAATAACGGATCAAAACAAGGTCAAAAAAGCAATTCCAAGAGCTCTCGAGTATGAACAACCGCTACAGGAGGTCCAATACTTCAATAGGCGTGTCTCAGGCTGGCAAATAAAAATCATAACTGCTATCTTTACCTTCCGTGTCTTCACCTCAGACGGCAGGTTTTGGGTGCTTGTGGACCCACATAACCCACACTGGGGGCAGAAGGCGTCTCGGTTGAGTCTCATCCGAGACGGTCTCGGGTGAGAGCAACTTGAGAAATGGCCTCGAGGCCTCCATGTGCCCAATTAGCGGAGTTTGGAACCTAACAAGCAATATTAGGGCGGTTCTCACACAGAGCTCAAGCTCATGTTTTGCCTCGGTCCCCATGCCATGCCCGCAAATCAATTGTCGGATCCCAAAGAGTCGAAAAATCTTCGGCGGGGACCCTTTGATGGTTGAGATTTCAAGCCCCGCGGACAAGTCTACGGCGTAAACAAGGTATATTCCCAAGTACCGATGTGACAGTCATCACAGGTTGGGCTCACCAAGTCTATTGAGTCCCCAGGGTGCGTTTGAAACCCCGCTGATCAAACTCAATGAGGCCTCAAGTTGCTCTCAAGTTGCCCTCACCCGAGACCGTCTCGGTTGAGTCTCAACCGAGATGCTTTCTGCCCCCAGTACCACCATAGTGCTTTTGCTGATGTGCTTGCATAAATAATATGCCAATATATGACTGGGGGGGGATGGCCGCAAGCGGCATAGGCCGAACCTTCGGGGAAGACCGTGTATCAGGCCTCGAGCAGCGAGCTTTGAAGTTCAGGTCCGGTCACGTCAGCATTCTGAAATTCTGCGCCCGTAAATTTCTGGACCATTTACTCAAAATACGGTGTATTGCACAGTAAAATATGCTACTCAATTCGACTAGTGAGGCTAATCAACTGTGGTATTGTGATTGACATGGCCGGAAATGCTAACTACTCCACACGATCGAAGTTCTCCTCAAGCCCGGATAAGCACAGACTCTTACTGATGTCTGCAAACAAGGTACATATAAATCTCAACATTCATGGTACATGAGCGCACCTCTGTCAAGACCGCTAGAGGCAGGGAGACTGTGCTTTGTTTGATTATACGAACGTCATCGGAAGAAGGGAGAAGACGCACCGTATAGTCTTGTTGATTGGCCTGATTTGCCAGTTGCGCTTGGGCCATGGCCCATGGGCGAGAGGATGCGGAATTCAACCAACATGCATACATATTGATGAAGACAGGGTCCTAAATTTGTAGCTATTGGTAGTGAAGAGTGCAATTACATGCAATTTCAAGGGAGTTCCTGTCGGTAAGTACCAGTAAGCAGAAGTAAAGATGATATCAATATCACTTGCGGGGTATGCATTGATATCTAGTCGTTCACGCATTTATGACCATCGTTCTATGCACGGTGCTCTTGATGACAACTTGGGATTATCGACAAAATATGCCGAGGTGATAATGAGCCTTGAAGCGCGAGTTCTAACTTCTATGTGACCAGGGAAAATATATTACTTAATTTGTGCCTTTGGGTTGCTCAAGGGAAGGTACTCGCCTGGCCTTAACAATCCAGACGGGTATAGATTGAATGACTTACAAAGGGAGAGACAGAGATGAAATAAACAAAGTTTTAAGAGCCGGTCAGATCACAGAGGGATCATAGATGAATACCACGTGTCTTCGAGAATGGTGTCTGCGCGCATAGATACAAACAGATGGGAGCACTCACGGAGTCGTTCGTGCGCTCCATGCTCCTGACAGTAACAGTGGTCTAGTTTATCTGATGCGAGGAAAACTCAAGTCCTGGTTGAGTGTTTACGTAGGATACCAAGTCAATCCGATTCTTAACCTGCTGAAAAGCTAATTGTAGTGGTAAAGCCACCCAATCCCTACCTAAAAAGGTCCTCGGGTCGGGAATCTGACCAACAACACTGTCCGAGGGTGACGACAGACATCCGAAGACTCCATGCCAAAAAGTCACCGACAGGCATCGGGAAAATACTTCGCGCCATGTAGATGCGCTTGAGGATGATAGATACCTTATGAGGCCCAACAAATGTCGTTGCCTTGGTGCCGAATCTTCCCGAATAGTGTGAGGATGGTAATAAGAATGGTAGTAATACGAAGACTGCAGAAGGCTAACAGGACTGATAGGGTTTTAAACAAGGATATAATCTTCAGTAAGTATACTTGTGTAATGTCAACGCAAGCAGAGAGGCAGGGGACGCACCAGACCTTGAGTTCGAATCTTCACACCGTCTCACCATTTTCCAACTCAGCCGGTCACCGTCCTAACACGAGCGAATCATGAGTTGAACACGAGACCAAGTTGAGGAAAGTATGTGACAAAAAGTCGCGCAAATTAAGATCAATTTAACGAGAGGGCAAGGGGTGTGCAATTGTGTAGATTCTCCGGTGGCAATTCCAAGTCGAGGAGATCGCGGAGTGTGTGAAGGGAAAGGGCCAAAACGGGCGCCTATACACGAGGCCCAGCTCGAGCGCTTATGAAAGGCTATACCTATATATGGTGCGTGGGAACCTGAGTCTCAAAAACTTGACCCCAGAGCATTCTCATAGAGGAGCCAAACCTAAAGGTTCGGCAATCAACTTCACTTATAGAATATTTTGTATTAGCCGGCATTTTGGCGTGTGAGGTCCGACTCGCCGTTAGCGAGTGATGGGGGACAGGTCAAAAGTGATAACCGATTTATAGCCAGCTGGATTGCGGTACCTTTGAGCGACGAGGATAAGACGATTATTTGAGGAACGAGCTTTGGGCGGATCGAGAACGTGGGTCATTCGAGCTCAATTGTGGGGTCATGTCAATCCTAGGTTCTTGAGATACGGCGGAGTAGGAGCTGAGAAAAACAATCCACAGAAACCGAGGCAGTCGTGCTGTTTTATGAGCGTCCGGACTTCATCTGTGAACTATCGGGCCAAACTGTGAGAGGCCTTCAAGCACAAGAAAGGGGAAATCGCGGTCCAGCAGCACGAAAGCCCCATGAGCAAACCAGTTGAACTTGTCCAGGGCCGGTACGGGAATTTAGACGTCTCCGAGTCATAGGAGTAAGCGAGAAGAATCATGGTGAGTATAATCGAGTTATGAATGGCAACAGTTAAGGTTGATATTGAAGCTTTCTGCGTAGTGAACGAACTTAAAAAGGGTTACACTCAAAAATTTGTCCGGAGCCGGCTGAGACCTGACTGAGGTGCTCTGGAGTAATGAAAGCTAGTTGTCAGGGAAAAGCGTTGACGTGGAAAATGTGAGCGAGCCCGCGGTGACATCAGTGTTGGGGAATCAGGGTATTTAGATACTGGACGGCCAGATTGGGAAGCCGGGAGAGAATGATTGGGGAAGGAAGAAAAAGGAATAGCGAATGGCTCGGGAGATCTAGACTTTGCCTCTGCTGCTTGCACGGATCGATGAGCACAAACTAGCTATGAGGCCCAGATTTGGAGTGGTAGGTGCGATTTACGGTGAATGACAGAGCGGAGAGACCTGAATTTGAGATCTTCGTGAGTGCTGAGGAGAAAAGGGTCAGGCTTGGTGACCGACGGACCTCCGAGGCCAAGTCAAAGCCAAGTGGCATGACGTCATATCGGAAGTATGGAGAAAATCGAAGCATTCTCGTTTCCCACGTTGCTTTTCTGCACACGACAACGACAATGATCCAAAGGAAGATTAATTCTCTCTCTCACTCATCCTCTTTCCATCTGTTTTTGAAGAAGACGCAGCGTCTGGAAGTCTGGAGACTTGAGTAGAGTTTTGGATGGATAACGAGACGTCGCACTCATCGGATTGAAACAGTGTATGGCAAGACTTCTGAAGACCGGAGAAATGAGCACTGAGTCGACAATGGATGCGTGGCTCGCATATCTTGATCTTCCTATGTTGATTATGTGTTTGTGTAAGCTCAAGTGACCAACGGTACGGTACTGCCTTCAACTACAAGTGTCGCCACCTATTGGCGTCCTTTTCTCAATTGTGCTGCGTCTTCGCCTTATGCCAGCGTCAGGACCAAGGGCAGCCCATGTTGCGGAAGAGTACTGGGCGGTCGTGGGTTGATACTATACACACCCATATAATCTTACTATCAATAACCAAGTCGCTTGGTGAATATCCGTCGAATCATCCGGAACATACAGTGGCGGGGTAATCCCCGCTGACTCTGATTCTCAGTCACGCTCGCCGCCTTGTGCTGGATGCTCCGCCGTTAATGGTTGAACGTTGCTGATCGTCTCGAGGCCACGAATCCGATCATTTTCGGGGCAGGTGCACCTCCCTTGTGAAGTGCGGATAAAGGCTTATGATGCTCTCTGTGGTGGAGAGAAGAGATTCCACATACGCATGGCAGTATGAAATGGGGTAGGGCAAGGGGAGGTCCGAAAAACATATCGGTGGTATGCTGAGGGTGTTGGCGAGGGTACTCGTGCGTTGGTCAATACTGAACGAAACCGATTATGGGCCTAAAATTAGGTAGTGTGTGATTAACCTGTATCTATCGCCTCTTCTTCTGTGGATTGACGACCGTGGTATGCTGTGGGCCGTCTAATACTGACATAAAAAACAGTCTTTTGATTCTTCGGATTCCGGGCGCTCTTGCCTCCGAGATTCTCTACCATTCTCTTCTTCAGAACGAGAAGATGCTGTGCGGCAGAGAAGTGTCGTCGGCGTTTGGTTTGTGAATGCATTCTTATGCCCGATCTGGCTTAGGGTACTAACTAACATCATAGCACCTTGATCGGGGCATGCTTTGCTACCGTTCAGCACGTCTCGGATGGCCGATCACCAACATCCTTTGTGACTGTCTTGATCTCTTGAAATGACCCGGCGTCTCTCTTAATGGGCCATTCTGTGTCTTATGTGTATAAAGGCATATTACTTATCGGCGATGCTGACGGTTCAGTAGAAATGAGCTTTCCTTTGGGAGCAAACTCTTTCTGGGTGAGTAGCACCCCCTCGTCGCGCCGATGCTTGCTGTTGGGTTAGCGCCAAAGCGCAATACTCTGCATCACCATTCATAGACATAAGTTATCTTTCATCCCCAGATTTCACAAGTTCACCGAACATGCTCACAGAAACCGTATCTGCAGTGATCTCGCATGCTATTGGCCAACGAATTAGAATCACCGAACGAGGTTTACTACGCAAACTTTCATTTGGGGAACTGCGCTTCAATTTGGCACTCCTTGTGAGCGATTGGCAACCCATTGAAGTAAGTAGACGAGTATTCTTGAAGGAACTTTGTGGACCCATACCATACATCACAGCGTCCGAGTTTAATACGCTCAAGCCTTCAACCAACACAAGGCATTGGGTAGGCCCAATCCCGGTGGACATGGAGCTGTGGTGATCATTTCACACGCTCATCTTCTATCAAAGTCCGATCGAATGGTCGACGAGGGTCGAAGGCATGTGTTCCGTTCCATCAAACCTTCGATTGACAGGAAACACGGTCTCATGGAACGTGTTCGCCGCCCGCCAGAAAAATAATAGAGGGACTCCCCGGTATGTGCTAAGGCAAGTCATCGCCAATCGAATGCCTGTATTACTGTTACTTGATGATCGATGATCTTTCAAGCCCGTATTTGCGAGTTTGATCGACGATCACTCAGAAGGAATGTCATTCGATGGGGGGTGGGGTTCATGGGCGCTATCAAATGCTACGCATAGGCAACGAGGCTGAGGAACGGACGGTCACATATGCATGCGGCGTTGTTGCCTTGCCTCTGAGTCCCTTTCCCATCCTACCTCCATCACTCAATCATGGCCTCCACATTCTTTGCAGGTGCCACGAATACAAGAATTGGTCGCAGGAGTAGATTCCAAAATGTCGAAGGTGATGTGAATAACTACATCAGCTGTACGACCCACCAGAAGGAAGAGGAAAACCGAGTCATGGTACTTGTTGAACTTGTCAATTAATAAGCTGACCCTCAACATTTGTTATTCAGCCCAAACAGAACCGGTATAGGGAGGTTTTCGAAGGTGATGTTCTTCTTCGAGAGCAGACTTGGTCACAAGAGATGGAGGTGGTGATAAGGGCGCCTCTGACAGACTACGGGTCATCTCAAAACGGTGAAGAAAAAAGAATCACGGTTGTGAAGAAGTTCCATACCGCCACGATTTACCCACACAATCACACGGCTACCGTTGTGTCTTTGGAGCCAAAGAACAAGAGAGACAGAGATACTACTCGCCTTGTAAGTGTATTTCATGCTTATCAATAACACCAGACTAACATGACGTGCTTCAGTTGTGGAAACCGTTCTATGAGGCATATTCAGCTCACAGGTAGGTTTAGTACCCATCAGATGTGTAGGGTTGACATCACAATGTTGGTGCTTAGGTCATTGCGGCTTGTTCAGATGCTAGGATTGATGACGGCAGACATCCCGACCTTCATTCTGTACGAAGGTAGGAAAGCTACGGAGGCGGGGCTGGTTGTGTTGACTCACTACTTGGGATTTCTAGAATTAGCAAATGGAGATGAGTTTACCAGTCGATATCACTACGATGGTCTTGAGCTAGTATATCGATACCTTTTGTATACAAACGTAAGTACTTCAACCTACGTCCAAACACTCCTGAAATTGCCCTTAGGAAGCTGCAATTTCTGCGCTCCGGGCCGACAAATTGCTGGGGATTCCGGTGAGTTGGTTGATCTGAGTCTTTACAAGCTAAAAGTAGAACAGCAGGTTTCATCGGCGTGGGAGGATTGGACATTCAATCTGAAGACACGGTCTTGGCACTATGATATTTTCGCCTCCATCGAACAACTGGATGAAGACTACCTCTGCTATGCGCCAACCCCACTTCCTGAGGGGCCCCTTCCCCAACTTGATGCCAACTCAATCACCACCTACTTTGAGAATACTTTGGGTGACCTCTTGTATCTGATTGCATCAGTAGGAAGAACACATCAAGAAGAGCTGTCAGACCTTGTATATCACAGCCGATTGACATTTGGCGCCGTTATCAAACGCTGGGAGGCTGACATTCTTGCCCACTTCCCTTCCACTCCATGTCCCGAGTGGTGTTTCGAGAATCGGAGTCATAACACCGACGTCAGTTATTCTGAGAAAGGTACACCTAATTTCCATCTATTCCCTCCTCTTCTAATATCACTAGTCCCTTCACGCGTTGATTTTGAATGCCCCGAAACTCACAACATCCAACTCAACCTATACTTTTCGTTGCGCCTTCCGCTGGAGGACCGAAGTCGACTCCGAGCCGCTTACCTTTGTCAGTCTGATAAGGATAGCAGTGTTTTGACATGTACGTGCCCTACGGATTGTTGTTCTCGTTGGCATTCTGATGCCCCTCTAATATCGTTCTATAGATTTCATCGATGAAATCGGATTTACCGTTGCTGGGAATTTCTCACATGGTCTCAACCCTGTCCCGTACCTGCGTACCTTTTTGTTCCCCCCCTTCACATCGAGTACATCAACGGAATGTACTACATACCCTATCCCCTTCCTGATCCGCTCTTCTACTGGTCATGGGACCCAGAAGGAAAGACCGTGATTTCGAAGAAGGAGTGGGAGCAGTCTGGAATACCTGAGCTGGAGGTCGAGACGTGGGTCGGATTCTATTGGTACAACGCAGAGTATAGCCTGGTCAAGAGTTACTTGTGCAACAAGAACTATGATGTCGATGGGAAGCAATACGCTCAAGATCGTGGGTACCCCGAGCTGATAGGGGGTACGTACCATCCTCCCTCTTTGATTCATCAAGCATAATTTAGTCTTTTGTTCAGATGATTCTCATGCTCGAAGGATCGTGGAGCTGAAGGACACAGACAGTAATGAAGATCTGCAGGGTTCGGATCAGCATGGTGGCTCAGAGAAGCTAGAGGAAAAAGAATCTTGCACTTCAATCTCTCAGCCAGCGTACCTGTCAACCTCCTTACTCATGAGTCAACCTGCAGAGCGTATAATGCTGCACACAAAAGAACAAGGTGTGTGCTCTATACTCGTAGTATGCATACCCTGGTTGACATTCCTTTTAGACAATTGTTATGAAACCAATGCAAAAAACTTTGTGAAAGAGATATTACGCGTGAGAGAGCAACAGACTATGTTGCAGGAAACCAGACGTCAACCAAATACATCGAAGGGTGCAACTCAGAGACTTACCCCGTCTAAGCAGTTAGCTTTATTTCCACGCACTCACACCCACTATCTGACCAACCTTACCCAGCTCTCCTAGGCTGGATCACAAAGTTGCATTCTCAACAGTTGATACAGTCGGCGGTTGGGACAGAACAACGCGGGTACATTTGGAAGAGAGGGACAGCTCGACCGCCACGTATTTGGCCCAATTCCTGGAGTTCGATACGGATAACATCGGTATGAATACACCCTGAATGTTTATCTTCGCTTGATTCTGACCGAAATAACCATTTTGCAGCCGATGCATCCTCACAGCGAGATATGAGCGTGAATTCACTGGGCTCGACTGGCCAGGGTCAGTGGGATTTCCTTGTGGTTGAAGATGAGTAAAGTATATGAAAATGCATAGATTTAGGATGCTACTGGCTCTCGTTCTTCAATATTCCCGCTCACATTTGGTTCTAATATATTGTGATTCCCTTGCTGAGACAGAACAATTCACAGCTCGGATTGATGTACTCACCGCCCTCGACGAGATTCACTGCAATGAACCAATCTCCCGCAAGCTCTGAGAGAATGGCTATGAACGTTTCATGAATCGTGGCTCGATTGAGGATTTGGGTATGACTCGAAGTACGCCCACCATAGTGAGTAGGTATGCATAAGTTCAGTTCTATTTCCATCTCTTTTTGATGACAGATTACAGCGAAAAGACTGTTAGTGAATCTGCCACATAATATCAGGAAGACAGAGGGATTGTGTCGTTATGATACTCGTAATGTCATGTCCCTTATCGGGACCGTCTCGCTCATGTTATCCCTTCAACTCACGATTGTGGACATGTTTTTTGCGCCGGTGGTGAGCGACCTCTAAATCCTATTTTTGATGTTCAAAATCGAAGTCAAAATATGCCACGAAACCCTTACTATGACTGACTGGGTACGACGGAAAAGAACGGCAAAACACCGCATACGTGGCTAGCAACAATCAATTGGGTTGAATCTGTATTTGGGTCGTACGCGATTGTTGTTGGCAGTGCTGTGAGTGGTGTTGAGGAAAGTGAACGTGGAGGGGTACTTGTACCGTGCTATTTGTGGGTAGGGCAAGTGAAAAGGAAAGGGTTGACGAGGTCAATTCGATTTTCGAGCACGGTATGGATGAAAACCCTCGGGCGTTTTGCCCCCAGATAGGCATTGCATCGAGCAGTTATTATTTCTGAACAAGGCGTCGGTGCGAGGGAGCACAAGAAATCCACTGCGCTGGTCTATCAGAGCGACTTCCTCTCTTTGAAAATCATGACTAGCTCCACCGAGATTCAATCGAGCCTTCGCAATGCCCTCTGTCGTGTCATGCTTCCGTAAAGCTCTCAGGCTCGGACGAACGAGACCATTAACAAGGTCTGGAGATAGATGAACGGGGAGCCCGTTGAGGCGCCCCAGGGAAGAAGGAACAATCTATGAGATGCTCAGTTCGGTAATTGATACTTAAGTTGAAGCCTGAGGCTACTATGTGCAATTTCTCACCTCCCGAGTCCCGTAGTGTGGACTGAGGACCCGCCTGGTATCTGTTTCGGTTTGGCTTGACAATAATGCAAATTGATTCATCTCACGGAACGCTAGCATCCCTCCTACAAAGTCTCTTAGACCTTCAATACATAAGTGAAGTCCCGCATTCCCTCTATGATGAGCCCATGCCTTTCAGTTGTTCATTCAAAATCAATAATTGCGATGGCAAAACAAGCTATCTCGGTTGCAATCAGATCTTCATCCTCGCCAGGTCTTCAGCCCGACTCACGCGATCATTGGTATTGGTCATACGGACTGCGCCAATTTCGCACATACGGCAAGGCTAAATCAGGGCGATTCACCGTAAATCGTGTGGATATTAAACCAAAACAACCGGGCAGCTTGTATCAAGTGGATGAACTCGTAGCCCAGTCCAGCGTTACGTGAAATGAAGATGTCACTATCATGCCTCTGTCATTAGAGCACGGATTTAGAATTGAGGATAGAAGACGTATCGAATTCCATAATTCGTGGCTTCCCATTCCATAAACAGCAAATCTGAGATCTGGCAAAGCTCTCTAACAAACAAGAACGCCGAGTCTCATTTACTGCCCAAAGTTCGAATATTGATACGCACCTCTCGTACCGACTCAAGCTACATGGATTCCGTTCTAGTCCGGGTACGCAGTCAATCGAGCCGCGACCATGATGATCAACCTCTGAGTCGGCGTGCCAACCTTTGATTGAAGCCGGTGACAGCGCACCTATCCGAGCCCTATTCATAATCCAGAAAACGATGAAATATGATTGTTCCTCCTACATCCATATTGTTTCTGTATCGTTGAGAAGAAACGTCTCGGGGGCGACGAGCACCTCAAGGTTGAATTGTTAAAAAAGATTGGAGATTTACCGGTTGATTGAAGTGAGGGTGTGCCGCTCGCCCATCGAAATACTGGCCGCAGCAGCGAGAACGGTGACGAGGGTGAAACACATAGGATGTCGACTGAGAAACAGATTCCGAGTGGAACCACGGTAGCTTGAAGCTTGAAGCTTTTCCACGGGGCTTTTACAGACTCGTAGATACCGGGGGGACAATTGAGACTGAGATTAAATTAAAAAGGTTAGTATAGTACGGTTGCCGAGCAGGCTCAGGCCGACCTCAGGCTAGAGGCCGTCCCAAGCTATAGTATGTAATTTGCTGATAGTCAATCTTGGGAAGGTTAATTGACAAAACTTCCGATCAGGGGAGATGTTCTTGGGGGGAAGGGATGGTGCCAGACAGACACCCCAAACCAGCGGGAAACTTCGATATCCCTCTGGCGGGGACAAGGCAAGTATAGACTTGTAAAATCAGCCCAAAATCCGTTGGAAAACGTGGAGAAAACATACGAAAAATGTTAAGTCCGAATCGGGAAGGTCTGGCATTTCAGAGTCAACGTGCCGCAAGAAAGGTAAATTGACACGGTAAAGATTTTCCGTCGGGAAGAGGAAAGAGAAGCTCTCCACGGCCTTAGTGATCCTCTGACAATACGAGATAAAGAATCCTACACTGCTGATTTAAGTTGAAGTCCGCTGGAAAATAAGAAAAACGGGGAGTTTTTGGCATGCGACGGGCGCGCTACAGTGCGTATCACGAATTTCAGGCCATCGGGATACATACTTAAGTATTTCACCACATTCAGTTGTCGGGCAAGAGCCCAGAGGGATTCGGCAACCATCAGGAAGCAAAACCATATATGTTGGAAAATGTGAGCTTGAGTTAATTTGACTTGTTGAGGCCAGTTGACTCCCATAGGAAGTGCATTATTGTAGTAAAACATTCTAGAGGTGGGCCAGAACATCTTCAAACACCTCAAAATCGGCGAAAGCGGCTGAAGAGAGAATAATGCTGCTGCCAGAGACGCACCGTACAGCCGTAGGGTCTCGCAATAAAAACGGCGTCGATGATAGGCTAATTACGGCAGGATACTTCTGGGCCCTACTGCGTGGCGAATCTCTATTTGGCTCCCTTGCCTGGCCCTTTGGTCGGCCTGAGCCTGCTCGGCAACCGTAGTATAGATATGAAACTCGGAATGTCCAAGTTTAGATAAAGGAGGAACCCACATGAAGGTTTGAGATGTACATTCGAGCTTTGATCAAGGGTCCAAGTGCAAGGACCAATTACATACCTAGACGCAGAACTTCCCAGAAATACCGTGCTTGAAAAGTAAAACTGACCTTGAACACGCACAGTCGATGTAGCACGGGCTCCCAAAAAGGAATAATAGTGGCGAAGTCTCGGTATCGCGGAGACTAAAGGTCCTCCTGTGAATCGGTCCTTAGAGAGGTCGGGATAAAAGCTGGCTAGAGACGTGGCATGAGACTTAGAGAAGGTAACGTGGAACTCAGCTTGGGGCTTGGGGCTCGAAGCTTGAGTCGGACGTTATAGCTTAGGGCTTCGGGCTTCAGACGAGAGGAGGAGAGAACGAGATATATATTACAACAAGCTAACTATGAGTATATATAGTGCCCGTGTGATAAATAATTCAAAAGGAATAAAATAAAGAATGTGTCGGGATGAAACATGTAAGAGAGATCGGCCGTTTGAATCGAAAGTCCTTGACCATCCCGAGCTCCAGCCGGCTTCTGAACTACCATCGCTGACTCGGTTCCTCAAAGGTGGGTCAAGCCTTATGTTGGAACCTACAGGGTGCGATATCAAGTGGCGGGGACACTTGTGTAGTTCTGGCGCCACCGGCCTTTGCAGGTTCGGGTCGACAGACAGGGGAATAAAAGAGAGAGGGGCGTGAGAAAATGTTTCGGGTGAATTATGGTGGTTGAAAGAAAGTCGCGCAAAAAGTGTTAGGGTCGAAATACAGGAAATGTGGATAGTGGAAATGGAAGATGGGAAGGTTATGATGAATAGTAAATAGTTATGAGAAGGGAGGAATGGTGGGAGAATAGTGGTTGGGGATGAGGAGGTGAATGTGTGTCGGCTTATCGGTTTGTGTGTGTTTGTACGGTCCGTGGAGATATGTGTGGCTGGAGGAAAGAACTAGTGTGGCTTGCATCTGGATGGGCTGCGACGATGGAACGAAATGTGTGGAAGGTGCTACAGTGGAGGAACAACAGTTCCTTCCACATCGGCAACCTTGCTTCCGTCATATTGTTGTTTGGCTAGGTTAGAATTCAGCGAAAAGCTCGATACAGTGTGCCGACAGGTACGCACGGGATCTGAAAAAGCCTATTTTTATTTAGAGCGAGCCTTGTACATAGTAAGATTCGAAGTCCGTATTTGTGATATTGCAATTCTGGGCGTACCAATGTGAGCCCTCCTAACCAAAAGTTGAACCAATGCTTGATTGATCATTACAGAAGGCCTAAGGGAGGAGTAGAGAGGCACCTGCCAACTCATTCGGAAGAATCTTCGAACAGCCGTGGATGACGGCGGTCTGGTAGGAAGAACGATAACCAAACATCAGTTCGGCGCGGAACCGGCGGTAAGTCTCAATATCTTGCCAAACAAAGTCCAAACAACTCATCAGACGCGCTTTCCTTCATCACTACCATGAACTCAGATCTTTCGAGTGTTCTCGTCAATGCGAGACGCCAAAGCGCTTTTTGATCCGTGTTGGGTCTCACCAATAGGCTATTACACTCCATCCGGTGCCATCTGGCAAGTTTCCTCTCATCTATGTTAACCCGGATCACCTTGACTGAAGTCTTCGGCGTAGCTGATCTAGTTTGGACTCCTGTCCGAAAGGGATATGAGCAGGCTTTGCTTACTCACTGAACTCTTAGTATTACTTCTGACGCAAACTCTGCCTTCTGATCATAAATTCGCATTGGATCCGGTTCGGATGTTTGCCTTTCAGGGGGGATCGATCATGCTGCATTGTTGGCCTCCTAGCACTTGCGCTATGCATGGCAAAGGTACGGAGCCTTGTACCTACATTTTCTCTCGTTATCCTGATGTTCAAAACGTCGTCCTTCTGAACCCCGCCCACGACAGAGATGACTCATGGAAACACGCAATTGGGAGATGGACTATGGCGGTCATTCAAGTTGACCAGGAAAACATCCTCGGTCAAAGTCTAGTGGAGTAACATGCGTTGTGAGGGTCTCAGCAACCGCTCCAGTACGAGTCGAACTTCCAACACCGCTCAATACCATCGCTGACATCTCTTCTTGATTTCACTAGTCGCCGCTGCAAACATCCCTAACCTCAATAACCTTTACATGGATGCCCACACCCCCTGTGTTCTTCGCTGCGGCCAAACCCACAATTCTATGGGTTCCACAGCTTCACATCGCCGGCGGATCCACGCCGTTACCTCCACCAGCACAACAAAAACCTCCACCGGGAGTCTTTTATTTCCATATCGCCCATTCTAGTGGCACAGATCCCACCATCTTTCAGCGCCGTCTTCTAGTCCCAGCTCCGTCCACGATCCACGTCCTTGAATCCTTCTCAGCTGGGATCGGTCGACGGCCATGAACCCGTTAGAGTCTCAAAGTGGAGAAGACACTCGATAGATATCTCGAAGTAGGCGGGGGATGGTGGATAGCAGAGTTATCCACAGTGGGCAAAGGTGTATGCCTATTTATCGCTACGTTGGTCTAAAATTCCCATACTTCTCTTGTACTTACAAGCGACCTCTTTTTACCAGCCTCCAACCCTGAGAGACGAGGCGTTATTTCATATTCTAGGGTGGACCGGCCTAATTCAAACCCCCACTCCTGTTGTTTGAGCTTGCGGTGAAGATATTCATGGTGCGTTGCTCACCCGGGATCTTGTTGTCTTGTACATTACTCAGCTCAAAGCCGGCTGGGGCAGGTTCCGTTTGGCTTTGGTATTGCCAGGGCTCGCCGCTTTTGTTCAAGGATCTGGGGATACGAAGGGCATTTCGCTTGTACTTTGACTTCGGGTTTGCTTCACGGTACGGCTTGTCGCTTATATTCTTAACCCTTGTCGCTGAGAGATGGCTTCTGCCTTTCGTTAGGTGACTAAGGTCCAATTAAACAGGCTGACTATGTACCTTATGGTCCATGTCAGACTGCATGGCCTCGAACTCTCGTACTCGCTGTTCACGTTCAATGCTGTCAGACTTTTAGGTCAAATGGATGACACCTATAATGGCTAATAATCATCGACCAAAGATACGTTGTCGAAGGCCTCGACTGGGGTACGTTCTTCTGACTATATGCTTGATTGGTGTATCTGATGGATGGGTATATCTTGTCAAATAGGTTCATACAGCTAGTGACAACCTTTAAAAACGAGATCCTCGTATTTTTGCGCTCGGTCGGGCCGCTTCGATGTTACCTCTCCGCGGAGAAACGGCAATTGGCCTCCTAGCAAGTATAGTTTTCGTCGACCATTGGGTAGTTTCAACATCACACGTACCGACCCATCCATATTGTAACGCTGACAGGCTTCGGCAGGCCTGTGTGCCGGCGCTTTATCTTGTTTCTTGTTTTTGTTAGAGGAGAGAATACGTAGGGTAAGTCAACCTGCTCCTTTCCTTGAGCCTCAAACTTACGTTTTGTTGAAACTGTCACTGGAGTTCGATGGGGACCGCGGGTCTAGATGAACAGCTACATGTATTAGTGCAATACAAGACCATCTTATGCCTCATTGTCCTTGTTTGGTCACTTGTAAGGACGCGCCATGTCAGGTGGCTGGTCTAAGCGTGGGATTTGTACATGCGTGCTATCGTGACGGTGCAAAAGCTAAGCTAGAACGAACTCTCAGCGGTAGTATTATGTTCTCTGTACTTCCCGGATTTTTAACCGTGCACTAGCCCACACTTTTTGCTCGATTGGTCTCTTTCAGTATCTTGTTGCATTCAATCACGGCGTCGATTATCGTCACCGAACCTCAGATATCCAAGCAGAATGGAACTTCTCCGCCGTCACTACGGTTTAGCCTCGGAGAAGCTCAATGGTCAGTTGTGGAGCTTTCTCCCAAGTTAGACATCGGCACCTCCTTGGCCGTGATAAATGCAGACAGTCCAGTCCGCCGATAAGCTTCTGAAGACATGTTTACGATAGGCTCTGTTGGAAAACATAGGTGCTTTTCTCATGTTAAGCCTTGTGACATTCAACACTGAATAGGTTGAGATTCCTGTGTCACTCAGATACACACATTCAAACGCCCTTGGACACTTTTTCCCGCATCAGTGAACCTCCCGAAACCGCTCTACAAAAGGATATGATTTTGCTCGTACTTTGCAGCTATCACTCCTTTTGAGAGAGCCAACGCTGGACCACGGGAGATCAAAAAACCTCATTGTCATGCCGAGTGACACTGCAGGCAAAGTGGGCTCTTGTCACCATGAACCGAGGTAAACTCTGTTTACGCTCGGTTTCCACCAAGTTCACCGCAAGTTGTCCATGCCTTCGCCTCATGCAGGAGAAAGTCACGTGAAGTAGGACATACAGCCAATTCGTGGTAAACTTGGCGGAAACCGAGCGTAAACAGAGTTGAACTCGGTTCACAGCGATACGATCCCGCATTGCCTGCAGTGTGACCAGCGATTTTTACTGCTCAGGGTTTGGTCATCCCGGAGACAAAGGAGCCGGGAGATCTTCGGTACTCTCCTTACATGGTCCTCCATCCAATTCTTACCGTCGCTCTCTGTCTTTTGTAATTCATTCCACCTCCGTTCCGTACGCCGAAACTTCTCCCAGATAACTTCCCATCTGCAAGCCACTACGGGGACCAAGAATTGGTTAGCCTATCTCTCCCCAATGCCATCAACGATGTACATGCAGCTTTTGGTGAAGGGGCCAAATCGCCCCAACAAGTGTATGATGAGTCGGCGCCAGAACAAGTACGTCGATCTCATTATTCAAAGATTTGGATCTTTGCTCGGCACTAAAGAATCGTCTCACAAGAACACATTCACCTATGCTTCATTACGACGCTCTTAGGTGTGACGACGCGATCCTTTCTAACGTCTTCATCCTCTCTAGTGGCATTGGGTATGGGGGCAAGGTCTCACCAGTTCGAGTCTCGAAGGGACGGGGAGTGATAGGTATTTGTGATCCTATCTTTACTTCTTTGACCTCGCCAGCTCGTCGTCTCGTTTCTAGATCTGCTGGCGTTTACCAAACGTTGCCCCGTACCCCGGGCGCTCTTGCCTTCAAAGTACTCTCACAACGAGAAGGAGCTGTAGGGCAGAGAAACTCACCTTAGGCAGCACTTGTGACAGGTGCCGAAACCCTATTTGGGGTGGTTCCTTGTACGTGATAATTGGTCCTAACAGGCCTTCGCACGGACCGAATAAACCGCTACCGTCACTCACCAGGCCTATCGACCACCACCGTCGACGGGCTCGATCGGGCTCGATTCTCCCCAGCGCAAACCAGTCGGTCCTTTCCAAATTTATATTTCACGCCTCTCGAGTAACCAGTTTATCCTTGTTGTGCTTCCCCCCGTTCTTGAGGACACAAACAACGAAAACTGAATCAATCGCACATACCTCTCCGTCGCACCTCCCCACCATTGTCGATATCGCCAATTGATGTCAAGGTTATATCAAAATCTTCAAAATCATCTCAGATACCCTAGAAACAGGGATTTGAGCTCGTCGAGTCATTCCCACTTTTCGTAGTGCATCGGTAACTCTGTCTGCTCGGCGCTCGCCAAAATCGGAGAGCCGTGCCCCCCTCCACCTTTATTCGATGATTCTTCCCTTGAGATCTTCAAACAGGCAGTACCGGTACATACAATTCAATGACACAATATAGTACGAGAGCTAATAGGACATCCATAACACGTAGGGTTAGTCGCAATCACCTCGAAATCCACGGTAGCAGCCACGCAGCTCGCTTGAGACTGGGACCTTCATACACATGCGACGCTGCATCGATTACCGTCGTCTTTATTCGAGGCCACCAGCGGCTACTATATCTTGACACATCATATATCTCGGGGCATCCACTCTTTCTGGTTCAGTGCACCACACGATCGGTCTCCTCGATTTCCCTCTCCCCAATTTCCTTCGTATACCCCGTACCCTCGATTGGTCCAACTCACCTCGAGATTAGCACATATATGGCTGCTTGCGGAACGATAGCTTGAGCCTCGATGCCGAATTAACACAGGCAAGTCAAGTAATATTTAAGTTTGGAGTCGAGTGCAAAATTTGACCCCTTCTCAATATGGTCCGTCGTCCTAGTCCATTGACCGCTCAGGGAGACTTGCCGACTTTCTACAGCTCACCAGGAGCTCTGCGCAATACGCAGACCGCTCAGAATATAGCGGTCCAAGTTAGGCGTTCAAATTGAACACGCAACCCATGAGCCATGAACTTGTAGGTTTGACGCACAAGTCTTCTTGTGCCACATTCATCGTGTCCTCAGTAACACTATTATGCTTATAGTGGCTTCCATCTTCATTTCCTAATACACACAGCACCCTTTCTCGACGCCTCCATCATATGTTTTCTTGGTCCATCATACTGTACCGGAATGTTCCAAAGTTACCCTCACATATCAAACCAATGTAATTCATAATCACAATCTAACTACGTGTTCAAGCCTGATTTGCTTTCTGGGCTTTCCTGCGTGAATTGTACCTAGGAAATTAGCATATCTGTTTGTTTCGGTGGTCTCAGACAACCTTCCCTATTTTTTATACTGACTCCATCATCATATTCCGCCGCGGGGACAGTGTAGAGACTTCCTGAACATGATAAGATGCACAGTGGATTTATATGTGATTTTTTGAAATGGTCGTAACAACCACTCAAGCGGGGAGCCTCAACTAAGGTGTTATAGGTGATGGCGCGATTCATCTTTGATTACTACAAAACTTAACCAAGGTACCCATCTCCTGGAAATCACCGTACGTGAAGGAACATATGCTGGACTACCCACACAACATCGAGGACCGATACCTGTATCCCTCGCAGGTGCAGAATGAGATGTATGTTTTTCGAACAAGTCTCCGACTATTCGGGACACAGTTTATCCGCCATCAAAACATATCTCCCATACTTTTTTAGCATCCTCGACGTGTTGTCTTCACATATGGGCTTCAGTAAGTATGACGATTGGTTTAATATATTTTTAATTACGCTGCGTACTACTCACAATAGGGCAGCTACATACCGACACGAATGTACATCATCCAAACGCAAACCCTAGAAAGTTTTATGATGAACAGATCGCGCAGAACCTGGAATGTATGAACGACCTCTGGGGGCCCGTTTCAAGACCGAGTGGAGGAGAAAATGCTGATGAAATTGTCGCACTGAAGGCTCCGAAGCGACCCAAAATGAGTCGGAGGCGTAATGTGAATGAACCTGTCTCTGGACGGAATAAAGTTAGCTCAAAGTACGATGAACATAGCTGACGGGAGGCAACTGCTGTAGTGATACCCTGAGACACGGTCCTTTCAAAGTCGAAATTCGAGCCTACACCGAGTCATCACAACTCACAACAGTGGTGGTAGAGTAGAGACATGTGGTAGCCGCTGATGCTCGTGATAACCTGCACCAATGAGACCAAAGCTTCAGTCACCTTGCTTCCAAGTGTTGACGTTCTCGAGTCTGAGGTGCTGTTATGAGCATCACAATCAGATTCAGTCAGCTGCGACAAACGGCGCATGAATGTCGGTGACCTGAGTGAGGAACTGAACTCAAGAAATTGATTGAGGAATAACAAACGCACCGATGTTCCCTCAAGATGTTTCCCGCATCGATTTCTGATGATAACGACGAGACTACACAATGCCGGTAGTAGCTCGTGCAACCGTCAAGCAAAACAAAACTGAAACCTCTCCAGTCGCTGGGTGATGCGGCGGTCGAAGGGGGGGGATTACATCCTCGGAATTGATGAGTGAGCTGGTTGAAACACACGGAAGGAAGGAAGGAAGGAAGGAAGAAAGGAAGGAAGGAGGAAAGTCTTGGTAATCCTATACTCGCCGACGTCGGATTCGGTGAGCGTTCCAATGTTTCCGGGTCGCATGTGGCATGGGATGCGGCGAACCACACATGCGTCGGAGACTTTCGGGCGTCTACGATAGCCGTCGATGGATAATTTTACCTTCCGATTGCCCAAACTTCTTCTTGGAACTTGTTGACCTCTTTGTGAGCTGCTTTTCGATTCTCTTGTGGGCCTACGATAGATTGACCAGCTATTGTACGGTATGCGTTGAGTTTCGAGGGGTGAAGTATCGTCCATCGGGAGCGAGGAGAGTCATCAAAAGGATGAATTCTTCCTATGAGAGCCGTGAGATATATGTTCGAAAAGAATCGAATGGTTTGTGCTGGGGGGGATCGAGCCCGATCGAGCCTGTCGACGGTGGTGGTGGTCGACAGGCCTGGTGAGTGACGGCAACGGTTTATTCGGTCCGTGCGAAGGCCTGTTAGGACCCATTCTCACGTACAAGGAACCACCCCAAATAGGGTTTCGGCACCTGTCACAAGTGCTGCCTAAGGTGGAGAAACTCGATTGGTCCATGAGAGTCAGGTGGCCGAGCAATCGTACAACGTGACGTTCAGCTGCTTTCTCGATTTGGCTTAGGCACTAACAGCACGACGCCACAATCAGTGCGTGTTCTGTCCACGTTCAGGATATTTCGAATAGTTCTATACCAATTATCTCTCGTGGCTATGTTCTTTCTTCGGACGAATCATTCTGTCACCCAATACACCACTCTGTAAGTCTCCATATCTGTGCAAAGTCATTCTATATAGAACCGGTGTTGATCGCTGGATAGAAATTGGAAGTTCCTCCCGAGCTTGGCCTCTCCTGCGGCATTGATGATCGATGTCAAAGATTCATGAACTACAGCTCCAAACTCGATACTTTGTATCGCCATTCGTGTACCTAAGTCTCTTTCTACCTGATTACATTGCTACTAATTTCAACTCTCTGCCGAACTTCCAGGTTCGCCACTTCGCCGAGTACGTTCTCACAAAAACGTGTATCGGGAATGCATCATCGGCGATCCCGCATGCTATAATGGCTTGTTGGATGTCGAACTGTTAGCGATCATCGCAATGTTACATTTGGGAACAAGGTTTACTTTGCATGGCTCCATTCTGACCGATCGATCTTTGGGTGATTCTGCTTCAATCCAATTTTCCCTGTGAGCAATCAGTTCCCCCGTCGTGATAAACGAGTACTCTCATAGTGACCAGGCAGAAACGTAACTCACGTTTCAGTCTCGGTACACGGCCTGAATTGTCGCCTGGATCTCAAATCAACACAGGACACTGGATAGGTAGGCCTGGTTTCAGTGGGAATAGAGCTTTGATTATCATTCCACGCGCCCATTGAGAGCGTTCACTCGGGAATCGGTGCATCAGTCGACCGGAATGCGTGGGTGAGAGTCAAAGACATGTGTTCTGATCTATCAAACGCTCGATTGATCCCAATGATTCACACAACATAAGAGTTTACGTGTAGGCAACGAGGCTGAGAAGCGGACGGTCACATATATGTGCGACGTCGTGGCCTTGCTTCTCAGTCCCTTTCCCCCTTAGCCTCCATCACTCAACAATGGCTTCCAGCTTCTTTGCAGGTGCCTCAAATACGAAAATTGGTCCCGGGAGTAGCTTCCAAAATGTCGAAGGGGATGTCCACCACCACTACGATGCGACCTACCAAGAGGAAGAGGAGAATCGAGTCATGGTACGTCCCGAACCCTTTAATGGATGAATTGACTCAAAACGTGCATTTTTCAGCCTAGACAAAAACGGTATAGGGAGGTTTTTGAGGGTGATGTTCTAGTTGGAAAGCAAACTTGGTCGCAGGAGACGGAGGTTGTGATCAGGGAGAGGGAACCTCTGACAGACAGCGTGTCATTTCGGGACAGTGGAGAAACAAGAATCGCAGTGGTGAAGAGGTTTCACACCGCCACACTATATCCACACAATTACATGGTTACAGTGATGACTTTCGAGCCAAAAGAAAAGAGGGATAGGGAAACTACACGTCTGGTGAGTAGAATCTTGACTAGCTATTGAACATTGGAATGACATTCAGTTCTTTAGCTGTGGGAAGAGCTCTATAAGGCCCTTTCTGCTCACAGGTAAGACCCAAGTTGGTTCAGGTGGGTTTGTCACCTCAAAAGGCAAGCCTAGGACACGGCAAGTTGTTCAGATGTTGGGATTGATGACGGCAGAGATGCCGACTTTCATCTTGCATGAAGGTGCAAAGGCTCTTGTAACTGGGCTAGTACTTTGGGCTCACATCTCGAGGTTCCCAGAATTAGTGAATGGAGACGAGTTTGCATATCGATATATCCACACACAGCGCCTTGTGTTTGACTACCTTTTCTATACCAGTGTAAGTATTTTGACCTGTGTCCAAACATCTCTAAAAGTGCCTTCAGGAAGTCGCAATATCCACGCTCCGTGCCGACAAATCACTAAGGATTCCGGTGGGTTGGCTATTCCGAGTTTTGGCGAGCTAAAAATAGCACAACAGGTTTCGTCATGGTGGGCCGATTGGACATTCAATCTTAAAACACGGACTTGGCACTACGATGCCTCCACCTCCATCGATCAACTAGATGAAGACTACTTCTCCTCCTACGCACCCACCCCACTTCCTGAAGGGCCTCTTCCCCAACTTGATGCCGAGTTGATCACCACCTACTTCGAGAATGCTTTCGGTGACTTTGTGTACCTGATTGCGTCATTGAGGAGAAGAACGCGACTAGACCTGTCAGATTATGCGCAATACGGCCGGTTGACATTCGGAGCTGTCGTCAACCACTGGGAACGTGAAATTCTTGCCCACTTCCCTTCCAGTCCACGTCCCGAGTGGTGTTTCGAGAATCGGAGCCATAACATCGACGTCGGTTATTCCGAAAAAGGTGGGCATGTGTTCTATTCATCCCCTCCACTTCTAACCCAACTAGTCCCTTCACGCGTTGACTTTCAATTCCATGATACCCACAACACCCGACTCAACCTATACTTCTCGTTGCGCCTTCCATTGGAGGACCAAAGTCGACTCCGCGCCGCATATCTTTGCCAGTCCGATAAGGATAGCAACTTGTCAACATGTACGTGCCCCACAAATCTTCGTCCTCATTGGGATATTCACGTTCCTCTGAAACCATTCTCCAGATCTCATTGATGAAGTCGGATTTTCCATCGCTGGCAATTTTTTACGTGGTATCAAACCCTGTCCCGCACCCGCGTACCTCTTTGTTCCCCTCCTACACGTCAAGTACATTGACGGAATGTACTATATCCCTCATCCCCTCCCTGACCCGCTATTCTACTGGTCATGGGATCCAAAAGGAAAGACCGTGATCTCAGAGAAGGATTGGGAACAACACGGAATACCTGAGCTGGAGGTTGAGACATGTGCTGGAACATTTTGGGATCCTGATGAATATGAATTGGTCGAAAATCACTTGCGCAAGAAACATTATGAGGTTGATGGGAAGCAATATGCTCAAGATCACGGGTATCCCGAGTTGATATGGGGTACGTGCTGTCCCCTCTCTGTGACTTGTTGAATATAGTTTAGTTTTTGGTTCAGGTGATCCCCATGCTCGAACGATCATAGAGCTAGAGGACACAGACAGCGACGAAGACTTGGAAAACTCGAATCAGCATGGGGACTCGGAGGAGCTGGATGAATCTTGCTCTTCAATTTCTCAGCCAGCATACCCGTCAACCTCCTTATTTGTGGATCTACCTGTGGAACATGCGTTGGCCTGCACGGGAGAACAAGGTACGTGTGCTCTATACTTTTCACATGTGTACCCTGGTCAATGTTTGAACTCGAGTTTTAGATACTCGTCATGAAACCACCGTGCAAAACTCTGTGGAAGAGACACGCCGCATCAGAGGACAACATTCCACAGTGCAGGAAACCAGATGTCAATCAAATACATCAAAGGATGCTAATGCTACTCAGAGACTTACCCCGTCTGGACGGTTAGCTTCACTTCCACACACTCACACCCATTATCTCACCAACCTTTCTCAGCTCTCTGACCTCCGTGTCCAACTTGGCATATAAGCAACCCAAATCATCCGAGCAGGAAACCACCAGAGAAACGGTTGACTCTCGTGGTGATATCTCTACACGACCGACACGGTAAATATCGTTCCCTATTTCAAATAGACTCTATTGAACTTCTCGACCAGTTCTCAGACACCGAGAGAAGCGATTGCTGGGTTCAACGCACAAACCCAACGTTCATGTCGAGAGTCTGAATGGAAGACAATGGGGTCACTCGGAGAAAAGACTCCCGGGGTTGGCGCAAGGCAACACGTTCAAGACCATGGCTATTCGGAGTTAAGATTCAGTGCGTACCAGTCATCTCGAGCTCAGAGCTCGTCTCAATACTTGTGTTAGGTGTCCCTCACAACGGAGAAATGGAGGAGCTGGACGACCCAGATGGCGCATATTGGTCTACTGAATCAGGAATAGAGAATGAGCCGGACAATGCAGGCCCATCACCGTCAACATTCTCAGTAGTCGATGCAACCCGCGATTGCGAAGGGACAACACGGTTACATTTGGAGGAAAAGGAGAGTTCAACTGCCACGTATTTGGCCCAATTCCTTGAGTTTGAAACGGATAACACCGGTACAAGTACACGTTTGAATTTCATCCTTGCTTGATTCTGACCGAATAGCCGTTTTGCAGCCAATGCGGCCTCACAGCGGGATCGGTACAAAACAATGGCTTCCGTGAGCCCAACCGGCACAGATCGATGGGATTTCCTTGTAGATGAAGATTTGTAAATTGTCTATAGTAGCTTTCATTCTCCCGGGTCCGAAATCTTGTCTATATTGCTTGTTACGTTGCGACTCCCTCTGTTTCCCTTTTTCATCTGAAACACGACATGCATCTAGCTCATGGATTATAGCCCGATGATTTCCTCTGTAATTCCTGTTCTGCGTTGACGAACCCTGACAGAATTTATACGACTGATACTTTTATATCGATTTCGACCCGACAAATTTAAAGTGACCGTATTGGAAGAGCCTTAGCTCAAGTTCACGCATCAAGACGAGAAAGTCTGACCAGATCGGGGAGAAAGACAGAGGTCAAGGCGAACACCCTCCACCGAGAGTGTCCAGAGTTACTAACCGTGAAGTAGCGGGGTAATATCCCGATTTTCGTGATAACAAATGATTAGAATAGCAATCTTTGAATCCCCGGAGACATCAAAACAATCAAATAAACCGCCGTGAGCTAGAAAAGGAATCAATAAATTGGGGAACCTGCTAAGTACAATTGAGCAACACTAATATCTCACGGGGGAAGCGATAAGAGGAACCTACACCCAAGGGATTAATAATCGGGCGACTTACTTTCAGCATTCGAGCGACCCGTCCCCTGGTCTTGATCCTTCTCGTAGCTATAAACCGACCGAAATGGCGAGTGTGGGCCAAAGAGTACTCAAATAACTCGGAGGTACGCGCTCTGAAGGCAACAGAATGATTTCCGAGAATCATAGGTACTATCTACAGTCAGGGGTTAGGAGACTGCGAACAGAGTGAGAGATGTGTCGAGTTTCGATATGATCTTGCTCTCCTTGGTCGGATTTCTAATAGCGGCGAGGGGGTTACAAACGGTTATTCTCTTTTAGGACTCTGAAGTAGTTTATTATGTGAACACTTGCCGTTTCAAGTCGTCGACTTGGCGTTCAGGAGGAGAACAATGATCCGCAAACCAACGGGCCAATCTACATGACCGGTAGCTTAATCCTCGACGCCAACAGACTTTAAGTCTCGAGGTCACTCTCTGACGAGCAATGATGAGTCCGAGCTGCATTCACTGGCTGAAAAGTTAATCTCTCAGGTAATACGTAGTCAATTAAATAACCATGACGCTCTGCCTCAAATCTATGAGCAAAGTCGCCAAGCAGCAGGCGTACTTTAGGTGTAAATGATTATATTCCGCCTCATCAGGATGACTTTTCACGATGATTTCAGAGGACGTGTGGTGTAAGTCACTTGTTTCTGCCGGTAAGGCCTGACGATGACCATAGACGTTGTATAAAGTGGAGCCCAGAACGCTGATCGTCTGAACCGTATCTTTGGGATCCCTACAGTCGGTCAGATAAAAAAAACTGAAGGTTTTTGTGTATGGCACGGGTACAAATATTGAGGTTAAAAAAGAATTGCTCGCCAATCACGGGTTTCTTAACCTTCGCAACGGCTTGAGTTATGGCTCAATCTGATGCTCAACATCGGATATCGGCGAGCGACAGTTGGTGGCGTCCCGTTGAAGTGAGAGCCCCAAGAATGAGAATGTTACGTTTAATACATTAACCAGTGGCGAAGATGTCCTCGATAGTCCCACCTCGCTCAACCGCGGTCGCAAAGCCACATTCCATCTTCGACAACTTGACGTGCGCCGAATACTTTTCATCCACCTCCGGAGCTGCTCAACCGCTAGTTTTTTGGGTGTTTTTCAACAATCTTTCTTGAGTAGGATTCGCAGTGGAGAGTGCCTGAGTAGCATTTGCCTTGAGGAAAAGATTCGAGACAGAGGAATTGGCTCAAGTGGCTCCACCGGAGATTCATACGAAACACCAAGGAGATTCGGGAAGCACGAGCGAGGGTCGAGGTACGTGTTTTCAATCTCATTTTTGCGTCGCTAGAATACTGATCAAGATCAATCAAAAGCCTCGTCGTCGTTTCTGGTGTCCAGATACTCAATCCGTTGAGATAGTCGTCTATGAGGGGGTATCGCATCATTCCTTAACCAGGCTCTAGGTACTTTTGTTCGGTGTTGGTTCTTCGCAGCACTGACCACCCGTGTCCCTGTTGGTGAAGTGGAGATAACACGGATGCAGCACAAAACGCGCCTGGCCCATACCGCTATAGGGCTTCACCATTGCCGGATTGGCCGCCCCTATCCTCGTTGCTCTCCAGTACGAGTCCGTCATCCCTGTCTTCCACCATCATGATCGTTCTCAAGTCCTTCGGATCCATACTCTCTATTTTGTTTGGTCAGAAGAAACACTGACTGCTTTCCACTCTCTCAGGCATGCTGATCTCCCCAATCTTGTTTGGTTGCTCATCAATCTGAGCTTTGCCTGTACAGCCTACAGGATGCGCATTACGCATCCAAAATATCAATCACGCTTGATTGCAAGCCGTTTATCAGAGGATACAATGTACCATTGAAACAGTCTAGTCGGCAATAGGAGAGTTGTGCGTGTCCTTTGGCTTTCTCATCGTCTTGCTCTAATACGCTCCGTCGCTAGGTTACTCCTCGAAGCCTCTCACACCTATAGTGTATGAAATCGTTCCCTCCTCATTACTCAAGAGCTCCCAGTCCGTTCTTTCCACTCGGTTACGTTCCTGTCGCGAGTGAAACAGATACACATCTCACACTCAACCACCATGTGGATCTTTGTTGGTTCCGTCGCTGGGTCTCACCTCACGCTGCCATATGGCTCATATACATGATTATGTCTATCAAAGACTGTCAAACACACCTGTTTGACGAAGAGAACCAGGCTCGAAGATCAACGTATAAACTCGGGCAATCCGGTGCTTACCGATGGACTGAGGTATGTTTCTCAGATCGCTTTCAATCGCTCGGGCTTACCTGCTACTTTGCCGGCTGTCACTCGACCCCGCAAACTGGACGTACCGCCTCATGAAAAAGAGAACGCTCAACGGAGACATTATGATTGGGAATGGAATGAAGGTGCGTGTTCTCTTACTCTCTTTCAAGAGGTCGTCCTTATATGCTTCATTGCCAGGTCAATGCTCGACACCCCCTCTCGTCATAGCCAACAACTACCGAGAAGCCCAAGCCCGTTCGATATTGTGGCCTTGTCAATCTTCAAGAACCCCCAATCGGCGATTTACTCCAGATACACGGTGTTTATCTACCAACTAGTCGCGAGCACGGCTTCAGCATACTCCAAGTATGGCTGTTATCTGGAGGCGTAGGTTGCTCTAGATGCCTCAGTGCGTTTTTCTTGTGATCGGACCCTCTTTTCAAAATTCAAGTTTGCCGGTGTTTCAAGAGATACTGATGTTAGTACACGAAGTCAGCGTGTATTTGATACTGAGAACGCGCTAAGGACCAAAAAACCTACAAAGCAGATTTCCTAGCTGACACTCATCTTTCATCTTGATTTACGAGTACGGGTCTGCAATCAACAACAAGAATGTCAAGTAGCCCTTCGGCCAAACTACAAGCGCTAGGTCGAACCATCTGTATGTGAAATAACTGAGATCTTTAGCGAGTGGTGAATTGAAACAAGTGGGCCATTGGGAAAATAGTCAAAGGGTGCACGTGGCTTTGGCGACGGCTCGTCTGAAGTTGCCCTGAGCCTGAGATAGCTCCACAAGAACCTCGTCCATCGCCACTCTCGAAATTAGGTACTTACTTTATCTCCCATTCAACGGTTCCGGATGTATACTGATCTTAGGCTATGTGACCAGTAACAATGTCTGATGATTCATCCCACTCACTTTTTGTCCTGGTCCAATCTTGGCGTGTAGTACCTCTGTGACAGCTCAAAAGTCGAAACTCGGTACAGACGGTGGTAGCCGGTGTCCTGGCTACACAAAAGTCGCGAGCGTTTGTACCTTGAATTCATATTTTCGAAGTGATTGATCTCTCTATCCCCTGCTTGTGGTAGACTTGATTCCCTGTCGTGTTATGCTGAGGGTGTTGGCGAGGCGTACTAGTGCGTTGGATATGGGTGCCCGGTTAATGAGCTTGATAGCTACAGAACGCGACCGACAATGGACCAAAAATTAGGAAATGTATAATAGATCCTGACTACATCTATTCGTCGCCTTCTCTTCGATGGGTTGATGATCACAGTTTGCTCTGGGCTATCTCATACAAGGAAAAGTGCTGTGGGGCAGAGAAGTTTCATTGGTGTTCGACGGTCAGATGGTTAAGCCGCTGTGAGTTTATATATATCCTCAATCTAGTTCGGATACTACCCAGAATAGCGTCACGATTGAGGTGTGTTCAGCTTCGGGATGTCCCCGTTGGTCGATTAGCAACATCTTTTGTGGCCGTTGACTTTTCTTGAAATGAAATGGCGTCTCCCTTGATGGGCCATTTCGTGAGTCTCTTTACGCGTGTAAAGTCACGTTTATTTCAGCGGTGCTGATATTTCAGTGGAAATGGGACTTTCTCTCGGAACTTCCTCCCAATTCCCAGTGTTTCTTGCCAAACCGAATCTCAGCAACTAATACTTCGTCTCGTAACCTAGTAGAGGGCTAAGTTGGTTTGTTTATTTCTCGATTACAATGCTAGTGCCCTGTTTATCTACCATAATTCGTGCTTCGAACGGATGCTCATAAAACGCGTATCGGGATGGTGATATCGGCGATGCTGTTGAACAGTGGAGCATCAACAATCATCGTAATGCGCCCGAGAGCTATGATCAGAATATAAAAAGGTTTACCCCGCATACTTCCGTTCTGATCGATTCCTTGAGCAGCAATGCTGCTTTGATATCACGTTCATTGTGAGTAGTCAGTTGCCCGTCGTGGTATTCGACTTCTCACTCTTTCAGTGTAATGTCTGAGTCTTCGCTCGAGAACTCAACCGACACAGAACATTGAATGAGCGCTCGTTCACGGGACTTAATGCGCAATAATCACTTTGCATGCATTGAATCCTTCCACTACATATCACGCTTCTATTAGGGCCTGATTAAGGAACGGGCGGCTGACCGGAACATAGGTACGAGGGTCAAAGGCATGTGTTCTGACTCGTCAAACCTTCGATTGACAGACTGATGGTTTCGTTCATCGTGTTCGCCGCGCGACAGGAAAACAACAGAGGGAACTCTCACATTTGTGTCTACTGTTCAGAACCTCTCCGGTATGTGTATTGCGCGGGGATAAGGTAAGCTAATTCTTGCCGGGCGGTCCTTGTAGCATAAATCAGCGATTGATCAATCTCTCATTCGCCAGTCCGACCAATGATCTTTCAAAAGAAGTATCTGATTCGTGAATCAAGGTTCATGGGCGCTATCAAGCAGGACCACGCATAGGCAACGAGGCTAAGAAGCGCACAGTCACATATACAGACGGCGTTGTGAACTGCCCTCTTACTTGCTTTCCCTTTCCTACCTCTCTCACTCGACTATGACATCCAGCTTTTTCTCACGTGCCAGACATACGAGAATCGGTCACAATAGTGTGCTTCAACATGTCGAAGGAGATGTTTATCAAAACTATATCAGTTGCGCAACCTGCCCGGAGGAAGAGGAGAATCGAGTCATGGTACGCATTGAATCTCCCAATTGATAGACTGGCGTGAAACACTTGTCTTTCAGCCGAAACAAAAGCAGTATAGGGAGATTTTCGAGGGTGACATCTTTCTTCAAAAGCTGACCTGGTCACAAGAGATGAAGGTGGCGATCAGAGAGCCCCGGGTAGAACGTGAAATGCCTTGGAATGGTGAAGAAGCAAGAGTCATAGTTATCAAGAAGTTTCATGCTGCCACAATATACCCGCACAATAACACAGCAACTGTTGTGACTTTCGAGCCAAAGGAGAAGATGGACACAAACACTACACGCCTGGTGAGTGCGGGCCGAGATATCTATCGAGAAGAGAATTAATATGACGCGCTTTAGCTTTGGCAACATTTCTATGAAGCATATTCGGCACACAGGTGGGTTTGGTGCGTACTAGGTATCTAGGTTTGATGTTCCAATGGTGGTATCTAGGTCATCCCGGCTTGTTCAAATGTTGGGATTGATGAGGGCAGAGATGCCAACTTTTATCCTGTATGAAGGTGGGAAGGGTTTCGTGGCGTGGTTTGTTGTAAAAGCTGACTATTCGAGGTTGCCAGATTTGGTCAACGGAGGAGAGTTGACGAGTCGATATGCCTACACACACTACCTTGTGTTTGATCATCTTTTCTGTACGCATGTGAGTGCTTCGACCTGCATCAAAACACTTCTGAGAGCGCCTTTAGTGTCTCGCAATATCCGCGCTCCGTGCCGACAAATCACTGAGGATTCCGGTGAGTGGCCAATTTGAGTCTTGGCAAGCTAAAAATAGCACAACAGGTTTCGTGGAGGTGGGAGGATTGGACGTTCAATCTCAGAACACAGTCTTGGCACTATGATGCCTCCGCCTCCATCGAACAGCCAGATGAAGACTACTACCGCTTCACACCAGCGCCACTTCCTGAAGGGCCTCTTCCCAAACTTGATGCCGAGTCTATCACCACCTACTTCGAGAATACTTTCGGTGACTTTGTGTACCTGATTGCGTCGTTGGGGGGAACAACGCAACTATACCTGTCAGATTATGCGCAATACGGCCGATTGACATTCGGAGCTGTCTTCGACGACTGGGAAAGTGAAATTCTTGCCCACTTCCCTTCCACTCCACGTTCCGAGTGGCGCTTTGAGAATCGTAGTCACAATGTTAATGTTGGTTATTCCGAGAAAGGTATGCCTGATTTCTATCCATTCCCTCCTCTTCTAACCCGACTAGTCCCTTCACGCGTCGACTTTCAATTCCACAATACCCAAAACACCCGACTCAACCTATACTTCTCGTCGCGCCTTCCGTTGGAGGACAGAAGTCGACTCCGCACTGCATACCTTTGCCAGTCCGATAAGCACAGCGACGAATTGACATGTACGTGCCCCGTCGATCTTCGACCTCATTGACATATTCACTTCCCTCTGATACCATTCTCCAGATTTCATTGATGAAATTGGATTTTCCGTCACTGGCAGTTTCTCACGTGGTCTCAAAACCTGTTCCGCACCCGTGTACCTCTTTGTTCCCCCCCTACACGTCGAGTACATCGACGGAATGTACTGTATACCTCATCCCCTCCCTGACCCGCTATTCTACTGGTCATGGGATCCAAAAGGAAAGACCGTGATCTCAGAGATAGATTGGGAGCAGTCTGGAATACCTCAGCTGGAGGTTGAGACGTGGGTTGGGTCATATTGGGTTGATGAGGAATATAGATTGATCAAGAGTCACTTGCACACCAAAAACTATGACATTGATGGGAAGCAATACGCTCAAGATCACGGGTATCCCGAGTTGATATGGGGTACGTACTGTCCAATTTCTGTAATTTGTCGAACATAATTTAGTTTTTGGTTCAGGTGATCCCCATGCTCGAAGGATCGTGGAGCTAAAGGACACGGACAGCGATGAAGACTTCGAAGACTTCAGTCAGCACGGGGACTCGGAGGAACTGGATGGATCTTGCTGTTCAACTTCTCAGTCAGCATACTCGTCAACCTCCTTATTCGTGGATCTACCTGTGGAACGTGCGTTGGCTCACGCGGGAGAACAATGTATTTGTGCCCTATACTTGTCACATGTGTACCCTGGTTGACGTTTGAACTCGAGTTTTAAATAGTCGCCATGAAACCAACACGGACAAATCTGTGGAAGAGACACGCCGTGTCAGAGGACAACATTTTGCAGTGCAGGACACCAAATGTCAACCAGATTCATCGAAACCTATTGCCCAGAAACAAACGCCGCTTAGACAGTGAGCTTCACTTTCTATTGTTCATATCCACCATTTTCACCGGTGTTTCCCAGCTCCCCGACCTACGTGTCTTACACGGCGACCAAGCGAGCTAAACAGTCACAGGCGACTACACCAGCAAAGATGGATGCGCGTGATAATATCTCTGCACGCACAGCAAGGTAACTCTCTTCTTCTAGCCTACATTCGGTATTTAAATCATGCGAGTAGGCCCCCGGCTCAGGGAATGGCAGCCGCCATATCAAACTCACAAAAACAACCGAAAAGAGCCGCGCAGAAATCTCCCGGAACAAAGACCACTGGGGTAGGTGCCGGTCAAACATCTACCCCAGCTCGGCGGTATGAACCAATTTCTCAAATCGCTGGTACATATCATCCAACGAGTCGTTTAAGTACCCAAACGGCGGGTAGGGTCGTCATCACGCCGAGCAAATCGACGAAACAGCCCGAGCCGGAAGATCGAGAGGTTACTCCTGCGAAACCCAGCCCACCTCCTGCACGAACGACACGGTAAGTGTGAATTATCGCTCGCAAGTCTGTCATCTAATCCATCTGTACAGCACCCAAACAACTCGAACAAACGCGACTGTTAAGAAGGCTTGGAGATGAATGAATGGAGTGTTAAGGGAGGGAAAGCAACGGGTATGAGACCATCATCTCGTTGAGTATTGGATTGAAGTTGGTTATTTCGGTCGGTTTTTCCGACTACTGTATTATGGGCCATGCCCAGTTGATATCTAGTGCCTGTATCCGCTCGGCTCAATAAACATATAGAATGTTCGATGTTATATGCTCCGTGCAGAACTCTTGAGTAGCCAACGGTTGGGGAGATCCCCAGACTATAAATTCACATCCAGCGAGTTCCCTCTATGTTGTGCCCATGCTTTGCTCTCGATCAAGGTCATATGAAAATGTCGACGGCCGAACGAGGAAATCTTAAAAAAAGCAATACCTCCACTCTAGCTCGGTTTCTGGCCCAACTCGGGCGATCATCATCAGCGTAGGAGGAACCCTTTCAGTCTCGGGCATACGGAAAATTTAAACGAGGAAAATGCTCTACAACTGGCATGAATCGACAATATAGTTTGCATTCGTTGATGATTGCAAGAGAGGACTTTTGATCCAGTCTAGTGTTACATCAACGGATGGAGATGTTAGTATCCTGCATAACTCGAATAGGGCGGAAGACGCACCGTTCTACATAACCTGTAGCTTCATCTACCAAAAAACCGCGAACGTCACTAAACTCTCAGAGTCATAGCAGAGCTTTACAGCAAAATTGAAGGACGAGTCTGAGTAGCATACGACATTTACGAAAGATAAAATCCACAGTTGAGAAAACTATCTTGGTGTACTGTCCTGAGCTACGCTGAATTCGTCTTAGTCCAGGTACGCAGTTGATTCGAGTGGCAAATGGTCACGACCATGACTGTCTGCCTCAGGTACACAAACAGAGGCTCAAGTCAACGTGAAGATCGTATATAGGAACTGAAAACAGCCTACCTTCATATTCTATCCCGTCAGAGCCCCGTTCGTAATTTAGCAAGCGATAGAATAGAATCGCTCCCCTGCAATAAAGCACACATTCAACCTACATTTGCGTCATTGAGAACGGATGTCTCAATCATGATGACCACCCGAGTCTCGAGGTTCAATTGCTAAACATCAAGATTTACCCGTTGATCATAGCAGGGGCGTGCAGCTTACCCGTGAAAGTGAGAGCTTCAGCAGCAAGAACGGCGACGGAGGCTAGCAGTATAGTCGAGGTGGGAGGTTGATGACAATGTTTGCACAGCATGGGCACGCAAACCAGAATTTTATAGATACGAGGCCTCCGCACCACAGGCTTGTTGTTACTTGCTGCTGTTGAGGTCGGAAAGCTTGATGCGGTATGTCTGGGAGTATGTACCACGTCCCACACTGTACCGAGAGAATACCTCGCAGGGCCCAAAAGCCGAAATCAGTACTGTAATTCTGGGCCTATCAATGTGAGTCCTCTTATTACCACAGTTTGTACCACAGACGACCAGATTGATTGTTTTAGGGGGTCCAAAGTGGGAATGCACAGTCGCAAACGAAGAAAGATACATATCCGCCAGGAAGCCCTGAAGAGGAATCTTCGGGATAGTCATGGCGGTCTGGAATCAAGAACAAAAACTGAGCGCCGGTCCGGCGCGGAACCGGTGGCAAGCAAGATCTTGTCAAACAAAGCGCAAACAACTCATCAGACGCGCTTTGCTTCATCACCGCCATGGTCTCGCATTTTTCTCGTCTTTGTGCCAATGCACACCGCCAATGCGTCTTCCTGCTCATAACAGGGCTTCCTAACAAAGTAATACACCCATTCCGTGCCATATGGTAAGTTTTACCTCATTCATCCCAACCCGGATTGTGTTTACTGAATTTCTCGCTGCGTAACTGGTGCAGACTGGACGACATATCCTCTCCGAAAGGGATATGAACGAGTTTTACCCACTTTCTGGACTTGTATACCATTACCGTTGACGCCTACTCTGCCTTCCGTTCATGAATTCACGTTGGATCTGATCCGGATGTTCGTCCTTTAGGGAGGCAATTGATAAGATCCTGCATTTCTGGTCTGCTAGAACTTGCGCTATGCATGGAAAAGGTACGAAGCCTTGCACCTACAATTTATTTCGTTACACTGATGCTTCGAATGCCGTCCTTCCGAACCCCGCTCACGACAGAGATCACACATGGATTATCAAGACGCAAATGAGAGATGGAATACGGCGGTCATTCAAGTTGACCAGGAAAACATTCCTGGTCGGCATCTAGTGACAGAACATGTGCTGTGAGGGTCTCAACTGCCGCTCTGGTACGAGATGAACTTTTTACACTGCTCAATATCATGGCTAACATCTCTTCTCGATTCACTAGACGCTGCTGCAAACATCCCCAACCTCAACCATTCTTTGAATGGATGTCAGCACCCCCTACCTTCTCTCCATATCCTTGGAAAGGGCCCTTCTGAACCCGTGTCAATTTTGCTACATGGCATCACTACGTTGCGTCCAAGCCTACGGTTTCATGGGTTCTGCAGCTTCACATCGCCGGCGAATCCAGGTCGTTACCTCCACCAGCGGAACAAAAATCTTGGGTGGGAGTGTCTTTCATGTCCGTGTCGCCCATTCTGGGGGCACAGATCGCCCACGACTTTCCAGTGCCGTCCTCTACTCCCGGCTCCGTTCACGATTCACGTCCTCAAAGCTTGTCAGTTGGAATAGATCAATGGCCATGAACTGTTAGGGTCTCTAGGTGGAGAAGACGCTCGATGGTTAACTCGAAGTAGGCAGAGAACGGTGGATGACGGAGGAGGCAAAGGTGTATGCCTGATTATCGGTGCGTTGACCGAAACTTCCTTAGCTTCTCTCTTGTACATACGAGCAACCTTCCTTTACCAGGCTCCAGTGCTACGAGACGAGGAGATAGTTCATATCCTGCACAAGACCGGACTACTCTACCCCGTCGCTCCTATTGGTAGCATCGAGGTTGCGGTGAAAATGTCCAGGGCATATTCATCACCCTCTTGCTTGTTCTCTTGCGCAGACCTTGCAGCTTCCAGCTGGTTGGGTCGGTGAACGTTTGTCCTTGGTCTTGCTCAAGCTGGCCACCCTCGCCCAAGGATCAGGATATATGCTGGATTGATGATCCGCTGGGGCTTCAAGTTTTTATGGTACGCAATACTGCTCATATGCTCCATCTCTGTTGCTGATAAATGGCTTTCGTCCTCGACTAGGCGACTGAAGGACATTCAAAAGGGTCAGCGATGTACTTCACGGTCTTCGAAGCTCATCGTTTGCGGTTCGTGGCGCCACAACCTATTTCTAGGCCGAGAAAGATACACATAGTATATCATACCCTATTGGCCAGCAATCGTGATGATGAGAAGAGTCGTGCTGATATTTATCCGACCCTCGAGGTACGTCTCTTTTGGTTATATGTTCTGTCGGTGTCGTTAAAGGATGAACTTTTGGGCTCATTGAGTAGGTTTATCGAGCCGGTGATGACAATTCGAACGACCGTAACAAGAACCTCATCTTTCGCATTCTGTGTGGTCTAATAAGGATCATGGCAGACCGTGTAGATGAAGCCTCTCCTCTGATGCATGGCGATTGGCTCTGCACAATCTCGTCGACGATTTGGGTGCGTTTTGGCATCGCTTCCACCAACCTTATGTATTGCGACACTGACGGGCTTCGGCAGATTTGTTGTGACCCTCATCCGCGCGGGCGCGATGTTGAGAAGAGAGAATGTCAATACAGTAAGCTCATCCTGCCCCTATCCCCTTTGCTCGAGCGTTACTTATGTTTCTTCGTTGCCTGAACGGATTGGGGCTACCAGTATCTGAGGCTGATGAATGAGCAACCGTCATTGTAGTCCGATGCAGACCGTAGGCTCAGATAACAATACCACGTACTTATTATAGCGCAATCCAAGACCGTCTTATGCCTCGTTGTCTTTGTTTGGTTGCTCCGAAAGACGCGTTGTGTCAGGTGGCTTCTTCATGCCTGACGTTGTAACGGTGCAAAAGCTGAGCTGGAATGAACTTCCACCGGTACCATCATGTTCTCCGTACTCCCACTTTTCCAACGGTGTTCTACTAGCTTGATTCACCTCTTTCAGCATCTCGTTACATTGAACTACCGATTATCATCGCCAAACTTCGTTCGCCGAGGTTCTCAGGTATCCGAGTGAGTCAGAACTTCTCCAGACTCCGACTCAGCGATGTCAAAAGGACGAACGAAAACAACTTCTTGTGTCGTCGCAACTACTAGCTGACAAACTTGAATAGTCTAAACCTTGAAAGTGCATTCGCTTTGGAGCTGGGGGTGTTATCAAGAGCTTCTCATTCTGTCGACCGGCACCCCGTTTAGGCATCTTCAGAGAGATTTCACTTGGGAGAGGGGGATAACTCTCACAACGCTGGCTCGTAGCATCGAGTCCATGGAGCACGGTGCATTCAGTGTGTAGCTCACAATGGCTATCAATCACATCAGCTCGTATTTCCTTCATTCCCAGTTCATTTCGAGCTCTCTCGAAGGTGGTTACCATAAAAACTCACTCCAATACGGATGAAACTCAATCTCCCATCCCACGTCACATCAAGTTCCTCTAATTTTGTTGCTAGACAGGGAAGTACTCTTCTCATTCTTCAGAGAAAAACACCAGAGGAACAAACCCGCAGGTTACACGAACCGATCCACGGGTCTTCTTCTATCGTATACCTCTGCTACCACAGAGGAATAGATATTTATAACCCCGGAATATCGGGAAGCTCTAGGTTTGCTATTTCACTCTGCGGTTATAGCGTCTCATTGACCGAAGTTGTTGAACTTTTTAGCGAAATGGACTACTTGAATAAGGCTGGAAGTCACAAACATGAAGACGAGACACACGCCACTGTCCCCGTATCACGTTGGTCCTTCCAGGATTCGGGCATACAGCATTTCGCTCGCTATAACCCGAGCAGTAGCACAAACCTTCAGTTAAGACGCGGAAGACCAGCTCCAAAATAAGCAGCAATGACTATATAATCAATCGTAGTGTGCATGCCAATCCTTCCGCCATCGCCTAACTTGGCCGTCCTTATTGTGTTGTATTATCAACGACGCTCGCGGCTCGGTTCGGTACATCTCCATCTCCATCAATGCCGTTGAAAGATGTATCCTGGCCGGCGTTGCGAATGGATTCTCCCTGGTCCTCGGATGGGGCTATAAGTGGAGGAGACAACGAAACCTGGAAATTTTTGACGCAACTCTGACCCGAATGAGCTCACTGTGAGCGATATGGGCGGTAGCAGGACAATAAATTACGATCTGTTGCTCAAGATTGGTCCATATGCTGTATGCTTGATCACCTCACAAGCTGGACCGTTAACAGCACTCTCCCTACCTGGTCCTCTCTCCAATCCTTGCCGTCGTTCTCTGCCTTTGATAATTCATTCCGCCTCCGTACCGTGCGCCGAAACTTCTCCCAAATAACTTCCCATCTGCAAGCCACTACGGGGACCAAGAATTGGTTAGCCTATCTCTCCCCAATGCCATCAACGATGTATATGCAGCTTTTGGTGAAGGGGTCAAATCGCCGCAGCAAGTGTATGATGAGTCGGCGCCAGAACAAGTCCGTCGATCTCATTCTTCAAAGATTTAGATCTTTGCTCGGCACTAAGTGATCGTCTCATAAGAACACATTCATCTATGCTTCATTACGACGCTCTTGGGTGACAACGCGGTGCTTTCTAACGTCTTCATCCTCTCTAGTGGCATTGGGGCGGGATCTCACTAGTTCGAGTTTCGAAGGGACGGGGAGTGATAGGTATCTGTGATCCTATCTTTACTTCTTTGACCTCGCTGGCTCGTCGTCTCATTCTGCTGGGGTTTTCGCTCCGCAAAACGTTACTCCGTACCCCAGGCGCTCTTTCCTTCAAAATGTTGACTACCATAACTCTCGCAACGAGAAGGAGCTGTGGGGCAGAGAAACTCCATTGGTCCGTGAGTCAGGTGGCCGGGCGATCGTAGAACGTGACGCTGAGCTGTTTTCTCGATTTGGCTGAGGCACTAACAGCACGACGCCACAATCAGGGCGTGTTCTGCCCATGTTAGGATATTATAGTTTTAAAACAATTATCTCTCGTGGCTATGTTCTTCCCTTCGGACGAAGCATTCTCTATCCCAATACACCACTCTGTAAGTCTCCATATCTGTGCAAAGTCATTCTATATAATACCAGTGTTGATCGCGAGATAAAAGTGGGAAATTCCTCCCGAGCTTGGCTTCTCCTGTGGCATTGATGATCGATGTCAAATATTCACTGCAGCTCCAAAACTCGGTACTTTGTATTGCCATTTGTGGACCTAAGTCTACCTCTGCTACTAATTTTAATTCTCTGCCGCTCTTCCAGGTTCGCCGGTTCGCCGAGCACGTTCTCACAAAAAGGTGTATCGGGAATGTATCATCGGCGATCACGCATGCTATAATGGCTTGTTGGATGTCGAACCGTTAGCGATCATCGCAATGTTACATTTGGGAACAAGGTTTACTGTGCATGGCTCCATTCTGACCGATCGATCTTTGGGTTATTCTGCTTCAATCCAATTTTCCCTGTGAGCAATCAGGATAAACGAGTACTCTCATAGCGACCAGACAGAAACGTGACTCACGTTTCAGTCTCAGTACACGGCCTGAATCGTCGCTTGGATCTCAATTCAACACAGGACACTGGATAGGTAGGCCTGGTTTCAGTGGAAATAGAGCTTTGATTATCATTCCACACGCCCATTAAGAGCGTTCACCCGGAAATCGGTGCATCGGTCGACCGGAATGCGTGGGTGAGAGTCGAAGGCATGTGTTCTGATCTATCAAACGCTCGATTGATCCCAATGATGGTTTCATTCACACAATGTGTTCGCCGCGCGGCAGGAGAAATGTTTCGCAAAGGATTAAGGTAAGACGATCCTCATTGTTGCCTCAATCCTCATAAAATGTTTCTCTTAGCATGACTCGGTTTTTTGTTCAATTCTTTACTCGTCATTTCAATCGACAATCATCCAGAAAAAGTGTCCGATCATGGGTACTCAACGTTGTGGCGCTCAAGGGCGCTAAAAGAGTTCACGTGTAGGCAACGAGGCTGAGAAGCGGACGGTCACATATATGTGCGACGTCGTGGCCTTGCTTCTCAGTCCCTTTCCCCCTTAGCCTCCATCACTCAACAATGGCTTCCAGCTTCTTTGCAGGTGCCACAAATACGAAAATTGGTCCCGGGAGTAGCTTCCAAAATGTCGAAGGGGATGTCCACCACCACTACGATGCGACCTACCAAGAGGAAGAGGAGAATCGAGTCATGGTACGTCCCGAACCCTTTAATGGATGAGTTGACTCAAAACGTGCATTTTTCAGCCTAGACAAAAACGGTATAGGGAGGTTTTTGAGGGTGATGTTCTAGTTGGAAAGCAAACTTGGTCGCAGGAGATGGAGGTTGTGATCAGAGAGAGGGAACCTCTGACAGACAGCGTGTCATTTCGGGACAGTGGAGAAACAAGAATCGCAGTGGTGAAGAGGTTTCACACCGCCACACTATATCCACACAATTACATGGTTACAGTGATGACTTTCGAGCCAAAAGAAAAGAAGGATAGGGAAACTACACGTCTGGTGAGTAGAATCTTGACTAGCTATTGAACATTAGAATGATATCCGGTTTTGTAGTTGTGGGAAGTGCTCTATAAGGCTCTTTCTGCTCACAGGTAAGACCCAAGTTGGTTCAGGTGGGTTTGTCACCTCAAAAGGCAAGCCTAGGACACGACAAGTTGTTCAGATGTTGGGATTGATGACGGCAGAGATGCCGACTTTCATCTTGCATGAAGGTGCGAAGGCTCTTGTAACTGGGCTAGTACTTTGGGCTCACATCTCGAGGTTCCCAGAATTAGTGAATGGAGAGGAGTTTGTAGATCGATATTCCCACACACAGCGCCTTGTGTTTGAATACCTTTTCTATACCCAAGTAAGTACTTCAACCTGTGTCCAAACATCTCTAAAAGTGCCTTCAGACAGTCGCAATATCCACGCTCCGTGCCGACAAATCACTGAGGATTTCGGTGGGTTGGCTATTCCGAGTTTTGGCGAGCTAAAAATAGCACAACAGGTTTCGCCACGGTGGGTCGATTGGACATTCAATCTCAAAACACGGACTTGGCACTACGATGCCTCCACCTCCATCAAACAACTAAATGAAGACTACTTCTCCTACGCACCCACCCCACTTTCTGAAGGGCCTCTTCCCGAACTTGATGCCGAGTCGATCACCACCTACTTCGAGAATGCTTTCGGTGACTTTGTGTGCCTGATTGCGTCATTGGGGCAAATAACGCCACTATACCTGTCAGATTTTGCGCAATACGGCCTATTGACATTCGGAGCTGTCGTCACCCGTGAAATTGAAGCCCACTTCCCTTCCATTCCACGTCCCGAATGGTGTTTTGAGAAACGGAGCCACAACATCGACGTTGGTTATTCCGAGAAAGGTGGACATGTATTCTATTCATCCCCTCCACTTCTAACCCGACTAGTCCCTTCACGCGTTGACTTTACCTTCCATGATACCCACAACACCCGACTCAACCTATACCTCTCGTTGCGCCTTCCATTGGAGGACCGAAGTCGACTCCGCGCCGCATACCTTTGCCAGTCCAATAAGGATAGCGACTGGCGAACATGTACGTGCCCCACATATCTTTGTCCTCATTGGCATCTTCACGTCCCTCTGATATCATGTTCCAGGTTTCATCGATGAAATCGGATTTTCCATTGCTGGCGACTTCTCACGTGGTCTCAAAACCTGTCCCGCACCCGCGTACCTCTTCGTTCCACCCCTACACGTCGAGTACATCGACGGAATGTACTGTATACCCAATCCCCTTCCTGACCCGATATTCTACTGGTCATGGGATCCAGCAGGAAAGACCATGATTTCAAAGAAGGATTGGGAGCAGTCTGGAATACCTGAGCTGGAAGTTGAGATGTGGGTTGGATCAAGCTGGGAGTATCATGAATATGAAATGGTCAAGAGTCACTTGAACGCCAAAAACTATGACATTGACGGGAATCAATACGCTCGAGATCATGGGTATCCCGAGTTGATATGGGGTACGTGCTGTCCCCTCTCTGTGATTTGTCGGACATAGTTGAGTTTTTGGTTCAGGTGATCCCCATGCTCGAACGATCATGGAGCTAGAGGACACGGACAGCGATGAAGACTTGGAAAACTCGAATCAGCATGGGGACTCGGAGGAGCTGGATGAATCTTGCTCTTCAATTTTTCCGCCAGAATACCCGTCAACCTCCTCGGTCGTGGATCTACCTGTGGAACGTGCGTTGGCCTACACGGAAAAACAAGGTATGTGTGCTCTATACTTGTCACGTGCGTACCCTGGTTAACGTTTGAACTCGAGTTTTAGATACTCGTCATGAAACCAACGTGCAAAACTCTGTGGAAGAGACACGCCGCATCAGAGGACAACATTCCACAGTGCAGGAAACCAGATGTCAAACAATTACATCAAAGGATGCTCCTCAGAGACTTACCCCATTCAAGTGGTTAGCTTCATTTCCACGCACTCACACCCATTATCTCACCAACCTTTCCCAGCTCTCCGACCTCTGTGTCCAACTTGGCATATAAACAACCCAAACCATCTGAGCAGGGAACCACAAGGGAAACGGTTGACTCTCGTGGGGATACCTCTACACGACCGACACGGTAAATATCGTTCCCTATTTCAAATAGACTCTATTTAACTTCTCGACCAGTTCTCAGACACCGAGAGAAGCGATGGCTGGGTTCAACGCACAGACCCAACGTTCATCTCGAGAGTCTGAATAGAAGACGATGGGGTCACTCGGAGAAAGAACTCCCGGGGTTGGCGCAAGGCAATACGTTCAAGACCATGGCTATTCGGAGTTAAGATTCGGTGCGTACCAGCCATCTCGAGCTCAGAGCTCGTCTCAATACTTGTGTTAGGCGTCTCTCGCGAAGGAGAAATGGAGGAGCTGGACGACTCAGATGGCGCATATTGGTCTACTGAATCAGGAATAGAGAACAAGCCGGACGATGAAGGCCTATCACTGTCAACATTCTCAGGAGTCGATGCAACCCGTGATTGGGAAGGAACGACACGGTTACATGTGGAGGAAAAGGAGAGTTCAACTGCAACGTATTTGGCCCAATTCCTTGAGTTTGAAACGGATAGCACTGGTACGAGTCACCTTGACCTTTCATCCTTGCTCGAATCTGACCGAATAACCGTTTGCAGCCGACGCATCCTCACAGCGAAATCAGTACAAAACAATGGCTTCTGTGAGCCCGACCGTCGCAGATCAATGGGAATTCCTTGTGAATGAAGATTTGTAGACCGCTTGTAGTAGCTCTCATTCTCGCGGGTCCGAAATCTTGTCTATAAAGCTCATCTTAAGTTGCGACTCGTTCTGCTTCCCTTTTCGTTTGAAACACGACATACCACTAGTCCGTGGATTGTAGCTCGATGATACCCTCTATGAACTCTGTTCCGCATGGACGAATCTCGACAGGATCTGTTCGGCCAATGCTTCTGTATCAATCTTTACCCAACAAAGCGAAACAACCATACCGGGAGAGCTTTATCTCAAATCCATACACAGAGATGAGAAATAGACTGGCTAGATCGGGAGAAAGGACAGAAATCAAAGCGGGTACCCCTCCACCGAGATTGTCCAGAGTTACTGACCGTGAAGTAGGTACGGGGTGATATCCCGATTTTCGTGGTAACAAGTGATTGAAATAGAAATCTTTGGAGACATCAAACCATTCAAATAAACTGCCGTGAGTGAGGAAAGAGATCGATACATCGGGGAACCTGCTGAGTACAATTGAACAACACTAATATCTCACGGGGGAAGCGATAAGAGGAACCTACACCCAAGGGATTAACAATCGGGCGACTTACTTCCAACATTCGAGCGACCTGTTCCCTGGTCTTGAATCTTTTCGTAGCCATAAACCGACCGACATGGCGAGTGTGGGTCAAGGAGTGCTTAAATAACTCGGAGGTACGCGTTTTGAAGGCAACATATTCCGAGAGATATAGGCACTATCTACAGTCAGGGGTCGGCTGAACCGCCAGGAGACTATGAACAGAGTGAGCGATATGATCTTCCCTCCTTGGTCGGATTTTTAATAGCGGCGAGCGGGTTACAAACGGTTATTCTCTTTTAGATCTCTGAAGTAGTTTTTTATGTGAACACTTGCCGTTTCAAGTCGTCGACTTGGCGTTCAGGAGGAGAACAATGATCCGCAAACCAACGGGCCAATCTGCATGACCGGTAGCTTTATCCTCGATGTCAACGGACTTTGAGAATCGGGGGGTCGCCCTTTGAGGAACGTAATGAGTCCGAGCTACATTCATTGGTTAAAAGATGATCTCCACAGCCCGGAAGACTCAATCGTGCGCCCCTCCATGTACGGCCCTGAGCTGTAGAGAATTCACTTCAGTTCAGGTGACACGCAGCCAATTGAAGCACCGAAAGGCCACGACCATGGCGTTCTCCCTCGAGTCTATGGACAAGAACGCCAGGCATCAGGTGTACTGTAAATGGAAATGATTGTATTCCACCTCATCCGAACGACTTTCACATAGAATGAGGACGATGTGTGGTGTAAGTCGCTCGTATCTGCCGGTAGGGCCTGACGATCACCATAGGGGCTGTATAAAGTGGAGTCCGGAACGCTGATGATCTGTGAGCTTTACCTTTGAGATCTCCATGGTCGGACAGATGAGAGTACTGGAGGTCTTTGTGCGTGATACAGGTACGAAAATTAAGGTTTAGAGAGAGTTGTTTGTGAATCGCAATTTTGTTAACCTTTGCAACGACTTGAGTATGGCTCAATCTCATGCTTGACATCAAAGACTGGTGAGCAACAGATGGTGGTGTCCGGTTGCAACAAGAGCCCCAATTTCTGAGGATGGTACTGTTCCGTCCAATACATCGACCAGTGGCGAAGTGTCTCTCAATGATCGTACTATCTCGCTCAACCGTGGTCGCAAAGCCACATTCCATCTTTGACTACTTGACGTGTGCCGAATATTTTTCATTCACTTCCGGAACTGCTCAACCGTCAGTTTCCTGGGTGTTTGTCAACAATCTCCCTTGAGTAGCTATCACAGGGGGCCTATCTAAATTCACGTTCACGTACATCTTGCAGTACGTGAGGTACGTGAATTGATGGCAAAGCATAGCCACAGCTTGTGGAGACCAGGAAACATAGCCACCTCCGTTCGATATCTTGAATATCTGCTCCATGTACATAGCCCTCTGGCTTGTCTGCCAGAGTAGGTACATAGACTGACCATCTGAATGAGACTCGATGGTTCTGGATGATGTCTCGCCGCTGTAAACAGTCTTCTGGGGTGTGCTGCCCAGGAGAAGGGTCTAGAGTCTTCCCTATAGCAAAAAGACACAACTCACCAGTCAAGGTTAGTCCTAACCAACCTCAAAGCACGCATCAGGAGCTATTGAGACTCTTCTTTAAGTGATTACAAGCAACGGAGCTGGTTGACATGCCCAATGTTGTTCCGTGGTCATTGATATAGTGTTTTCCCACGGATCTTGACTGCGTCAAACACCTCCTCCAGCCTGCCTCACCTATATGTAAGGTATCAAAATGTGATATCGAGCCTCTTGTACTGCCTCCCCACCATAATCAATGTAAGCTGCGAGCTTATTGTCACTTTGAGAGGTAGGACTGTCGTAGAGAATCGAAGTCAAACCTACTAGGTCGCGCAAAGCACCTCGAGGCTCGTGGACTTGATGGCAAATAGAGTACGCTGAACTAAGAACGGAACATGTACGTGAGCGAACGTGAATTTTCATGAGGTACGTGAGTCTGGACGTGAAAAAACACAAGGTACGTGAATCGGAACGTGAATGAACGTGAATGAACGCGAGGTACGTGAATTTGAACGTGAGTGTACGTGAGGCACGTGAATTGTACGTGAATTGTACGTGAGTTGTACGTGAGGTACGGGACTTCTAATACACCAGGATATGAAGTTAGATAAAGATATCACTTTGACAATATATCCAGGAATGTCTACAAACAAGCTTCGTTTTTATGAACAGGCCTGAGCATTGGATGTGGGCGAGTATGCTGTTGTGGTTGATCAGTATTCCTCAGTTCGGTCACGTCTTACCGGGCCCGTTTCCATGATTGAGTATAAGGGTCATTGAGCCAGGAGCCTGGTGGGAACAAGGATACGCCAGTAATTGCCACCAGTGATATTGTCGTCAGTATTGATGAATACATTGGACTTGTGGGTGACGTCGTGGGTCTCCGACGGAGCAGCACTTCTGTCTCTTTGCTCTGGGAAGGAACAGAAAGATGCAACGGCAGACTCGGAGTGAGAGGATTCGACAGCTGAAGAGAACTGAACTATCCGTGAGGTTGAAGGATGTAGAGTGATAGAAGCATGAGAGTTACTCGGCACGGGGTCGTATCCATGGGCGGGTGATATGTGGCCAAAATGCGATGCACACACTGGACAGTGAAAACATAGTGCGAAGGTGTTCTGCTGATGAGGACCCCTGCCCGAATGATGCAGTCCTGGGTCATGGCTCAACTGTACAGGTTGGTGCATTCAAATGAACATTTAAGTATACAAGTACTGTGATCCTAATGGTACGATGGGGAAGAAGGGGCTGACAATCATAACAATTGCCACTGCCAATCTGCTCGCTGGGAATTTTAAATCGATCTGGGACCCAGGGTCGCAGTTGATGTGGTGCCTTGCACCTCAGCCTACCGTGCATGCTTGATACTGAGTCTCAGAGTGGCTTCAAACCCACAGTAAATGGCTGTCAACTGGGGAATACCTGAACCATAACTGCCGGAAAACTCAATGAAAGATCGCCTATAATTGAAGTTTAGGTCGAGTACAACGCAAACTGATATCCCCGAATGGATTCGATCGCAGGTAGACGATAAGTGTGCTTCTTCCTGGTTATTCTTAGCAGAGTCAAGAAAGTCTGAAAAGCTAAGGAAGGGCTTATCGAGGTGGAATAACAATAGTGTATGATACGTGAGTGGTACGTGACGGTACGTGAATTTGTACGCGACTGTACGTGAACGGTACGTGACTGTACGTAACACTGTACGTGAATTTAGCATGCCCCTATCACAGGGAAGGGTGCCTGAGTGGATTTTATCTTGAGGAAAAGATTCGAGACAGAGGAATTGGCTCAAGTGACTTCACCAGAGATTCAGATAAATCGCCAAGGAGACTCGGGAAGTACGAGCGAGGTCCGCAGAGAGTGCGAGGTTTTGAGAAGACATAGCCGCTCGAGATGCGGGCGACCCACCAAAGTGAGATCTAATCCATTGACCTTTAAACTTCCTTCCGACTAGCTCGGAGGATTGGTGGCTGTAATCAGGTGTGGACGGGATTTGAGGGTAATATTGAAGACCATACTATCTTTTAGGAATTGTTTCCACAGTCTGCATACAATCACGGTAGACACCATTCACGGATGGGCACGGAACCTGAGGGGATGCCCAGAGGCTGGGGATGCTGAAGCGCTGATGACGCGTCGAAGATTCAGTGCTGAGTTCAAAAGAAAAACCGTGTAACTGTTCCGAATCTGGCGTCTACCAGCCGAGGCTCATAACCAGCTCGTATGGCGTCTCAATTACTCTTCAGTGCTGAAAAAGGGATCCTCTAATAGCGGGAATGGGCTCAGCCATCAAGATTTTCATCTGAGTTTTCACTCTTTGTCACTACCATTCAAGTTTCAGCTGTTGGTGTGCGCTAGTCCGACACTGATTGTAGTAAAATTACCACCGCAGGTACACCTAGAATGTGACCCCACCACTAGTTTCGGGTATATGCTGAGGTCTGAGGATCAGAAGTTACTCAATCGACAGCATTTGGAATCTCGAAACATAATGTCATTCGGATTACAAGCATCCCTGTTCTACTACTTTACACCGCGACTACATTCCGAGACGCAACTCAAAGCACCACGGCAACCACGCTAGTTCTTTGAAAATTCACGGTCGCCAGACCGCACAATAAACCGACTCTGATATCACTGAAATATGATGTCAAATTGGGGTCAGTATGGAAGGTGACAGCTCACTCAAAGCTTCGTCTCGAATACAGGTCGGAAGCATGTCTCATATGTGGGTATTTGTGGGTTCCGGGGTCCCAGAACCTTCGGCTTCCATATCGGTATGGAGCACCGAGGCTATCAGTGGCCATCACTGATGGGAAAGCGCGACCGTCCGGCCTTCCATACAGAGAAGCGCACCGTCGGTTTGTGAGATTCGGGTGGCTGAGTGGACCTTCAAAGTGATGGTGAGTTGCTTTCTCCATTTGGCTTAGGCATTAACAACACAGCGCCACAATCAGAGGGTGTTCTGCTCACGTTCAGGATATCTCGAATATTTTTCTAACATTTATTTCTCGTGGCTATTTTTCTCTCTGCAGATGAACCATTCTCTCTCTCTTCGTGCAAAGTCGTTTATATACCAGCCGTACTGATCACTCAATAGAAATAGGAAGTTCCTCCCCAGCTTGACCTCGGTGACTCGAATAGCACCTCTCGCGTAGCATTGATGATCAAAATCGAAGTGTCATGAATTCCAGCTCCAAAACTCGATACGTTGGATTGCCATTCGTGGATTTAAGTTTAATCTTCACTTGAACACGATCACGATGCTACATTCAGATTCTCTATTGATGTTCCAGAGCTCACCAGCTCACCGGGCACGTTCCCACAAAAGGCGTATCTGTATTATTGGCGATCTCGCATGCTATAATGGCTTGTTGAACGTGGAACAATCGCCGATCATTGTGGCTTTTGAGAATAAGGTTTACTGTGCATAGCTCCATCCTCGCCGATCGATCTCTTGGGTGACTGTTCTATCAAACTCGATTGACTCCAGTGATGGTTTCATACGTGTTTTAGCCGCGCGGCAGGAGGATAACGGAAAGACCTTTCGTTGCTCACTGTTATCAAAGCCTCTGGTCAGTGTTTTATGCAGGATTGAGGCAAGCAAATCTTCATTGGGGGGTCCTTTTAGCGTGAATCAGATTCCTTATTCATCATACCAATTGCTGATCATTCGAAAAAGCGTCCGATCAGGGGTATTTAACGTTAGGCGGTGTCCATAGGTGCCAAATACCGCACATAAGCAACAAGGCTGGGGAACGGACGGTCACATATACGTGTGATGCTGTGGCGTTGCCTCTCAGTCCCTTCCCCTCCTTGTCTCCATCGCCCAACTATGTCCTCCACGTTCTTTGCAGGTGCCAGGAATACGAGAATTGGTGGCAGAAGTCGCTTCCAAAATATCGAAGGCGACGTGAATAACAACTATATCAGTTGTATGATCTGTCGGGAGGAAGAGGAGAATCGAATCATGGTACGGACCAAACACTTTGAAGAATGAATTGACTCGAAACATTCGTGCTTCAGCCCAGACAGAAACGGTATAGGGAAATTTTTGAGGGCGATATTCTTTTTCGAGAGCAAACCTGGTCGCGGGAGATGGTGGTGGTGATCAGAGAGAGGGAGCCTCTGACAAACAATAGATCATCTCAGAACGGTGGAGAAACAAGAGTCACGGTAGTGAAGAGGTTTCACACCGCCACATTATACCCATACAACTACACGGTCACGGTGGTGAGTTTCGAGCCAAAAGATAAGAAGGATAGGAATACTACATGCCTGGTGAGTGTGATTTGACCAGCTATTGAGCATCAGAATGATATCCAGTTTTTAGTTGTGGGAAGAGTTCTATAAGGCTTTCTCGGCTCACAGGTAAGATTCAAGTTTGTTTAGGTAGGCTTGTCACCTCAAAAGGCGAGCTTAGGACACTGCAATTTGCTCAGATGTTGGGATTGATGAAGGCGGAAATTCCGACTTTCGTCTTGCATGAAGGTGCGAAACCTCTTGTGACTGGGCTGGTACTCGGCTCACATCTTAGGTTCTTAGACTTAGTCAATGGAAGGGTGTTTACTGATCGATATTTCCTCACAGAGAACCTTGTATATCAATACCTTGACTGTACAAATGTGAGTATCTCGAATCGAGTCCAAACACTCCTGAAAGTGCCTTTAGAGAGCCGCAATATCCGCGCTCCGTGCCGACAAATCGCTGAGGACTCCGGTAGGTTGGCTATTCCGAGGCTTGACAAGCTAAAAACAGCAGGACAGGTTTCGTCGGGGTGGGTGGATTGGACATTCAATCTCAAAACACGGACTTGGCATTACGACGCTTCCGCCTCCATCGAACAGCCATATGAAGGCTACTACCGCTTCACGCCAACCCCACTTCCTGAAGGGCCTCTTCCCCAACTCGATGCTGACGAGATCACCACCTACTTTGAGAACACTTTCGGTGACTTTGTGTATCTGATTGCGTCATTGGGATACACAGTTCAAGTAGACCTGTCAGGAATGGCACATTACGACCAGTTGACATTCGGAGCTGTTATCGACCTCTTCGCAAGTGAAATTCTTGCTCACTTTCCTTCCACTCCACGTCCCGAGTGGTGTTTCGAGAATCGTAGTTACAACATCGACGCCGGTTATTCCGAGAAAGGTGTGCCTGAATCCCATCCAAACCCTCCTCTCCTAACCTCACTAGTCCCTTCACGCGTTGACTTTACCTTCCATGATACCCACAACACCCAACTCAACCTATACTTCTCGTCGCGCCTTCCGTTGAAAGACCGAACCAGACTCCGTGCTGCTTACCTTTGCCAGTCTGATAAGGATAGCTACCTGTCAACATGTACGTGTCCCGTAGATCTCCGACCTCATTGGCATATCCCTCTGATATCATTCTCCAGATTTCATTGATGAAATCGGATTTTCCGTCACTGGCCACTTCTCACGTGATCTAAAACCCTGTCCCGCACCCGTGTACCTCTTCGTTCCCCCCCTTCACGTCGAGTATATCGACGGAATGTACTGTACACCTCATCCCCTCTCTGACCTGCTATTCTACTGGTCATGGGACCCAAAAGGAAAGACCGTGATCTCAGAGAAGGATTGGGAGCAGTCTGGAATACCTGAGCTGGAGGTTGAGACGTGCGTTGGGTCATATTGGGAGGATGAGGAATATAATTTGGTCGAGAGTCACTTGCACACCAAAAACTATGACATTGATGGGAAGCAATACGCTCAAGATCACGGGTATCCCGAGTTGATATGGGGTACGTACCGTCCACCCTCTTTGATTTGTCAAGCATAATCTAGTTTTTGGTTCAGGTGATCCCTATGCTCGAAGGATTGTGGAGCTCAAAAACACGGGCAGCAATGAAGACTTAGAGGACTCGAATCAGCATGGGGACTCGGAGGAACTGGATGAATTTTGCTCTTCAATTTCTCAGCCAGCATACCCGTCAACATCCTTATTCGTGGATACATCTGCAGGATGTGCATTGGCCCACACAGGAGATCAAGGTATGGGTGCTCTATACTTGTCACATGTGTACTCTGGCTGACGTTTGAACTCGAGTTTTAGATAATCGTCATGAAGCCAGCGCGCAAAAATCTGTGGAAGAGACACGCCGCATCAGAGGACAACATGCTACAGTGCAGGAAACCAAATGTCAATCAGACTCATCAAAACCTATTACCCAGAAATCAGCACCGCTTGAACAGTGAGCTTTACTTCCCACTATTCACGTCCATAGTTTTCACCAGTGTTCCTCAGCTCTCCGACCTTCATGTCTTACACGGCGACCAAGCGAGCTAAACGGCCACAGGGAACTACACGAGTAAAGATAGACACTCGTGATGAAACCTCTGCACACACAACAAGGTAAGTTCTTTTTCTAGCCTCTATTCGGTATTTAAACTATTCGGGTAGGCCTCCGGCTCAGGGAAAGGCAGCCGCTATATCAAAATCACAAATACAACCGAAAAGAACGGCGCATAAATCCTTCGAAACAATGACCAGTGGGGTGGGTGCCGGTCAAACATTTACCGCAGCCCAATGGTAAGGACTCGTGCTTTGAGTTCCTGATCATCTCACTCGCCCTTCTTAGCTCTCTGACCATCGTATCTGAATTGGCGACCAAGCGACCGAAACCGTCCGACCAAGGAACCGAAAGTCTTGGGGGAGACTCACGTGATTATACCCCAGTACGCCCGACACGGTAAGTCTATCTTTTTGACCCACATTCAGTTCCTCGAATATTCGAACAGACTTGAGGCACGAGGAAAGACAGTTGTCATGTCTAGCCCACAAACAAGACCGAAAACAGTAGAACAGCAATCTCTCGGAACGAAGGCCGCTGGGGTGAGTGCCAGGGAAAAGCCTGTCCCAGCTCGACGGTAAGAGCCGATACTTTCAACCTACTTGTACATACTATCTGACCTGTTGTTTTAGTACTCGAACGGCGGGTAAGGTTATTACCACGTCGAACAGACCAAAGGAACAGTCTAAGCAAGAGGTTCCTAAGGTTACTCCTGCGAAACCCACCCCGTCTTCTGCACGGACGACACGGTAAGCCTGATTTCCGCTCGTCAGTATCCACCATCTTAAGTTTCTACCCAGCTCTCAAACGACTCGTACGAATGAGACTGTGAAGAAAGCGTGGAGATAGATGTATGAAGAGCTCGTTGAGACTTGGGGAGATTAGCCACCATTGGGAGATTGAGTCAAACGTTCTGGTGCATTCTGCTTGTATCCTTTATTTCTCGCGGCAGGCTCGCTCGATCGCTGTCACATGTATTTATATGTTCTTGCTTCAGTTGCTTTGGGTACTGTTTGAATAGTTAGCGGTTTGGAAAGCGCAGAGACAAAGACTGATTCATCGACGTTGGGCTGCATTCTTGAGTGCCTAGTGTTGACATTCACCACCCGCTATCCCCTCTACAGATCTCCCTCAAGAAAAGTCCTAGAAACGTGTTGTGACCAACTCGGCCGGGAAGGAGCATCAACAGAATGCCAATTATCTATCAAGAGTGCATACTAAGGTAAATAAAATTCGGAGAGTACAACATTTCCCCTCACACAACCAAACTTGCGAAGGATTCCAACGATAAATATATTAAAGGTATGAATATATACCCTCAAATTCCTCGACCCTTGTGCCAAATAATCGTGGATAGAACTCCTTTCGATGTAGCCGAATTGGGCGCTAAACCATATCCATCCAGAACCTATGGATACTCCATACTTGGTGTCGTGACGCTATATTCACCGCCAGGTGATCACTTATACCACTCGGTCTGAAGTTCCGCTGCCATCAAGAGCCTCGGGCTCCGTGCCATCTTGCCCGCGGAGAGCCCGAGGCTCTTTCAAGCCCTGAGACAAGCCAAAAGATCGCTCGGTCATTCGAAAAGAGGTAAGATTGTTGCGGCGTGAATAGGTCGCGTCCAAATCTTCCACAACGTGGATTGCCAGATGAGTGAGGACAATGATTAGTGGAGGCGTGATTCCCTGTATCAAAAACGTCAAAAAAACAGTCAATGAGAGGGTTATAGATCGACGAACGGCGGCAAGAACGAGAAGCGGGAACGTATCGAGTGGCGGATCCGGGTCGGAGTTGGCGACAGCGAGATGTATGATCATAACTAGCGGATAGAGCATCCCAGATTTGAGGCTGGAAGAGGGTAAGCGTCTAATTAAGGAAAGAGATCGTGGGCGATCGACATTATCTTGTTTATAGTCCGGGCCGTGTGCGTCTTTGATCGATTAACAGTACGGGTAATCCACCATATTCGCCCGGCTTTAAAAAATATCTGAGCTATACTCGTCATGACACGTTGGTATTTTTACTCACCCGCTAGCAACGTCAGGGCTAGATTGAAGAACGCACTAATAGCAAGACTGGTCCCCGCAATAATTTCCCCTTTAGCAGCCATAGCTTGATTTACTTCGATAGCCGAGTCCCTATACCCCATAAAAGACATGACCGTGCCAGTCGTGCTAACGACTTTACTTATGATCAGTGCCGAACAGAAGAAAGGAGTCGGTTCAGATACCACTGATGGCGACAGATACTGTAGCCAAAGGGATTACAACGCGTTTTTTGGATCCCCATACTACGTAGCATCTGTAGATCTAAGCCTTGTCTTCAGCGTCAAGCCAATGCACCGTTATTTAGGTAGTACTGACGAGCATGGAATCGGCAACTATGCTGTGAGCACCATTAGTCACGCTCCCCCTGCTAATCATCTGTTATTTCACTTACTTTGCAAGAATGTATAAGATCCGAGTCAAAGTACTAAGAGAATATAAATGAGCATCGCGTATGAAGGTCTGTCACTCACTATAGGAAGAGACCGTGTCTTTCTTGCCCGATTGACTGCTCGTACACACCCTGATAATCATGATTCTTGACGGAGAGATATCTCACACTCGACGAGCGCAGTACGAGCATTGTCTCTACGATAACGCTGGAAGTTGCCAGCATGAAAAGAATGGAAGTCCAGGCCATGTATAGATTTCGACGACGTATCGTCCCTCGTCGGAGGACGTATACGCATAAACCAAAGAGTAGAATGTGGAAGCCTGGTCATAGTGAGCGAAATGCAACTCCAGCTCACATCTGCGAGCATTGGACTGACCATAAATAATGCACATCACCTATAACACATCGTAAGTACGATTCTCAAGCAACACCGAGACCACGAGACTGACCAGAACCGTGACTATGGGATATTCCACGACTTGCCTGACTTGTAGGAGCGGCGAGTATTCATCAGGAAAGGTGATATTTAACGCTGACATAGGAAGGTTGTCGAGTGAGGCCTCGAGCTAGTCACCACATCTATACACTTTTGTACGAGTCTCGCGCACGAGGCTTCTATCTCCTCTAATTCTCATGAAACACCAACCCAGATCTTCATCATTGATCACAGAACAGAGGACGCAATTGGGTGAAGAAAGCCTACATCAGTAAGATGGGAAAAAACTTTTTAGGACGTTTCCGAGCTGTTCCGAGCTTTTTGATGGGCATCAAAAAGTTGTGTCGAAATTCCCAAAGGTTCATCAATTGCGGGCGCTTGAGCCCTGAAGGCGTGCAATACCAGCGAGACTGAGCGGAAAGTTGAGTGACATATCCCATTCTTATGTTTTCAAAATCAATGCATCCTCCATTCAGACAGTTCTCCAGATAGACTACCATCAGTAGCGGTGGCGAAGGGCGTGGACTTTTGAACCGAAGGGCTGTTGACTGGTGGCCTCGGTAAAAATGCCGAGAAGAGTTCAAAAAGTCGCACAGGTTTTTCCCCATCTTGCTGATGTAAATTCGAAGCGAAAAGGTAGAACAAGGTCTTCATCTATCTTAAGAAACACGCGGGTTCCAATCATAGTTCATCATAGTACATTCAAGCTATTTGCGGCCATAGGATCTTTCCAATACTCCAAGCTGTTCGATTTCGGCGTCAATCTAGAAACTCGCAATTGCTGTATTGTTCTTTGTAGTCAAGACTGAGATAGAGTCCCATTGTGTGTCCCGAGAATGCGATACAGGCAATTGAGTTGTTGATCCCCAGAGAGACACATGAAACCTGACAAAGTATGTGTGTTGGGAATGGAGCTCATCGAAGGCGTGGTTCGCCGTGATGATGATGATGGTTGGGGTCGAAGGTTTACTGGCGGGGCATTCGCCACCGCGAGTTGGCAATGTCTTTGGCCGGAAATTTCTCACGCTTTTAAGTGACTCACGAGTGGGTCGCTGGGGCTAGGACCGCTGGGTTGAACAGATAAACTCGTCCTCATACTTTTCTACTCGCTCCTACCTATTTTCTCATATGTTACAAGCATAGCGTTAGGTAGACATTGCATCAATTTTTACCCAGATGGCACTCGCTGTAGTTTCGGAGAGGCATCCCATGATACTCTACACTACAGAGGCAATTGTACTACATTCTGGCACACAAAAGACAATTCGAGAATGCGACGATATGTCTCCAGTGGCGGCTGACTTGTAGCTCATACCCAGACGCGCACGGAGAATGACCAAAGTCGGCGCAAGTCCCTAGTGTAAACTAGTCAAATGGAGGTTGCTTATACACACAGCTGCCAGCGTGAGGAGAGGAAATGTATCGACAGGAACTTGGTTAATGGAGAAAGCGTTGAAGGTGACCAAGTGTAGTACCATCACCAGTGGATAAATCATCCCGGACTCGAGTCTGTCGGAATCCCATCCGTTAGTTAAGCCCAGTGGAAACCGACGATCGATATATACTTATACAATTCTGAGGACCGAGCAATACATCTTTGAGGAGACCGAAGTAGATGCTGCACTCAAAGACTTTGCAGGGCGAATGGCGATCCACCAGATTCGTCCAGCTTCAGAGAAATTGTTAGCATCGTGGTGGCATAGCACAACCTTGGTCCTGACCAGTTAAGCACGTGAGAATAATATTGAAGACTCCTGGCAATCCCTGCACTACCGGAGAGACTTTGGCCGGTCGACAACAGGCTACCTCCGACGATAGTCATGATTGCTCCAACAAGTAAGCCCACTCGGAAGCGCGATAAAGTGAGCCAAAATCGGCATTCATAAACTTGTATACATACTATTGGTGAGCAAGCATGCAGTTCCCAGTATGATTGTCATTCACTTGTCGGACCATGCCACGTGGCACCTGTGTATCTATTTTCCCTTGTAGGTCAGCTCGTGCATGGAGTCCGACCCGATTTACTCACGAGCACCGAGTCTGCGATGGCACTATCATCCGAGAGAGTGAGGCATTTTATAGGTAGAGTCTATCCCGTACTTACTTAGCCGCCGTATAGGCGAAAAGCTTTATTCCGCTGATCTGTATGGTGAGTAGGACACGAGGGAGTGGCGAGCCGTGACACTTACTATGTAGGCGTCGCGTTGAATATACTGAATGAGACCTGAATATTCTTGAGTGTTCACGGCGTCGAATTTCACGATGGATTGTTGAAGCATTGTTATGGTCTCTACGGCAACTGTGGTTGATGATAAAAAGAACAAAAGGATCGTCGAAGTAAGATAGAGTTTCCGATAATGGAAGATCGGTCCATAACGCAGGATGTGAACGCATAACCCAAACAACAGGATGTATACGCCTGGCGGACGGCGGAAGAAGTTTTAGCTCTTGAACGGCGCCGAGCAGCCTACTGACCATAGAGGAGGTAAACTGTCTGATACCATAATCAATTGGGGATTCCGATCACTTTCAATGCGGTCAAACAGTACGAGAACTCACCAGAAGTGTAACTTGAGGGTAAACCACGACCTGATGAGCGTCGAGAAGAAGGGTATACTCGCTGGGGACTGCGGTGGTTGACATGTTTCGAAGAATGATAATCCATCTCTGGATCCTGATATGTACTCGAAGCTAAGCCTGCACCACAAGGAGAAGGAATCAGAATCAGATCATCATTCACTGAGTGAGATGACAGAGCAAGAAAGATCGGGCCCTGTTTGAGTTACTCTCGTAAACTAGGAAGCAGGCCGATGATGCCAGATGGCACCCAACAGCAATGTACAACTATGCTGTAAAAAAATTGCTGTCCATTGGTCAACATCTCGTGAGTAAGAAAGTGCCGGTAATTGTGTCCAAGACGATTCGGAGTTTGCCAGTGCCAGTGAGACAAGCTCCGGACACCATTGTCCCGGGCTTCTCATTGATTGGGGGCGTGTTGAGTGAGTACTTGCATCATTTTATGCCGTAAGGTAATGCTTTTACAGTGCGAATACATCTGGGCCACTCAATCATTGAGCTCGTTCCATTTCATGCAAGTTCGGTAAAGTCTGATGTTTGGCCCAACAACCCTACTTTTTCATCAAAGAGCGGCTGTACAATTATTAACTCAGGAGAGATTCAAATACAAGTACAAAGGTCCGATAGCTGTGAATGAGGAGACACCGTGGAGGGAGAAGACGAAGAGTATCTAAACGGAATGGAGAGCCTGAACCCTCAGTGTGTAAGGTGTGCATTTTGAGGGTAAGTGAACATTCGCAAAATCAACAGATCCCGACGGAGCCAACATCCTTATTTGCAAACACAGTCACTGGTGACCCACGATCTCCATCTCGGGAGTTGAAAGCTCGTTCTGCGATCCAATAATATTTAGTCTGGAATGTTTTTGGTTGGGAGAGGGGGCGAGACCACTTGAGATTTGGGAATGATCTGAGGATATCTGCATTGAACAAAGTAGGTACGCATTTCCAGCTGCAAAGGTGCGAGAAACTATGTCGGTGGTAGATTGTGTGCTGAAAAGGATGATTGGAGGATCGTTTCTCGTTTTGTTTACCCGAAACGGGAGGGCCTATCTAAAGTAGCGTACCACATGTACGTCACTGTACGCTACTGTACGCTACTGGTACGCTACTCCGGTATTTTGATACGCCGAGGTACGCTAACTGATGTATCAGCATAGCCACAATCACTTCACCCCCTCACCCTCGGAGAACTTCCAGTTTAGCAGAATAGGCTTTTGGTGAGACCCCCTTGCATAGAGTCTCTATCATATATAATAGTTGATTGAGGTCACCATTGAAGCTATTGGGATGAGAGGGATGCGTGTAGTTGCCAGTAACATACACTCTCCGTGATCATCATTGTTTCTCATTGCAACTACTCTGAGCAAGTGCGCATTTTTGGGGCAATTGGCTGCCCCAACTAGTGCTGAGTGCCGCTGTACTCGAATGAGCCAATGACGTTCTTCTACAAGGCAAGAGGTATCGGGGGCCCCTTTAACTATTCTCCTTCTTGATCGTTGGTGTGTTCCCACGATTGGATACTTCCCTTTATCACACCGCTCGCAGGTAAACGTTAGGTTAATGAAGACCAAGACATTTTCATTCAGGCACTACGTTATACTTACTATGGAATAGATGCTCTGAGGCCCTCAAGTGTATGGGACGACTAATTTTCCGGACACGCTCGATCACTACACCGTAGGCCGTGCAAGCACGGCGAGAATGTATGCCGCCTCGTCTAAGGCTAGGTACATTAGTGTGATTGACCTACATGAACGCTATGTACGCTACAATGTACGCTAGGTACGCTACTTGGTACGCTAGGTACGCTACTCTGAACGCTACTACTGACCTATTTTAATCAATTCGTATGGGGTTTTGTGTGTGACAAAAAAAATTGCTGGGGAACATTCGTATGGCAGGCAGATTCCTCCGAGTGACCTGTGACAAAAACGAAAGTTCGTACGCCACTTTCGTGTCGACTGGGGCTTGGGGTGGATGAGTGGGGAGAATGGCGGCAGGCGAGGCTGCCGTCCGCGGTAATTCACAGAAAACACCCGACTTGGGCAAAAAAATCCCAAAAGGGGTCATTTCTTGGCTTTTTAGGCTTACTGCAAGTTTTGTCACATACCGGGACATTTCGTATGGCCCCCCTGTGACTACGTGACCATACGAAAAATTTTCGTATGCGGAGAGGCCTGTGACGTGTGATATACGAATTGAATGAAATAGGTCAGTATGGCATTGAGGTACACTACTTTGAGTGTAAGGTACGTCACTTTGAGTACTCGGTACGTTAGTCTGAAAATGAGATTAGATGCCTATGGATGCGAGAACAACCTGAAATGCAAGTATAGAATAATGCAGGTTAGAGACTTGTCACCGTCTCCGCCCATTTCTCCAAGGTCAAAAGTTTATTTTAGATCAGGGTGAATGACGGACAAAGCAAGTCCGAAGACACTTAGCGCACTCTCGAGGCTCAACGTGCTTGGTAACTGAATTAAGGACTCACCGGCACCCGTTCAAACTTGTGGGTATGGGACAGGCGGAGATAGATACCAGAACTCCTTCTATTCTCGCTCCTGGGAATATCTGGGTGTTCCACGGCAACGCCCACCCCCGTAAATTTCGAAACGTGTCCTGTATCCATATCCCAATTTGAGCGTGAGGTTAGTGGTTTCAAATAGTGTCATGTCGTATCTGACACTTATAGGGTTTGAAAAATCATCAACGCCACCCTCAAGGGTAATATAATGACGAAGTGAGGGCTCTTTTCAATGCCGCGAGGGCCGATACTCGAACGAGAGGCCTCAAGAAAATAACAGAGAGCATCAGTAGCTGTGCTTATTTGGTACGCTACTTGTACACTATTTGCACGCTACTTGTACGCCAGGGTACGCTACATGGTACGTCAATTTAGCATGCCCCGAAACGGGAATACTGGTAGGCCATTTCAATTCTTCTTCGACCGAATCCAGTACGAGCAATGAGAAACCTCAGAGATTGGGGTGTGCCAGTGGCCAGGAAACATACCATCTTGAAGATCGTTCCCAACTTGTTCGCCTTCATGACACCTTTTAACAAGCGAATGACACCTTACAAGGATCCTGGTAGATCGGACCCGCCAACAGTGGGACCCACGGATATTACTCTGGCAATTGGAGGCAAAAACTCCCTTAGCTCATACTGGCAACTGATACCGAGCTTGATGAGCGACGGAGGTAAATAATCGACGGGGATACAGCAGCCCTACGACACGATAGGACGAAATAATGTGGTTATGTATGGTCAAGCACGGAGCAGGGATACGCGGTCCAACGTCTTCCAAACGCCAGTGGTATGAGATGGGCCACAAGAATTTAAAGGTCTCGTGCCAAAGGCTGGTGTGAAGGCCTGCAAAAGGCTGGGTGACGGTCGGTTAAAGGCTGGGTGAAGGCTGGGTAAAGGCTGGGTAAAGGCTGGGTAAAGGATAAGTGGCTGTGCTGTGAAGGTCGTGTAAAGATCATTTGAAGGCCAGGTAAGTATCCGAAAGGATGGTGCAGGTCACATAATAGGTAGAACACATTAGGATGTCCCGCCTGTGTACCAAGTGATACGAGCTCTAAGCTCTCACGGACCTGGATTCTTTCAGAGCGACGATATATACGCTCCGTGACCTTCGCTATCCCGAACGACTTCCATGGAGCGGCATTATATGAGCGTCAATAAGCACTAACACTACTGCTAGTATATGATTGCCTCCTTATGCGACACTTTCCTCGTCTCCGATTCTTTCAGCCCTTCAAGACAAACAATATTCAGTTCTACTCCATTTGGCGACACAGAACAATGGCTTCTTATTGCACACTATCATCAGTGGCTGCTGACTCCCTAATTTGGGTTACAATCGGTCACCATCAATCCCGTCGGTTTGAACCCGGGCTCCAAGTCACACCTTGTCAAAGCCGCGTTCAAACCTATGATATTGAACGACAGTTTCACAGGTCACCCCCCATTAGAACCGGTTGAAATAGCCCAGTACCAAATCAATATCTGGTTTACTGTGTATGTCATTTCGCCATGATCTATCTGCTGAAGGTTACTGAGTGTTTCTTGAACTATTCCAGATCCAATGCTTGCGGGGCTGGTGAGCAAGTTTTCATGAATTTTTAGTGACCAATTATACTAAGAGCCGCTCAGAAGCGTCGCTTCAACTCGTTCTTTCATCTTGACGGTTACAATAGCCTCTCTGGTACCGCTGGGCACCATTCAACTACAGGGAAAAGTCGAATCATTGCGCCTTCTACCCTTCCCGATACAGAGGAAGAACCAAAGACAATAAACAACAATTCAAGTAATAGAGGTGGTTTTCTCAATTGTAAGAACCATCGGGCGACTCTGATGTTGGCTATATTCTCACTCTCAAAATAGATTTCAACTTTTGAAAGCGTGTTCGGTTTCGTTCTCCTTCCCCAGCACAAGCGGAGCCTGTCAAGCCCTCCCGTCGATCACGCAAGAACGGGAAAAGTCGAGACCGGTGTTCTGACTATGGGCATAAGAAGAAGAAGTGGTCAACTTCCGGGTCCCGCACACGATCAACCCCCAAACATGTCAAGAATCCACAATCTTGCTCGAAGGAACGCTCCTCCCAAGACTATAACAAGTCCCGATTACACCGTAGAATCCCGAGGTCACACCACCCCCTTGAGGTCGACTCATCTAGCTTGTCCACTGAAGCTGACTCCGAGTCCATCATACCCACTGATTCGTCTGATAATCCCAATATGTCTCCACCTCATTCATCCCGAGCTAGCCACAAGTCGCCCGCCTTGGACTCCCTAGATTCTCCACCCGCCGATTCGCTCACTGAGCTTTTCTACTCCCTCGAGACATCGAGATCAGCTCCATACTACTGCAAAGTCGGCCCTGCACCGACTCTTACAGCATCACAACTCAAGTCTGTGTGGAGTAGATTTCCTCAAGGCCATTTCCATGTATTCCTGACCCACGAGGAGTATGGTATAGAGCACAGGCACCCCCAGATTCCCCAGAAACTCCACCTTTCTAGACGGGGAAAAACCGACCTGAAAGAGATGCTGAAAGATAATCCAACCGCTCGGCCCGCAGCTCTTCGATCTGGGAATACTACATCGGGGAGATCTCTCCTAGATGTTAGTGATCGTTTCGCAACTGAGGATGTTGTCCGCTACGAGATCCAGAAATACCGCTCCAAAGCACCTCCTTCTGGCGACGAATTCATCCAGCGATTTGTCGACTTTCAACGTGAATTTCCTGGTTTCATCCTCACCTCGCCTGTTCCCACCGAAGGTATCCTTGTCATGTCCGCACAATCTGAGTTCATGGCCTCAGAAGCGATTAGGGCTTCTACCAACAATGCAGGGTTTGTTGGTCTCGTTACCGACGCCGCACAGAAGTTTTTCAAACTTCGTGAGTCCTGCCTCATGACAACGTCTGTATTCTGTCAGACCTTGATGTGCTGGATTCCGGTGCTTTACTCACACGCCAATGGCGAAACTGAAACTCATTATGAGTATCATTTTCTTGCTTATTTTCGATCCATCCGAACCATGAAGGAGCGCCGCAGTCAAATGGTTATTGACGAGGACCTTATCTGTGTAAGTAACACTCTCGTCTCTTGGTATTCCCAGATCCCGGGCTCTAACTTGATTGAGTAGGTCGCCGACTACAGTCAAGCACTACGTAACGGGTACCGCAACGCCTTCGTGCGTTTCTACTTAGAGGACCCAAGGAACACTCACACAAAGCGCCAGCTCTGGGACGACTCTGACAAGGGTTTTCGAGGCTGTCATCAGCATTTTCGGGCTTCAGTGACGAGAGTGGCTAAGATTGTGGGGATAGATCGCAATAGTAAGTCGGGAGCCATTCTCCGAGATCGGCACAAGGAGTTTTCTCGACTCGCGAAGTCGTTACTCTCGGCACAGACCAATGAGGACCTCCTTTCCACTTCGACAGAAATCAAGACAGACTTGCCGAAAGTGAAAGGTTGGATGGAATGGTGGGAGCGCCCTGACGTGATGAGAATGATTGTTCTCGATAAACACAACGATATCCGTGCTCAGCTTCCGGACTCCACAAACGCTCAGGAGTCAGCTCATGCTGCCATGTACTTAAAGCATGGTAAAGACCACGAGATGCTTGAAGGCTTTCGTAAACTCTTCCTGATCCAGAGAGAGTTTGCCACCCGGGCAGCACATATTGAGAGTGAGTGTTAGCTAGGCTCAGTGGATGCGATACTAACAGTGATATATTAGTTGGGGTGAAGCCTTTCTATGGTGTAAGGCCGTTAGTACGCCGTCAGAAGATGCAGGCTGTACATCACCGAACCAAGCTTAGTCGAACTCGGCATGGGATTCAGAAAGCACGTGAACGTCGCCGCCTACCCGTGGGAGATGCTCGACCGAGTGATACCAAGAGGAAACTCCTGGGATCAAAAACAAAAGCCACATTGCATGAACGAAAGTTCAAAACCCCGTATCACCCCGACTTCATTCTAACTCAGTCTTCCCCCTCCGCCCCCTCTGACACGGACTCAGACACCCAGCTATCGGAATGGAACGGTATCTCAGATGTACATTCAGACTCATCGGAAACAGAGTGGCATGGAATTACCCGTTCACAGAGTTCAAACAGTCCGCCGCCCCAAACAGAGAAGTCGATTGAGGCCAAGCGACGACGCCTCAATTATCAGCTGCGAAACAATCCTCGGGATCCTGCGGAGTCACTTGCCGTTTTGAAACCTGTGGATCGCAGCACTTCAGTGATCCGTTCTGACGCATCTGTTCTAACTCGGGACTTTGTTATGGACATTCCAAACGGTGGCACAGTAGAACGACTCATCATATCGTCTTCTTTGAAACGTCTGATGGGTTACAAGTGGGCAAAGAACTCGTGTTGGATTGATACCACACTTGAGTTGCTGTTCTGGGCATTGGTTCGAAACCGGAGAGTCATTTCTGACGCAATGGAGCTCGAAGATAATTGGGATGTCCCCTTCAGGAGTGTGTTTGCTGCACTCAACCTCCGACGCCTATCCATTCTGGCCAACACCGACCCTCTGTCTATTGAGAACGACCTCAGGTCATCAAAGAATCACCTACGTGAAGCCCTTGTTACCCATCAAAGGAGGCACCCAAGTGCATTCACATTCAGTCAGGAAATGGATGCCTTCGACCACGATGTGTCATGGCTTTCCGACTGTATCTCGTGGCATCCGTTCCAGGAAGACGGCTCACTACGACATAACCTGATTTCCCCCCCTTCAATTGCTCTCCAGCATCATTTCTGTATCCAGCATCTCGACTACTCGTTTTGTACGGGAGAGGTTGACTTGTCGGTGTTGGATTCAGACTGTCCAATCGGGCACTACCAAATTGGAGGCTTGAAAGAAGACGCAGCAGCGCTCGAACTTGCTCCGGCGGACCACAAATCAGTTGGTGGTCGTTTCGACCGATATATCCAGCGCATGGTTGTGATCAACGGTTTGGGTTCAGCTATTCCCTATTGGCGAGCTTCTGAGGGCGTGCGTCAGTGTGGCGGTGATGCTATCTACTCCCGTGTCATTCTATCCCTGCCACAAGTCCTCATTGCTTCGCTCAGCAAACCGCTCGATAAGGCAAGATGGAACTTTCCAGCTGTTGTCTACCCTTTTTCGGACGACAATGATGCCATGGACGCCGGAGTGGTCTATGAACTTGTCGGCCGATCCTTCTCCAATGGGACACATTTCATTTAGTGATGTCAGGGCAGGGCAGGGCAGCTGACCCTGGGGTAGGGCGGGGTTTTCTAGGGCGGGGGCGACCAAAAATCTGTGCCCTCGCCTTCTGCCCTACTATGCCCTGCCCTGGGGCGGGCGAGGGCTTTGCCCCGGGCAGACCTACAAGTGGGAATGCTCCCCTATGTATCCGTAATACTGATGCAAATGCTAATTGACAGTGGTAAGTAACTATCTTTGGCTGAAAAAGAACTGAAAGACTCACCATTGGGCTCTACAAGACCATTTTAGACTACATCTTGGCATGGGTGAGTGTTTAATAGCTACCCAGGCAGTGAATCAAAGCTGCTCAATATCAGTAATATTGAAACACTGCCTTTTTTTGGTGAATTTGGCAGCTGCCAGTAGCCTGAGGGGGGTCTCAGTGATCCACTTGTGCCCACATCTGGCTGCTCTCTCGAGACAATCTGCCCCGGGCAGCTGCCCCAGGCGAGGGCAATCCAAAACCCAAGCCCTCACCCTCCGCCCTCTCTGCCCTCACTCAGGGCAGGGCAGGGCGAGCCAGCCCCGGGCAAGGCAAGGCAGGATTCCAGGGCAAGTGCCCTGCCCTGACATCACTAATTTCATTGGACGATATGGTGCTATTACAAACACTCCAACAAGAATGAACGCGATATTTACATACGATGGTATGAAGAATGATGGCTTTAGTTTGCGCGAGGGCAAAGGTGGAGTCGGGCAGCTTCTCGCCGGTGCCAATCCGCAGAAGATTCCAAACAGGTATGTGACTGCGTCGGTATTCTATACGTTGAAGGGCGGATCTGCAGCACAAAACTGGGTCTGGAATCATCAAGCCACGCTTTTGAAGAAGCATGCAGGTATTGAAGTCAACCGATCCCACTCTACAGCCCGAAATGAATCGCCAAGATTTCCAAAACCAGGGTACACAGAGGTGCCACCAGATGATCAACTTTGGTTATCGAGCGACGCAATCACCCGACCCAAGGCTCGGGTCAATCCCTTTAAGGAGTATGAGGCTGAGTCTACATTGGGAGGAAACAGAGGTGCGACTTTCCTCTATGTAGTTAATTCCCTTTCCTCAACAACCCTCACCTATGTTGTTGCAGATAGCCTTTCTTTTGGTCTGGAAAACTCGGGGGTTGGTGAAGAAACCGAGTCTTTCCTGTCTATGGATCAACCTCCATCTTCATCGCCCCAGACCTCACTTGTTCCCTTCCAGTGTCGTTGCGGCAAGACTGAAGATGGTGATCGTCAAAATATCAAGCAAAAAGCAGTACAGTGCGAGCTCTGTTGTACTTGGCACCATGTCGCATGTCAACTAGGGGGCGGAGCTTTATTACCTGAGGTCTTTCAATGCCATATGTGTGTTGGGACACCCGCATTCTGGGGAAACTGGAAGAAACGCTTCTATTCCGAGTGGTGAGTTTCAACTAGTTGCTCGTATCGGAGAGTTGGAACTTACTTGGGTAAAGGCCCGTGAATACCAAGGAAACACAACTGCTTAGTTCACTCATAAGTCGTTTAAGGTGTGTTAACCCACTGCGTTGCATTTCTTGTGTACTCATTTGAATTCTCAGTCGAGGAAACACCATTTTGGTTGAGGACGGGCGGTTTTACTACCCTGCTAGGCTGATCGAGCCCCTCTCTGAGCCGATTACTCTCGAGACCGAGGTTCTCGTGAAGTACTGGCGTGGAAATCTCCCGAGTGATGATGCATTACACAAACCCGGAAGCTATTCGACTGCAAAGGTGAAGATCTTGCGCGATGCTCTAGCCAACTCCGTTAGCGATCGACGAGGCACTCGGGTAGTCTTTCTTCCACTTAATGACATCCAGAAATAAACTTTTTCGTTTTTAGCTTAGTACTTGGACAACCACTCGAGAGACTTACCAAGAGCAGAATGAACGTGAAGAAGGCGAGACTCCACAAAACTCGGCCAAGTTTACTACCGATATTCGTCGCAGGCTTGATCCACACATTGACGAATTGCACGCCTTGATCCACAACCCCAAGGCGCAAAGCCCGGCACAGTATCCGACCATCCAGTATCAAATTAACACCAAACGGACGGTTGTTCCCCTAACAGGTGGTCTACCAGCTCTATTGCAATCACAGATCAAGAACTATGTCTACAACATGGTCCCAGGAGTCAAAGACTTGAAGAAACACACGTGGGTAACCGATGGACCTCTGCAAGAGGCGTTCATACGCTATATTGCGTCCCGTGATGAAGCAGAGTTTCTTGCTCTCGAGGGGTGCCCAAGACGAGGAAAGAAGCGTACCCAACATGTACAGAAGTGTGCCTGGGAACGTTTGGTTGCTTACACCGGGAAAACTCAAGATGGTCGGGACCTGGCGCCTGTCAAAGATGTCGATTATCAATCACTTGCTTTACTGGAGGATCGGATGTTCGACCCCAAGTTCAATCCTGGTGTTGCGGGGAACCAGCAGTGGGGACTTGATATTGGTATTCATCAAGATGCTTGGGACCCGTACGTGCATTTTTCAGATGACAGGGGAAAGATATATCATACATGGGATAATGATGAGGTTTGTCGCTGACATTTTCTATTTATCCTGGCTTTCTGACTTTTACCGACAGGTCGAACCGAAGTTCAATTTGGATGGGTACACTATTGCTTGGAGAAAGCAGGAGGAAAGTAAGAAGGTCAAGCAAAGGGAAACAGAATCAACACTTGCTACTCGTCTGAGGCCACTGCCACAACGCCGTGTCCCGAAGCAAACTAGTTAGATGTTTCCCAGTGTAGGATACAGATATATACACACTCAAGCGAGTTGTTTTGAGTCCAAACTTTTCAAAGGCTGCGTGACGGTGGGGTGAAGGACTGACAAAGGCAGGGTAAATGTATAAAGGTTGAGTAAAGGGTGGATGAATGTTGAGTAAAGGCCGGATGAAGGTTGGGTAAAGGCTGGATGAATGTTGGGTAAAGGCCGGATGAAGGTCGAGTAAAGGGTGGATAAAGGTTGAGTAAAGGTTGAAATTGCAGAAGTCAAGGTTGTGTAGAGGCTGGGTGAAGGCTGGGTGAAGGTTGGTTGAAGGTTGGGTGAAGGCTGGATAAAGGTTGGGTGAAGGCTGGATAAAGGTTGAGTAAAGGTCGGGATTGCAGAAGTGAAGGTTGAATCAGGGAAGTAAAGGCTGACCAAAGGCTGTATCAAGGTCAGCCGAAGGGAGAGTAGAGACTGAATTTCTGTAAGTAAAGGCAGGATAGCGCCTGAACAGAAGTGGTGTACAAGTGGGACAAAAGCAGAATCATATAGTTTGCTCAAAACACATGAAGTCACATTCCACGTAGAGTTCAGAAAGATTACACCCAACTGATCTGTGACACTTGAAAATTTGTTCTCAAGTGATTCTAATTTGCGGTCAGTCAACACTCTAACCTTAAATCAACATGAGCTAGCATGGAGAGCTGATTTTTGAGTGTTTACCATGGGATTTCACGCTATGGGGGCAAGCATTCATATCCCGTCGTCTCTGATCCAATATAAAATGTACAATGAAAGGGTTGGCTTATAGCGACATAGTCATTGAAGGTTGACTAAAGGTCGGGTGAAGGCAGGGTGAAGGCAGGGTGAAGGCAGGGTGAAGACAGGGTAAAGGCAGGCAAAGGCTGCGGCCTTTAGCCCAGCCTTTGATTTCTCACGCCCCGTATGAGACGCTTCGGCTATCCTGAATGAACGACATCGGAGTCACAGCTGCGGATAGGAAGCGTTCAAGAAACATATCTTCCTGTTATCCGTGCATTCCCTTCTCTCATTGAACCAGATGTTCAGAGAGACTTCACCTCCAGATGCTTCAAGATGTCGGGTTGTGTCTGGATAAAGATTTACGGTGTTGCCCGAATGCCATGAGATTTATAATGCATATTGGGCCTGCTGGCACCTCTCATAAATATCAGATCTGTGAAGCTTACACAACACCGGGTTATCAGCACATAGGATATCGGAGGAGTATTACGGTTGGTCTTCTACGCATCTCCTAATGAGAGCATTTTCGGGAAGGAGCACGATGCATGGTGGTAAGACAAGATGATTATAGCGGGCACTTACCTTCATAACGCACTTACCTTCATAACGCCAGCCATAGTCAATCGGATCTCTCTAACTACCATCTTTACACAAACATGAGACCTCTACTACTGAGGCTCATCCATGATTGGAGACTTCCAAGCACTTTAAAACTCAAGGAGCTGAGTTTTAACAATCGTGAGAGCATGTGAGGACACACGCTTCGATTTACGAGAGAGCTGGCGCCTCGAGGCTTCCCTTTTAGACTCCGCTCAAACGTGTTATCAAACCACCATCATCTCATACCCCCGCTTCGTTGGTACCCCGAGTCTGAAAATCGTCGAAAACATATCGATAAAGGCAGGGAAGTTGAAAGGTTGGGAAAAGATGAAGGTACGTATCATCGCTCTTTCTTTGGTCACGCCGGTCGATTACTCATCACTGTCGATCAAACAACATCCTGGTTGTTTCCAGTGTTCAGATAACGGACGGACAACTCGCTGGGTTAGTCGTATAAGTATGAGGTTACACGTCCTTGGCAGGAGCCCAAAGTGTACGTCTCTTTTTTCTCGCTGCCGGTTCCAGCAGCGCTGACCACGCATGTTTCTTCTGTTGGACAAGTAGAGACGAGTCGCCAACACGAGTATAATCCACGACATCTAAAGGAAGAAAATGGGTCAAAATCTCAAGCTCACGCGGCTCATGACACTCTTGGGTATTTTCAACACAACATCGACCGCATCTGTGATTGGGTAGCGCTCCAGCACGAGTGCGCCCGTTTCTGACTTCCACCGTAATTACCATTCTCAAGCACCCCGGACTCAGGCACTCTATTCACTATGTCGGATCGAGAAAGATGGGAGAACAGTGGCATGCCTTCTGGCTCCCCAGGTATATCATCGTTTCCCTTCCTGTTTGAGAGCTCATTCATTGTCTTACCTCATCCTTATATAGGACTCGCGATATTCAATACGAAATCCCGTCTACCCCGATTGCAAGTTGTTCTTTGGAGGGTAGAAGAGATAGTATGGTCAAGGATAGATTGAATGTGCGTGTGTTTTTGGGTTCCCGTGGTGTCATCCTTATGTGCTCCATCATCAGGTCGCTCTCAACCTTCCCTCGTCACGGTCAGCAGCTAGCAAGAAGACCCATTACCACCCAACATTGGTTCTTCCTCGACGCCCATAAACTCCTGACGCGTCATTGATACTGTCCAAGGGGTGAAGCCACGCTTCAAGCGCGAGAACCGTCATGCGAATCTTTATTGGACATGCTAGTGGGTTTTCCCTGTGATTCGTCCACCCATTTAGTTCATCTACTCAATTCCACTTATCTATGATCTTCATAACAATATCCATCAGACGAGCAGAACTAGCTCGGTCGACGCACGAGCTGAGACAACTTGCTTACCGACGGATTGAGGGGTATGTACTTGTCTCTTCAACCGCTTTCGTTCGCTCGAGCTCACGCGATCTTCGGCCAGGTACCTCACACTGACAGCCCGATTACCTAGTCGAGTGATTGCTCCCGAAACCACATGGTCTCTTTCTTACCGGGAGACGCTCTGTAGTTGGGCCTGATTATCCGATCTGCGTAGTACGTACATTCTCTTACTCTTGATGACTCTGAGCCTTCCCGTGTTGATTAGCATCTGGTTTTAGTAGGTATACAGAAGATTACACCGTCAGTCCGCGTTAGTTCTGTGTGTGAGCGGAGACGAGTACCGTCTGGCGTAATCACAACCGTCAAAGGATTTCGGATAGTTACCTCAAATGTACATTTTCCGTAGTTCAGTCCACTGCCTCTGACGAAGTCAATGCTCATGTGCCTTTACAGCTAACAATGAAACCCTAGCATAATTCGCACGACCCTCACCTTCACTGATCTGTTTATAGCCAAACAGAGACGCGTGGCCAACTCAATGGCAATTGCGTGATGACTTCTGCGATTTACAATGGACTCACGACGTCCCAACGACATTCAACCACAACCATCGCGACCAAAAGGCTGCAAATCCATTCTGAAGCTATAGAGCAACATTAGCTCAGAACTCCTGACCGCGAGAGGCATGTATGGGGCGTAGGTACTTGTATGTTGGCCATGTGCGGTTGTTTGGAACTAAACAGATCAATGAAGGTGGGGGTCGTGCGAATTATGCTAGGGTTTCATTGTTAGCTGTAATGGATTCCTCGACGGGTAAAAAGGTAGTCCGACTCCCGAGTGAGGAGCTTTTAGTTCCAAACTCTACGCCGATCGAGTTCTTCAGAACCATAGAATATTCCGAACAGGCCACTTTCTCAGAGTCAACGCGTGCCCTTGACAGACAACTGTCAAGGCGTTTTCAAACCCTCAACTCGTACTCACAAGTCTGAAAACATTTCCCGTTGCGTTTCAGTTGACAATTCCAGCCAACTTATCAATATAATGAGTGTCGTGAACTTACTCTGGGGTAATTAACCGTGGGACAAAACAGGAACAAGGGTCTACTGTAAAACAGGGTAACGAATGGGCGTGTTGCTGAATATCTCCTCCTTTTACGAACCTTTCAGTGAGACACTTCAGGCAAGGATCGAACATCTGAGTCCACCGCCAGTCAGACCAGCGTGTTCTAGAATTGTGGATCATTTTGAAAATCAGAAAATTTACCCTAAATACATAATAGAACCTCGCGTCTCGGACGCAATATAAACTCCAGGAACGTCGACTCGGCTAAGTGGCCTAGAATCGTGGAGATCATATATTGTAGGTTTGTGTTACTTCCCCAGCCTCGCTTGTGCTTCTATACTAATCACAGTCACTTACCGCGGTTTCTCTGCAACGAGCGCCGCGGGTGAGGCTAGAGAATAGAGTTTGAGACAAGGATAATTAAAAAGGATCATCCTCTAGCCACAATTGTACTCCGAGACCAGTAAAAACACCGTTGGTTGTCTGAATCCTAGCTCCACCCTACGAGTAGTTCCCTCGTCATTCAGATATGCTACGCATCTCTCCATAGAGCCACCCTCCATGTCTGTCAATAACTCCCGAGCAACACAACCCCAAAAGGTACTGCTTTAACGGGTCATGCTCAAACTGAGCTTTATTTTGAAGAAAGTATGTCAGATTGTACATTCTTTAGAACAAATGCAACATGAATATTAATAAAGCCTCATGTATGATGTTATTTTGCACCTAGTGTGGGTGGGGCTCATGAGTGTTAATACTACACGTCAACTGCGAGGCTGACCTGATTTTATATAGGGAGGGACGACGCTGAGGTGCTCCCCATACTTCCTTCCCCCCCTTGCCTCCATAACTCGACTATGTCCTCTAAGTTCTTCACAGGTGCTACAAATACAGAAATTGGTCCCGGAAGTAGCTTCCAAAATGTCGAAGGCGATGTTCATCAAAACTACATCAGTTGTACGACCTGCCGGGAGGAAGATGAGAGTCGAGTTATGGTACGTACTGAGCACTTTGAATGATCAATTGACTCGAAACATCCACTGTTCAGCCTAAACAAAAACGGTATAGGGAAATTTTTGAGGGCGATGTTCTTTTTCGAGAGCAAACCTGGTCGCGGGAGATGGAGGTGGTGATCAGGGAGAGGGAGTCTCTCACAAACAACAGGTCATTTCAGAACGGTCGAGAAACAAGAATTGCAGTAGTGAAGAGGTTTCACACCGCCACACTATTCCCATATAACTACACGGTTACTGTAGTGAGTTTCAAGCCAAAGGATCAGGAGAATAAGGATACTACACGCCTGGTGAGTGCAATATTGACCAAGTATTGAGCATTAGAATTATATTTGGTTCTTTAGTTGTGGAAAGAGCTCTATGAGGCTTTTTCAGCTCACAAGTAAGCCTCAAGTTGGTTCAGGTAGGCTTGCCACTTTAAAAGGCGAGCGTAGGACACAGCGAGTCGTTCAACTGCTGGGATTGATGAGGGCAGAGATGCCGACTTTCATTTTGCATGAAGGTGCGAAACCTCTTATGACTGTGCTGTGCTCGGGGCTCATGTCTTAAGGTTCCTAGATCTAGTCAACGGAGACGAATTTACTAATCGGTTTTTCTGGGTAGAGCACCTTAAATATCAATACCTGTGGTATACCCAAGTAAGTACTTTGATCTGCATCCAAACACTCCTGAAAGTGCCTTCAGTATGCCGCAATCTCTGCGCTTCGTGCCGACAAATCGCTGAGGATTTCGGTGAGTTTGCTCAGCACTGATCCGAGTCTTGACGAGCTAAAAATGGCACAACAGGTTTCGTCAGAGTGGGATGATTGGACGTTCAATCTCAAAACACGGTCTTGGCAATATGACGCTTCCACCTGTATTGAACAACCAAGTGAAGACTACTCCTTCGCGCCAATCCCACTTCCTGAGGGCCCTCTTCCCCGACTTGATAGCAACGATATCATCACTTACTTCGAGAACACCTTTGGTGACTTCTTATGCCTGATTGCGCCACTTGGAAGGACACATCAGACAAACCTGTCAGACTTTGCGCCTCATGGCCGACTGACAATTGGAGCTGTTGTAGACCGGAGTGGAATTCAAGCTCACTTCCCTTCGACTCCACGTCCCGAGTGGTGTTTTGAGAATCGCAGTCACAATATTGATGTCGGGTACTCTGAGAAAGGTATGCTTGGTTGCCATCCACCCCTTCATCTTCTAATCCCACTAGTCCCTTCACGCGTTGACTTTCAATTCCACAACACTCACAACACCCGACTCTACCTATACTTTTCGTTGCGTCTTCCGTCGGAGGACCGAAGTCAACTCCGCGCCGCTTACCTTTGCCAGTCTGAAAAGGATAGCAGCATGTTGACATGTGAGTGTCCCACAGATCTTTGATCCCATTAGCATCTTCATGTCCCTCTAATATTGTTCTTCAGATCTCATTGATGAAATCGGATTTTCCGTCGCTGGTGATTTTTCACGTGGTCTCAAACCCTGTCCAACACCCGTGTACCTCTTTGTTCCTCCCCTCCACGTCGAGTACATTAGTGAAATGTGCTGTATATCCCATCCCCTTTCTGGCCCGCTATTTTACTGGTCATGGGATCCGGAAGGAAAGACCGTGATCTCAAAGGACGATTGGAAGCAGTCAGGAATACCTGAGCTGGAGGTTGAGATGTGTCTTGGTTCGCATTGGTTCCCTAATGAATATGGCTGGGTCAAGAGCCACTTGTGTAGCACAAACTATGGTGTCAATGGGAAGCAATATGCTCAAGATCATGGGTATCCCGAATTGATAAGGGGTGCGTACCAGTCACTCTCGTTTATGTGTTGAGTATAATCTAGTTTCTGATTCAGGTGATCCACACAATCAAAGGACTGAGGTCCTAGAGGATACAGACAGCAATGAAGACTTGAGGGACTCAGATGAGAATGGGGGCTTAGAGGAAGATGAGAGCAAACCTTACTCTTCCATTTCTCAGCATACATCCTCATTAGCTTCCTTGCTCGTGAATCCACCCGTAGAAAGCGGAATCACGCACTCGGGAGAGCGGGGTATGTGCTCTATACTCCTGGCATGCTCCGCCTAGCTAACGCTTGAACTCAAATTTTAGATGGTCGTCAAGAAACCAACGCTGGAAGTTCTGTGGAAGAGACGCGCCGTGTCAGAGGGCAGCATCCTACAGTGCAGAAATCAAGATTCGAACCTGATTTATCAAAACCTATTGCCCAGAAACCAGCCCCGATCGGACAGTGAGCTTCATTTCCTATCGTTAACACCCATCATTTTTACCGATGTCTCTCAGCTCTATGACCTCCGTATCTTGCATGGCGACTAAGCGACCCAAACAGTCGCAGGGAGCCACAAGAATAAAAATATACGGTTGTAATGATACCTCTGCACGTCCAGCATGGTAAGTCTCTTTTTCTCGCCCACATTCGATATCTAAAATATTCGAGTAGGCCCCAGACACGGGGAAAGGCAATCGCCATGGTCAGTCCACGACCACAACCCAAACTAGTAGAGCAGAAATTTTTTGGAACAAAGAGCGTTCACACTGGTATCGGACAAAACCATACCCCAGCTCGACGGTAAGGACTCGTGCTTGGAACCCGTCGTCTGTATCATTTCACCTACCTTTCTCAGCTCCGTGACCACCGTTGCAACTAAGCAACCAAAACCGTCCGACCAAGAAACCAAAATTCTTAGGGGAGACACTCGTGATGATACCCCGGTACCCCCGACACGGTAAGTCTATCTTCCTGACCCACATTCAGCTTTTCAAATATTTGAGCAGACTTGAGGCACGAGGGAAAATCGTCGTCGTGTCTAGTCCCAAAATACGACCGAAAACAGGGGAGCAGAAATCTCTCGGGACAAAGGCCGCTGCGGCAAATACTGTGCAAAAGCCGACCCCAACTCGGTGGTAAGAACCGGTACTTTGAGTCACTTGTAAATATCCTCCAACCAGTCTATCCAGTACCCAAACCTCAGGTAGGGTCGTCACCACGCCCAACAAACCGAAGAATCAGCCCGAACAGAAAGATCGTACGGTGGTTCTTGCGAAGCCCACCCCATCTCCTTCACGGATAACGCGGTAAGCCTGATTTCCGTTTATTCGTACTTGTTGTATCAAGATGTCTTTCAGCTCTCAGACGACTCATGCAAATGAGACTGTGAAGAAAGCATGGAGATAGATACACGGAGGCTTCATTGACTTTCCGATAAGGGAAAAGATGATGCACGACTAGGGGATTGCATAAAGTGTTCTATAATGATCTACAAGTATCTTTAGTTTTATTTTTCTTCGCGGCAGGCTCGCCCAAGTGCTAGTATATGTAATTATTTGGCGTGTCATTGATCTCGGTGCTTCAGTCGAGGAAAGCTTGCAGCTAGGAAGGCAACGACATAAAGAGACATCATCGACGGTTTTTGAGCGCGAAGCGTTTAGATTTTAGCATTTGTACGGGTAATGTCCTCACCCGAGGCTTCCCAGCCCACTAGAAGGGCCATTAGAGTGGCATACGGTAAGTTTTTCTCAATTCACGCTGGTAACCATTACCTTGACTCGTTCATTGCGCATTATTTACATAAATAAAAGCACACGTCCTTTTCGAGAAGAATTCGGATAACTTACCCTCAGAATCAGAATTCTGATTATGTTTGTTGGTGCCTGTTCCATCTCTCGGCTATGATAGTTCTGGCACAGGTCTGCCCTCAGAAGATGTCGGTGATCGAGATCTGAGGTTTCTTGCTGCACAATACACGGTATGGCACCTTGTTTTCCTCTTCGGTCTCGCCATTCTGATAGTATTTTCAACCGTCTCTAGCCTCCCCTCCCCCAACGACGAAAGAGACAAGGCTCAGTTTCGATGAACACAGGTCGTCGTAAAAGTTGACAAGGGCAACATCCCGGTCAGAATCCAATGGCGGAATATTTTGCAGCTGTCTCCGGTATGAAACAGAACTTGAACGTTGCTCAAGACCATCGCTGACGTGTTCTTGGCTCTGCTATTCTAAAAATATACTTCACGTCAACGACCCTCCAAGATGAATGCAGCTGCTTTTGCTTCTCCCTTCGCTCAATCTCTCGAGCACAGGACCAAAACCCGTATTTAATACGACTCTACAACCGTCGTTATACGGTGTTACTTGCTCTGCCGTGGCTACGCCTACAGTGGTCTTGTAGACTCGGAAGCTTCACATTGCCGGTGGTTTCAGGCAGATACCTTCAGCAACGAGCAGAGCGTCTTCAGCACGGCCTTATTATCCGTCTCCCTTGTCCGCCGGCCCAGGTTACCCTGCCATTCTTGGACGTCGCCTTCAACTCCCGCTCTTACGGTTCGGGCCCCTTCAGCACCACTCCAGCACAGGTGGCTTACCACGGATGCCAATATTCACATTATTGTAAGCAGGCCAGCTCGACGGAGCTCTTGGAAACAGCTAGGGAGTGGCGTGCACCATGGAGTTGGATCACCTACCACCCAAATTTAAGTACGTTCGCCCGAATTTCCTCCGTTGCTACCTAAGTACTTGGTACTGACGAACGACGTTCTGTATAGACACTAGTGATACAAGACGAGGAGCCACGTTGTACCTCGTAGAAGGTCCAGGCCACCGTTGCAGTAGTGGCGACCTTCTGGTGTATATAAATAAAGTACGTTCCCTACTCAACATAGTGTCCTATTTTTTGGACTAACTTTGGCTTGCAGCTGGTCGATTTAGCGACCATTTCGCCAGGGAATCGCAAGATAAGCTGGAGGATGTTCTGCTTGGACTTTGGATTCGACCGTCGTTTCAGGTATCTCGTACTGCCTTTATACTATGTTTCGGTCACTGATCAATGGGTATTCGCCTTCAATCAGATTACGAAGGCGTATGCGAAAGGACCGGGGATGCCACTGTGAAACTTATGGTGTTTGTCACAAGCCTCACAGCGACCTGACCTTCTACGTTCCACGTTGTCAAAGCCAACTGCTAGGTGGGGGGGAAGTGATGCATATAATGGCCGACGGCCCTAGAGACAATGGCTAGAGAAGTGATCTATTTGGAGACGTTATATCTCGAATGAGGCCTGAGGTGCGTGTTTGTTGACAAACTTTCTCGGCGCTGCTGATGAACGATGCCTACGTAGGTCACTAGAACCCGCGATGCTCTTCTCAACGACCCAGAGCCAAAGTGGGGAAAGACATATTTCATGACCGTTGGCAACAAAGCCAGTCGCCTGTATGAGCAAGGGCGGAACACACGGCGCGCGGCGAGGCCGGATAGTAAATGGGTGAGGAGGTACTGTACCATTTCGAGATGTTCGACACGTCACAGGTCACAGGGACCCCATTTTGTCGAAATGTCACACCTGGTTACAGGTCCCAGGCCAATATGTCGAAAATTTTTGGCAGTCTGGACCTTCTGTCACACAAATTTGGGACAAAACCCTTCTAAAAATGGCAGTTTTGGGCAATTTCTGTTGAATTTTTCTCCTTGGTCACGCCAGACCGAGCTCAGTGTCGAAAAGTTCAAATGGAAATTTTTGTCACATGTCACACCCTGTGTCGAACATCTCGAAATGGTACAGTAGTATCAATTGAAAGGTGAATGATCTATAACTGGACGATGCCTCTTCCAACTACAAACGGGAAAACTGGTCTCGTTGGGATCCAGCTCTCTTTCTCGTACTGCTTATATAGCTTTTGAAGGCATCTAAATTGTATCACTAAAACAAAAGCTCGGTTGGGACTCGAGCTTTGAGAATCGAAGCACAATTCACTATTGAATAGCAAAACGTTCTGGAGTTCAATTCCGACTTGACCGAAAGCGGAGCAGGGTAGGCTGTATCACAATAGTAGCGCCCGCGTGAGGGAGAAAAACAGTACTTGATTATTAGTGCTTGTAAATTCGCACCAGGTAATGCGGATCTTAAATCACCATGTACAGAAAAATCAGGGCTATTAGCTATCATAGTTTTTGTATCATGTACTGTCATGGAAGCTGTTGCTGAAGCCCCCAGAGCCCAAAGGTCTGAAAAGTTCGGGCAGCATGGGAATCTCTCCTGAAAGGGTTGCATATAATACTTGGGTGACCTCCCCCACAGCGGTCAACACAAAAACTAAACCATAGAATAGCCCTGATTTTTCTGGTTTCAGCGGTGTAGAAATCATGGAGTAACGAACTCCAAAAATCGAGAATGGTCCCCACCACTCGCGCGGAAAAAAACCCGTTCCCACCCTAAGTTCCAACAACAGCTGTAAACGACCTACTTTCGTGGTGATATTGTCTGTCCCGAGGCTTCATCACGCATCGGGCCTCGTCAGACTGAGACCAGGACTCCGTTTTTTCAGCTCTTGACCATTATATGTGTTGCTTTCAGTGGTTTATGGTGCTCCAAGCGCCGGGACTATGCGCCATGGTTACGATCTGTCCTTGCCTGTGGAAATCGTCAATCAGTCGTTCAGGTAGACTGTTTCTTCTCCGAGTTCGTAAGCTCGTTCGCTTTTATCGGTTCTCCTTCTGTGCATGTTGTCAATGTGATTTATACCCGTCAGATACCTTGATGCCACCGAAGTGAGGACAAGTGGGTCCGACTCCTCATGATATCGCCGGTTGGTACATGGGAGGACTGGGATGAAGACTGTGAGCTCTCTCTTCATCGCGTGTCCCACTCTCTTTGATCCACGTTAAGTTGGAGAACATTCGCACATGGACCTTCTTCTGATAGGTTGCTGCTCAGCAACTCTCATCATTATCTCCCAAAACAAAACACAACCGATCGCTTGACGGTCGACGAGAAGCATCCGATTCGAAAGATGTTTGGCCCCCGTTATGACCTCAGTTCTAAATATATTTCTCCGAACCTCTGGTCACCAGCACAGCCTCGGATCCACCTCAATACATGCTGACTCTGATTATTGTTCGACTTGAGGCTAGGGTATATGATAATGTTCCAAACGGCTGTGTGCTACACACCGGATGCAGCTCTAGGTACACCAATTCCATGATTGACAACAAGATTTGAATCTTCAGATGGAGCCAGTCATTACTAGCTGCATGCTCACCCTCTCCCATCCTTCCCCTCGGTCTGGTAGCAGAAATGTTGTTATTTCCCTGCTCTCAGGTGGACCTAATTTGCGACCGTGAATCTCGGGTGTGAAGATGATCGGAGCTTATATTTCGCCCACCACTTTCAAAGGAGTATTGGGTTGAATTCGGCGTATGAAGGGAGGTAGACTAAAAGCCTCATGACACGTGAGCACCTCTTCTCTGATTCTGCCGGGATCTCGTCTCAATTAGATGCACCTTTGTTTGTTGGATTTTTGGATATCCTCTCGTCTGGCAGAATAAATCTTGATAGGTTTACCTAAGTGTATCCAAATCTCTTATAGCGGCCCCACGGCGAGAAGAAGTAATAATGCCAGGGTTTGATATATTGAGGAACAGCTCTCCGAAATCTGGGAGTACGTCCCCCTATTATCCGCCGAGCGTGGAGTGTGTACATTGTGTTCTCAAAGTCTCGTTTCACCCACTGCGTTAACACCTTTGTCCAGTGCCAGGTATCAGGTTTTATAATCGATTGGAAAACATCCTTTGCTACCGACGGTTCAATCGCAACCCCAGAGACTAGTTCCAGTAACTTCGTCATCACGCAGAAGTCAATACCGCGGATGATTGGACCTGACTATCGAAGGGCTCCCATTCAAAGCCTTGGTATCCTCCCCCTATCTCGTCGGGGTGAAATAGAGACCCTGCGCGCGGTCATCTCGCAGTGAAGAGGACGTCATTACATAGTTACAAGTCGAGCCAAGTCCGGAACAGGTAATACTTATCCGTGCACTAATTGTATCCGGCGTCTCGAACTCAAAGTTGTCAGTGGGTGGCTACTATAGTAATCTATACATATTATGAATCTTCAACGACAAGAAAATCCCATCGGTCCGCGTCAATTGGCCGCCCCGGGTCCATTGTCTCGAACTCAGTGCTAGTATCCCGCCGTGGGGATCCGATGACTGTCAAATGGTTATTCAATATTCAATAATGACTCACCAAGGATGAGATTTATACCCGTGTGATTGGTCTCGAGCTCTAAGAATTGAGCCAACTAGCTGGCGGTCGAACTACCCCTTTCTTCCAAATGTGTCCGTGTCGTCACTTCCCAATTGTCGGCCACATCAATCACTGAGACCGTCGACGGGAATGTGACCGTATCTTCTGGTCTGTCGTCTGTTCGTGATGTAGTGTACCAGTCAGCATCTGAGCTTTCTAGGTCTACCAACTTCTATTCTACGGTGCGCTCTCCGACTTTCCATCTTTGACTGTGTTCTTCAGCTCTACGATCCTTTGATCATGAGGATCACCTACACCAAAACCATTAAAAAGATAGAAAAAAAAACATCATTGGCCGGTACGCACCCCATTCTTCTCCGGGATGATGACCTTTCCTTCTAGGTCTAATAGCCAGTAGAATAGCGGGCCGAAAAGAGGATTGGGTATGCAGCACATTTCATCAGTGTACTCAATGTGAAGGGGGGAACAAGGAGGTGGGCGGGTGTGGAATAGGCTCCGGGAGTACCTTCAAAGTTCTCAGTGACGGAAAAGCCAATTTCATCAATCAAAACTGGAGGACGGTATCAGACGGACACAAAGGTACGAGTGAGAACAAGGATCTGTGGGCACTGGGGTGCTTACATGTTGAAAGGCCACTATCCTTTTTAGACTGGCAAAGGTAAGCGGTGTGGAGTCGATTTCGATCTCTCAACAGAAGGTGTAACGAGAAGTGTTAGTGTAGTCGGGCATCGCGGGTATCACGGAGTTGAAATTCAACGCATGTAGCAACCATTTCAATCAGAATCAGAATTAGAAAAGATGGATAGAAAGAGGGCGAACCTTTTTTAGAGTAACTCATGTCGAGTCCATCAGATTCCCTTCCTTGGGAATACATCTTTTTGGAGATCCTATTCTTTTCTCAATCACAATCTTTTGATACTCACATAGGCAACTTTTCTGATGCTCTTGTGTTGATCATTCTGACTGATGGGCATGGAGCACAACAGCACTTTTGCTTGTTGAACACTGGGATGGGAAAGGGAGGGTAGAGGGAGAGGCGCACACACATTAAATCAGCACTGCTTTGATATCATGTTGATCTTTAGGGGTTTTTGTTCCCTATGATACACAACAACAATGGCTTATCTCTAGTTCATAAAATAAGTACCCTTGACCAAGATGCCATTGATCCTCCCCAATTATAAAGGAGGTGATCTATTGATATCTAACATTTTTTAAGGAAAATCCTGAAGGACATAAGTAGGTTAGAGCAGTTGCTCACAGTTTAAATCACCCCCCCCCCCCCCTTTCAATGGAAAATTCAATAACCCCAGACAAGGCACTGTCTTTTATTGCCACTTCCTTGGCTCAAACTCGTTTATTTGTTGTAGGTCAATAATCTTCTATTCTCCTTGCCCTTAGCTCACAACTTGTTCTAGGATATGGGAGGTATGTTGACATGCCAGCCACAGACACCTGTAACCTGATCTCCAAGTCCATCCTTTCAAGTTTGTGCAGTGACTCTCTATATCTATGACACACTTCTCAATCTGGATCTGGAATTCCGCTTTGTGTGGGCTTCACCCTGGTCATTGGTCAAAGTTCTGTACTTGCTTCAGAGGTACCTTCCCTTTGTGGACTCCACAGTGATATTTTTATATCGTGAGTCAGGATCTAACTTGGCAGTTTTCTTGGTGGAGATTTATTCAAGGTATAATAGTTCTATCCATACACAAACCGGGTCCTTGCTTGGCTTTCACCCACGCTTTTACATGTTTGTCTCTCTAAAATTTCCCCTCATTCTCATTGTGTTTCTAAAGCTTGCACAGGGTCAGGTATGGTGGGAATTTTTTTGTCAGAGGGTAAGCACCAATGCAATTTACCTCATCATCATCTGCATTTATTTGTGCCACTTCCCTCCACTGTGTTAGGCTTAATGACCCTACGTGTCTGGGCTGTTTGGGGACGGAACATCTATGTCACAGTTGTATTAGGCATAGCTTACTTAGGATGTTACACTGTGGCTGGCTTTTATGCTTGGAAGTCACTTGAGACAGCCCAATGTGAGCCAATATTTTTGACATACTTGTGCAGCAACTGACAAAAGTGTCCTAGATAGCGACCCACCTTTTCCCCTTCCAAGTTGGGAGGGTTGTTTCCTTACTGGAGCCAATAACTTTCAATACTTGACCTATACCATGATTATGGTTTATAATACAAGTAAACCTTTTAGCTCATCTTAAACTGCCCGAATTGATGGTGTAACAGTCACTTTCATCATCATGATGATTCCAGTTGCCAAAGCCTGTGAGTTTATTCTTAATTGTATATTCTTGAGTGCTTATACATGCTGGTTAGATCATGGGGCTGGCAGAGCAGGTGTCATGAAAGTCATATACCAGGATGGTGTGTCTTATTAACATTGAACAGACTTCCAGATGTTTGACTTCTTACCAGGCATCAAATTCTTTGCTGTCCTTTTCTGTAAGTGCCAGGCTATATTTGTGTCCTCATTTGTTTTTGAAACTGACCATATTCTCCTACTGTTGGCCCAAAAGTATGCTCTTTAGTCAATGTCATCCTGATAGCCACAGATGGGGTAGGTGTCAAGTCCAGTCTCTGATACACCCTTTAGTGACTGCCTCACTATACAGCATTACACTTCCCTCCTTAGCATGTATGGGGTTGTGCTGTATGTCATATTCCTGGCTCTGATTATCAGCTTCCCTCTGTGCAGTATCCAAAGGGTGCTTCACCCGATTATTGCCAGCCGTGCCATCATTCACATCCGAGAACAAGCATCCAAACAAGAAATCCTTGTTGCAAGTGGGAAAACAACAATTCAACTAAGGAGTTTTGATGTTCAGACATCCACAATGAACAATGTGATGGACTGATCATTTATTCTCTCATAGATTGAGCCTAGTGAATAGCCCACCGGTGCTGGGTTCTACCCAAAGTCTTGTTGTTTATGTGATAGCATGCAATGGTTTCTTGTTGGCTTTATTTATTCCAAGCTGCCAAAATGTACATAAATCAGATCATCTGGATAATGAAGAAGAGACAGCTTGTTTTTGTACATCATACTGTATTGAAAATGGTAACTCTGCTCATTCCTTGAGACCTTATCTTCCTTCATCTTCCCCTTGACTATGGACCTCCTTGTCAATGCTATATTATCTTCTACCTTCACAAGGACAACATTAAACATAATAGAATTATACAGCATGTTCTAGGGCCAGGAGTTTGCCATCTGCTCACTGGGCACCTAAATGATCATAAGAATTGCTCTCATCAAGAAGGTTATGATGAATCTATGGCTCATTCATTGGTCAAACTTGCTGTTTGTACTGACCATCCCTCAAGCCAGGGATCATAGTCTCATTATGAGTTGTAGGTGATAGATAGAGGCTAGAATGATGAATGCAAGTGATCTCTGATGCAAAACAGAATGAGGTCACAGATAAACAACAGCAGTAGTACATTACAGTAAAAATACCATATGCAAATAAAACTCAAGCACTACATGCTCCCACTGGCACTAAAGAGGTGACATCAGCTACTCAGGCCTCAAGAGTGGTTTACACTTGTCAACACAGCAGCTACTTGCTCAGAGATTGTCTGTCCTCTCTGTACATAATAATGATATGCATACTTATTGTAAATGGAACACTCAGCTCCATGATTGCAGAGATTGCTTGCATCAAGAAGGCTGTGATGGAATTGACCCTATGCATCCTTCAACACTCTGCTTGTCCCTTGGGACCTTGTGTTCCTCCACCTTTCTCCTGAGTCTTGACTAAAGAATGCAGAATATTCCTTCCAAGATCTGGGATCCATGGACATGTGGATTTCATCAGGAATCATTTCTACAATCATATCGTCAGCTCACTACCAATATATTATTTACTTTCTTGGACAACTATATATGTACAGCCTTTTTTACGAGTATATAAAGTACATGTAAAACCCCCATGTACTTTAGATCTGTTGTTTTGTCTTATCCAGTCAAGTTATCAAGTTCCTAAGCTGAGTATTCTTTTAGTCTACAATGTACTAATCATCTCTGTGTTAGCACCGCACAAACCTGCAGTGCCCCTTGTCGATTGAGCTTTCAGGTTGAAGGCTACCTTGATTTGCAACTGTCCGTGTACCCAAAAGGACACCTTTCCCACAGTATTGCTTGCAGGAGCTTGCAGTATTTTCTCCACCATCCCAACTACTCACTTGTGCTTGTAGTTGCTGTCTCCATCCCTTATCCCCAAGTTCTTGTTCAAGTGGTCCTGAGCTCAGGATACAAGATTCCACCAACCCAGTCAAGGTCCCAAAGGTTTTTGTCCTTTCTTTGGCCTCAGTTATTCCGCCATCCCCATCCTACATTTATTTTGACCCATTGTGACTGGATCTGTGGCCCGAAAAATCTGCAACCCTTTCATTATTTTCAAATTACCTCCATCAAATACCATGCCTAGAGTGCCCAGACAGATTATGCCCACTACAGGACAGAGTCTGATTCCCATATAGTCCTATCTCACTTTGTCTAGGGATATCATTGGGCCTATGGCTGTTGTTGGGGATGCCTTCATCTAGTTTTCTTGTTCCACTCCCTTACTCTGGTCATCCTCAAGACAGTCAGACAAATATGTTTCTCCAGATTCAAAGGAGAGGCATGTTTTGCTTGCAGCAATAATGTGGGTGCTTTTGCTGGGTGCTGGTGTTTCTGTTGAGAATCCTGTACTGACATCAACCTTTTTCCTCCTCTGCTTTAGCATCCAGTCAGGGCTGTTGTACCCCCTTGTTCTGGCTATCTCAGTTCCATTTATGTTGTCATCACTGCTAGTGGGATGGAATATCCACCAATGTCAAATTCTATTTGCAGTAAATTGATTTGCTCTGCCTCTGCTTCCTATATCACACACAAGACTGATGAGATTCATAGGGAGTCTGATGATTGCACAGGTTGGGCTAGGAGATATTTGGGTCAGAGATAAGTCCATACTCATCCTTTGTTCCTGTGCATCTGTTTTACCCAGTCTCAATGAGAATAAGAGGCTTAGACCAATTTCTGACTTGTTTTGGCTTGCTTGTGTAGGCCATAATTTAACTCTGCATCCTTGGGGCTGCCTCAAAATTGTCATCCTTTTGATTTTCACAATTCCCACTTTCAAAAAAATGCCAACCCATGAATGGTGGACCAATGATTAGTATGTTGATAACTGACTGCCGGATGTTGCATGTTTTTGAAGCCACTTGCCATGCACCCTCATCCAATTTGTCCTTTACATCCAATGGCCCCCAGTCTCAAAAAAACAAGATCACAAGGCTGTGATAATGGCACAGTAATGACCAGGTCATCAATTAACAATGGAATTGTCTCTTGATAGATCCATCTGGCTGCTGGCTGGGTAATTCCATTGCTGTTGAAAAACCAGGCCATGTCCCTGACTGCTGGACAAGCACCTGAGTCTATTCTTTTATCTCGACTCCAACCAACCAATCTAACCACCAAGTCTTCGTGTGGTAATCAATGTCATAACTTTGAAGGTGCCTCTGCAATGAAGAGCACCCAAATGTGCTTTGCCTTGGGAAGGATATTTGAGGCAAACCAGTGGGCACAGGGGGTAGATATCTGCTCAGCCAGCAAGGCCACTGTGGCAAGAGACAAATATAGAACCCCGCATTTCCTAATGTTTGGGGCTGTTGTTGACTGGAAGAATCTAAAGGATCTATGAGGCAGTGGAAATTTCAAATAGGTTTATGAGACAGTCTTGACTTTGAGGTAACACTTTTCAGACTCTGCACAAACCAGATTTTGGACCACCATCATATCATCTCCCTGCTTGGTTATGGTCTTGTTTTGTGTTGGTACCTTGGATCTATGGCTTGACAACAGCTACAAAGATGGAATGGTGGGACCAAAGGTGAAGGTGTGTGTTTACAAATGTCATTTATGAGCCCGCATTGACAGTCCTATTTGTCACTACGCTTACGGTTTTGTGGATTTACATTGTGATGAGCCGGCATGACGCCTAGTGCAGAGGACGACAACATGGCTACACTACTACTTACCAGATGTCATGAAGACGCCACTTTTCCCTCCACCATTTGCTCACATGATTATCACATGTCCTTTTCTCACGGTCACTTACTATACATCCTTATTTCTCACGATTCCCTTTCTTAACCCACCATCGCGCAGCCTTAACCCACATCGCGCAGCCATCCCATTATCTCATACCGACTCATTCCTTATTCATCCTTGACTCATACTTACTCATACACGACTCATAGGTAGCCACTCCAACTCCAGCTCTGACTGTAGGATAGGTATATAAGCTAGCTAGTCTTCACCTGGTCCCTCATCTTGACCTCTTGTCGTTGGGACCAGGTGAGTAGTACAGTCTCCTTCGCTTTCCTTCTCTACAATAGATCTAACTTGTCGTTGGGACCAGTTCTGCCTTATCTCTGCCTGAGTCGAGCCCGCTGCTCCTCTCCTAGCTTGCTACCACCACTCTCTGCCTTCGCTGTCTCCGATAGACGCTCAGCACTTCGTGACACTCCAGAGGAGCGTTGAGAAAAGCTGTCTTGAAGTCAAAGGTTGATGTCTCCCAATTTTGCTCCGCAGCGTAAGCCAGACCACAACAAATGGAGTCCATCTCTGCTACAAGAGCCATCGTACGACCAAAGTCTTCTGGGCGCTGGTTAAAACCCCGAACACAAAGACACACTTTCTCCTTCCCCATGATCACCTTGCCAGTAGATGTATACTTGAAGGCATACACCCATTTGAGGGACAGAGGGTGTCAACCCTTAGGAACCGAGTCCATGTCAATGAAAACATTCATGTCTGTAAGACTGGTAATCTCCCGTTTCATTGCATCAGACCAGCGAGCTGAGTCCGGATGCAGAAGTGCTTCCTGTAAGGTAGCAGGAGGTTTCGACAGATCAAACTCTTTGAGACAAGTCTCTCGAGCAGGGGGAGGTAGATACGGCATCTCTGGAATTGCAAGAGCAACTACAATGGAGGGGACTTCACTGTCTCGAAGGGACCATACGTCTGTCTCATCTGCTAAAGCTGTAGCAATAGAGAGAGCAACAACATCTTTCATAGTACTTGACTGGATTGGTATACAAGTTGTTCAATCTGATCGTAACTTCTCCAGGTGCTCATCACATAGACGAATGCCCTCGTCCCATTCCTTCCCCACAGGAGTCCATTTCCGTGAACAGATAGATAGGACAAGACTCCAAGGAGAGTTGGTCTGAGACAGGATCAGCAGGATCAGGTGGTACCATGGTTGTGGTATTGACAGGTAGCACTAGACTACTATCAACCAGTTGTCCAATAGGTGGTGTATCCTATAGAATAGTCAGCGAATCGACTCGTGTGTGATATGGATTAGGACATGGTCCTTGAACATGTGAATTGAGAGGCTGGATGAGGTGTCTGGCTGTACCCAAAATCTCAAGTCGTTGGACAATATGTTGTTGCTGAAAATGTACTTTCCGGAGCAGGTCCATACATGCCAGCCCACACGGTGTTCATCATAGCCCACAAATATGCCTTCAACATATCTATTTTGGCCCTTCCTCCTTGTTTCCTCAGGAACGAGTACCCATGCTTGGCACCCAAACAAGTGAAGGTGGCTAAGGTCAGGTTTCTGCCTGAAGATAACTTCATGTGGTGTTACTCCTGTGGGAAGTGTCTTTGCTGGTAAACGGTTCAGTAGATAAACTGCTGTCATTGCTGCATCTTCCCAGAATTGTAGTGGTAGACCCGAGTCGGTAAGAAGTGCCATCATGGTTTCCTCGACTGTTCAGATGTAATGTTCGGCCTTCCCATTCTGTGGATGTGCGTACAGTACAGTCACCTGGATATGTATCCCCCGATCTCTCAACCACTGCAAAAGCTGATCACCAATATTCTCTCTGGCACCATCGTTGCGAATTGATTTTATGGTGAGCTGTTTCGAAGAATGAGCTGGTAGGTTCTCTAGCATTGCTATGACATCCTTAACGTGTTGACTAACATCGTGTTTTCGAGACATTCCTCAACTGTTAGCCCAGTTTGAGTAGTCATCTGAACAATATTGAATGTCAAAGCGCCGCGAGGTGATTGAACCAGCATAGGACCAAAGCTGTCCATGTGCAGTAGTTCAAGGGATTCATCTGCTTGATTTCCCTTTGTGACATAGGGAGCAGCCATGCCTTTCGCCTCAAGACAAGGTGCACAGATACATTCTCTCCGAACCCCATTCCAGGGTAGACCAGTTACACAGTCCTTTTGGAGTAACACATCCATCTTTCTGCCTCCAGGATGTCCAGTGAGACAGTGGACAAAAGGTTCATCTGGTTCCACGAGATGAGAACGTGTGTAGGCCACAATGTCCTGATGGATATCCGGTATCAGTAAGGAATCAGGTAGTGTGATATTGGGGTTGTAGAAGATTGAATCGGGATTGTTGACAAAGTCCCAGTCGGGAAGACTAGGCGATGTGCAAAGTCAACGTGCCATTCTAGACAACAGTCAGTTTGGGACAGTCTGTGAGGGAGGAGAACCTTGCAGTCGTCATCATCAAGAATGAGAGAATATCCTTGTTCCATCAATGCACCCCCAGAAAGGAGGTTGAAGGGAGCATTGGCAGCATAGAGGCAGTTCGGTAGCCAAAGCTTCAGTGTTGTATCACTGTTCCTGAGGGGAGTTTGCAGAAGACGTGAACCACCGCCCTTCACCGAAACATCACCAGCAACACCAGTAGCTACCATCTCTTCTGCCTTTGCATCAAAGTCAACAAAGAAACAACGGTCCTTATGACATTCCTCATTGCAGCCGTGTCTAGTACGAGAGAGTACTGTTGGGTAAGGCTCTGGAAGGCCTTTGGGTCTTAACGTTGTAGTCATAGTAATGGTGATTCTCCAGTCGTAGAGTCTGGTAGGAACATTGTGCACGCAATGTAAGCGGAATCCACAAGTGTATTATCGACTATGGCAGCAGCTACAGTTTGTTTTGAAGAATTAGTGTTTGATTTATGCAAAGTTGTAATGGTACTGTTATCGGTGGCAGAAGGTGTTGTAGGTTTCATACATCCGTGATGAGGGCAGGATTTGTTCTCCCCACCTATTGCAGCCCTCCGTCTGACATTTCATCCTATTCTTCCTGCTTCTGTCATTATTTGTGTTCCCATTTGCACCCCCAGGCTGTTGCTTCTTTGGCATGCAGTTTGACGACCATGTCACCATACGGTTCAGGATAGCATCCGTAGATTTTGAATGTGTTGACAGAACAGTGTTGGACAGCAACAGCGTTGATGAGGCGATATTTGAGGTCAGAAATGACAGGGGAATCAGGGAGGTGAGCTGCAAAATGGTGAATGACATCGCTCCAGTCGAGATTGTCACTCGCGCGAGCCAATGTAAGAGCCTGTTTCTGATAGTGTTCCGTGTAAGCTGAGACCTTTGTGACGTCCTCTGCGGTTGTAGCATAGAGAGCATTGCATGTGGTCTTGAACACAGCGCTATTCCCAAGACCATACTGGTGTTTGATTGCCAAGTACAATTCCCTCGCCGTACGGCTGACACCACAGCCATTCACACTGGGAAGACTCATCTGCACAGTATCAGCCATCCTGTATCGTAGAATCTGTAGTACAGCACTGTCATTGGCGCTATACCAACCATACTCCTCAATATGTTGGTCCAACAAATCTGCAGTGGGCTCAGCAGGTGCAACAATGGGTAAGTGTCCTTTCCTGTCAGTTCAGGTGCCTTCTTGATCGAGGCAAGGGCATTGTTGACTTGACCCGATTGTACTTCAGCTATGAGGTAGACCTTGTGGTGAGTCAGAGGAGCAGGAGTAGACGGTGAGAGGATCATATTCCTAGGATATGAGTTGTATGGGATCGGTGGAGGTGCAGAAGAATTAACACCGGCATGTGAACATATTTTGGGTGACCTAGCCGGCGTCGGCGGGAGGTAGCGATGGGAAGGGTGAGACGGGAGTGAAACTTCTTGTTGAGGGTCAGGCAAAGTGGATATAATGGTGTAATTGTCAGAATTTGGGATGCAGTTATCGAGTGCAGTTCGTAGAATATCTTGGAAAACAATGTTCTGTTTGTTGGAAGTGGTGATGTCGAGAGAAATGCATTCCATGATCCCAGCCAGATGAGATAAGGACTGATTGAAATTGATTGAGAATGCATGAAGGTCAGAAAGCATAGCAGGCTGTGGTGCAGGTGTGTTATTGTTAACCAGTGGTGAATGAACACTTTGTTGAGAGGGCCGAGAAGGAACAGGGTTGTGAATGGTAGATGATGGTGGACAAGGTAAGTCCTGTGTATGAACCTGTTCAGTTTGGCCCATCACAAGAGGTCTATGAAACGAGTGTGTGGTCGGAAAAGAAGTCAATTCTGCAGATACAACAGGGTGAGGTGTATTGCTGGGAGAATCTGGGTTATCATGCCAGTGACTACCCAACACTGATGCTGGTGCACCTGCAGTGGTGTGCATGCCACATCGTCTCTCATGCCGTGGATGGCGCATCAACACCGCTGCTCCAGTTATGAGTGTTGGCAGCACATACATCTCATGTGATCCTTGTTGATCTTGGCCATCCACTCCCATAGGTTTCAAACACGTGGGTTCCATGTGAGAATTTGGTTCCATAGTGAAAGCAATCCCTCGATTCGGTGTTATCATTGAGATTGTCTGAGATCAGGACACAGTTGCAGAATTTGAAAAAAAAAAAAAAAAAAAAAAAAAAAAAAAAAAAAAACAGACTATGAATTATCCGAGTATCTGGGATCAATGATGTCCTTTGATGCACAGATAGTCCCTCGTTAGTAAGAAAGGACCATAACCTCATCATGCGGTTTCTCCTATGGTAGGAACCTCTTCCTACATAGCTCTACATAGTGCAGGTAGAGTGGTGGTAGGTGCACATAGAAGGTGATAGTCACTTACCTCACCATACGGCAGGGTAGGGACAAGCAAGGGGTAAGTACATTTTCTCCTTTTATCTGAAATCGAGATGCCGAGTTATCACGCGGATCCGTAAACCCTGCTCATCCCTGTTTGTGGACCGGGATATTTGGCAGGCGTGAATTGCTATAAGTACGGGTTGCTCGTGTCCAGAAAAATCCCCCACTCGCAGTTTCTGACAGTTAGTTCAACTTAGTCAAAACTCTAAGTTCACTGACACCGGCGCCCACCATTCAATGATTCCTTAGGTTTTCTAGCTACTTATCTTCCCCAGCATATGATAGTTTCTTTCTAGTAGACTAGTACATATTTCTTACCACTGTCAGATCATGTAATAGCTAGTACCATGAGGACTCGAGAAGCCCGAGCATTTAATGTAATATTGAATATTTATCCCAATGTCCTGTATTGCATACGCCGACTGGAACTGTGTCAGAAACTGATCCCAGATCTGTTCAGAAGCCTGCAAATACCCATTCATTCAGAAACCAGGGCTTCTTTGATGCTGCACAAGTTTGGAATGAGCCCACTCGATGTCCGTTCCTGGACAGCCCATAGATTGCTATATGTTACATCCATGCCGGTTCCGGGGTTTCCGAAGGCCTCTATCCACCTTCCGGAGATTCCGATACTCGGAATCTACTTTATGTTTTCTCTTCCTTCACGATCCTATCCGGAACATGACTTCGGATTCCGACGTCGTGTCCCCGATACTTACGGATCGGAGATACATATACACCGTTCATTTCCGAGTAGTACGTTTACTCTGCATTCCGACATTCCGCTTTCCATTCTATTATGACTCATCCCGTACATTCCATTTTGACACTTCATTTCCGATTCATCTCCGACTCCGGGACTTCATCCTCCATCTCGGATTCCGTACTGTACATACATTCTCTCCCGCTCTTGACTCACCTTCGGTACTACGATCGCCGGAACCCCTTCGGAGGTCTCGGAGATCGATACATATATAAGCTAGATACTTCACGACTTGTATTCCTCAGAATTAAAATCAATTTGGTTTCCATATATCTCATTCGTCTCATTCCGTCTCTTCATCTCTATCTCCTCTTCATCTTTATCTTCCTTTCCTTCCGGTCAAGGACAAACTCAACTCAACGGTGTCGTTGGCGAAACCTTCGACTATTGTCCAGCCATCCGTTCGGCCTTCCGGTCGTCGGAATCTCTCCAACTCCGACTAGTCCATTCCGGCACGTCGGCTTCCGGTCTCTTCCGCTCGGACCTCCGTCCGGGCTGTCATATCCGCACGATCCTAACACTATAGTTGCTTAGCCTCCTACATAGCACTATATAGAGGGGGCCTCCTACCTGACTACAGGCCCTACTCATGCTTTATAGGGCTATATAGGAGGTTTCCTGTTTCCAGATGCTGTGAGGATGAACTAACTGAGCACCTAGAGACAAACCACACGGGTCAGTGAAGCTCCTCAGACCAGATACATGATAGTAACGGAATATATTCTATACCTAGATATGAACAACACGAGTCAGTGAAGCTAGGTAGTAGTAATAATGAGTACGAGTGTATCAAAACAGAGAGAGAAAAAGAAACGTACCTCCTCAAACCAGATACATGATAGTAACAGAATGAGGACAGAGAGTATTGACAGTGTTCATGTAAGTAAACGGTCACGTGTGGAATAAAGAAGCAGTTGCGAGTATAAACAATGATAAATATATCCCCAGCATTGGGAGTTGGCACATAGCCAGCAGGTAAGGGCGTAGGAGCGCCTTTTGCATTCTGCATCCCAAAACGTTCAAGGACTTTCTTCAGATAATCCTTCTGGTCAATCATGATCTTGTTGCCTTCGCGACAAATGCTCATGCAGAGAAACTCACTAGCATTGCCCATATCGCAGCATTCCCATCAAGCCATGAATTCAGCTTTCTTCTTGTCAACAAAAGCTTTGTTAGGACCCATGAAGAGTACATTGTCAACGTATATGATTGCATACACAACTTCACCACTCTTCAGATCTTTGCAGATGAAGATTCCAGCATCAGAAGTCAGGTGTTTGAAGCAGGTTGCTCCATGTAAATCTCTTCTACAAGATCGCCATATAGGAAGGCGTTCTTAATATCAACAGAAGTGATGTACCAGTTCTTGAGGGCTGCAAGAGCAAGCATCATATGAACAGTCTCATAACAAACAACTGATGATAAGAATCCATCGAAGTCTACACCTTCGACCTGAGAGAAACCTTTGGCAACAAGTCTAGCTTTCTTGCAACCATTTGACTTTATGTCGAAGACCCATCTGAGACATCATCCGGGATGTCCTTAACCCCTGCAGCTTCAGCAATATCATTGTCAATGTTACCAAATAGAGAAGTCATATCGTCCATACCATTGTCAGATCCCCAGTCCATTTCTACATCTCCATCAGGATCAGTGCTGCGAGAGTGTTCAGAAGAAGTAGGAGAAGGATGTCTGGTTCCTTCATCTTCCGAATTGTCCTCCAGAACTTGCTTGGATGAGGAACCGGGCTTCGAGATATGATCCTGGAGTGAACAATTGGCGGCAGACATGATGATCTGTTCAAACAGTTTCAGATGCCATGCTGTCTTAGGAACACTAAGTCTGTCAGCTGGAGAACGTGCTTCACGTACATCATCAAATACTGACTCAGATGGCTTGAAACCAGTGAAGGACTGCATGGCAGCCGGGTTCTTCTTGACAGCAGTGTTGAATCTGGACTACCAGATATATGTACCATTGTATCAGGCCACATCTATGCTTCAATCATTTTACTATGATCTATGCTATTCCTAGTCACTCCTGTTATAGTAGCTACAGCCACCTCTGTATAGTATATAAGTAGCTCTGTATCTACATGCAATACCAGTACTTTTACTACTCTCGTTGCTGCCTCTAAGCCTATCTCCAGGTGAGCTAGTCTGTCCCATGCTGCCACTGCGTGGGCAGGACCTCTGCCTCAACAGGTTATGGGCCCTGGTGCCCTATCAATGTGCCCTGCGATGGCAGCTCTCTAGGATGTGCACCTTTATTGTGTGCTGCCTATGATGATGCGCTATTGTGGTTGTTGCACTCGATAACCATTGTGACTGCTTAATTGCTGTTGTGATGGGTAGACTGTTAACACTGGTTCTGGACCTGTGAAGTCAACATCTTCACTGATGTCTGACGATGGAGGAATATGTCCTCAACAACGATCGATGGCTATCACCATTGACCGTGCAGTGATTTTCTTTTATCATTGCCTATGATGATGAACCTATGCTGATCATTGTTTTATTACTCCAGATCGCTATGGCTCCTGTTATGTCTACCCTTATCCCCACCATTGAAGTCTTCAGCAGTGTCAACTGGCGCAAGTGGTCCAAGGGTCTTGGTACCTATGCCATGATCAACGAGTTCTACAACCACTATACTAACGACGAACCCGAACCCGATGCACCCGAGAAACCTACTGAACCATCAGAACCCCAGCCGACTACTCGCACTGTCACCATTCCTGCTCGTGAAGGGGGAGAAGCTACTCAACGACAAGAGACAGTCTCCCCTACTGATGAACAGATGCAGCAGTATGGTAGGGACCTTGAGCAGTATGCTAAGGATTTGGAAAGGTACAAGAAGGACCATTGACGTTGGAAGAAGTATGAATTCAAGGCCATGGGTGCACTACGTGCCACCACCACCATTGCCATGCAGAGTATTATCGAGGATGATGATACAGCTTGGAACGCTTGGGAGAAGATCAAGGCTCATTATGGTCAACAGACTTCTGTTTCTGTTTGGGCTGACTTTAAGTCGGTCATGGAGTTTTGTTTGTCCAGTGGTAACCCTGTTCCCGAGATTGCCAGACTCAAACTTCTATTTGGCCAACTCTCTGAAGCGCAGATCGAACTCCCTACTCTTGTCAGAGCCATGCTCCTCCTCTCTATCATTCCACAGTCATGGGCCAACACTCATGAATTTGCTACCAATGGTAACTTGCCAGCTGAACTTACTTTTGAAGTGGCTCGTGATGCTGTCATTAACTACTACAAATCTTGAAAACCTGCTCCTCTCGCGTTGCGCATTTCTTCTGTCAAGAAGGACAAGGACCCAAAATTTAACCAACAGTCTAATCCTCCTTCGTCGACGTCTAACAATAACAACCAGTCTAAGAACAACAACAACCAGAAGAAGAACAACTGACGTGGCAGGAAGTAGAAGGGTGATTCTCAGGACAACAAGGGTGACTCCTCTCACAAGGGTCATTCCCATATCGTGTCCCTCGCTCATTTGTCCATCTCCACACCACCCATCGTTCCTGATACTCCATCTGTCATACATCCTGCGGACTGATCCCGGGATCCACTCCACATGCAGTGCTTCTCCGGTGCTACTTCCAGTGATACTGTTTTTGAGAATGCTCAGGCTGCTCGCAGTCTTGTTGATCGTCTTGGTGTTCCCAAGTATGCCCACGTCCTTGAACCTATGGAACAGGGATATGCAGCTGCTTCCTCTTCCTCCCTTAAGCATCGTATTGATGGTCCCTTCTCCCCTGCTCCACCTGCAAAGTGTGCTAAGAGTGTCGAGAAGGTTTACGACCTCTATGATTCTTTCTATGAGGACTCCGACTCTGAACGTGAGGACTCTGACTCTGAACGTGAGGATTGTATTGCGTTGAACGCTGTTAACAATTCTTTGCATACGGAGATTGCGAGTGGAAGTGCCATGGACGTTGACAGCGAGATCGCAGATGCTGCTGATTTTTCTGACAATGTTGAGTACAATTCGGTCTCCATCGGATCTGAGGAATCTGACGATGACAGGCAAGTGCCTTATCTCAGTCTTTCTTCTAACACTGATACAAACCTACAGAGTGCTGCTCTATTAGCCGCTTCTAAACGTAGTAGTTCGGATATCGTGTCCCATATGAAATTTGCGCAATATATTGGTGATCACTTTGCCACATGTGCCAATTGTAAGGGAAAGAAGGCGACTGGAAGCTCGCAAGAGTGGATTGTTGATTTGGGTGCTTCATCGCACTTTACTTATGATCTGGAAGATTTCGCCGAGTATGAACCCATGAACAATGGACCGCAGCTAAACACTGCACAGAAGGACAACCCTATCCAAATCAAGGGAAAAGGGACTGTGTTCATCTCTCATTCTGTTGAAGGAATATGGAGGAATGCATTACGCGACTCTATCCTGTCTATTATGTTCCGCTTCTGTCAATTCGACTTCTCTCGCTTGGAGAATTCTTGCAAGGTGGTGGATAAAGTTGACTACAAGGTTCTACACAGAAGTTTCGGATATTGTTCAGACAAGGCTCTGGATAAAGCTCGGAAGCATACTAAGAACTTCCCGGAATTCGACCGAAAACCAAAGAAAACCCGGTTATGCCGAGGATGTGCAGAAGGAAAGATGCACTCCAGATTGTTCCCTGACTCCACTACCCGTGCCTCGAAACCCTTCGAGAAAATCCACTCCGACCTCAAAACAATTTCCCACTGAATTGTACCACAAATACAAATGGTATATGTCGTTTGTCGACGACTGTACTTCACATGGCTGGACAATGCTCATGTGACGCAAATCTGATTCTATCAAGATGCTCTGTGACTTTATCGCTATGGTGAAGGTGCAATTCAGTGTTGATATTAAGGAATGGATGTCCGATGGAGGGGGAGAGTACAAATCACATGTCTTCAACGATGTACTGAAGGAGCATGGTATCAAAATTCTGACCAGCATTCCATATACACCGGAACAGAATGGTTGTGCAGAACGGTTCAATTGGACCATTGTCGAGAAAGCTCAAGCTCTTCGCTTTGATGCTTGTCTTCCACCTTCTTGGTGGGAATTCTGTGTCTTGCAAGCTGTTGTACTTCACAATCAGACACCGTCCCAGCATTTACATTGGTTGACCCCACATGAGAAGTTGCATGGCAGTGCACCGGATGTTTCGGATCTTTGAGTCTTTGGATGTGCAGCATATGTGTTTATTCCGGAAAAGCATCGAGTTAACAAGTTATCTCCATGTTCGGAACTCATGACCTTCACCGGTTTTCAGGAAGGCATGAAAGGATATGTCTTTATGAAAATGTCCAATAATGCTATCTTCAAAAGCACTACTGCTCTGTTTGATGAAAACTTGTTCCCAAGGTGTTCTGATAAGAAACCGTGTGGCTTTACCCCGGTGGGTGAAATCCCTGAAATCCCACCGGTATTGGGTGAAAATCCCAACTTCTCTTCGGATAGTGATGATGATTTGTCTGATGACAATCTTTATCCTCCCGGCAACCTTCCAAAGCAATCGGAATCTCCGCATGACAATGATGAAGATGGTCCTGTACCTCAGGGTGAACATCAACATCCTCATCCTGATCCTCCGTTCCAGCCTCCCAGGCCACCTACACCAGTGGGTGGACAAGAGCAGACTCCGCCGCCAAGGCGTTCAGGCAGGAAACGGACGGGTACTAAGCAACCTGATAACGTATTTGGTGAACAACAAGACCCAAATAATCCCCCATGCATTGTGCGTGATATGGAGAAAAATTCTACATGGAGAGATGCCACGGGTGATAGAGAACCCATGGATCCACCTACTACTCGTAGGAGAGGCAGACCTAGAAAGGTTCCTGGAACTGTCTGTCTACCATGTGTAACTCCAGGGGGAGTCAACCCAATAGCTTAGTGCAACAATTATCTCAGGAAGGGGGAGTAGGTTTCATGATTTATCTGTTAAATCAGGCAGTTCCCATTCATGATGACCTCACCAATATGTCTAACGTTCGAGAGTGGACTCTCCATGACATACTGAAGCTGCCAGCTGAGCAGCAGAGAGAATGGAAGGCCGCTTGCCGCAATGAACTAGAGGCTCTTCACAAGCGCAAGGTCTTTGAATTGGTTGACCTACCCAAAGGTCGCAAGGCTGTCAAAAACAGATGAGTGTTTGACGTTAAGTCAGATGGTCAAAAGAAAGCTCGACTTGTTGCCAAGGGTTTCTCTCAGGTCAAAGGTGTTGACTTTGATGAGATCTTCTCACCAGTTGTGCAGTTTGAAACTGTACAGATGATGCTCGCACTTGCAGCTCTTAAAAACTGGCACATTCAGGCATTGGATGTGAAGAACGCCTTTCTTTATGGTGAACTTAAAGAAGAGATCTATATGGATCAACCTGAAGCTTTCAAGGTTAAGGGTCAGGAAGGCAAAGTTTATTGCATTTGCCATGCATTATATGGACTAAAGCAAGTCGCTCTTGAGTGGTGGTGTACTCTCAATTTGCCCATAGAAGTAATGGGCTTCAAACGCCTGACTTCTGATGCAGGTCTCTTCATCTGCAAAGATTGTGAGACTGGTGAAGAATGTATCACTTTGATCTATGTCAATGATGCATTATTCCTTGGACCCAACAAAGCCTTTGTCGATAAGAAGAAAGCCGAGTTTATGGCTCATTGGGAATGCCGTGATTTGGGAGAAGCAAAGGAGTTCTTGCACATGCATATTCAACGCAAAGGCCGTGAAATCCTTCTTGATCAGACCAACTACTTGAAGAAGGTCTTGAAGTGATTTGGCATGCAAAATGCAAAAGCAGCAGATACTCCTGTTCCCGCCAGCTATATTCCACATCCCAACGAAGGTCCTGTTGATCCCAAACGTCATGCTCGATATCAATCAGTGATTGGATCGCTTCTGTATATCATGCTTGGCACTCGTCCAGATACTGCCTACGCTGTAACAAAGCTTTCTCAATTCTCTGCTAATCCATCGGAGGATCACCTGAAGAAGGCACTTTATATTTGTTGCTATCTTGCAGGAACTCTAGACTATGCATTGGTCTATGATGGAACCTCTGACGGAGGTTTACTGGCATTCACTCATTCTGATTGGGCTGCTGATCCTATCAAGTGTCAGTTGATCACGGGTTATTTCTTCAAATTGGCAGGTGGCATCTTCTGTTGGCAATCACATGCCCAGAAGACTGTTGTGCTTTCATCCACTGAAGCTGAATACATGGCACTATCCGACTGTAGTCGTCAGGCTGTGTGGATTCGACAGTTACTCTCTGAACTGGGGATTGATATGAGTCCCGTCCCCATATGTGGAGATAATCAAGGCTCGATTTTTATCGCCTCTAACCCAGTTCAAGAACGTCACACCAAACACATTGATATTTGCTATCATTACATTCGCGAATGTGTTTCAGACTGCAAGGTCAATCTTTTCTTTATTGACAGTGCCTACAATCTTGCGGACTGTTAGGATCGTGCGGATCGGATAGGGATAAGATAAGATATGGGATTTTATATGCTGTCGGATAGATGGATAGGAAAGAGATATGATGAAGGAGTGTGGGAGCAACGGATCTAGAGCAGACAGTAGCTGAAGGTTTCGCCAACAGCACCATGAACTGAGCTGTCCTTCTACTAGACTAAGAGGACAAGTTGCGAGATAGAAGAAAAGACATAATAGAGAAGTATCCAGGTGAGTCCTGGTTGATCCAGGGTGATTCTGGTTGAAACCTGGTTGATTTCGAGTCTAAAGATACAGGATAGAAGTATAGAGCTTATATAGGGTTATAGTAAATGAATGAATCATAAGTGAGTCAAGTGCGGGAAAGGATGTATCATATGGAAGTCAAATACGGGGAGAATAATACTGGAAGGGAAATGAACCGGAAATGAATAAGTGCGTGATGGAATGAAGATATGAATAGAATAAGTGAGCGTGGAAATATCTCGGAAGTCGGAGATAAGTAAGTCAGAATAAGTCAGAATGAAGAATGGAAAGAGTCCCGGAAGCGGAGGCGGAAGTGGCGGAGGTTCCGGGGATGGACTTGGTGTAAGAGACTGAAGTGCGGAAGTGAAGGTTGAGTGCCGGGGATGGAATAGTGTTGGAATGGACTTGAATGAAAGCCCGGAAATACCCAGGATAGGTCCGGAAGTGATGTGACCAGCCAAGTGTGATGTGACTAGGTGAGATAGACCAGGGTAAGATGCATGGATATAACACGGACATGTTTACCAAGAATTTGGGTCATGTCAAGTTCTCCGCTTTTAGAGAACGTCTTGGACTTGAATTTTATTTGTCCGAATAGACACTTTGTGCTCTACTTGTGCCACACTTAGTGAGGGGGAGTGTTGAATCTGGACTACCAGATATATGTACCGTTGTATCGGGCCGCATCTATGCTTCAATCATTTTACTATGATCTATGCTATTCCTAGTCACTCCTGTTATAGTAGCTACAGCTACCTCTGTATAGTATATAAGTAGCTCTGTATCTACATGCAATACCAGTACTTTTACTACTCTCATTGCTGCCTCTAAGCCTATCTCCAGGTGAGCTAGTCTGTCCCATGCTGCCACTGTGTGGGCAGGACCTCTGCCTCAACACTCCTCCTTCACCTCCTTCTTCAACTCTTCTTGCTCTACTGGATCCATAGGATCACCCCACAACATTCCATTGTCCAGCATGTACACCTTGGTGTTGTACGATGGGTTCTCCTCCAACCATTGCTCCTTGTACATCCATTGCCGTCCCCGTTTTGCAAACAATGCCGTCTTCCGGATACCTTGGTTCTTCAGTGGCCCCTTAATCCGTGTAATGTACTGATTGCTGGGTTCAGGGTCAGGTATTGAGTTGACGGCATCGTAAAGGTTTTGACACTGTTTAGACTTTAGAATCAAGCAGGCGGTTAACAAATGGGTACGTACCGTTTCTGAATGAAATGTCTGTGGCCTATCCACATACTTATTCCTCATTAGCTTCCCGTTCTCAGTACAGTCTTCGTTGTCTGATATATGGTTTACCTCGAATGCATGGTCATATTTCTTCTCCACAACCCATTGCAGTGGCTCAGGAATTGATTTGCTGCTACGTTTTCAGTTGCGAACCTTCAGTTTCTGCCATGAACTTGATTGTGAGTATATGTGATGCGATAGAACAATGTCTCGCACTTACCCCACTTGCTCAATTACTGAACTTTGTGTTGTTTAGAGGTGCATTGAAGCCCTCTACCTCAGGTACTTGTGTTCCAGATGCAGCCCTACCCCTCCCTGATGTCCCTTTGTGGATCTGCCGCAAATTATCGAATTGGCCCTGGAATCGGTTGAGGAGATCAGTTTTGGAGATGAAAGGGAGGAATCTCTTGGCCTCAGCGACAATGTTAGGGCCAGCCTGGCGGGCATAACGTGCCATCGCAGCCAGCTTGTTGACATTGTCAACATGCTTCGCAGTCGCCTCCCAGTTCAGCCACAGTTGGCGGGTTTCGGTGCTTCCCTGGATGAAGCCAAGCTCGCCAGTTTTGTAGGCAGGGAAGTTGCTCTTTGTTTTCAGGTTCATGGTACCAAGAAACAGGTAAAATGTCTGTTTCGTCAAGCTCTACCAAGGTGTATCTGAGTAACTGAACATTCTTTCTTGCAGACAAACTCACCTTGATGGACGAATGTCCAACAGCCGTCTTGCTATCCATCTCTGGTTCCTCTTTGACCGCTTCAACGCCTGATTTGTCATCACTACTACTCTGAGATGAGTCAGAACGTTCGCTCCCTTCCCCAACCTTTCTCAGTTCCTCAATCTTTCTCTCCAGGTCACTCTGCACGCCGGCAATTGCGCGATCAAATCCACCTTTTGGTTCCATAACCGTAGCCTCGAGAGACTGCTTCAAGAGAGCCTTCGACATGGATTCCATGTGAAGGCGTTGCTCAAGCTCCTGTATCCTGGTTCGCAGGAGGTTGTGCTTAGCTACATGCTCGTCCTTCCGGTATTTATTGTTCAACATCAACGGTGGAAATGGTGCTGGCGTCAGAACAGGGCTTGGTAGGGCCGCAGGCGTTGACAGGGAAAGATGAGAGAATGCAGCAGAGGGTGTATGGCTACCAGCTCCAGGAGGGCTGCCTGCGAAGAGCATTGCTGGCTGCCCTGTCCCCAGTGTTGGCGGCGGCGGCATGAGAGTGGGATCATAGGCCTGTACATGCTGTGGTGGAGGTTGTGGAGGTGAGTGTCCTGGCCACGCTGGAAATGTTGGGAGAGCTGAAATTGTCTGTATAGGTGATGATTCTGGTGCTGGCACTGCTAAGCAAAGTAAGCCAATAATACTATCTCTTACGCAAGATATACACGTACCAGCATTCCAAGAACTCTCACTCATCATCCTTCGAGCATCTTGTTGGGCAGTATCTCCTGGAGTAGGCCCTGGATCAAACCCAGGAATGCCAGATGCAGTTGGTTGTTGCATTGGGAGACGTGTACAGGAGGGTATGGGGGGTTTATTTCATGTCTTATCGCGACTACAACTTCCTTTTATTGTACCATGACTACTACAACGTAGAACGTGCCTTTATCAATATGAGTAGTGCTGTCAAACGAGGACCTAGAAGCGGGGGTAGCAGGCGTGTGAGCAGAAAAAACAGGATCAGAGAATTTTCGGTAAATGGTCCGTCATTCTGGTCAAGGTAATTCTCGCACATTCTTGGTTCATTCTGATGTAGATTGTCTGCGAATTGCAGGGATATTCCGTGACATGACTTAAGAATGACCGATTGTGTATTTTCAGTGAAATCTAAGGGGATTCTCGGATTTTCTCACAATTTCTGACAATTCACCACCCGGTAATTTTCACCGTTATACGCTGTGCAGCTCCTGGTGTCGTCTTGGGTATGCATCCGAACTTCGCAAGACCGCACCTTCTGGCACTAGATCTCACATTTGCCCACATATGAACATCGCCAGCGACTGCAAATCTCTTCACTGAGAGCAACATCCTGAGCAGGTCGAGAAGCCGAGAATCGAGTTTAGATCAGGAAATTTCTACTCAGCTACTTGGCTACTATGGGTACAAAATGTCTGATTACAGCTTCGACACTTCATGCAACTTCCTTAGGATTCTAACATGCTCTTAATCACCATACAACTTGCAGCACTCCAAGCAAGGGCGGGCCAAGGAACTCAAATAACGTTGGAGACAAACCTCCCAAACTGCAAGTCATGCACTCATCGATAATTGTCAGCACTCTAGACTTTCCACAGTAGGATATTGTGACGGATTTTCTGCATTGAGGGCACCGTCATATTGCTGTAATGCAAGTACACATGTTACTACTCAAAACCTGCAGGCCAGACTCAAATCCGATACGTATGGCAGGTTCAAAGCAACGACCTACAAAGAGCACATCATCAGTCATGGAACCTCCAGGATATCATTAATCATTCACAGAGTCACCCAGCCACAAGCCCCTTTGAAAGTAACAAGATGAATGCTATCACTGATCAGCACTGGAATGCTGAATCTAGACACGGGGCGCCGAGCAGAATTTCATGGCCGTGAAATTGGATTCAGGAACTATGGATGTTAACCGAACAGATAAATCATGTCTTACCCATCCAGTAAATCTACACCTCAATGAATGAAAAGGCTGAGGTTTCGTGGTTGCCAACTTGATGAATTCACGAAGGTGTCACTATGAAAGTCAATGAGGTTGAAATTCAACCAACTTCTGAGTGAAATTCACAACCAACCTATAATTGGTTGATTCAGTTAATTTCATTCAGATTAGACTACAATTCAAGCTAGTCGATTCAACCTAAATTTGAGGGATTATCAACACCCCTGGGAGTCGACGCTTTGACTTAACGGCTCAATCAGCTTTTAATAGCGAGTGTACTAATTGCTTACAGGGTCCTACAAGGTGTACAAGCTCTATAGTACAACGAAGCTCAAGCAAACTTGTGCTTTGAATAATTTCCGTTGCTTGCATTGCCTTTTATGGAAGTGCGGGAAGAACTGTACAGTTCTTCGGGAATCTCCAAGGTGGCTTGCTGCGGGCGACACATTACTCTATGGACACAAACAAACACTAGTATGCTAGGCCTGTAACCGGCCCCTCACAAAACAGTCGTTGTGAGGGGTCTGGACAGCTGAGTTTAAATTGGCTGAGGACCCGGCGCCTTCCTTTTCGGGATTTCAGTATTGATCGAGTGATCGAGTGCTCGTGTGGTTCCTGTGGCAGTAAATATTTTTCTTTCCTTCCGCCCGAGCAGTCGACCAGGATGGGAGACGAAAACGCGGTTCAAAAGGCTGTCAACAATACTTGAGACGACAATAGGTTTGTGTAAGATATTTACTGGGTAGACATGTACTACGCAGGAATGAGCACCAAAGTAAAGAGAAAGAACGGAAATTCTGATTACTAAATGATCCCAAAGACAATGAGTATGAGGTATGTTGTCTTTATCATAGCTCATACCACGGCTATTGAATATCGGTGTATGAGATTGGAGTTGAACAGTAACGAGAAACTGAGGGAAGCACGTCGAGAAACTGGTAGTCGGGGACGTGTTGACGTCGAACGCTGGAGTAAAAATATCAGACACGATCCCTCACTGGATCTCGATCAATACTGAAATCCCGAAAAGGAAGGCCCCGGGTCCTCAGCCAATTTAAACTCAGCTGTCCAGGTCTACTAGTACGCGTATGGGCGAGATCAATTTCTCTGTGAACGCCGGAGAGGTTGAAATTCAACCTCCGGTTCCAACCTAATGTTGCATCATTTCCAACCTGATGTTGCATGAAACGCAACCCCCGCAGGTTGAAAACACGTCTATTCTCGCCTAGGTTGATTTCCGACCTATAAGGGCCCCTTTCAACCTACGGTTTTTTTGAGGCGTCGATAACGCGGATAGGTTGATAGTCATTCACAAGTAGGTTGTTCTCCATACTGACTGATGTCAGGTTTATTGCTATAATGGCTTCATTTTGCTTCATTTTTTGCTTCATCTCTAGGTTTTGTTGTGCGGTGCAGTTATCATAGCGGTGTTAGAAATAGACGCAATATTGTATATTTATCAAGCACATCACTACTGAACACATTATACATAGTATAAGAGGTCACCGTATACCCGCTCCCAGTTCCCGTTGTTCATCAAACTGTCTTCTAGCAAATCAAAATGTTCGTTGAGTCAGCATGAGATGGAACAAATTCTACGGTAATGAGACACACCTGGATTGTCGACCATGCGCGACGTATAGTCTGACGAGAGCTAAGCCGTGGGTATTCCATGCATAAATCATTGTTTCGTGCTCTTCACGGGCTATTCCAGTAAATCACTAAAGATTTCTGCATTCTAGATGGTTGATAAAGTCAATGGTCGCCAAAAAAAAAGGTAAAAAGCCTAGAAACGTACCATTCACCTAAGTCCCTTGAGCGCATCTCAGCTGCTCGATTCCCTTTTGTCGCAAGTCGGTGCACAGGTCCCCCAAGAAGAGATGAGCCCCAGAATCCCAGAGAACAATGCACAGAGACCGAGAGTCAAGTATAAGACGACGTTGAGGCTGAGAGTTGACAGGTTGAAGCCTGAGGTGTAGCATGAGCCTATCGGAATTTGTGGGTCCCTTTGACTCTGGAGTGCCGCCAGTGCCAGCGCGTCGCGCAATCACTGTGACTTGGCGACTCACGCTGGTCACGGCAAGCCATCTCAGAAGTTCCCGAAGAACTGTGCAGTTCCTCCCACACTTCCATAAAAGGAACACGCCTGGTAGCGAAGTTTTTTTCCAAGCACAAGTCTGCTTGTGCTTGAATATTCTATAGATCCTGTACAAAGTATTAGTATTATTTTATTAGAGTCAACTGGGTTCATAAATTGTGGCGTCGGGTAGAGAGGGTGTTGATAATCCCTCAAATGTAGGTTGAATATGGTAGATTGAAAAATAGCCTAGTCCGAGCGATGCCAAATGATTCAACCTAATGTAGGTTGTCTGTGAATTTCACCCGAAAGTTGGTTGAATTTCAACCTTACGTACTTTCATAGTGTTTGTTGCCCTTCGACCTTCAAGCTTCAAGCTTCAAGTCTCGAACCCTCAAGTCTGGCTCTAGCTCTCGTTCTCCTCAGCTCGGTTTTTTAGACATGTATCTCTTGCACCTGTCTGGAAAATCCTCTCTTGGTTCTGTGCAAGACTATCCACAATTGTCATGAATTCCCCTCCTATCTTATCTTTCCTCCTTATCTTATCATTTTCCATCCTATCTATATCTTATCCCTCACATGACTCATATCTTATCATATGGACACATGGTAGATACATGAAGGGACCCACATGCTGTAGACACATGTCGGTCCTGTTTCAGATACTGTTTCACGATGTCATACCTTGATGTCATACCTCACCGTAGACACACGCCGCAGTCCTCCAAGTAGTATATAAGAAGTAGATACTCTGCATGTATTCCCCAGTCTTGAGCTGGTTTATCCCTCACCAGTATTGAGTTCTCTATTCTTTGCCTCATTCTTCGTTGTCTGAAAGCTTAGTGCGACACGTCACCAGGTCAGAACTGGTGATTGCTGACAACAATGTACGCTGAGGTCTTGTTCCCGGCTCACTGGCGACGCAAACACAGATTTCAATGTCAAAGTCTTCGATTAATAAGTAGCAGATTGAAGGTATGTTTTTCTCCTTTCTCGCAATTCTCAAACGTCGACACTGAAAAAGCCAGGTACCGTTGAAGGGGAGCAGAAAGATAGGGACTTGCAGAGGCTCCAGTCGGATACCATGAGCCCCTAGTATATGCTTGTTTCGTAGTTGTACGCCCAATAAATTTATGGCTTTGTTTCTATTTCGTACTGTGTTTCCCTGGGAGCATTCGAGTACAACAAACTACCTAAAACAAAGGAAAAACAAACCGTTTCTAGCGGGAAAATTGAAGCCGTGACTGTTTTAGAAAACAACCTACTTTTGACTGACTATCAACCTTTGCGTGTCGCAACGAGGCCGAAAATATCGTAGGTTGAAGTGGTACGTTTTAGACTGCAATTCAACCTGCCCTGGGGTAGACGTAATTTCAACCTACAAAGGTTGAAATCCATGAAGGCTCAGGTTGAAAATAACGAAATGATAGGTTGAAACCGGAGGTTGAATTACAATCTATCCCGCGTTCACAGAGTGTATCTTACCGACTATCTAGTGATAAAATTCTTGATTCCCGACCAATAATTTCTTTGTGGAAACACAATGCCCGTTTCTAAGGCAGTGTCCCGGCCCCTAGCGACGCAAAACGGTACTTTAAAAGGCTTGCATTACGGGTACCTGACCAGCGCTAAGGGCCGGAACGCCGCCTCGTAAACGGGCATTGTGTTTCCACAACAATTTTATCATATGGGAATCAAAATTATTATTACTACGTAATCTTTGAGATATGCCTTCGTAAATTCATCAAGTTAGCAATTACAAAACCTCAGCCTTTTCCTTCGCTGGGGTGTACCTTTACACAAAGGGAACGAGGTGATTTATCGGGCCGGTTGCCCTCTACAGTTCCCGAATCCAGTTTCACAACCGTGAAATTCAATTTTTGACTCACAATTCAGGCTGGCAAGATGTGGCCCGCCCCTTGTACACTGTCTACTTAGAGTCGAACCCGTCACGAAAACGGCTCCTTGGCTGATAATAGCTAAGAGGGCGATAATAAGGAGAGAAGTGGGCTACATGGTTGGGTAACAAAGAGCAGATATGGAACCCAGGCAGGTAGGAAATGGGCTGTGGTATGTTTGATGAACTGATATACGGGCTTCATACAAAAAGGAAGTTGAGGACCTTGCTCTAACCAAACAAGTGGGAACACTTCAGATAATACCCACAAGTTGATCGGCAAACACTTGCAAAATCGCTTATTGTACCCGCCACAAGCCCTCTCAAGAGGACCAATTTAGTAGACCTGCAACTTAAAAGTCCAGTCTGATAATATGTGAGCCGACAGGTGAACCCTGCCTTTGCGGAAATAGCCAAGAGGGCTGTGATAATAGACAGAGAAGAAAACGACAAAAACTGTTCCTGGTGTCTTCACCGTCCCAACCACGGATATCTTGGAGACAAACTCACCAAAACTAACTCCCCTTGGATGAAGTATACATGGGGCCGATGACCCGGCGGCTGTGTGGAGTGCGGCACAACGATTGGTGGAGATAGATGCGAATTTCTTCGACAGGATTGATTATTCCACTTCATTGTACCTCGTTAGCTAAAAGCGCCCTCAGGCTCTCTTTAACTAATATCTCATTATTTACACTGTCTCCGCAAGTGGCGTTGAAAGATCTAATATAAGTTCGATGTCGAGATCGCGTTCTCTGAGCATCGGAGTTCGTATCCTTCTCGGGGACCGGGAATTCACGAATCCGCGTCAAATCGAGGAGCTTACCATCAACATCAAAACCACAACATACCACATCCCGCTTTCATGCCGAGGTCAAGATCAATGCCACGAGGTTAAAGTCAGCACTGGAAGAAAAGAACATCCATATCCCGTTTTTCCCGAGTTCAACATCTCCTAATCATTGGACTAACAGCGGCCACGAAAAGAGCGTGTTTTGCTGTAATCAGGGGAGCCTTCGGCCCGCACGGAGCCAAACGAGAACCGAACGAATCACGATACAGTCAGAACGAAACCGAGCGCAACCTCGAACACCCAAACGTGATACTCAAAATACCGAGAAACACACTGGTCGTGTATCTGACCGTAGCTCAGTGGGCCATCTACGTGAGAGTGGTAGATATCACCCCCGGTCATTCCTCACAAATATACGTCTTGTTACCTTTTCAGTCCTTGCTTCATCGCAAGGCGGCTGAATAGGAGCATCCCTTTGGTCTCGTCTGAGGGCATCCAGCTCGCTGCGTAGGAACCCCCAAGGATCGATATTCCTTCCTTCGGTCCGAGTTCCTCATACAAGTTGACGAGTCACGTCTCTGTAAAAGCTCCATGAGCCAAAGAAGAGTGGAGTTCGAACCTAAACCAGACCAGAATGAGAATGAAAGTTAACGTTTTATAGAAAGAAGCTCGGGTCGGAAATCCGGGTACCATCGACGGTCGAGTCCGCCCGCCACCTAGTCGTTCACTTGGTTTTCTCTCTGGGGAGGTAAATTCCGTTCGTTTTCCGGGAGTTTGGAGAGGTTCTGGGCGTGAAGCTGGGTAATTGATCCATCGCAGGCGAAACGGAGCCTTCATATAGAAGGGAGATGTTCTTGTGTAGCTCTTATAAACACTCACCCGTTCAACCTCACAGCAACAGTCGACTGTACCTCCCCACAAAATGACCAACGAGCACAGTCCATTTGCTTTCAACAAACGATTCCCCAGGGAAGATGGTTCCGGTACGTCGCTCCACACTGCACTGTACGGCTTGAAACTGACCATCCAAATATTTCACTCTGACGTCCAGTACCAACCATTCAGCAGAGAGTCAGCTTGGAAGACGATACTTTCTACCAACCTTGGGACGAGCTTTGCAACTGTTTGTAGTATTCAAAGCTCTCTGATATCGTTTACTGACTCAACTATCTGGGACCTTTAGCATCCAATTCTGAAAGTTACGCCGCTGTTGAATTGCCTCGGCTTATGTGCTCTCTTGAGTATGTTCAACGCACTATACTCCCGTACGATACAGATACTTAGCGTCTCTTCCACAGTTTTATCCCAGCGGTGTGCTGGTCCCACGTAAGAAGGGTCGAAGACACGGTTTCATCTAGACACGACCGGTATACCGATTATGCTACAAGCTCAAGTAGTTCAAGGATCGTTCAGTAGAGGCAGTAGTGCATTTCATGATCAATCTTAGACCGCATTTCCGAATCGAGGGTGGGACGACTGTCGATATGCCTCAAGAGTAATTAGAGCATCTAAACAGAAGTTTCCGAAGCGTTCGCGTATCTGTTCGCGGCCCAGCGAGGTGTAGAAATGTTGAAACGAGAGACCTGAAGCTCCAAAGCTGAAGGCTCGCTGGAAAAGAGGAATACAATCATCTGTGGTAATGACAGACCTTTGGGCTTTCTGGTATTTGTAGTATGCATGTACGTTAGGGTGGCGGTTGCATCAAGATTCAACAACACTACAAAACCTCCTTGTCCCATTCTTCTCACTCCATCCCGTCGACCCAGGTAATAAGTAAACTTTGCCGAACCGGATATTACCCTCTAGCGCTTAAAAGCTTCTTTCGGCCTATCGGTATTCTTCCCCCGTACGCGGACCTCTACACGTGTATGAAACGCCCTGCAAAAATCCCTCAGGTTCTGCTGCGGCCTCAATTGAAGGTGTAGATCTTTCATTTACTACAGACTCCGGTCTCGACCTCATCCTCGTCCGATGGACTTCGAGAGGGGTGAGCTATGAAGTCATAGATGATGAGTAGTAACGTTATAGTCATTTGACCGTAGCCCCTACGGATGGTGAGCCAGAGGACTATTTATACGGTGAGCGTACGGATGTCAGGTCTTTCCTCTTTTCTTTTTTCTTTCAAACCCATAAACACGCAAGATATTCATCTTCTGGACCCGTTAACTTTCCCCTCAAGAATGCCGATCAGGGACGTTTCCCAGCTTTCGTCATAGCGCGCTACCCAGGTTTCCTCGAGGGCCGACAATCCTTCTCTCGGACCGAACTCGTCGTTCATGTCGGCCAGCTAATGTTCTCGTACGAGGGAGGGAGTAAATGAGAGGAAAGAAGAGGAAGCCGAAAGGAAATGAGGAGCGAGTGATGAAAGGACCTCTCGGGTCGGGTATCCGGTGCGTCGCTGAGGTCGTTCGTACGCGCGCCCATATCCGAGTGCTGGTCTCGACTGTTCAGTTTTCTTGCGCTACTCATTCTTCACGCACTCGGACGGTGAGTTGGAGTCGGGATCGGTACCAAGAGATGGGTTGTATAAAAGGAAGATTTGGTGGATGAGTAATTTCTCAACCAACGAATTTCTCATCCGATCTTACCAGCATACGAGATGACCAACGAGCACAGTCCGCTTGCATTCAACAGAAGGTTCCGCAGGGACGATGGTTCTGGTACGTTGTATATTACTGACTGTACTGCTGAGCTCGGAAGTTGACAATTGCGGCGTTCAGCACCTACTATCCAGCAGATTGCCCTGGAAGATGATATTTTCTGCGAACCCTTTGAAGAACTATACGACTGTACGCCCTGCTTTTTTGACATTCTCCCATTTCTTTGGCTCATCGAAGTATCATAAATTTCCAGCCATCGTTTCTGAAGATGATGTTACACACGAGATTCCGAACGCTGACAGTACCGCCGTTGTTGACGCACCTTGGCTCGGGAATACTTTCGAGTACGTTCAAGTTTCTTCACTTTCATGAGGTACCACCACTAATGAGAGTTTTTTTTCAGCTATATTCCAGTCAGTACTAGTCCCAAGAGAAGATCCCCGAGGAACGGATTTCACTAAGACACACCGAATATAATTCTGGACCCCCAGTGTTGAGTCTTGGGCCTGTATCTAGAAGTTCTCTGCACACCTATTTATGATCATTTCACGCAATTCCATTCATTGATCGAAACTCTTATACAAAAAGCAACCCCTCAGGCCTTAGGCTTCGTCGACATTCTGCCATCGATTGACAGTCCTGTCGATCCAGCTTCTCGTGAGTCGTATCTGCGGTAATTAACCCCGGGTTATCGTCTAAAACTCGAATCGTCTCTGGTAACGTATTGATAAAAATGGTGACTATGATGATCCTGCTTCGACGCAGTAGCCGTGAGTACACGATTGGTGGAATATAGTTCAACGTTCAAGAACCGGGAGGCTCGGAACGGATAGAGTGGGTAAATCAAGGTGTTGAACTGCATATGTAACGGTACTGTCAAATATATTCAACGAAGACATCGCGTCTTTGGAGAGTCGGTTAGGCCTAGGTAGAAAACGTTCTGATCTCATAAAGATTTTATTTAATTCGGGCTGTGCTCGTCTGATACGTACCAGGTCACTTTTGTGACGGTTGTCACCCTTCACAACTCTCATCCGCTCCATCACCATCCGCTCCCTCTGAACACCAGCTCACGGCGCGTATTTTGGATAGCCTCGGGCGCAGTGAACGCTGAACGTATGTATTTTGGTTTTATTTCCATGTACTAGTCTGATGAAAGCCCTCTTCTGGAACCAAAATTAGTCTGTCAGTCAAACCCGTGGCGACCCGTTTTCTTGATCTTGCACACAAGGTGATCGTCCTAAAAGTTGGTGTCCACTTAGCTGCGCTCTACGGGATCTCGTACTGATGATGCTCACTAGCCGCTCGAGGTTGAACTTATGCGCTTTCTGAGGTGGTGGATGCAGGAGACGCTGGGTAGTTGGGTAATGGGGGCCACGAGAAGTTGGAGAGACTGGTATGCTTCGTTTTCATGCTGTTTTTCTGGCTTTGATTTTCCCTCCATTCCCGATCTTCTGTTCTCAGAGTACTTTCTTTCCTTTCCGCTTTCAACTGTCATCGCTGCCCCATTCTGTCCGGTTCAAGAACAATGGATGATAGAAGGACCGTTCCAGACTTGAACGCAGACCTCGAGAAGTTATGGATGGCCATCGTATGCTCTACATTCTCTCGGTCGTGACGGCTGGCATCGCTGGCGTCCTTATGGGGATTCTGGTTGCACAACGCCGGCTGCCGTCTACGCGCGTCTAACCATCTTGCTTTGTCTCATCAATCAGCGCCGAGTCATTCGACATAAAATTCGGCTCACACGCTCTAATCATGGGTCTTACCATCTTTCTCTACGATTACCTGTTAATTCCCCATCCACGCTATCTCGGCCGAAAATAAGACTATCCGTTATCTGGAATGGCGGGATTCGCCATCACCTCCCATTTTTGTTGGTTTTTTCAGTACCTTTCGCTCACGACTCAGGCCCAGGCCCCATTGCTTTAGGACTGGCTGACGGTCCAGAGCCTTTACCAGTATCCCTTCTTTTTTTCTACCGTTGGCACGCTTTTTTGACACATGCCAACGAGTTGAGCGTTGCCGCGGACAGTCAACGTTCATCCCTCATCCTGACCCTAAAACCCACATTCCCGATCCGATGATACCCAATGAAAATTAATCTGCCTTTGTATGCATCTATATCGATCCAAGCCCTCGACGCGTGTGTAAAACGTTCTCTCGTCCTCTCGAACTACAGCCTTTCCCTTTAAATTTGGCTTCTGCCAGTGGAACCGTTTCGTACGGGCTTCTTCATTCTATCGAATGTTTTCATCCCCCATTGGTAATGGGTTTCCACTGGCCTCGTTGTATCCTCCTGTACTCCTGGGGCCTGCTGACATCGCGAGCGCCAGACTGCTGTGACTTATTAATGAACACGGCAAGCGGGTCACAAGGCTAGCAAACATGTGTTCTACACATTGACAACATCTTAAGAACCCGAGCGCGAGACCCTTGGCTTCAAACCATTATTATCAACCGCCCGCGTCGCTACCACAGAGAAAAACCAGCCATGTCTCGAAAATACGAATTTCCGAACACGAGGTGGGAAAAGGGATCCTATAACTTTTCAAAGGTGTGTCCAATGTCTCTTGTGTTCTCGTTCTGAATATGTCATCTACAGGGAAATCGCGAATTTCCCATTAGTAAACCTGCTCAGTACATATACACAGCAGTAGCACGTTATCCAACTCCTGCACGGGCTATCGGTGCGCTCAAAAAGCTCGGTCCACCACCCACCAAATTCAACATTTCCCATCCGAGTCTCACTCTCCAATGCGTCTGCCAGATTTTGGCCGCTATGGCATCTCACATGAAAGCGCAACGCGCGGTAGCTGCCAGCCAGGTTCGAATCAACTGGGTATCCGTACTCGACCCCTGGGTAGACTTCCTCCTTCGAAACTTTATCATCGGTCCAGACCGCCCTACTACTGCCGCCGGGATGAATGTTTTCGAGTGTAGTATCACCGCGATCAGCGCTATCATCGACCTGCCCGATGGCAAAGCCAAAATGCTCAAAAACGTCTCTCCTAACCTGCAACACCTCGTCACCCAAGCGTGGTACCTCCTCGTCGACATCGATCACGCCAACTGGGGACCGTGGTCCTGCGCTCTAGTCAGTCTCGCCCACTCCGACGTCGACCCCGAAATGGTCGCACAACCCCCACCTCCCCCAGAAGATCCGAACTGTCCGGTTCTCTACAAAGAAGACGCTGAGCTCGGAAAAATCCTTCTCCGACACCTCACTACCCGTGTCCAACGTCTCCGCACAATGCCAAACGAAGAATTCAGCTTCTTCAAAGCATACCTCATGCTTCTCACAATGGCACCCCAATGCTTCTCAGATATGAACCCGATCTACCTTCGAACCCACATCCGGGGCACCCTCGCAGCATCACTCGACATGATATCGACCTTGTTGCCTCTCAAGCGAAAAACGCTCGAGACCAAATCGATCGATAGTCAAGAATATAAAGACGCACATGATCTGGTCTTGTTATCGTTGATGACTCTGGATCGATGTATGCATGATCCTATTTGGGTCGAGCAGGTTCTCCAGGGTGGGTTTATCCGATCGATTTTTTTGGCCGACCGTCGGTATCTCGAGATGGACGAGAAGCATAAGACGAGGCCGGAAGGTCGTATCGCGGAGTGGGCTGGGAAAGTCCTCGATTATATTGCCAATTATTTGGTTTACCCACAGGTTCTTCGCCAGTTCGTTCGGTATAGTAAACGAGAGGCGTTGGAACCCGAAGTTCTCAAGGAGAAGGGGTCGATCTCGTTGTGGAAGAGCTGGAAAAATGCTGTTGGGAAATCTGAAGTGCTTTACGATCTGCGTCAGATGTTGAAGGAAGAAGGGCTGTGTTCGAACACTGAGGTCTGTCGTCTGGTAGCATGTTTTTTGGCGTCTCGTAGACTTAACCTCCTGTTGTGTAGTGCCCCCTCGAAGGTAAAGCACCCGAGGAATGTCGCAGTCTCCGCTACCGTCGCTGTCTCGGCTGTAAATCCGTCATGTACTGCTCTCTCGCTTGCCGTAAAACACATTGGAAGGAAGAACACCGAGCAGTCTGTAGCGAAATCGCAGAAATGAAATCCCGTAAGCACTTACCAAGACCATTTGTGACGTTCTAACTGTACCTGTCGAACCAGGCGGACGATCCCCAATGACCCAAAGCGAAGTAAACTTCTTCGGTCACCTCCTCAAGAGCTACCTCCAAGCCCACTCCTCAGTCTTCGACCACATTATCCAGAACGCCCGTCTAGAACCAGCCGACGAAAGACATCCGATCGCTTTTATCGACTTTGACGTCCCCGATTTCCCCTCGATCGAAAAAGCAGAGTTGTTACACCCCCTCTCGCTTGGAGACCGAATTCAGGATCAGTACCAATGGGGGTCTCAGTGGACGGAAACGCTTGTGAAGACATGGGAGGAGACGGACGGGAAACAGCTGTTGGTGTTGGCGGCGTTTGCGAAGTCGCAGTTCTCGTCGTGGCCGCATGCGATTGTAGTGGATTTCCCGTTTGGGAATGGGCATGAACATGAACATGACCATAACCATTGCCATGGCTCTGAGACGGCTGGGGTGGCGGTGGATGGGGATGCTACGTCAGAAGCTTTGGTTGGCACTTGAAAAACATCATCGTCCACTCGACGATAGCGTGGTTGGTAAGCTCGGCGTGCAAAAGACTCGATATATGTACTTCCTTCATTTCACGGTTCTCTTTTCCTGATTCATGTTTTCTGTACTCTATCGGCTATACACGGCTCCTCGTAAAAATTATCAACCAATACATTGCTCTGTTTTGTGCTATTGAAAACGTACAATTGCCACCCCAGCGTGTTTTAATGGTCTCTCACCGAGACGCCTGAACTACCTCCATGGGGTCATGCTCTTTCTTTCCCTGGGCTGAGCGAGCTATCTGAGAACTGGAAGAAAGCATAAGCCAACGAATACGGCCGAATGTTCATGCGTACTGCGAAGCTGCTAGGATAGGCTCTCCAGTCACATCCTTCGCCGAGCTAGTGGTTTACTTTCGAGCATCATTTTGCTTTCTATCTTTACTAAGTAGGCACCTTGGGTGCGTCGCCTATAGCCCGGGAGCTTGAGTAGTCCGTGAGATTACTGTTTTTTTATAGAGAATGCGTTCATCGAGTCTGCGAGCCAGTGATGGAACTTAGAGAGGCAATAAATATGGGTTATGGATACACGCTTGCAGCGATGTGTGCTCAGAAATCGTAGGTTTCAGGGAAATGGCTCGCTGGTTTGGCTTTACCCTCACTTCCTCGTTTCGCTTTTGGTCTCAGTGATGTAAACGTTCGTATGACCTCGAGTCTTCTTGCTGCTAGGTGAAGCCGACGTCTTATGTTCTTGGTCCCACCTATTTCCTCCAATTGTTCTGAACTCCTTCAGAGATGTTACGTCGATCGGAACCCTTCTCTAGCTCGAGTCTGAGCACAGACGTCTACCAAAAGTCCGCCGCGAAGGCCCAGGGCACAATTGTACAGTTACTTCACGAACCCTTTGCCCAAGTGACCGTCCTTCCAACCTTCCTCTTTCTCACCATCCCGATACCTATCTCTCCTTCGCATTACGAGGGCCTGGGGGAATCGCGTGAATGGAGCATTTAAAGACGGTGGGACGGTCTATCAGAGACTGACAGGAGAAATGCCTGGATTTGTTGTCGTGGTTGTCTCGTATGAGCTGGCGTGCTCTAACCGCCGCTAATATCTCTACTTAATAACAGTTCTAAACATCCTCGGCTCGGTCCGCTATCCCCGATCCCCTATTCCAACGGTGGTCATGAACAAGACACGTTGGCTGGATTAATGGACCTAGCACGAGCGTTTCAATTCTATCATTCACCGTCTCGATAACTGATCATTTTGGGTGTGTGGTGACATCATTGGAAGAAGCAACCATGCCCTTCAACAAAATACGAGAAATACCAGGAGAAAGCAGTGTGGCTAACACTTCGGGGAAGTCAAGGCAGGATTTAGTCGCGATGGGTGAGTTGGTTCACGTGCCCGGTAACTCATTTTACCGAGCCTCTTATACATGTTTGCAGCGTCTCGGTCGAAGGTCGATTACTCTTCAACTTGTTGTGAGGTAACTTGTTTTCCGGACTCAGTCGTTGATTCTGAACCTGCTTGGAGTATATAAACACTAGGGCTAACACTGGTACAGGGTTGTTTATTGCTGAAGGAGACCAACATCGTAAACAGGTCAGTACATGTCATGGTATGGATCAAGAGCGTGTCAGTCTAATGCGCCGGTTTACAGCGAAGAGTAGTAGTGAGGCACGCTCTCATCTGGTCGAACGTTGCTCTGATTTGCACTCACAGAATCCGGCTTTTGGTCCTGCTGAAATCAGCACACTCACTGAGATCTTTGTGGACAAATCTATTGAGGTAAGCTGTTCCAGATTTCTTGAAGCCGTGAGCGATGCGGCTCACCAAAACGTCTTCAGCTTCGAGATATATGGTCATCTCAACTCGAGAATACCCAGGGTTCTCGAACGGAACTGGACGTCCTTTATTGGCTCAGTAAGATGACCCTAGATGTCATCGGTCAAGCGGGTTGGTCCTTCTGATGAATATGCCATCTACTCTCACTACCCTTGCTGCCAGGGTTCAACTATCAACTCGACGCCTTATCCGGAAATTTCAACGAACTTAACAAGGCGCTCTCGCACGTACTCGGAGATAGTAATTTTATGACACCTTCTGTCGTGCTCAAGCTCATGTTTCCCGCCTTGCGTTCACTGGTATGTCCCTCTAGTGAAGTCGAGACCCCAGAAGAGGATTGACATTGCAAAAAGCCGGAGGCAGATGCAGACTTCCGACGCGGGATGGCCACATCAATACATATCGGAAAGGAGCTCTACCAGCATAGCAAGAAAGCGGTACAGACGACTGGTACTTCCCAAGACCGTGATCTGTTCTCCTTACTGATCAAGTCGAACATGAGCCCTGACGTTCCAGAGGCGCAACGAATGTCAGAAGAGGAGGTCTTAGCGCGTGAGTATATTATATACGTACTTCAGTTTTCGCCGTTCTGAAAACTCTACTTAGAGGTTCCGACGTTCTTGAGCGCTAGCCACGAGACAACCAGGTACAGTCCATTCTATTATCTCTAGCGAATTGAGTGGTGTAGCTTACCCTCTATAGCACTTCTACAATCCTCACGATATACTTACTCTGCACGAAGCCCGAGATTCAGTCAAAGCTTCGAGTAGAATTGGCGTCTGTTCCTACTGATTTCCCATCCATGGATCAACTCAACGCACTTCCTTATCTCGATGCTGTTGGCCGTGAAACACTCCGATTACTGGCTCCTGTTCAAAGCACTGTGCGAGAGGCAGTGAAGGACGATGTGATCCCTCTGAGCAAACCATTTGTGGATCGATACGGGCGGGAACATGATGTATTAGAGTACGTCAAAGCCATCTATCCTCACCATGAACATTGATCGAAATTGATGTTCGGTCTCGCAGAATAAAAAAAGGACAAGTTGTTGTCATCCCGATCATCGCCATCAACAAGGACTAGACGTTATGGGGTCCGGATGCCGAAGAGTTCAAGTGGGTTTTTTCTGCCAAACATTGTGACTTCCTATTTACTGACGCTATCTAAACCCGAGCGGTGGGAAAACCTCCCTGAAGCAGTATCGTCCACCCCAGGTGTATGGGGGAACATGATAACCTTCCTCGGCGGTCCCCACGGTTGTATCAGTTGGAGGTTCACTATCGTCGAGTGAGTTTGTCCATTTTATACCTCCAGAACCGATGGATTTAATTGAAGCGGATATAGAACAAAGGCTTTGCTGTTCACATTGCTGCGGGCCTGTGAGTTCCAATTGGCAGTACCGGAAGACGACATATTGATCAAACAGGGATTCGCTGTACACCGTCCGATGGTCAGAGGAAAGGAGGTAATCAGCTGCCTTTTTTTATCAAACCGGTAAAAGTATGATCGTGTTGATAGACGATTGTGTCACACTCTGTAGAATCCATGCAGATTCCTAGCAAGTTCGTTCCCTTCCTTCCGACGCAGATGTGATCATAGATTGCCTTATCAAGTAAGTATGTTACAGGTGATATAGTATTCAGAGGCTTCAAGCAAGGGAGGCGGGTTGACCGACTGCATTCAACTGGCGCTCTGTAACGCCCCTGCTAGTTACAGCATCATATTCACGGCAAATGCCGAAGTGGACTATATAAACCTGCACCTATCTCGTAGATAGGGCAGCCTTTCTTTCCCTCGTACAAGTACATACCTCGGTTAATCAAAACCTTGTCGTGTTCACGCGAGAGAGTGAGGCCTGGGTCGAAATACGACCCCCATAACTGTTATACGCTCCCCGGAAAGGCGTCGTTGAAGGGCTCTCATTCGAAGATCTAGAACCTGTGGACTGTGTACACAAAAGGACGGCAACGGCGTTTTTGCTCCAGTCACGATACCCTGCCAGCTGCTAAAAACACCGTGATGAGTGCAAGGAACGAAGCCTACGCTTTAAGACGTTATAGAACCGAGATTTTTTGCCTTCGCCAGGAGAATAAATGTTCGTACAAGTACCTGAATTCTTTCTATAGAGCTATTTCTGCGGTGGACCTTTGAGCGGATATTCTACCAAGATATGCTGCGGGTAGTAGGTTTCCTTTCCCCTCGCAAACCGAGCAAAAACGAGGAGTGTACTCTCGTTCGAATCTTCCCATTTCTTCAACACAGAAGCATTGTATTCCCAACCCCTCCAGCCTTCCTTCGTACGCAGCATTGTCGCAAAGGTCTCCCTGTCCATGGCTTTGGGGGGAACGGAGTCAGGAAGTAAAGGCTTAGTGTAATCCAAGTACAGGATTGGGTTCCTGGCTCCATCCCGGATAGACCGATCCCGGGGGGAAGTTATCACCCGTTCGAACATCGTTCTTCGATAGTTTTCGATGATATTATTGAAATTTTCACCATCCGTACCCAGACCGCCCTGAATGAGTAGCCTGGTCAGCCGCCAGTCGTTCGAAGTTATCGGTAAATCTGATCCAGCTGAATGCCTAGTGAGCTCGATGGGAGTGGAAGGGTGTAGATATTGACTGACCTTTGAGTCGTCCAGATATATCAGAGCATTCCCGGCGGTGTTCATGGTCCCAGTCTGCCTTACGGCACGTCAGTGAGCAGTAGATGTTGACCCGACATCCAAGGCAGCGGACATATCCATTTTTGGACTCTGGTTTGGGAAGCGAGCTTGTCTGCAAGGGGCACTATACCGTGATACAGGTGAGTTGAACGCAAAGACCTCGAAGACAAAACGAAGGCCTACATACCAGCACATTGTAGCAACGCCCACCGACGGTTTCCATTGTATGGCGCACATCATTCAACAGCGAGAATTGTAAGAGGGTGTTCCCCCAAGCCGTCCCCAAAGCTTCGAAGTCCCCTGCAGAGAATCGTTTGATAGCTTCCTCCGGGCTAGAAAACTTTCGTGCAGCACGCGCGAAGGAGCGAAGCACAGAAGGATAGACAAATAATACCGACATGGTCTCGAGGATATCGACAATCGGGGTAGAGACCTTTGTTCTGCCTATGCTATCTCGGGTCTCCAACTTCTCCGCCTCGTAAAATCGGTCGTCCGCATAAAAGAGGATTTTGAGAATCCCGGAATCGAGTGCTTCCTGAATCAATGTTGGGGTTATCAGAAGGGTTTTGATATGGTTGAGAATATCGGCCGCGAGGTTGCAGGTAGATTGCCACTCTGTGCTCCCTACAGGCTGTAACCGAAGGGACTTTTGTTTTCGAAGAAGGATGTTGAGGATCCTTATCATCAAACGGAGAATCCGTGGACGGTTCTCCCCCAAGGCCATCGGATCGACACCCTGAAAGCATTGCGGGGCCAGCCTGATTATGAGAATAAGAATCTTGAAATCCTCAAGATCCTTATTGGGTGTCATACGAAGAACAGATATTTGGGAATCGAGCGTTCTGATGAGGATACCACCAAGGCGGCTGTCGAGTGGATAAAGATGAGAAATCTGAGGATCGCTTCCGATTGCCAAAGAGGGAAGGGTGTCGTCATAGTAGTCACAAAGGGCAAGATCTTTCACCGTCTTTGCCCAACCACCCCACCAGTAGTTTTTGTCGAGGACGAGCAAAAAAACTTGGGTAGTAAATGGCTGAAGAGACGAAAAGGCACGCTTTAGGGTTGCCAAGGTATTTTCCGGGAGCTCGAGGAGAGGTGGGATGACCAACAGAAGCTGCTCAGCTACATCCGCCCACTCAGGCTTCGAGAAATGATCAGGTATCAACAACACCTGCTGGAGGAAGAAAATAACCCAAGGGCCTATGATCGACTCCCAGTGGATCAGGGTCGGTGGTGTTGGGGACTCTCTGTGCCTTGCAATCGCAGCTAGGATTTGGCACACGTTTTGCATCCGTTGGGTCGAAACGGGAGTCGTTTTTGATGGAGGCCTCCCGATCTTCTTCAGCTGTTCGACCGCTAGAATAGCACTCGGGAACCGCGAGGCTGCGCTAGCGAAATAAAGAGTGGCCTCTTTACGTGGAAAGTTGGAGTCTTTGAATATGTTGCGACTCATGACTAAATATCTGGAGGTATTAGTTATACATAACACGATTAGAACGCAAAGACTCACATAAATCAAAATGCGATAGTTCGGTTCTCGCGCTTTCCAGGGAGACGGTGATGGTTCAAGATCAAGCACATCGCATGTATGTGTATGTTTATACTTAGCATGACAAATGTTTTTCCCAAGGTCAGTGTCTAGAGCTGGATGGCGAATCGCGGCGGAAAGAGGTGGCAAGCCTCAGCTTCGGGCACTCGCTGAAAGTATACTCAACAGTGGCAGCGGCGAGGGAAAAGCTGTACTGGGTTTTGTATAATTCCGTGAAAATGGGAAACAAGTTTTTTGCCTTACGTGACCCGGTCCGGTACTTCCAGCCGCAGCGGCAGAGACATTTTGAAACCCCGCAGTATATGATCAACTCGGTGAGCGGGTAGCTAGCACGTCGACACGCCCAACGCGCCTTTTCCTTCAATGTCATCAGTACAGGAAGTTGAGGTATTTGATGAGCTTTGAAGCTTCATGGCCACCTGGGGCTTTGGCCGACCACTACTACTGTAAACATCCGGATGAGCACAACTTACAAGCCTCACTCAGCGACTGATTCGTGAAGTATGAATAACACCATTGCTTTCTTGTTCCGAAACCTGCAGTCACGGTCAGTTTCCATTAACAGGGAGGGAAAGCAGCCGTGGAGTGCGATGTATTGATAAGCTGCAATGTAACTGGGAAGTGAAAATGGGCACTTACAATCATCTACTACAATGACCCAAAAGTTTACAAGGACCAAGATTGCTGTTTCTAATCATCCCATTCAGCATAAGACTTCTATACTAGCATTTTCACAAGCTAATATATCGACAAGGTTCGCATCCGCACCACTCAACCTGCATGAAGAGACAAGGGATCTAGATCCACTTGCTCACAAATCAAGTGACAAATTTCCTCTATTTCAGACTTCCCTTTCCTCTGGCTCTCTTGTAGCACTATTACTGACGGGATTTGAGAGTGAGAGCACCTGGTCACCGCCTGTCAAAACGGCCCGGCAATCCGGATTCCTCCACGCTTTGCGTAAGTACAGAGTCACAGACCCCTGAGCCCGCTTCTTCTCTACACTCATCATCATGAGGTCACTAGACAGCACCCGAGTTTCTTTCCAAATCTCCGAGAGTTCTCGCCACGGGAACTTATAATCTCCATTCTCAAACGAAACATGGGACAATTCTTTACCCCAAGCACTATTTCCCTCTACCCGCAAGCAAGTTCTAATCGATTCGTCAGACCCCGCAAAAGGGAATGAAGCTCAAGCAAACCCGTACGCGTTGTTGGTTGGGAGCGATGGCTGCCTCTCTTGCGATGGCAGTCGCGACAATGGCTTCGAAAATTGGTTCAAATGCGTTGGGTTCAATACCACAATTCGATCTTGGGAGGCCTGATGTTGACGTACTTGCTCGCGCCCCAGATTACACGGACCAAGTTCGGTTTGACAATTACAGCTTATTAGTGAAGGATCAACGGTTTTTCTTACAGTGCGTATGAATATTGCTTGCTTATCCTTTCTGTGTCTCAATGAAGATCGCAGTTCTGGCGAATTTCACACTTTCCGTCTGCCGGTACCCGACTTATGGCTTGACATACTTGAAAAGTTCAAGGCGGCGGGACTCAACAGCGTCAGCGTCTACATTCATATGGGCCTCATCAATCCCTCTCGTGGTGTGGTGGACTTTGAAGGGTACAGAGGGTTGCAGCCCTTGTACGATGCAGCAAAGGAAGCCGGTATTACTATAGTACTTCGTCCAGGTATGTCGGAACCACATGATGTGGGGACTTCGTTCTAAAGCAAAAGCCATCCTTTAGGTCCGGTGAGAACGCCCACTATTCTTGTACTCTGAACATGTGGAAGTTAACGCGTAAACGTTTTATCCAGTACATCAACGCCGAGACTACAGCGGGAGGTGTTCCCCATTGGACCACCACTGAACTTGCAGGAGAAATTCGCACGAATGCCAGTGATTGGCGAGACGCATGGCAGGACTACATCGACGGCATAATCGAGCGTACGAGAGACAACCAGATCACAGAGGGGGGACCAGTTATTGCGGTACAAATAGGCAGGTTTTTGTCGGCCAGAGATAATCCGTCGTTTTGACAATATTGTTATTTTCTAGATAACGAACATTCCCAGATTTTAGGTGGTACCTACTTCGTCGAGCTTGAGTCCGTATATCGTGGCAGTGGAATTGTTGTACCGTTGACATACAATGATCCTGGTCCGAAGAGAAACTTCATCAATGGAACTGGCGCGGTAGATCTCTACGGGTAAGTAATTCGTAATCGGTCACTCACGTCTTCTTTCATAATCTTGCAACAGTATGGATGCCTATCCTCAACGATATAATTGCACGTATCCCGATGTTTGGCAGCCGGTTCCTCTGGACTGGCATCAGTACCACGAGGACGTCAACCCTTCTCAGCCATGGTACAGTCCTGGTAAGGAAGATCTGCTCGCGAGCCATCAAGCACCGAGATTTAACCTTATTGCCACAGAATTTCAATCTGGTTCTTTCGACCCATGGGGCCCGACGTCACCTGGTACGAATTTCCGTACATGGCACATTGAACACTTTTCTTAGATATTGGAATAGGTTATGAGGGGTGTCGTGAACTCACTGGTGCAGAATACCTCTCGGTCTTCAACCTTCAGTTGTGGGCGTCGAATGCAAAATTGATCAGTTATTATATGACGTATGGCGGTACATCGTGGGGTGCCATTCCGTTCCAGTGCGTTCTACTCGACTTTGGTCCAGGCCTTTCCATACTCAATGTTCTTCTGCAGCGGCGTTTACACGTCTTATGACTACGGAGCAGCAGTGAGTACCTCATACTTCCTGTGTCCAAAATACTAAATCAGTACGTTAGATCACGGAATCGCGTATGTTGACGGCCAAATATTCGGAGCTCAAACGTCAAGGAATGTTCCTTCGTAGCTCCCCCGAGTTCTACAAAACGGATTGGATCGGCGATACTTCCACGAATTTGACCGAGGGGGCCGTGATTACTGTCAATGACACTCCGCTCGCATTTGTTACCCTTCTGAGGAATCCTGACTCAGGAGCGGGCTTCTGGATTGTGAGACAGAACGACTCTACCTCAACGTGAGCTCCCTTCCCTCGTATGAGTATCATTACGTTCTAACATTCGCGCAGTGCCACCTCAGTGTTTAAACTCAACGTGACTACAGCAGATGGGAACGCATTGCAACTATTCACGGATGTCACCCTCTCTGGGCGCGAGTCCAAGACAATTGTCACCGACTACGCCTTCGGATCTAACTCTACAGCTCTATACTCCGAAGCTCAGATATTCTTTGCCGGCGTCATTGACGGGCGGGATGTCCTTCTACTTCATGGCAACTCCGAGCAGTCACATTCCTTCGCTATTCATCTCACTGGCACCCCCACACCCGGGGTCACTTCACCTGGAAACCCAAATATCCAGTTCAGAGACGAGCCTGTCAGCGGAAACGCTACAATCGTCGAAGCCCTCCCTGGTGTCAAAGGGTTGGCAACCATCTACGATTCGGACACTCAACTCATCCTCTATGCCGACTCCGATACGATCGATACCTTCTGGGCTCCAGCAATCGCAGGTGAAGGAGACTTTGCCAATTTCTGGAGTATTGGGACGAACGAGAGTGTGCTGGTAGGAGGGCCTTACCTTGTTCGGTCCGCTGAGATCGATGGAGACCAATTGGCATTGAGAGGGGACCTGAACGTTTCAGCGGGGGCATCGGAGGTGCTACTTACGGTCGTCGCGCCGAAGAGTATCAGGGAGATTACTTGGAACGGGCGGGTAGTGACGAGAGCGACTTCGTTGCTTCCTACCTCTTGGGTTTGGGGGCTGTTTCAATGGAAGATGAAAACACGACGCGGGATTCGTTTAGTGTTGGTGGGATCACGTTGCCCAAGCTGGACGAGTGGAGGTTCAAAGACTCCCTTCCGGAAATTTCGAGTGAATTCGACGATTCAGGCTGGGTGTTGGCGAACCACACGACGACGAACATTCCCCAGAAACCGTTTTATGGAGATGAGCGGGTTTTGTATGGATGTGATTATGAATTGTGAGTGCTTCACTGAGGTTTAGTTCTCCTGAATCGACGCTGATGTATTTCCCAAGCTGTGAGGGTGTCGTCCTTTGGAGGGGTCACTTCCAAGGAACTGGAGACGAGAAGAGTGTGAACCTGTCTATCAACGGCGGTGAAGGTGCGTCTTCTATTGCGGCGTTTATGGGCACTGCTGACCACGGTGTAGCATTTGCTGCGAGCGTGTGGCTCAATAACGTTTTCCTCAACACCTCGTTCGGAAAGTGAGGGTAATACCGCTTCTCGCAATGTTCATTCTAATAAACCTCCAATACTAGCTCAACGAATAACAGAAACTTCATCGAGGAGACTGACGAGGTGTTTATGTTTCCCGAGGGTTCCGTCAAGTCAGGCGAAGATAATGTTATCACGATCGTTCAGGTATGTGAGCCAGCTTCCATTCAATGGCTAGGACTTTTGATTAACGTTTGTTAGGACAACATGGGTTTGAACGAAGCGAACGGTGTGATAAATATCTAACTATGTAATCAGAAACTGACGATACTGTACTACAGGCGGGAATGACATGAAATGCCCTCGGGGAATTCGTGGCTTCCAGCTCAACTCGGGAACTTTCGGGGAGTGGAAGGTTCAGGGCAAGATAGGCGGTTACACCAAGTACGCACTGCTCTCGAGCTTATTCGCTATTCCTGTGGTGATTGAGGATACTTTCTTTTGCAGTTTCCCAGACAAGGTTCGGGGAGTCTTGAACGAAGGAGGCCTCTTGGGCGAACGCAAGGGATGGCATCTACCCGGCTTTGACACCTCTTCCTGGGATACGATGTCCAACCTATCGCTCTCAAGTGCTGGAGTAGGGTTTTTTGTGAATACCTTCGAAATGAGCATCCCACAGGGAAAGGACGTGATGATCAGTTTCAATTTTGTCGAAGGTGGCGAACAGCCTTACCGAGCGTTGCTTTTCGTCAATGGATGGATGATGGGAAAGCGGGTTGGTAATTTGGGGTGCGCCGTGAGTTTCTTTTGTGTTATCAGCTTGACTGATTAGTGGGCTCTACACAGACCACAGACAAAGTTCCCTGTGCACGAGGGTATTCTAGATTATCAGGGAACTAAGTGAGTGTTCGTTGATGGATGCTATACCTCGCGCCTAACTCCACTCAAAGCACGGTTGCTGTTGCCGTCTGGTCCATGACGGACGATACCGTAACTCCACGAGTAGAGTTGATTGCTGATGGAGTGCTCGATGGGGGTGTGGGGGCCATTAGGAAGAATAACCCTGCTTGGTCGCCTGAAGGTCGGGACTGAAAGTAAAATAACGAAACAAGATAAAATGTTCCGCACAAGACACTGTTATGTATACAAAGAGGGCAATATGACAAACTGATTTTTTAATAACGAGAACAAATATAACGGGCAGAATTCGATGCCGGGAAGCGAACTTCGTATAGAACATGCTACCCAGAGCTTAACGACATACCACTTCTTTGGCTGCTTTGAGCACACGTATGTCCCCGATTGACCGGTCTCCGAAGCGGTTCAAGGATTATTTGATTTTCCACTAACCAGTGCTAATAAGTAGGGAATGCAAGTGAAGGCTAGCACTGAGTTAACGTCGCTTTCTTTTCTGTACGTCCTTGGGGATATGAGGTGCAATTCAAAGATAGAAGCTCGTCTCTAACTCCTCCGATGGTGTCCTTATCTTCACAACTCACAACTTCTCTCGGCAGTCAGCTTCCCATACTAACGTATTTTCTCTCTGCCCATCCTCCGTTTTTGTCGCTCCTTTCAGCCAAGAAGCGAAGGCGATCTTGTGCAGCCGTCATGTCCGTCATCTACTACTTGGGCCTTCCCACATTAACTGACAACAATCCCCGTTCAACTCCATTCGCCACTCACGAATCACCGACGGCTGGACTTCGGGCCATTTCAACAGCAAATGATATCCGGGATCTCGAAATCGTAACGATTACTTCTTCGATGCTAGAGTCCGATATCGACAACGTTTCATTGAACGAGGCGGTAAACGATGGAGCTCCAGCTCAGCGCTCAGCAACCCGACTCCGAACACCGCTTGGTCGAGTCTTGCAAATCTCAGGTACGATCGTGATCGGTTGCCTACTCTCTTTACACCCCACCGTAAATGAAATGCATTTTGTCACGATGCTGTATGTGGAAAACCCATTTGGATCTTTCAATTGCGCTGGCGGAGTCTGGCGCTGCCGATGCAGGGATATAGTGATAGTAAGGCATCAAGCGGATAGGCTCGTATTGGGGTCGACTCGCCTTCCAAGGGGGTGAAAAGATCTCCGCGGGGGTGGTACAACTGGGTTTCTTCAGCCTTTACCCACGCAAACCCCGTGGACTCGTAGAGTTTTGACATCAATGACTTAATAACAACCGCTCTGCTTCTTCCTGTCAGGCAGTACAGAGTAACTCTGCTCTGCCTGCTTGTGATCTACTATGTATCTTTTCCCCACGTCCTCTTTAGACCTACATCGCCATCTTCACAGCCGAATGTTTCCAATGCCGTATTCCTCGGTTCACTCGTAGAACACCTTGTCATCTCACTGTCGATCTCGTCGCCTCGAGATCTGAGACCCGGCGTGATGAATCTGGTCTGGTATGGTTAATACGTGTTTGATGACTCTCGACGAACATTCCAGACCGGGAGACCATCTCGCCTTCGTCTCTTTCCTTTCGGTACAGGTTCCACTACACGTTTCCAAGTTTTGTTACTCTGTAAACCAGAGGAATGGTTGGAGTCCTGAGCGGTAAACCCGGGCGCAAGCTACGGTCTTTAATCTTGGCGTGACGTTAATATCAGGAGTGTCCCGTGGGGTAGTTATCGAACTCGATTTTCGAAGACTTAGCAGAGTACGCAGTGTTCGGCGTTTACCAGCATTTGTTCGGAAGTGTAGACAGGATCTTGAACACTATCTCTGTTCGCTAAGGATGGAACAACGCTGCTGCGGCGCACTGGTCTGCCATGTGATTCCTTACTCGCCCACCGGGAGCTAATCCACATCTGAAGCCTATCGGGGCCCATCCAGGTCACACCAGCTCCAACATACTTATATCGGGTAATGGTAAGACCACATATAAGACGATACACGGCTCAGACCAAGGCCGTGAATTTCTATACCATGGCATCCAACGACACTGAGTCGGCGGCAGCAGTATTTCTCACCTTGAATAATGTATTCATCCTGCCTATGAGTACTCTGCTCGTGAGATCCTCTCTATTCCATCTCTGTGTTTGTGTCTTCGGTTCTTACAACCATCTACTCCGCTCTTCAGGTCATTTATGCAACTTACGGTAAGTTGGAAGCGTTCAAACCCAAACCTTATCCAGCTAAAGTCCACTCGATAGGCATATACATCGTTGTCTTTGGGTTATCAATCCATGTTTTGACCCGCAGCCGGAAGATCCAGGCCGCACGGAAGCTGTATCTGTGGTGTACCGTTCTCCTTTTCATTTTGGACACCCTCTACGTCGCAGGATACACAATGCAGCAATTTCGTCAAGTCATAACCCAGTATGAAGCTGCGAGAACAAGAAATCTGGATAATCTAATCGAAGACTTGTTCAAAGACCCGGTAATTGACACTGGATTGTGAGTGCCATCTTGCGTATGGTAGCCTTGCTGACGATAGTGCTCAGTGCTATATGGGCTATTGCCGTGATCTTGATGAAGTGCGCCTTCAAGTTTGATAGTACCTACAATCCGAGGATCTCACTTATCTCTGTTTATGCTAGTGCGGTTGCGGATTGCACATTGGTGAGCTTGTCCACTCATAGAACGTTGGAACAGTACCTGACGTATACGCAAGGTTCATCGTTGCTACGTTGTTTGGAATTCAAGGAAGTTAGTTCTCTATCCTTTGGCTTTCTTTTCGTTTGCAATCAATGGTGTGCATCCCGCCTCATTTTTGTATCTTGAAACGGTGGAGCTCAACGCCCTCAACCAAAGCTATCCTACTCGGAGCCGGTATCCCGGCCCTCGTGGGATACTTTACACAAGCGACTCTTCGTACATTGGCAAATGATGTCAACAGCGCAGCTTTTGTTGCAGCGGCGTGTTTCAATTTTATCTTGACGCTGATGACAGGTATGTTCAATTTCATTTTCCCACCAAGTCATGGCCTGAACGAGCGCTTCAGCCGGACGTATCTGGTGGATCAGTCGTGAGGCTCGAAACATTATGGGAAAGGACATCGACTCGCAATATAAGACAGTCGTGAAAATTGTGTGCGTGTGTATTCTCGCCTGCCCGACTTGTCTTTACAAAGATACTGATCAATGTAATCTCTCATTCATCCATCTAGTATCGAGTCTGGGCTCTTATACTCAACGCCTCTCTTGATTGTGTTTATCTATCAGCTCGTCGTTGGTGGATTTTCCGTTCCTTTCGATCCTACGGTTATTCCCGCCCAGCTATCAGTTTGTAGACCACTTTGATTGACTTGATTCATGAACTGATTATGTTCTATCTGCAGTGTCTTGCTCCCACGATTATTATCGTTAGGGCAGGGTACAATAAATCCGTCGAGAACGTACATCAAGTCATTTCAACATTCCATGCGGCCCCTGGGGAGGACCAGTCCACTACAATCGGCTCGAAGGGTGATTTTCGCCGAGGGAAGCCGGAGAAAATGGCCTGAAACCGAGTCACAATTAGTATTCATCAATACGAGTAAATTGATGTATGATACCAAGGAAAACAATATCACCTCAGTTCGTAAGGGTTGAACAAAGGCGGCTTTTTGTGTCCCGATCGGATAACTAGCGACGGCTTCCCAGCGTCAATTTGTAGCTCAAATGAAGAGGATGGGAAACTTGAGTACGAGGCAAAGGAGGAGACCACGAAAGATACACTACTAAACGTTCCATCCAGAGGCTGGCGATCACGGGCACCTCGATCACCGAGAATGATATTCTATTTCATGAATGGCGTATTCCTCTCGACTTCAGAGTTCTTAAAATAGCCCCGGGGAAGCCCAATCGCCGCTCGGTAAACTCCCGACTGTTCTGAATATTGTATCAGAGCCACCTACATAATTGTAATTCGACAGATAATTATAGCGCACACAGATAGCCTTCAAGCCACTCGGTCGGTCCCACAAAGCTGAAGGTAATGAGCAAATGATAGATGACAACCTCGGAGTGTGTACCCAGTCTCGAGAGGTATAAAACCCTCCATAATTATCGTGCACAAGGGATCTTACGCCTTCAACTCGACCTCATTTCCATGTCTCTGCTCGCCCCTGCACCTGCTCCGCCCTCCAAACTGGGTATCTACCGTGTTCTCTCATCTCGCGCGGGAGTTCATGTCTCTCCCTTATGTCTCGGTGCGATGAGCATTGGGGACAAGTGGGGTTCGTTCATGGGAGTCATGGATAAAGACTCTAGTTTCAAGCTGTTGGATGCTTACTTCGACAAGGGAGGTAACTTTATTGATACCGCCAATGGATAGTACGTCTTCACGTCCAGCATTCATTCGTATCAACTCTATTTCTGAATGTTGAGTCTCAGTCAAGAAGAAAGCTCGGAAGAGTTTATCGGCGAGTAGGCAGAAAAACGTGGAATCAGAGACCAAATCTTCATTGCCACCAAGGTTGGCCGTGGCCCTCGACCTGGTGACCACAATGTACTGATCTCGATTCCTAGTTCACATCGCTATACAAACGACGTGACCCGACCGTTTCACACAAAGTGAACTACTGCGGCAACAATGCGAAGAGTATGCACGTTAGCGTCCACGCAAGTCTGAAGAAACTCCGTACAGACTACATCGACCTTCTATACGTTCACTGGTGGGACTACGAGACCTCCATCGAGGAGGTCATGGATAGTCTCCATAACCTCGTCGTACAAGGGAAAGTTTTATATCTGGTGAGAGCGAGACCTCCGTTTCCATTCGATCCTGACTCTAATGAATCACGATAAGGGTATCTCTGACACTCCGGCATGGATAGTCGCTCATGCTAACCAATACGCCAAGTTGACTGGGAAGACACCGTTTACGGTGTACCAGGGAGAGTGGAGTGTTCTAAAGAGGTCATTCGAGAGGGATATTATTCCGATGGCCCGTTCGTACGGTTAGTATCAGCCCCTTGCGATCCTCCTGAACCTCACCTCATATATCGTTTCAGGCATGGCACTCGCCCCGTGGGGCATTCTTGGTGGTGGTAAATTGAGAACGGACGCTGAGGAGGAACGAAGGGAACAGACCGGGGAGGAAGGACGTAAAGTCTTCACGGATGAGTGGCGCCGAAACCCAGATGAAGTAGCTATAAGCCGGGCACTCGAAAAGGCAGCTGATGAGATTGGTGCAAAGAGTATAACCTCTGGTGAGCCTTCCTCTAGCCGACACATGGATATCACGCAATGACATCTTGAGACATGTAGTTGCCATCGTGTATGTTATGCAAAAGACCACTTATGTCTTTCCAATTATCGGCGGCCGGAAAGTGGAACATCTCGAGCAGAATCTAGAAGCCCTGGATATAACTCTGACCCCCGAGCAGATCAAATTTTTGGAGAGCAAAATCCCATTCGATCTCGGATTCCCCATGAACACCTTCGTGAGTATTCGAGCTACTACCTGACTCGGAGTATAATTCACGAGCCATCCTCTTTAGGAAACCGGAAACGAGCCAAACGGAAGCTTCCGAATGAGATTGGCTGGTCACTACCAGAGGATGCTGCCCATTCAGCCACTCAATGCACCTGTACTCGATACTTAGAAGTAAAGCTCGGGGTAGAGTATAAGTCAATGCTGCAAAATGTATTCACATAGCCGTCACCTCTTAAAGAGTGACCTTCCCGCTCAAAGTCTTGGGATCCTTTGGTGGGAGTTGCCTAAATTTACTGAGTGACTGAGCCAAAGACGTGGATAAACAAGACCTGTTCAGGTGTGTACAGTGTTGCCCAGGGGAGAAGGGTCTTATCATGCCGGGAGGGGACATATTCCCTGCACTGATTGGGTCATCAACTCCGTTATGGTGTAGTGGCTAACATTATCGCCTCTCATGAGTGCGCGATAGCCCAGGGTTCGATTCCCTGTAACGGAATACAGCGTATTCTGAGATTAGATTTTTTCTTTGTGTTTCGTCAGTTATCACAGTCATTTGGGTGCCAAAAGCATGTATGTATGCATCTGGTATTTAGCGATGGTACCCTCATAAATAATGATACACTACGAAAGCCAGGAGGACTCTGAAATTCCTGGCCAGATTGGCAGGTTTCCTGCCAAAGGGCTGTCGCGTTGAACAGGACTGGATAAGTAGTACTTAGCGGGTCAGTAAGCGACATCCTTGTGTATCGAATACGGGTCGTGAACACACTTACCACTTTCAAGACAAAACGCGCCTCCCGAGTCTCACAGCGACGCTTCTCTTCGCTACCAGCACTATCGAGCAGGGCGACGCGTCTGTCACGAACGTAAAAGCCCATCTCGCCTACCAGGCCATTCGAGAAGCCGATCTGAGCGTTCAATAGGGATAAGGAGTCAGATTTAGTTCACGGAAAGTGGAGAACGGACGGGCAAAGATTCCGGAGAAACGACGAGGATCATACCTGTGTCATTTACAGCACATATTTCGAGGCTCCTTGAGATAAGCACTGTATACGGGAGAGGCGAGTAAAGGAGGAAACACATTAGTACCTAAAGAACATACAAAAGCTCAAAACCAATTTCACCTTCATGCATCTCCTGCATGGCACACCAGCACCGAACCGTTTAGAAAATCGTGTGGGTGGCATCGTCTCTATCCTCTGGGGTGATCCCGAAAGGTCCTCGAAAAGCTTAGAGACCGTGGTACGAGTGGTCAGCGACAAATGACGAGAACGGCGGATGGCGACGCTACTTACCAGAGAAATACAGCCACGCCTCGAACCGCGACTTGGCCAAGAGGTTACATCGCTCATCGCGGCATCGCCAACGTCAATACCAATGAAGTGGCTAGACAACGCATCGCTGATGGCGGGGCCGCGGGGTTGTAGACTCGGAGACGAACGTAGAGTGTAGGTTCGGGTGTCAAGATGTTATTGACCGGGCAATCAGCCCAAAGGGACTCGGAGCGGTGCCAGGTGCAGGTTTGGTGTGAGCCCAATCTTCTTCCCTGAAAGACTGAGGATCGATCGCAATGACATGCCTCCTGGAAAGGAAATATTGGCAGTGAGAAGCGAGAAAAGAGGCAAAATCAGGAAGGAGGTGCTCACCGAAGCAGTGCAACTACTCCCTCATCAGCTTGACCGGCTACCACATCAACATCTCGAATACAATCGCTGGTGTGAATAATCCTGTCGAAGTACTGTCGAGGTTTCCATCCGTTTATCATGGGTAGTGCAACGACGTGGAGGACGGTGTCAACTAAGGTATCCAGGCAAAGGGAGACCTGATCGGTCAGGCAGTCAGCACTTTGGAATTGCAGTTCGAGAACGATAAAGAAGAGTGCCAGAGGTACAAGCACGGGATAGAGAGGACTGGATTGAGAAAGAGAGGAAGGGTACTCACTTTGACTGGTACCTCGTCTCGTGCTGGATGGACTTGGCCAGGTAAATCAGAGGTCACGAGGTCTGCATGTGGGCGACGTATGGTTGTGATAACTCTGTGGAATCATACATTAGTAATGCGACCAAGGTGGTAAAAGGGTAGAACGCACCTGTCGGGTTTCGAGAGATCCATAAAGGGCGGTTCAGATGGTTCAGATGGAGTGTCTGAAGACCTCCTGCGCGATCTGATTCTGAAGCTTTGCACGGCAGCAAATTTTTTTCGATTGTGTATAGCCCATCTTCGTATGACAATCTCTTGAAATCCAAATAGCGATTGAAAGGAGACAACAAACGTACCTCTCTAAGACCTTGACTCTCCCCAGCTAACTTCCAGTCTAACGTGCCATGTAAATTCGATAGTTGTATCTGATTTTTCAGGGTCTCGAGGTGGCATAGTACGAAGCCGCGTTGGTTAGTTAACCCTCTATCAATTAAGTTCAGATAACTCGTGAGTAGACTATACGCAAAAACAATTGAAAGAATGAACGAACCGAGACCATGAAGCACAGTCTGCTGAGACTTGATGACGAGTTTCGATAAGTTTCGTCCTATTGATAGGGTCGAAAGGAAGAGTTGTAGGGGAACAAGCTAGGAGGACAGATCGAAGAAGAAACAGTGCAAACTGCAAAGCAGAAGCGAGTCCAGCAGGTGATTTGTTTGACGGTGATTGGCATCAGCTTTGGGTTCGATTTGACGTCATCTCCGCCTGAAATTCATGGTTTCAGACAGGGGTAATTTCCTCCTTTTTTTCACAGCAACTAGCACCGCAGCGGCGCAGGACCGCCAAATCTCGAGGGCTATTTAATTCAACTCTCTTTCCTCCGTTAAATTACCCACTGAAACCAAACCCCAACCGTTCAAAATGCCGGACACACAGCACAAGACCCCGAATTTCCACGCGCGGGAAATGTGTAGAAAACCCTCAGTTTCCCTAAGATTATCGTGAAGTTCTAGCCGAATAATCTGGATTGAAAATGTACCATAATTATACGCTATTCAATGAATTCTCGTAACATTATGGACATGTTTTTGACTGATTTTTTGTACTACCCAAATGATTCTACGGTTCTACCGTCGCGCACACCCTCCAGTTATTGTACTCTGCTCGACGTACGGGGCTCTGGGATGCTGGCAGTGAAGATAGATATCGTGATTGATGACTTAATAATGACAGCAAAGCCGTACAAACACCAAACAGAGTGACAGCAGTCCTTTGGGGACACCATATCAAACAGTCGATGCCCCATCCAGTTCGGCCAACCACCTTCATTTTTCCTTCCACTACTGCACCAGAAAATAGCTCTACTCCTGCTCCAACTGTACCGAGTCCTCAGGTACCTCAGTTTGCTATTGATCCCCGCCTTCTATCCGAGAAAACCCCAGTAATGGCTGCCGAGAATAGATCGTCGGGCGGAGGAAGAGGAATGGAAAAAGTGCAGTTTATTGCTGAGCTTAACAATGCACGGGAAGACATCAAGACCTTGAAGAATAAGACCAGCGCTCTAGAAGACGAGCTGGCGCTCTTGAAGAATGCCCGGGCTCGTGAGGCGAAGGATGCCGAAGATACTCGTGAAAAGCTGGTGTTGGTTCTTGTCTTCTTCAGGGCCTGGTAGAGGTACTATATCTGCTAGTACATCAATTCCTATCATGAGATTCCGAGAATAAACTTCATACCGTCCTGACAATTCCCAACATTATCATCACTAGACCACCAGTCCATAATGGGGTCGCGTTCATCATCTAGAACCATCACAAGGTCATCTGAACGATGGATTAGATATTTGATGAAGAGGTATAGAAGAATTTTGGCGCACCATGAGTTTCCTGATCCTGATTCCACCAGTCGTCATCTTGCACGTTCATACTTTCCTCCTCGGCTCCAGTATTCGTATCCAAGTCATCAAGCGGTTGTCTAGTCCCAAGTCCAACTGGATTTTCCAGGATATCCAACTGAGGAGATATGCGGGCAGGCTGCAGTGACGGCCAATTCTCTTGCTTTCTAGCATCACCGTAATTCTTCAAGTGGAGATTAATGACCTGGCGCGTCTGATATTCGTATCCGATGGCTGAGCGTGCACATCTGGTGCAGTAACATGGGAAGTGGTTGGGCATTCGACGTGGTGGAAGGCGACAAGCGTGCGCCAGCTCACGTATACGTACGGCATGTCAGAGATTTGTTGTGAAGTCCAGACTCTCACGCGCTGAATTCGGTTCCCGTATGTTTTTGAGAGAAGAAAATTTGATTGGCAAGAAACATACAGAAAATATGGGACAATGCTAGATTATGAAAGGTTATACGCACGCGATAATTTGGCGTCTTGTGCTGTGACAGCAACCATCCCGAGAAAACTCAAGATCTCCCGCCCTCGTACGACACTCTGGGAAGCTCATCTCGCGGTCAAGGTCATATTCGAGGTCGTTCTATTGAAGACGAAAAAGGCGAGGAAGAAGACAGGCTCTTACAGCGTCCAGATTGGCTGAAGTACTCCGAAGGTTCATCAGTATCGACACCTCGTTCTAGTGGTAAAGGATCGGGAAGTGCACACTCAAACCACGTCACTTGGAAAGGAAAGATAATGAGTCGGTTTGGTTTGCCGAGCAACACTTCCAAAGACATCCTTCAGACCGTACAGAGCATTATCCAGGATCTTGTCATCCAATATAGCTCGACCTCAGCTACAGATTCGGGCGATCTCGACGAAGAGAATTGCAGGGGAATCCTTGAAAGCTGTCACGATGCTTGTTATCGACACCCACACGCCTCTCCTCTCTAGGATATCTTAAACGACAAATTCATCGAAGGGCACACACCCATGTACTGGACTATGGTCAATCGACCCATTACTACCCCCGATTCGACACAAGCACCCGTTTCATCCCTGCTCACTGTTCTCTTATCCTACGCTTCACCCCTTTCGCCCACCGCTCGATCGGATATGGAAGCCGCTTGTATGGAAATCTCCGACAACAGACTATACAACTACCTCAAATTCCACCCCGACTACGCACCCGGACTCACACTCAAAAGCCAAATGGTCTTTGGCACCCACATGCTTGCCATCCCCGACGAAATCAAAGTATCCTATCTTCCAGACGAGACGCAAGGAGATCGAGGATTCAAAGTCGAGATGCGGCTCATTCAGCTCGTTAGGAGGATCCGTGTCGAAGGGGCTGTGGTGGTGACTTTCATCGCGAGAGGTACGTACTTTGATTCTCATTATCCGTAATGGTCAACTGATACTCCAAACCAGAGAGACTGTGGTACTTCGCCCTCGGCCACAACATCAAAGAGGGCTTCCGCTACTTGGCTCACCGCCCTGAACGACAACCCTATATTTACGTCGGTTTGAACGATACGTCCGCCGAGACACCATTAGATTCAAAACTCTGGATTAGTCGAGGTGGAACAGAGGAGAGTCTCCGTCTGCAATCGAAGAATGTCGTGCCAACAGGGTATCTGAATGGATTGAGCTGGAACGTTCAGAACTGGGTACAAGAGTGAGTGTCACCTGTTGGTAAATCCTGGCGAATTTTTGGACTGGCAGCTGTTTGAAAGAGGGTTTAAAGAATGGACGCAGGAAGATGGGTCTCTTCGACTTCGGTGGCATGTTAAGTCGTTGAGAGGGAAACCGGCTGCTGCTCAAGCGTAGTAAATTTACGGTGCTCGAATGTCATGAATCCTGACCGTAGTGTGCTGAAGACCCAAACTTCGTAGTTGCCACCTTGGGTTGCACTTCGGAAGCATGTTATTAATCCACCCCCATTATTGTTTCTCGGGCTTGGATTTTTTGCCCTTTGTTCTGATTTCATCAACATGTTCGCCAAGCCCAGTGCCGCCGTTTTATGGCTTAATATGACAACCCACCCCACGTACATTTCGCTGCTGAATTATGAAACAACCCAAATCGTAGTCGGGGGGGTACGAATTCTATGAGAAGCGTGGTTGTAAGACCACTGTGGATAGCCTTATCTCATTTTTCGCGACTCACAAACTGCAATCTTCCTCTGGTTTACGGCCGAATTTTTCCAGCGCTCTAGCAATGTGTTTATGACCTCCGATTCCTCCGCCTACGCCGGAGGCAAGACCTTGGGTGGTTGATTGACATATTGCCTGAGAGGCGTTATGTATAGCGGTATGTATAGTTGAGGCATGGTTTGCCAATCCCGAGGCGAAAAAAGCTCAGGTGGTCCTTGCCATGCATATCGCCATACCTATCGCCTCTCAGGCAATATGTCAACTTACCGCCTGAGGTCTTGTCTCCGGTGCTACCGAGCGTTGGTTCTAAGTTCTACTATCCTTGGCGTTGGAAATGGTCCATCGTAAGGTTGAAAGTGGAAATTGAGGAAGATGACGCGGTTTTTAGCCCCGCGAGTTGATGAGAGTAGTCTCTTCATTCGCTATATTCGACCGAGACGATCCATGCCTAGCCCCGTAGCTTCCAATGTCGCTCCCTGATCTTCCATGATATCTTTGCGACTCATCTCTGCTTGGGGTTGAGATACTAAGCATCATCGTAATTACCAGAGCGACATACCAGCTGTTCGATTTCTGGATTTTCGATGCAAGTTTTGACTGCTTTTTGCTCTCTTGTCACGGTCGTTCTGTGCGCCAATAGCCATTTCCGTATCATGCTGGACATTGAGGACTTGCATAAGGAATTGAGCTGGAAGATCGATCATCTATCCTACGGTGCTTTCCTCCGCCCGCGACTTCTTAAAATAGGTTCAAGTAAGCCCAATCGCTACTCGGAAACTTTCCGACTCTTTCTATGTCTTAGTAAATCACAAGCCGCGACCCACACCCGTCTTCTTATTTCTATGTTTGCGGTGAGCTCAGCACCACATGATCCTCAGCACCTGTACTTCCCAATCCAGTGACGAATAGCTTCTCGCAAGTCCGCCGGGCGGTAGAGGGTCCACTGACCAGTCGCCGAGACCCCCATGAAGACCGAGTGTGTTACTGAACGACAAACCGCTTTCTCTAGGGTTTCTTCGATGAGTGGGGGGACTCGGTATCACCGGATCTTTGGTATACTATCCGCTTGGATCTCACCAGTAGAGTCGCACGGCCAGCTTCCGAGTGAGTGACCAATCTATTTGCCTTCAGCAGCATGCCGCTATTGCCTCACAGGTCTCGCAGGATGCCATCACCACGAGTGCGCTCGGCAGTCGGTGATACAGGTCTGCTTCCGAAGATGATCGACAAACGATGAATGACACCTCCGGAAAGTATACCGGCTCTGGAAAGGTAGAAAAGCTCTCCAGTCTTATCCCAGATACTTACCATCATCCAGAAAGACCCTTCGACCTTCAAACCATCTTTGAACAAAAACTTCATTCCACATGTCTCATCTTGTTCCCGCACCCGCCCCACCCACGAAACTGGGTATCTATCGTGTTCTGTCGTCTCGCGCGGGAGTCCATGTATCGCCCTTGTGTCTCGGTGCAATGAGTATCGGTGATAAATGGGGTTCGTTCATGGGCTCTATGGATAAAGAATCCAGTTTCAAGCTTTTGGATGCTTACTTCGATAAGGGAGGTAACTTTATCGACACTGCTAATGGCTAGTGAGTCCCATTCAGCACGCTGCACACCCCGATAGTAACTCATCTCGACCCACAGTCAAGACGAGACCTCTGAGGAGTTCATCGGGGAGTGGGCCGAGAAACGTGGAATCTGAGATCAACTTGTCATTGCAACCAAGGTCAGCCGAGTTTCGTAGCTCGCGAGGTTTTTTGGGAAACTGATTTACTACGAATCCATCGCAGTACTCGTCGCTATACAAACGCGACCCGACAGTCACGCACAAAGTCAATTATTCCGGGAATAGTACCAAGAGTATGCACGTAAGCGTCAACGCGAGTCTCAAAAAGCTTCGCACGGATTACATCGATCTTTTATACGTTCACTGGTGGGATTATGATACCTCTATTGAGGAGGTCATGGATAGTCTACACAATCTCGTTGCTCAAAGGAAGGTTCTATATTTGGTGAGGATCACGAAATCACCCGAAACAACTCTTTCTGACTGTTCATGGCATTTGAACTTCCAGGGAATCTCCGACACCCCGGCATGGATAGTCTCCCAGGCCAATCAGTACGCTAAGTTGACTGGGAAGACACCATTCACGGTTTACCAGGGAGAATGGAGCGTATTGAAGAGGTCCTTCGAAAGGGACATTATTCCGATGGCTCGCTCATTCGGTTGGCTACCAGTCTCTTTCCAGTCCACTCGAAGTCACGCTTATTATAATCCAGGGATGGCGCTCGCTCCGTGGGGTGTTCTGGGTGGTGGTAAACTACGAACGGATGCCGAGGAAGAAAAAAGGAAGCAGAGTGGGGAGGAGGGTCGTAAGGTGCTTACTGACTGGCTCAGAAACCCCGATGAAGTGAAGATGAGTCATGCGCTTGGGAAAGTAGCCAAAGAGGTCGGGGTGAAAAATATCACGTCTGGTAAGTCGTCCTCGACCCCACATAGATATCCTTCACCAAATCTCGTTGATATAGTTGCCATTGCGTATGTTATGCAGAAGACTGCTTATGTCTTCCCAATCATCGGTGGTCGTAAAGTGGAACAACTCGAGCAAAATATGGAGGCTCTCGATATCAATCTGACTCCGGAGCAGATCAAATTTCTGGAGAGCCAGATCCCATTGGATCTTGGGTTCCCCATGAGCCTCTTCGTGAGTATCACTGCACCCTAGCTATTTTCATTGTGCTACACGACGACGCTCATGTTCTTCTAGGGTACCGGAAACGAGCCTAACGGGACCTTCACAATGAGGTTGGCTGGTAACTTCCAGAGGATTCTACCCGCTCAGCCCCTCAGTGCACCTATCTTAGAAACGCAGAAGTAACAGGTTATGTAACTAGAATTTGTATCTCGACAGCCACTACGGAACTCTTTGCCTACTCCCAAGAATCGGTGATCGTTTTTCGCAACGAAAAGTTCAAATTCCCTAATCTGCTATGCGTCTGGCAGTGGTAACAACAGCATAACAGGCTGCAGAAAATGTTTGTCGCTGTCGTGGGGGTCGTTGAACAACCGTCTAAATAAAGATCATCCGACAATCGGCTCTATAAAACCGCCGCTTTCGATAAATCAGTGTATAACTTCGTTCGGGGCTATCAATGCTAACACAAGTCCATGGAGATTGGCGTCTGTCGTTCGAGTGACTCGGTATCTTCCTGCTTCTCTACAAGTACTCAATGTTTCTCTACTTCAAGGCCGGCTCCTGAACCTAAATGGATCAAGCTACGCTGGTGGGGTGTACGTGTCCCATTTCCTTAGCGACACTGGTCTAACAAGTGTCCACAGGTAAAACTATTCTGTGGCCTAAGTCCCGCCGGCTCGGTATCCGAGGCGGTTTAGAACAATTGCAAGATTGATGTGGGTATTCACTTCAGCCTTACTGTCTATTCCTAATACTTATAGTTCCAGGCTTGAATCATGTCTACTATATCTTATGATATGGATCGTATTCATAGCAATAAACGTCTACCAACACCTCATCACAGCTACTCTGGAGTCGGTTATAATTCAGGTCGCGGTAGGGCTTCATTTTTTGACATCTTCCGGTAAGGGCTGAATATGCTCTTGATGCAGGCCATTGCTCCTACGCTCCTGATCGTCCGTGCAAACAACTCCAGTGAAGACATGATGGGAGGTGAGGATAGTGCGTGTACGAATCTCCCTTATCTTGTCCACACAATGGGAACAGATGGATCAGAAGAAGTCGTCTTAGATACTGCACGGCCCCGTGTTGAATCGATGTAAAAGAGTTTGGGCATACCTTTGGACATAAAAGTTACTGTTACAATTTGGTGAAATCTGAGACGGTATGAAGTATTTTTCTATCGATCATTCCACACAGGAAATGCTGACTGGCCCGAGTCTCACAGCAGCAACCTGAGTCGCAGCCTTTCGCACTTAGACCAATATTTAGATCTGAATACGGCTGTATTAATGAACAGTGATCCTGAATAATCCCGAGAACAGTTATGAGGATACTGTAAACCGACGGATTCACCGTGCGTAGTTCATACGAGCTAAAAGTCACCTTCTGTGTCTCCTCTACAATCAAGAGAATAGTTGTTAGGGGAATACTGGTACAGCTTGACGACGAACATGGGGAACTAATGAGGCAAGTAAATGACTGACCGGGCCTTTTTCATCCTTCTTCCCGCTCCGAGCTTTCCTCACGCTTCTTGCCCTCCGAAGTGCTCAATTATGTACTTTATTGTAGGATGAGAGTTGAAACGAGCTGAAACGGCAACGGCCGAAAAAGCGACCTCAATTTCACATCACGTGCTTAACGCGTCCCGGAGGCACGACCCAAGCAGGCATCGGTAAAAATGACTGAGTGGAAGTCGCGGGAATTACTGAGGAACACATCCCAATAATTCCGGAGGAAGGAAAGTGTATTCAAAGGTAGATAGCATTCGACCTCCTGAGCGGATAATCTATGACAACGTGCAGTGGAACATACTGAATTCTATCTCTCGCAAACCAAGCAAAGACCAGCTGTCTAGTCACATCCGAGTCGTCCCAAGCCTTCAGGATTTCCTCGAGGTGCTGTTGGTCAGCATCATCCCATACTATTGACATGGACCGCCGCCAGCTCGTAAATGTTTCATTGTTCATGGTTTGCGCCGGTATAATCTCGTCGAATGGTTTTGTAAAGTCCAAGAAGAGAATGGGGTTGCGAAACCCGTCCCTAATGGCCTGCTCGCTGCGGGAAATTTGACTCCCAGATGGAATCGAGGCTCGGTAGCTCTCCGTTAGGTGGTTATAGTGGTCATTGCGAAGCCCGTGAAAGGTTTGGACGATGAGACGGGCGAATGACAAATCTATCCTCATGATAGGGATGTCAAATCCGTCTGCATAGTACATTTAGCCCGAAGTCAAGACGAATATTTATCGACGCCAACTCACTTTTGGCCAGATCCAAAAACCCGGAGCATTCAATACGGTGACCATGACCCCAGTCTACCTTTCGACAGGTTGGAGAGCAGTAGACCTTGAGCGAACACCCGAGACAACGAACATAGACGAGACTTGAATCGTCTCTTTTGTTCCGATAACTCTTGAGAGGGCACTGAAAACGAAGAAAAGATGAAATTGTTAGAATCGAAACACAAACTGAACCCAAGGCACTTACTGCCTCGCAGCTACATATCCCGTGAACCTTTTTAAACTTGTCCCGCATCGCTTTCATAACGAAGCCCTTGGTCAGAAGATGGCTCCACCCCTTTCCCAACGTAGGCTCTGATCTCGACCTAAACAGTCCGTCCGCCTCCTCAGGACTGGGAAGCCCCCGCGAATACCGCGCAAATGAGCGAAGAACAGGAAGATAATAGAAGAACAGTGCCATTCGATTAAAAACCCTAGAAATTGCCTCACCCAGACCTCTCATCCCCATTGCACGATACTCCGGTTCCTTCTCCAAATCGAAGTATTGACGTTCTGCAAAGAAAAGCGTCTTCACAAGCCCACGCTCGATAACATGTTTGACCAATGCCGGTCTGAAGAGATAAATCTCGAGAGCCATCAAAGCCTCCAAGATCAAACTGTGGGTGACTTGTAGCTCCTTGGGCTGGTACGGTAGCGGTTTTCTCTTCGGTATGAGAAACACTTTGAGAATCCGAACTATACACGTAAGAAAATCCACGAGGTTCTTCCCATCGCCGACTGGATTGACGCCCTCGAAGCATTGTAAGGGTTGAATGAGAATTTCAATCACAATGCTCGTTTCATCTAGCTGTGCGCGACCGATTCTACGTTTCTTGAAGATTCTGGAACGGATGTGTGAGATGAGCATCGCACCAAGGCTGTCGTCTTTTCGGTAGAGGCGAGGGAGGTCTAGACCAGGGGTGAATTTTGGTAAAGGCGGGCCATCTTCATCGCAGAGGGCGAGATCTCGAAGAGTTTTAGCCCAGGTCACCCAACCATGATCGTTTTTGTCGAGTTTTAGGAGGAATACTTGACCGACAAGATACTGAAGCGAGGGCGCGGCTTCTCTCATCGTTCGCAAGCTGTCGGGAGAGAGTTCAAACAGGATGGGGAAGCAAGTTCCGAACAAATTGACAGTGGAGAGCCAAGACGGTGGTGCCGGGGACGGCTCGGGGACCAAAAGCATATGGCGGATGAAAAAGATTACCCAACGAGATATGACCTGTTTCCATTGGGGGACGATGAGGGTGATTCTCGTCGATGGATCAGTCTGGCTGTGGGCAATGAGAGACGCAACAGCTTGACAGGCTTTTCGTATGCGTAGATTCGGGCTGTTGGTGATAGTGGAGTTGGGTGGGTGACCAATAGTGCGAAGCTGCTCAATGGCGGATGCAGGAGTGGGGAATTTCGACATAGCTTGGGAAAGGTATAGAACAGATTCTTTGCCGATCGGTATTTTCGAATTGTCTCCACTGTCGTCCATTTTTTTCAATCCTACCTCTGAGCGTATTGAGTGAATGAATGAAGTTTTAGCCAAGTAGTCTTACCCGCCGAGGCCTCGTAAGCGTAACAGTGCTGGAGTCTTCGGATTCGATTGAACTGAGCGTGAGATACTATGGCGACTCAGTATATCTGTATACGTAGTTCTATCAAGAGGTTATGAGGCTGACTCACCTTGTCAGTTATATGTACGAGGGTGGTGGTGGTAGAAGGTAAAGCCTAAGCTTTAAGGTGACGCGACCGTGATCGTTGGGGTGTCCCATCGGGCCGAAGCAATTCCGATCCGACTCCGAGTCGCTGGGGTCATAGCTTTCAACGTTCAACAGTTGAATGTCAAACCCCTCGACACGATTCCGCTGGTATACCTTATTCTAATGATTGAGGATGCTCATAGACGTCTTCTACAATCTCCAAACACGATTCGCGAGGAGGCTGTAGAGTGTCAGATCCAAGTCAGATTCAAAGAAGAAAAACAAACATATAACGAATAACGAATAATCCTCCCTCGCATGCTGCACGTCATATTCCCCAATAACTCCGCAGCACAAAGAATATACCCTTTCCTAACCCGATCTAAGTATCTTAATCACTCAACCTTTCTCACAAATTCATCGTTCCGCCTCTCCTTCGCGCTCAAACTTCAACATCATCGAAAAAGCCGTCCTATTCAAAACTTGCGCTGATACGGATTGAGGAATAAAAGGCTTGGTATAGTCAAGGCAGAGGATAGGGTTTCAAAAGCTGTCATTGATGGATCGGTCTGTAGGCGACGTCGAGCTTTGAAAATGTTTGATCCTGTCGATAATCATACTAATGACCATGTATGTGCTTAAAGCCGGACGAAGGTGGTTATGAGCAACCCAGCAAAGCAGTGATTGCTTAAGAGAAAAGGAATGGTCATCCCATCTGTTATCATTGAGCTAGCGTCATACCAAAAAGAACTATTGACTCACTTTTCACCTACAAATGCTTGGATTGATCGGGACATGCTACTCCCCAGAGAGTCGTCTGTGGTCGTAATTCCGTTATAGTGGCCAACATTATCGCCTCTCATCCGCTAGGAACAAGTGAGAATCGCGATAGCCCAGGGTTCGATTCCCTGTAGCGGAACTTTGCTGGCTAGTGAGAACATTTTTAGTTAGATGTGAGAGTAAACCTCTTTTGGATTCGGGACATTATCTCATCGGTATTTGGGACCCTACCCATCGGACAAAAGAATTTCCATACGGTTGATCTAATAAACACGATGATAATAGGAGGCCGTTTAGGGATATAACCCTCCAACACCGTGTGCATCCAATAATGCGTAGACAGGACATTCGACTTGCTCCCTTCATACACCGGGCGGCTTCGCACTCCTATTAAACTCCCCCACTGGTAGATTATTCTTCGGATCTTTCGCCCACTCGTAAATTTTATCAAAGTTCCGACATGTGTGCGGAGTAGCAGATCGACCGGTGATGAACTCTTGCTCGGCATTCCAATGATAGATGATTACGCTGACATCTAATCTCCACCAACCAGTAGTTAGTGCCCAGAATGTACGATATCAAAAGGCAAAATTCTGACCTGAAGAACACAAAATCGCCTGTCTCAAATGTTCGATACAGTGCTGAACATGCCAATCCTCGACTGGCGTATAGTAATCTGACCGTAGATTTTTTCGAATCATGTTCTTGGGAGAAGATGTCCCATGAGCCCGGGGGGGGGAAATCTTGTCATATGCACAACACGTACCAGACAGTGAATTTGGTGAAATACATCTAGCGCAAGAACGTGATGCTCAGAATCTCCAGGTATCTTGGTCGTCGGTACCGGAAGCTGCTTCGCGACTACTTCTGGAATTTTTGATAGCGGAACTTTGTGAAAGTCAAAAACAGTGCTGCGACATGAGAAATGGTTTCATACACCTATACAAATCATCCCAGCGTTGATCCAGCTCTGGTGAGGGCTCACCGACGTATCGAGTGGTATCGTTTACACCGGTCCTGAATGTAACGACTTCGTGTTCGATGAGGTGATTCACTGGGGCTGAGTGGCGTTTTCAGCCCAAATGTCTGACTTCCAATGACTTGAATTGAACAACCTACAGTAGAGTAATTGGACCTCTGTATCCATGGCTTTCGCTCGCAGCCAAAGGACAATAAAGACCACATTCGTAATGAACAGAGTTGCCAAGAGGAGGATGAGGAATCTTGGAACCCGGGAACGAGCCTTTGGGAACTGGGATTCTCCTTCCAACTCATCCTTGAAATCGCTCTGAAGTAGCGGCTCGTAGGTTTCTCGTTCGTTGCCCATAATTAGCTTATGTGCTGCAGTAAGATAGAGCGATGATTGGGGGAAGGTCAAGGGTGATTATGGGCAATGGAGCTAGGGCTTCAGGATGTATATCCGGCAGATATGCGCGTGACTTTTGAGGGCCATTGACACCAAGTTTCATCAGGCACGCAATGATGAGTTCCCGATCGACCACGTCGTACCACTCAGTATACTGAATCATCGGTTCCTCCGGGCATTGCGAGGCAGCGACTTTGTAAAGTTGTAGCGAGAAGAAATCAATCAGATGAGCCTCGGTATTCAAGAATACCGTGGCCTTGAAGGTGAAAGTGTTATCGGTGGCGCCGAGAATTCCCCGATATCCATGGCTCGGGTGGAGTCCACAGATGTTTGAGAGATGAGATCAAGGTTATCTCGAGCTAGGACTCTCTTCTCCCGCCCCTAGAGCACACCTCCTCAGGGAGATGACCGTTTTGAATGATCAGGAGAGGTCAGGTGAACTTTGAGCAGTAAAGATAGGATATGCTAAACCTTCTGAAGCCGCTTACGACTAGAAGGGAAGTGCTAAGTGTCAAGCTTTGTTGATCCGAGCTCTATGGAAAGATAGAATCAACCAAGTCCATGCTGTACCATTGGGAATAGGTACACGATGCGGAGTGCGATTCATTGCTCTCTTAGTTAGTACCTCCACAGGCACTGTGGTCATGAGCCACTGATGTCTTCTCGAAGGCTATAAAGATGCTCAATTTTCAGGACCTCTGAGTAGTCTCATCCTCAAACTCTCCTACTTGTTTATTGTCCTGACAATGCGCACCTTTATCATCGCTCTTTGCGTCTCTTTTGTCTCCCTGGCTGGCGCGCTCCCTCAACCTGTCAATGTAAGAATACCGAGTCTCTTTTTTTCCCATCAAGGTCTAATCCCAATTTCTTGGTCCCTGTAGGTTGACTCGGCGTCTTTGAAGCGAGTGAGTCCTCAATCCTCTCTCCCGCGACTTGATATCTGCGCTACCCTCTGGCGGCTGTCTATCTTTTTTTGGCATTGTGTTGTTAACCTCGCGTCGTACTGATTCTCCAACAACCTCTGTTTCAGTCTACGGAGCAGTCCAGTGCTGATCAAGCGTTCCCCTACTGGGACCGTAAGAGGACACTCGTAAGTGAGCTACTTCTGTGGTAATATCACGAAGCTGACGCGGAGATCCGTTCCATTATTTGTATGCTCGACCTCTCGCCGTCGGTCTTCCAATATTCGTCGATGTTACAGTCCGCCGAGGAATCTAATGTTGACCAGGCATTCCCTTACTGGGATCGCAAAAAAAGAACCCCTGTGAGTTGTATTTTTTCGAATATCCATCCTATTGGTACTCAAGCTGATGCACAATACTCAAGTCTACCGAGGAATCGGACGCCGACGCTGCGTTCCCATACTGGGATCGCAAATAGAGAACGTCAAGTTTGAATGGTGTACGTGACGTATCTTGAGCATCTGAGGTTCGCCTTCAGAGTCCCGAAGCCCTGCTTCTATCTTTTCCCCCTGTTATGCTAAAACTGTGTTCTTTCTATTTTATAGACACGGGGAAAGCAACGCCAACTTTACTAATTTAGCGTGGGCGTGAATGGGAGGCAACGCCACTGTCATACTCTCGTGGTTGTGTATGCTTTCCCGAAATTTGTGTGTATCGTGGATTATCCTAGTCCTGTTTTGTATGTAAATGGATCTCTGTCCTCGGAATTCAATGTGCATGTCTTCACTCTTCATCCTGATCAGACACCACGGCCCAAATTTCTAACTTATCTCTCCAGTCTGCTCGACTGAGCGTTACATTCTCCTGCCCACCACTCCAGGTTCAGGATGGGCCCTTCTGTCGGTATATGTCAATGGTCCAGGCCACAGCCATTTTATCAATCCGGCACATACCAGGTAAGCACAGACCTTTTTAGACTTTTAGCGACCGATACTAGAAAGGCCCGTTCAACTGAATAGGGTTCTCGACTGAACCCCGTCTCTCAAAATTCAGAGGTGAAGGTACGCGCGAGACCCCGGCGACCTCATTTTTGGGCACGACGAATTCAGAAGCCGTGGAGGTGAGCAAACTATTGGCATACTCAAGTTCGTGTGATGAATGTCCTCGAAGTGGATGTAAATCCGACCTGGTATTCGACTGCGTGTGGCATTCATCAACCCAATTCTCTACGGTTATTTGTTCGGTACGAAACGTGTGTATCATAAGACCGAAGAACGAAAGATGGGAACAGCCTGATAGGAGATTTCCTTCCAATAATCCAACCAGAGCTAGATAAGAGGACGGAAAGAAGTCTGACCGAAAGCACTTCCGTAACCAGGATCTAGGCAAGGCCAGATGAACTCAACGTGCCCATACGAGGCCCGCCAGCATTGGGTGAGAGTAGGTAAAGGAATCGTAACAGTGGCCCCCCACCACCTCAAATTCTTTTCCGCCTATCCAAAGCAACGTCGAACATGGCGGGGCCAGGAGGGTTAGCGTTATCTTGCTCGGACCAAACGACCTAACATACCGTGTGATCTCGAAGGTGGGTACATAATCCTCTTGCTATGCACATAGGACGCAAGGGCGATGACGAGTGGGTGGGTAGATAAAAGGTCTGTACCCATTGTGTTCGATGTGTCGACCACAGGCATAGTAACGATCGCATTTTCCACCCCAGCCATGACGCAAAATGACTCCTCCGAGATTCCCGAACCCGACCCAAAACCCTCTCCTCCACACACCGACACCAAACCGCAATAGATGGCGATAAAGAGGGGTGCTAACATTGTGCATACAGTTCATTCTCCTTTTCCGTGATGTCCGAACGAGGCCTGGGGTCTATAGCGTATGATAAGGCGAGAGGAACAGGGCTCCCTCTGATCCGACCCGCCACCACGACCCCGTACAGAAGGATAGAACTGAGGGAATCTAGGAGGTGACTGAGTGAAGTGGAAGCGTTCGAGGGGAGTGGTTAAGTTGATTCGACAACTCGTGGTTAGTTGCTGTGAGATAGCGGTGTTATCGATACGACGGATTGCCTGACTATGAGCCGAACCAACATCGTGTGAGGTGATCAGATGTATCCAACTGCCAGGAGCTGGTGCAGGAAAAGACAGAGGATTGGGTCGACATGTTTGAATACCGAAGAGAGGGATGGGAGATCATGGGTTCATGCACTGAGGTAGCAGACAACATTGCGTTCGTAAAGTTGCCAGATCGTACAGAAGCTTCGTAAACGAGTGGCAAGCACTATGGGGATGATCTGCCAACGTCTCTGACCACACTCGAGGCTGGCGCCAGCCGCACAAACGAAACGCGAACCGAATTGGCGGCGAGGGGTAACAGGTCGTGCAGGATAGGGAGCTCGTAGGACGTGAGAAAGGAGGTGCGTCGCCCATGGAGGATCTGCATGATTTCATAGGCTCCCTGCGCATCTGAGACGTTCAAGTTAAATATGAAACGTCGAAGGACCGGAGAGGGCTGAGCGGAAGGATGCTGTAGAAATTTCTGGCACTGAGGTCATCCAATAGGCTTGTTCGAGTGAGAATCCCGGGTCGTGCGATTAACAAACACGAGGGCCAGGTCGGGCAATGCACATGAGCCGTGTAAAGATGATTGCAGCCCCTCTGAGAACCCGGATGGTGGGTAACGCTAGCGGATGACTATTCGAATAAACATAAGAGCGTACTGAGCGACTGTTGAGTAGTTGACGTACCGATAGTGACGTTGAACAATCCCTTCCATTCCTCTACTTCTAAGTCTACTACCTCGCGGGGCTGGCATTATCCAGGCGAGTATGATGGCCGTGGCATTGGCATGAGCAATTTTGGACAACTCAGAACTGCCACTCTCGTCGCCTCAAGGAACTTTGAGCCCGCGAGAGGTTGGTGAGACATGGCCAACAGCAAGATGTGCAGATCCCTCTGCTCTACGACGCCATCTTGGGCTTTCCAAGGATTGGGTGGATGTATCGCGACCGTGTCGTCTAGAGAAGGCCTTAGACATGGAGAAAAGGACATAGAAAACTCGGATTAGCACACCAGGTTCCGGGTACCAAAGTTCTCCGTCATACTCCCTATGATCGCATCCTAAGCGGGTGACCTGCACCTTTCGTTTCGTGTTCTTGATGTCAAGGAAGAACGAACGACGTTGTAGATCCTACAACGTGCGGTTTCAGCTTCGAGCTATCTTGTTGGTGTGCGACGACAAATAGCGAAACCAATCTTCGACCATCACATCGAAGACTGAGGGAACAGTGGTGAAGAAAGCGAGGCTCGGCCAAGGACCTGCGTTCAACCACGAATCAGACGGTCAATGTAAGAAGAAAATGAGCTCACTGAGCCTAGCACGGATTTATGTAGATGACTTACCAGTTACCGTGCTTTGTCTATTCATGAACGAGTGGTCCCGACAGATTGCTAAAAGCTCTCCATCATCCAAAGAAACGCCAGTTTGACTGTGGTCGCGAACTGTTGTGGTCGTAGTTCGGAAAGAAGAAGTATTGGTCACGGAAGTCACATCGGTTGTGTGTTACCGGCACCGGCGGCTGTTGCGGCGCTACATCATCTTGTTCCCAAACTTCCACGTTCGGACCCCACCATTTGCTCACAGCTCCAGTTACAGCTTGATCTATAGTTGCCTATGTCTTCAGAGGATATCAAAAAGCTCTGTCAGAGACCTAAGCCCTCCACCCTCCGAAGACCCTATCGACAAGGTGAAAGACGAATGATCGCTGAATCGATACAACGACCCGTTGACCCGCTCAACCATGACAGGTCGTCTATTTTTACTAGACCTACAAGGTGGATGCTAGCATTTCTTGAAAGAGGTACGAAGCGTTATAGTAGTAGCACTGGCTCGTATCTCTGATTGATCCCTGTGTCTAGAAAAAATGATACTATTCGCCATTGGACACGTTGAAGGATTCCTCGGGGGTGAGGCCTAAGGCTCAATCGCGGGAGAACATGATATCGACCCGTCTGCTATCCTTTACTAGGCATTCGACTCTCCCGGCTGACTGGGGAATTCGCGGGAGAGATAGCTTTCTTGACAGCGGCACAGGCTGTCATCTCATATCTTACACCCTGGCTTCTATTGGTGTCGCAAGTTTCAATAGCATAGTAAGTGGCGATTGCTTTTATGGTGCTGCATAAGGTAAACAGGTCAAGGAAAGTGTAGTCTCCCTGCCGTCGATACCCTCCATCGGCGATATCCCTTTGCCCACAGCTGCGACCATGCTGAATCGGGTTATATTCTGTACATCAAACAGGAATCATGACCTCGAAACGCCGTTAACGTTGCTAAAAACATCAGGATAGCTGTGGATATCTGCACACGAGGCGAGATAAAGCTTGATTGGGAGAGTTGAAAAGATTTATAAACCGTGCGGAATATCAAAACGAAACGCCAGTATCGTTCTGTACCAAACGACACCACCATGGCCGACAAGCAAGACGTCAATTGGGTCGATGTGGTAACGTTAGCGCATTCTGACTCGGGGGAAGATAAGTCGCAGTACGTTCTTGATTCACTCTGGACTTTAGACTAGAGAGACCACTGGTTCGTTTGGTTATCCAGAACACGAGTAGAAGTTACCGAAGAGGACAACAGACGAATTCTCAGAAGAACCGACATCAATCTTTTGACCGTTCGTATACCCCGTGTTTGTACACGTCAGAAATATCTAGCTGACTTGTTCCCACCCGGTCAGATACTTATCGGGGTGAGTTCCCGCGTTGAACTGTTAGCGACATCTACCGATGTGCTTCTCTCTAGGTCTACTGGCTTCACATGTGCGCCAGTCCCTGGTCATACTTGCTCAAGATATCACTTACTGTTGTGTGCGCAGCCTAGATAAAGCATTACTGCTCGGATATGCAGCAATGTTTGGGTTACGAGAGGATATAGTGGGTGGCGACACTTCGGACGCTTCGAGTTCTGATCCCCTATAAAACCGTACAGGGTCTTCATGGAAGTAAGTTGTTTAACTAAATACTCTTCGGGAGCTTGGGCGTTGAACTGAATTTGACCCGTAGACCAATATTCCACAATTGGTACGTGACATACGAAGCTTGGTAAACCTCGTTCATAGCCTATGCGGCTCGTTGGGCTCTGCAGGCTCCATTGGTGCCATCGCCCAACTCGTATGGCAACCATTTTCGAGCTACTTGCTCGTGAGAGTAAAGCCACGATGGTTCATGCCGGTACGTTCTCTTTCAAGTCGGGTGGCCTTGAAAACACACACATTGATATATTTGTACAGATTATTGTATTCTGCTGGGGCGCGTAAGGAAGTCTCCTCCCCGAATCTTTGCTGTTTACCGATGCCTTAAACACAGATCCCTTTGTAGTATGGCAGCAAGCACCTCGTATGTGCAGTGGGCCGTCACGAACGTTCCTCAACTGAGTGTTCCTCAGCTACGTAGCTATGCTCTCAACAGGGTTTTTGTTGGGCTTATTTGAGGCCGCTTGTCCTCCACTCTTTGCGATCTTGACATCTATATGGTAAGCCACCCTCCGATCGGCAGTTTTGACCTTCCAAACTGACACTCACGCAAAGGTACCGTCGCGCCGAGCAGCCGACGAGAGTCGCCGCATGGTACAGTACAAATGGGTTAGCGACGATCATGGCGGCAGTCATTGCCTACGGTTCCGGTCAGATCAAAAATCCCGTCGTGCATACCTATCAAATCATCTTTTTATTCTGCGGACTGGTTCGTCCTACCAGCATCCGCATTCGGCTTACCTTATGATTTGATAGCTTACTTGTGTATCGACACCGTTCATTTACTGGCGGTTAGATAACAGTGTTGTGGAGGCCCGCTTTTTATCGCCCGAGGACCGCATCAAAGCCGTGGAACGTCTGCGAGCCAATAACACCGGAAACTCCGCCACCGTCGACAAGTATAAATGGGGACAGGCATTGGAGGCTCTTCTCGAGATTAAGACGTGGTTATTTTTGAGCATGACGCTCTTACTCAAGTATGAGAACATCATTTTGTTTCCTGTCGTGCAATGGGTCTCATTTGAGACGTCTACAAATAGCGTGGGAGCCTCCGTAACGAGTGTTTTCGGTCTTATTATCCTGAGTGGTCTCGGCTTCGATAAATTCAAGACCACTCTCTTGGTGAGTATCACTTGCCCCTGCTTGTTTTTTCCTCAACATGCTCGCTTAACAATGAAAGTAGAACATTCCTTTCGGTGTACTCCAAATTGTATTCATCATGGGTTCCTCCTTTGCAGCTTCTCACTGGAGAAACAAGTCCGTGGTTATAGCAATTCTTGTCGTGCCCGCGATAGTTGGCTTGGCCCTCCTATACGGTGCGATTTCCTTCATGGTTTTTTCTCGGTTTACCGTACTCAGGCGCGTCGCTGTCTAGTCCATCACTTCCCTCTGGGTGTACTCCTCCTTGGATACTACCTTCTGGCATCTATATACGGGGTGAACCCGTTGATAATATCCTGGATGACTGCGAATACGGCCGGTTCCACCAAGAGAAGTGTTTCGATGTCTGCGTGAGTACTCAACAATCGGATCTCCGCCCTCAAATGGGCCCGGCATTCGCTCTGAAACCCCTGACAATATTAATTCCCATCCAGATACAATGCCGCCTCTGCTGCTGGAAAAATTATAGGCCCTCTGCTTTTCACTGAAAATGACAAGCCGTTGTACATTCTGGGACTCAGAGCAGTACTCGGAATATTTGTGGCTCTCTTGGGTGTTGTCGCGTAAGCGAATTCTCGAGACCCCTTATCCACATTCTCCAGCTTCACCTCCCTTATAGACTGCAGATTCTAAATTTAACAATGCTCAATAGACTCAAAGAACGTCAAAGAATCGTGAATGGAAAACCTGCCAAGCTCCACGACACCTCAATGGACGCGAGATTCCGGATGGCGGATGGCGTTCAGAATCTCGCCGAATCAAGCCCTAGTGCTAAATTAGACTCCGAAATTACAAAAGGGACCCTTGGGGTTGTGCATCCGGGTTACAGCGCTTTCAAAGATCTTACCGACAAAGAGAACGATGAGGTGCTTATCGAACTTATTCCTCTTGTCGCCACAACGCTAACCCGTCTCACAGTTCGTGTATGTCTACTAGACTCACTTTATGTGCTTTCTCTGTATTTTGACTCGGACAAATGAGCAAAGTGAAAGTTCTTATTTTACTGCTATTCGTACGGGGCATTATCGAACTAATCAACCCCTTGACGCTACTAGCCGTTTTGAGGAAAATGGCGAGTGTTGGTATCAAAATGAGCAGAGGGCTCGACTCTGTGACAAACGACATTGAGAACTCAAGAACGAGCCCTTACAACTCAGGAAGGGGGGGAAGTTTCTCAGAGACCGAGTGGCCAGTCCGGTGAACATTACGCGATGCACGGGTTTAATCAGCTTCCTCACCCATCCGAACCTTTGCACTGAATACGAGATCGCGAACGCAGTGAAAAGCTGTTCAAAGGATCTAGGCGCTTTGATCACTGTGCTGACCCAGCGGCTCGTCATGATTGATCGGAAACTCCAGTCACAACCCAACCTAGGACCAAGGCAGTGAGAGATTCAAAGACGATTTTAGCGCCCGAAAATTTGGACGGCTCAATACGTTAGCGAATGACTATCTGTATAGGGATATGTAAGTGTGCCGATAGAGACCATTGGAGAGCTGATATACCAATGATGGTGTTAAACGCACTGAATATCTCTCTGTGACTGACACGTCCACGATTTCAGCAAGCCATCTTGCCAATATCTAACGAATATGATCATTGATGAAGCCACCTCCGGTACGGCGGTACCTACTTACAATACTAGGGCCTCGGTAAAATATATCTGGGTCGAGTTCCTGTGTACGAAGATCAAATTGACCTTTACTATGAGACTAGTATAAGCTCTTCAAGTCTAAAACGATCAGAGAATCTCCACCAGTAACGTACCGGATGCTGCAAGGTTATCGCGCTTACTTTCTTTGTAGATGTCTTCTGAAACAGCCGCTATACATGACAGAGTTCCGCTACCAGTACCACGAGAACTCTGATTTTGCTTTGGTCGCGAGTCGCTATGGTTGTGGTCAAAAAATCCATTGCCCATGGGGTCACAGATGTTAACAGTCATGGATTATCATCTTACATGGGCTACGCGTTACCGGCACCAGCGGCTATTGGGCGCTATAGTACTCGTTTTCAAGTTCTAAGTTTCGACCTCCCTGACCATCGAGCCAACAATAACGCAGCTCATAGGTCCCAGCCTAGGCCCTTGGGTGATACTCTTAGTATGTTACAGATGCTTAGAAGCCTCAACTTATGGCTAAAACAACTTTCTGCCTTCTTGTTGACAGTTGCTCTTGGGCCTCGACTACCGGGCTGGCAAGGTAATCATTGGACGGCAGATTTTCGCTTTTAAATTGGCATTCGCCACTCGTCTGAGCTCATCACACTGAGTGCTACCTGAAGCTTGAAGGGCCTTCTTGATACAGAGAGGTTGTGGTAAGTTTCAGTTGCGGGATCATGATTATCCGTACTGAGCTGATCAACTCCTCATATCAATCAGCCGTTTCGATGGGAATGGCGGGTATTGATGCCCAAATTTCAATCGGCCTTCTTATGATGAGAGATTACTAGCGAACGAGGTCGTTTGTGAGTGGTCGTCTGCCAGGGCGACAGTGTGATAGCGAGGGAAGATCCTCGTCTCGAGGTCATCATGGAACCCACCTCCATAATTGTATTCACGCGCATGTGGATGGCATAATTCGTTTATTTTAGTCTGAGAACCAATCTTCCCGTTATTAAATCCAACCTTCCGTGTGTTGATTACTTTCATAAACTTCAATGAATTAAAGAGTTGCGATAAGCATCTCGTCTCGCCTCAACACGCCTGAGGCCTCAACACAGGCTGGCATGAGGGTTCACGCGACCATTGTATTTGTTCTGAAAGTGTGGTCTGGAATACACAAATTAGGCTGCGTCCTCGTATAAACGCTGGCCGAATATGGCCCAATGGCTATAACATTCCGCAACTTTACCCTCTTCTACACTACCCAAGACACGAAAGCCTTTTGTACGGCCCACTCAAAGGTCCCTCACCAGCATCATGCTCCTCGACCTAAACGATCCCAACGCTGCTATCGGCCTGACCTGCGTGCTCTGCGGCATCCCCACGTTCCTTACAACAGCATACCGTTTGTGGATCCGCCGATCTCGATACTGGGCGGACGATCTCTTCGTCCTATTTGCCATATCATGCTCCCCTCTCGCAGGGGCCAGTACATTCGTACATATCATCTGCACCACCAATAGTCCGGGCGCAAAGAGGGACATCATGATTGTGGCGTATTACATGATGGCTGCTACGTACTATGGTGTTCTGTGGTTCTCGAGGTTGAGCATGCTCTTTTCGATCATTAGGATTCATCCGGAATATGGAGTGGGATTTAGGTGGAAGCTCAGCATAAGGAGACCACTGTACCTTGTTTCAGGCGTCTTCTCTATCATTATGGTAGTCCTTCTGTGTCAATTGGTTTGGGTTTGCGAGCCTGAGAATGCTAAGACAAGGTGGAAGGAGATGGAGAGGCCGCAGTGCGGTTTGACGAGACAGGTCGCAATCACGCAGGTTGTTGGTGAGTTCAGTCGACTATGTATCTCGCTTTGTCGTTAATTCAGCTAATCAATCACCGTCTCAGTTGACGTTTTATCGGACTTGATTCTCGTCTTCATCCCCCTCAGTCTGATTCGAACCCTCTCAGCCTATTCCCTTCGTCGTCGACTGGCATGGATTTTCTCAACGGCCATCATCACGACAATTACATCCATTCCTCACGCAGCCTTTATTATCAAGGGGATGGAGCACGAAGAAATTATCACTGCGTATGTGCAGGCGTCTGTGGCGCTCATCGTATGCAATCTTCCGGTGGTCGCCACAAAGCTGATCAAAAAATGGGAAGACCAACTCGGAGAACCAAAGTCTGAAACAAAATCGACGTGGACCTCTGTCCAGTTTGCGTCGATCGCACTGGGGTCGACATCGGAGAGACGACAAGCAGACGACGTGGAGAGGGACGCGAGTCAGCCGAATGGGACGGCTGATTCCACGCCGGATACGAACACAACGTCGGGAGTGGGCTCTACTACGTCACTGAGGAGCTGGCTTAGATGGAATCGGGACCTTCGAGATGATGAGGATCCCCCCTCGCCCACTCACCCTCCGAGTAAACGGCCAGCTACAATCGACGTGAGCCAAACACCTCACTGCGAGGGGTCAAATTTACCTTCCGGATCACAATACCTATCGTCTTCGACGAGATTTATTGTGACTTGGAGTTAATAAGTCCGAATTTTCTTCATTCTCGACAAGCGTTCAACTCGTATGAACAGAACATCATAGAGATTGAAATACTCGCCTATCTCCCAAGGAACTTGGAACACCACAGAATTTAGAAATCGACCTGGATTCTCTGCCGTCTTTAGCTCGCGTTTGGCACACTGGCAGAACTACGTATATATATATTAGATCTCGTGAACCTGTTAATCAGAAATTTGGGTTGACTCTGTATTCTGCGTACGAGGCAGGCCTTCGAGGGGGTAGCCTCCCAACCACATGTTGTTGATGGTAAGTGTCCTTCCTCCCTCATAAAGCGAGCAAAAACCAAAACAGAATTTAGCTCAGTACCTCCCAATTCTTCAATACAAGAGCGATAGACTCCGCCGGCCATGTTCCGAATACAGCATAGTCGTGAAGGTCTCTCGATCCGTAGCCTTTGAGGGCACGGGACTAGGAAGTGGGGGTCCGAGGGTGTGAGACCAAGACACGTTACCTGCCTGTGTGTGATTATGACTTCTTTCCCCGAATCGGCGGCTAGGGTAAGACAGTGAGTTGCTATGGAGTACTGACAGGGAAGAAATGTCTGGGGGAGCTCAACGATGCCATTTTCCTCGGTATTAACATGGTTACTGTATTGAATTCGGACTACTGTTCAAGACTTCAGAGGCAATTATGTATGTAATATATATTATTGTATAATCAAAAGTCAGAGGTTCCTCTGTAACTGGTGTTCAGACAACTCACGGATCGTGAGACCTTCGGTGGGATGCGCTGAAGTGAAGAGGAATCAGTTCTTGGGGCTGGGTTGGATGAGCATCTGAATGAGGAGAGGAGGCGAAGCTAATGGCTGGAGCGCTCGACCCCAAACAATAGACACGGAAGCCGGACTTTTCGACAAGCCAAAGACATGAGGCCGGTAGTCGCGGGCGTAACGAGTGATAGTGTACCATATGTACTCCGTGTATCGATACGTATAACATAGAAGCAGAAAGGTGAAAATAACTTGATTGTAGAAGAACTGTACGGGAAAACAAGTCTGTTCAAAAAAAATAATAGCGCAGAGCGTATATAGGCTTGGGTTTCGCGAGGCAAGAGATTCTCGAACAACTGGTATGGATGTTGAAGGCAGAGACACCTGTCTATACGACGATGGGTGTGACAGCATCTCCAACACGTCCCTCGGGACCGCTAAAAAGCATGTCCGAACGGAAGGACATAGTACACCTTCGAAGTGGCTGATACCACTCCCCAAACATATCTTCGCTCAGCGGAAGAGGGCCGTAGAGGGAGCAGCAGCGCACATCCCATATCTGAGGGATTCGGAATTAACTACCTAGAACGATAGCTCGTGAGAAAGCAAGCCGGGCATGATACCGACACGGAACCCGCAAACAACGAGGGAGAGGTTCAATACCACTGAGGTGTCATCCATTCTCCCTTCTAAAGATCGGTTTCTACCCCATCAGTCTCGTTGAACGCGTCGGATAGACGAGTACACAGCACCCAGAGAGATATTCCCGTCTCTCTGATCAACTCCAAACACCTCCGAATCCACATCAAATATCTTCAAGGCCACAGTTACCTACGACCGCCCCTCGAAACGCGCCTCAACCCCTCACGTAAAATGTCCAAAACATCGACCGAATGCTGATCAAAGGGGCGGAGCCGCTATCTACGTTCGGCAATTTTATTTTTTTATATCTACAATCTGTGAAATGTGTGCCAACCTTTTCGCAAAGGGCTGTAATTCATTCTACTATTCCGTGTTGTTCGAGCAAAGCCTGGTACCGATGGCGTACGATAAGGTCAGATGTACACAGATAATACGGAACGACGGAGAGGCTTTAAGGCGTGAGGATCACCGGACATAGGGTGATGCTTAGAAGAGAGAGGGGAGTGAACAGTCTTTAGTGATAATCTTGGCACTGCGAGTCGGCCAATTACAAGCCCAACTAAAATTACGTCAGATAGGCGGAACCAACTGACTTGGAGGAGTTGGTATAGGACGAGATAGAAATCTTTCACTCTTGGGAAGTGGAAAGAGCAGGTTTGGAGATTGAAGGGAGGAAGAGAGATTGTGGGGAGGATGTGTTGGGAGGTGGCGAATGGCGCTGCCTTTGTCGAGACGCCAACGTTTGAGAGCCCTATCCACCGTGTACCATGTATACACGTAGCGAGCACGACTAAGAGATAGCCCGTCGAAGATGTCCGCCGCAGGTGCCATCAAGTGCAGCAGCGGAACGGGCAGCGAGAGCCATAGGATAGGGAGAATAGGCAGATGGAATTCTAGGGGACCGAAGAGACGCATACTGAGGAAATGAGCAGCCGCATTTCGTGAGACTCCGAGTTCAATAAATATAGTGTGCTCCACGGTGCTTAATGTGCCAAAGAGGCTTCCAACTCGACGAGTGTTCACGACGTTGTGACGAGGGTCCATAGACACGAGGCGTGGGTTGAGGGAAAATGTGGCGAGGTGTGTATTAAAGGTCAGGTTAAACGCCTTGAAGGGCCGCAAAGCTACGCGTAGATAGATGAGCCCGCTGGGAGACACGAATGAACAGTTGGCATACCGACAGTTTCAGCATGTTGGACGAATCCCATGTCCCCCCATTCTCGCACCATTCAAGCCTGCCAGCTAGCGATACCGGCGTTTTCCAGGTGAAGAATAAAGACGCCCCGGAGTGCCTTCTATAACCGCCTTCGGGATTGTCAAAGCTGGTAACCACCAAGAACGGCTTTGTTGAAATCACATGGCGAAACATCGAAATTTGTGGCCTCTTCTGGCAACTCGACTTCGCGCTACATGTCGTTCTGAGCCCTAGAGGGATGCGGGAAAGTTTGATATTGCATCTTCATGCGATATGATTGTCTCTGCGTCTAGAAAAAGCCTCAGCTATATAGATAATAACCATCGAGAACTGAGAGAAACGCACCAGATGCTTGCCAGTTAAGTTTTCAGCCGTTCTTCTCCAGAGACTACCAATAACTGACCACCCATATGATGTTGATAGTCTCTACCTAATCAACTGATCTGAAGCGACAACATGCCGGATTGAAGGTCCTGTGAAGGTCCTGTATAGCAAGATTTAGCAAGCTATCGGCTGACAATGCAGAAGAGGAACCTGACTTGAATGTTGATCCGAGCGCTGACTGAGCCGTGCTAGCAGAATGCATCAAGAAGGGACAACTGGAGCTACAAAAATAGAGAGAATTAGCTCGTCGATAGCCCAAATATTTCCATAGGTAGTGTTACTAGTTGTCTGAACGTGAACGCGCTCGCCCTTCTTATCTGAAGCCATTCTAGACATCTCTATGGATTGCAAGTTCCAACGGAAGCCAAAAAACTCGACCGCCAATCGCGATTTGCATGCAGTCGTATGTCGTGGTAGTAGTTTAGAAGGGAGATGGATACGGGAGTCACGGTCAGTCAAATGATTACACGTTACGGCATCAGCGGGTATTAGGTGCCCGTGTTGTCATTGACCGGGTATTACCCGGTAAGTCAAAGGCGTCAATTCAAAGGTCAATGGTCAGTCAGTCAAGTCAATAAATCTCCAACAAATTGTTCTACAGCCCATAGTCACATTTGACACGACCCATGACGACAATTGCTGTGCCTTCGCAGGAGCTCCACAGGCCATGGCACGCACTAAGCCTCCTTGTGCTGCTGGTATTTTGTACTAAAGGGCTTGCAGCTGGCACGGGAAAGACCTCACAGAATGCTCAAAGATCTCACGGCGGGATTTTTGATGTCAACTCGTGCTTTGTAGTGTGATGTCAACATGGTTGTCAACTCATTCTCCACTCAGAAATTGAATGGGACCCGGGTAAACCTCACCAAAAAACAAGTGGAGAACAAGTTGACAACCATGTTGACATCACAGTACAAAGTGCGAGTTGACATCGAAAATCCCGCCGTGTCTATCACAATATCAAGGAGACAATTCGGAAAGCACAAGTGAAAATATGCAAGAAAATGTGTGATAGAGGAAGCCAAAGCTCAAAATTGCCGTATGACACATACCTTCTAAATATGGTATATACTCATTGACCCGGCGCGACTGTCTGGTCAATGATTGACAAAGTCAATCTTTTTCGGTCAGTCAGTCAATGCTATTGACTGACTCTGACAACACTGTTAGGTGCTACAGCGCTTGCTTCCGACCCTCACCACCACTGACGCCCAGCACGTTCTTGAAACTGTGAGAGATACTCATCGAATCCTCTTGCTTAATGTGGTCCTACGGCCGCAACCGTTCTGATAATCCTTGATTTCAACGAGACTTCGACAAGGTCAAGTCATGGCCTCAACTTCCCGATCGACCCCTCTTCATCCGGATTCCGGGCCGATTGGGGCGACATCTACAAAGTCACTGAGAAGACTTCTCGGATTGCCTGCCCGAGTCTGCTTCGACCACTTCAAACGGCACCATGTATCGTCTGACTTTGTGAGATTGTTTCCGATCGGGGATCGAGCCTGTAGACTGCCATCGCCATTCTTTCTGGTTCTGTGAACTTCTAGAAATCAAATGCATTCCACTTTATATTGAGAGTCAACCGTGCATGAATACATATAATCCACGTGTTTGCCTCCCATCTTCTGTTCTACATGTCTTCTATCCGGACATTCATGCTTCTATTGGCCACCAAGATAGCTTTTGTTCACATAGTGCACTGTGCAGTGTTGAGGTGGATCAGATGCGGCCATATCTCTCCAAGACTTACCAGGAAGCCTCGAATTAAAGTGCCACTCGCTGGGTTTTGTTTGTAGTGAGAATTTCACCATTCAGGTTGATCGGTCTCCGAGTCACAGAAGGCTCTCATCGATGGTTCTAGTCACACTACTCTCAGCTTTGTTCATTCTATGGTCAAGCCGGGCCATAGGCCCCATATTGATATGCAAACAATCCTCTCTTCATCCTGTCAATATGATAAGTATCGAGTTTGCTATGACGGAGTAGACAAGCGACTCAAAGTCTAGTCTCAAAGTCCAAACATAGGCGGGTACCAGTCTCATTGCCTCGTGTAGATTTGTGATATCTGACGCACCAGAGACACGAGTGTGGAGCTTCTACAGTCCGCATTGCCTCAGAAGCCTAAGCTGGAGTCGCAGTAACTGTGATGTTTGTGTTAAGTTTTATAATGTTTGAGCTGCGTCAAACCTGAACGAACCCTTCTTCACCCACCCCCCCCCCCCCGCAGGATTTGGCTGCAGGACGAAACTGCTGTATCCAGGAAGGGAACATTGTCATGACGGACACAATATGTTCTATTCCAAGCAATCCAGACATCGCAGGTGCGCACATATACGTTTCCCTATAACTTGAGCAAGGGTCGTTCTGAAGCTAGTACATCGTAGGAATCGGTGTCAGAGCATCGGTCTACGCTCAAGCATGCCTGGCTCTGTTCATCTCAATCCTTACGGAATACAAATTCTTCAGATCCTTAGGACCATTCAAGAAAGCAGAAAAGCCCCCGCCTCGATCTGGCCCGATAAAATCATCGTACATCCGGATCATACAGAACCTGGAACAAAGCATCTTCATGGTCGGTCTTGCGACCATCATCAGCGCTATAATTGAATCAGTCACGTCGGATGGGCTGACGCCCTATCACTCGTTAATTGTTTTGAATATGAGCTTCATAAACACCGAGGTTGGCTGGCTACTAGTGTGGTGGCGGTTCTACATCATTGAGGATAAATTCCTTAGTTACAAGAAGTGGTTTTGGCCTCTGTTACATTCCGCGCTGTTTGGTGCATTCGGGATCTACTTTTGGGCACGACAAAGCGCGTCTGTTGACAACGACATGGATCCGAATACCGGAGATCGATGTCAGCCACTGACGCTCTTCTGGGTGTTTCGACCCGTCAGCACCACCAATTTCACTTTGAAGATCATTTCTCTCATCTTTTATGCCTTAACCACTATCCCAGTTGTCGGCATTGCATTCCATAGTTTGATTACAAGTATTGCCGCCCTTGCCACCTGCCTTGTCCTATTTTGTGTCTTCGAAATCTGGATTGTCGTCTCGGTGGTCGTCATGGTTGTCGCCATGGTTGCTGCTGTGGTTATCACCATGATTATTGCCGGGGTCATTGGCTTCTTTTATCGCATCATCTTTATCCCCGCTAGATATATTATGCTTTGTGTTGTGGACCGGATCCCATGGCTTAGGGAGAGCCTCGATTACATCTCTACTTCCTTTAGTGGGGTACATCAACCCCTCTCCATACGTTGGCCGCATTGGGCCGCATCTGCCTCTTGTGCACAAGTGGGTTGTGAACAGGTGCTTGTCGTGTTTCTCTCGTTCTTCATTTCAATATTCCTGGCAACACCAATCGTCTACACCATCATGTCCACGGAGTATATTGTTCGAAGCAACTCCCCCAACGTCACGGAGCGCGAGAACGATTGGACTTATGGGCAAACGTTGGCTTTGCTAATGGCTCTCATGGCGATCTTTCAGAACTTGCAAGAGTGGTGGCACGTCTTGAAGGAGGAAAGAAAAATCCAGAAACTAGGAGATGCCGAAGCAGGAACCGAGAGATCAGAGGAGCTTGTTCCACAGGGAAGGCAGCTGCAGCGAAGGAGAACCTACTAGTTGCTCACATTGTGGGGTATAGCTCTCAGAGCCCAAAGGCCCCTCTTGGAAGCTGCACATTTTGATTTTTCTCTCTTCTTTTTCATCTTTTGCCAATACTTTCCAAGTCATGATATTCATTTCTTCTCTATCTCGCTCTCCTCTTTTCTTAGATCGTGGCCATCTTTCCTTGAATTGACGTGTCGCCAATGACTTGCTGGGAGTGAATGCAGCTCGTGGTGCCTTGCCCATCCCGTCTGCATAGCAAGCCTGGTCAGCTTCAAAAAGCACCGCCCCACGCGAGTTGAAGGTGCACGTCGACAAGAGGGATGACAACCACGTCTTTGCATTTGCACGGGCTATTTTCAGTACTTACTTCTACCTATGATATCAGGCAAAGATTTCTAGTTAAATATGACGTCTATTGAGTTTGGCAAGTACCAGACCTTTCTCAAAATCGACTGAGATAGCCCGCGACTTTATACGCCATATCACCGAGGACTAATTAGTAGCGTCCGCTATCATATAGCAGTGTATAAAAATGACGACGCGACAAGTAACAATGGGCTATCAAGGCGCCTCTGTAACGAGAGTCAACAATACAACCGGATGAACACACCCGCCCGCATAACTTAGCAGCCAATGAGCAAACCGGAGAGGTTCGGAACCGCTATGGAAGGGACAGCCACTAACTTGTCACCCACCTTTCCTACAGCCTCCATTTCGGTATCTCGACTGTGTAAGACGAATACGCGGAGCCCAGGCGGCCAAAGACATGTATCCATCTTTCCCTGGCAAGTTGCAACACCTAGTAGCCATCCGACCCACGTGCACGTGAGCTGGATTGAAGAGATGATGGTATATGAGTTTCAGAACGACTCAGCGCCTCCAAAACTCTAGATACTGTGTATATCTGTACGCATACACAGGTGAGTGTGCTGAGAGACCAGTGAAGAGTTGGAGGAGGAGGAGGAGTGTGTTACACAGCATGATCCACGTACTGAATGCCGGGTCCGGGGCTTATCCTAGCATACAAGCAACTAAATATGCCTTTGACCCCGGGACGGTTCCCACAGTGCACGGACGAGCTCACGACACTCGAAGTCTGGTAGATCCGAGCCCTATGACTCCGCCTTCTTGATCTGCCTACACCCATCATCTACATACCAATGATGATGTTGAACAAGATTCGTTCCCTTTGGAAGATGCATCCAACTCTGCCAATTCACGACATTGGCGAAAGCCAGATGTATGAGGCAGCCATAGCAATTGTATCAGCAATGTCGAGCCTTCAGATGTGTCCTTATCCCGTAGTCTCCAAGATTACGGAAGCTGGAGGGATAATAACAATGTCAAATCTCCAAGGCTGGAACCGGGATTTGTGGCCAAGTACTCTGGTGGTTCGAGGTTGTCGACTGTACCCTTAGGGATCTCATAAAGTCATACAGAGATGTGATCGTGCATGCTCCACCAACACGGTTATCTACAAACACAGAGAAAGTCTCAGTAACGGAGAAGTTTGGTTTGAAAAGGCTCGGGAGAACGCACCAGCCAGTTTCTCTCGATTCTCCCAAAAGACAGATTTCTAAGCGGCTATCCCGTGTGTTACTATTCTATACTTCCTATACGTCGGACTGAAGGTCCTTGACGCTAGGCTTAGTCTGGTATCATGAAGGTCGACAATGGCTCAGGAAACTGACCTACGGCTGTAACGTGAGCTGAGTGTGCATCGATGATATAGATGTCTCTCAGGCGGTTGTTTTTTTTACCAAAGATGAATCAACAGGGCTTCATTAAAAATAAATGAGCCTGTTAGGCCACCCAAAGCATTTTCATAAGTGACCTACCGGCTCGGTACCGGCGGCCTCAGGCTCAAGTAAGTACACGCGTTCATTCTCCTCGTTCTGGACGTGAAACGAGTGATTCTATCGCAGTATGTGAGGCTTGAGTTTGAGAGCCACATTCGACCATCAATCGTAAGATATGCGGCCTGTGTCCGGAATTCATCGTGGTCGTGGTTTGAATTTGAAAGGTGCATTGCGTCACGGAGGTCATGATCTGTCACGTTACTGAACACCAGCGGCTATCACAGCTGGGGCAAAAACCTATTTTGATGCGGAATATGAAGCAGAAATATGACGCCTTACCTTTCCGGTGAGTATTTTCAAGCTAAATATGCGGCATCCAATTCAGTTTCGACTATCTCCAGCCCAAATATTTGCTGAGCTGTGACGCGTCATATTTTTCTGGCATATCTTCATGCAAAAATAATGTTCACGCCCAGCTGTGTATTAGGCGCTAGAGCACTTGCACCTCCACCGTCATCATCAGCATCGCAGCAAATCGTTCTAAATGCTTGACATACCTATTTAAGCACCTCTGCAAGCTCTATAGTACGGTCATATCCTCGTTCAATGATCATTGATTCCAAGGTCGGCATGATGATCCCAACTTCACCTTCATCAGGAAAACGGTACCCCGAGAACTGACGGTAAATTCTCAGTAAATTTTTGATAATTTAGTAAGAACGCTAAATCGGTGCAATCCAGCGCCTTTAACCGGCCCCCGACGCAATTCGATAAATTATCAATAACTTACCATGCAAGTTCAAGCAACTCGTCATACTTTCACATTGGTTCTAGGGTGGGCAGGAGTATGCAGGGATTACAGAGAGTTGTATTGTAGACACTTGTCATAATACAATGGCAATTTATGTACAGTAAGTAATGGATAAGAGAACGTATCAGGCGATGGCGTCCCATGCAACAGATGCTATCATCTCCTCATGATTGGGGTTGGTTGCGAGTGGTAGGCTTCCGCTGCGCAAAGGGACAACTTGTTAGTGGGTGCTGGTCCTCAATATGAAAGCCACTCACACCGCCGCGTTGTACAAATCATGCATCAGAGAATGATACTTGTCTGGACGTCGTGTCTCATACTCGTTGAGAAGCGCGAGAATGGTACTGTAAGTTGCCTCATGGAGACCCGAGGAACCGAAGGCTACGGGACTATTCATTTGGTGGCCTTGCAGAACATTGTAGATCTTCCGAAGATAAGTAGGGTGAGCATGCTCAGCGATATGGACACCTACCATAACACACGTAAATGCAATCAATGTCTTCGGGAGCTCTCGTTCAAGCGGTTTCTCTGTATCAGAAGACCTGAAGTCGTTCTCGGATGACCTGATGGACTGGTAGGGCCGACTGTTCTTGCTAAAAAACGCTGCATTGATTGCCTTTTTGATAGCGGGATTGCGGAAAGGTGCCGAACGTTCACATATGATAGTATTGAAAACAGTAGTCTGCGGTACAGGGAGAGGTATTGTGTTAGTAACATGTGCATGTGATCTCGAGCGAAGGATGAAGAAACCTCGCACCTCGAAGGGGTAGATGTAGCTATTCAATTCCGAAAGCTTCTTTGCCAAAGTTCTCCCATCTTCCGTGTGCTCGAGCCCCAGGCTGGCTTTGATGACTGCGGAAGACTCGCTTTTGAGGTCTGTAAGGAGCATCCGGACTCGGTGCGATGTCTGTCAGGCAAAGAAGTGAGTAATAACAATGGAGTCATAGAAAAAAAGATGTAGCTTACATATCCAGTCAACGGGGAGGTATACGAGCTCCAGCCTCCAGCTTCCAAACGATGAGCAATGTCATTCTCCCCTCCAAATTTGACATCCGCAGCTTCAATAAGTCCTCTCCTAGATATCAAGGTGAGACCGTTTGCCGAGAATGGGTTGATTTTCGACTCGAGAATGGTGGTTTTGAACGCTTTGATGATGGCTTCTCGAATGACTTCTTGGATAGCGGTATTCTGCGCAGTGAGGTTGAAATAGGACTTGACAGTTTTGCCGGATGATCCAGTCGCAAGGACAATATTGGTACGTTCTTTCCAGGGCTGATTAGCCGCCTCTGAGTCCTGTAGAATGATGTCCACAAGAGCTGGAGGAGTTGCCGGTGAGGGAGGTGGGTTGGCAATTGACGAGTTTGAGATGGATCCAAGAATTGCTGGACGCTTGAAGCCAATGAGTATTTCGAGTAGAAGCATAGCTTAGCGGCCGTACCTCCTCTGCTAGTTTCTGTGCCCTAGCTCCCATTAGCGGCCGTGCAGTGTTGTTTTCCTTATCAACACCATGAGGTGGTGCTTCGGTATCCTCCACCTCGTATTCTTGCGTGAAATTGGGGTCTGCGTTGAGGGGGTGGCTACCGGTTGAGAGCTCTTGAGCTTGCGTGAGCTGCTCTGGACTGGGGGTGACACTTGGTGGTGGTCGAGAACGTTGAGGAGAGGCAGTGGTGAACCGTGGTGCCTCGCAAAGGTCGAAGATATGAGTGGTGAGAACTTTGACCTAATTGAGGTAATTGCTTACCTCATCATCAAACAGCCTTGTCGCGTCGTCGTCGTCGTTTGGATGATCAACCTCATCGACATCGACATCGACTCCGTTGACATTGTCCTCCTCTTCATCTTTGGCCTCACTGAGCTCTTCATCGATCATTATATCTTCGTCGGCTTCCTCTGGAACGACATGCTTGGTCACGTTCCTTCTGGCTCTTGGGGGAACTACCGCCACATTTTCTACGAGTTTGGGATTGGTTCGGTAACTTCAGTTGTCGACTCATGATAAAACTATGGATTAACTTGACTCACCTTGGTCAGATTCCTCCTCATCGTCTCCGATCTCTGGCGCTTTGCCTCGAGGAGAGGGCAAGGTGCTGAGAGGGGCACTAACCCGGGATTGGGTACTTGTGACCGTCGCTACTGTCTCGGTGGTGGATTTCAGCTTTACTTTTGTCTTCGGTTTTGCGCCAGATACGGGAGCAGACATCTTTGGCTTGACCGGCGTCTTCTTTTTTGTTGGGTGTCCTTGACCTTCAGGCGCCTCCTCAGCACCACGCTTCCGGCTGGTAGCATTGGGAGATGTTGCTTGATGGCCAGAAACAGAGGTGAGTACCACGATCCATATTCCAATAAGAATTCTCACCATCGCCCTTTTTGGTTTTGGTACCTCTTGGTTGCGGGACCATTGACGCCCAAGCTTTCGAAGCACTGTCCTTGGTTTGACGTCTACCTGAAGGGCCACAAGATGTGAGCGCACAATGGTGAGTATAGCGTACCTACTCACTGGTACTATTCACCGCCGCCCCGGCTTTCGGTTCAGCTTCAGGAGCTATGGAGACTGACTCGGTCTGTGTCTCCCCCGGTGGCAGGTCAACTTGTGATTTACGCCCAATACGGCTGGTACCCGTCATTGTATGTCGGAAATTTGTTGGCCGCCTTGTAATGCCGACGGCCCTCCTGACCGCTTACAAGGGCTGATTTGATCCGTAAGGCTCCATAATGCATTCGGCGCCGTAATTGATGGAATTGCCTCCACCTTGCAAGTGCCCACAAGGCCTCATAAGTGTACTGCCAGCATACAAAAACATATCCCAAGGTACTAAAACAGGTCAGGAAGTCAAAGTAAGTCGTCAGTAGTTGTCCTAGTATACATGTAGTAGGATGTCATGCAATAATTCTGAAGTGGTTGAGGGATCTGTCGACCCTACCCACCTCTTGTGATAAGTCCCCATTTATGGTAAGCGCTTATATTGAATGTTATCTTATCGAGCCTTACGGCCCTCATCAGTCCTTATCAAACCGGCAGGATTTTTCCGACATAAGGTAGGGGCGGTCCATATCGCGCGAACGTCACGTGGCCCAAGTGTGACTTGCCTTTTTGGGCGGAGGAGATGCTTTCTGGCCTGTAGTTAGTCCCGTAGTGTATTTTGGGACTTAAGGATACGACAGATTAAGGATATTTCTTTGCTTGACCTGATGAGAGTAAAACTTTGGAGAAAATCCATTATGTCATTGTGGAGATACACTTTGATGTTCAGAATTGGGACCCACAATGACGACAATTGCACTTTTTGACTTCTAACACCCACTGAAATGCCCAGAAAACCGCGCGCACATCGTTCGCGTGCACAGAATCTTCGTGGAAGAGGGAGTTCCATACGGACTCCATGCCGAAAACGCACTAGACACGGTGAAAATGCAGAGAATGTCAGTAGATCTTTGATGCCATCAATATGGCCAGCTTCTCAATAGAGTTCCACTACCAGGAAAGGCCAAACCATCCCAACGAGCAAGACTCGGATTCAGACCATGCACCACCGACTGCTCCCACCACACCTACCCGTCCGGCACCTCCGCAAACCTCCAGTTTTCATCAATTTCAGCTGGCCGAAAAACTCGAAACTCCGAAAGCACCATCCCGGACTGCATCAGTTACATTCCGCACCAGTCATAAGCCTCTACAGGATACCCCTGCAAAGGCCAACCCTACTGCACATAGGGTGACGGTAGAGGAAGTCTTGGACGAAGATGAGATTGAATACCAAAGGGATCGGGCATTCCGGAGATGTGAGTAAACCAAGTTTTTGAGTTCAACGCCACTAAATTTTGGTCTTCAAGTCCAGAACCGTGTTATTGAGGAACACATCCGGCAATTGAAGGAGCCTCTTGTGGTTGATGATGAGGACTTTTATTGTTTTGATGATGATCCAGATCCCGAGTCTGACAATATTGAGCTTGAGGACTCAGCCCCGAGAACACATCCTCCGGGTGGAAAACAGCGTCAGGCACCTCCAGTAGACAGAGCTCTCACCGCTCTTGCTGATCTCACAAAGATCATACGTGAGCCTCGGAAGAGTGGGCCTGGCTACTTAATGTTCTCAAAAGACAATCTTGATCCCTACGTACGTGCACGCCTCGACATCCTCTTCTCCTTTTTCAACATGTACACCGATCTCAACTCCGTCACCTATGGATATTGGCGGCTCTCTGCACGTCAGGCTGCAGTTGCAGTTAAACGTGGCGAATACTGTGCCCGGTGGATCTGCCGTTCAGCTCGTCTATTCATTGAAAATCGGATCATTCCCTCTAACCCTTACGGCGAGTGGAATACTTCCCTCATGGACGACGAGTCCCTGCTGCTGGAGGTCAAGATATTTCTTCAGTCCCTTGGAAAGGAGATCACAGCACAGAAGCTTGCTGACTACCTTGCTCAACCCGACGTGATGGAGCGTCATGGCATTACAAAAGCTCCTACCATCCGTACGTGTCGGATTTATTTGCACGAGCTTGGGTACCGGTTTGCAGAGGCAAAGAAGGGTCAGTATGCTGATGGTCACGAGCGGGAGGATGTGGTTTATTACCGTGACAAGGTCTACATCCCCAAGCTGATGGGGCTCAAAGACCAAGTCCAATGGTATGATCGGGACGGGAATCCACTCAATCAACCGCAGGGGAGACGTGTCATCTTCTGGTTCCACGACGAATCCATCTTCTATGCTCATGACCGGCGCCATCGCTACTGGTACCTGAAGGATGAGTCAGCCACACCTTATGCGAAAGGTGATGGCTGCTCTTACATGGTTGCGGACTTTGTTTCTGCTGATTTTGGCTTTTTGAAGTCAAAAGACAAGAAACGTAGTGCGCGGGAGTATATGTTCCCTGGAGATGGCAAAGACGGCTATTTCGACAGCGACGACATTATTGCTCAGGCGAATGCAGCAATGGATATCCTTGCCTCTGATTATCCCGAGTATGATCATGTTCTCATCTATGACAATGCCAAAACCCACCAGAAGCGAGCGGATGATGCATTGTCTGCAAGGAAAATGCCAAAGTCTACGAAGGAGTGGTATGTGAAGAAGAATGTGAAGGATGGTCGAGGCCGCAATGTATTGGAGGAGGGAACCACAAAACCAAAGACATACAATGTTCCAATGGCCGATGGGAAGTTTGCAGATGGCACGCAGCAGTCTTTGTACTTTGAAGATGGCCCGAAAAAGGGTTTGTTCAAGGGCATGGCCATGATTCTCTTGGAACGAGGAGTGTTTCAGAGTGAACAGGAGGCAAAGAACAAGCGGTATGAGTGTGAAGGGTTCAAGTGTGAGGACCCGGACTCAAATACTTGCTGTTGCCGTCGCATCTTGTACAACCAGCCGGACTTCAAGAATGTTCCTTCCCTTCTCGAAACATCAATCACGCAGCGCGGCCATCAATTCATTTTCCTTCCAAAGTTCCACCCAGAGCTCAATCCCATCGAGCAATGCTGGGGATATGCAAAGAGGATCTACCGTCTCAACCCACCATCGAGCCTCAAGAAGGATTTGGAGGACAATGTGAAGCTTGCGCTGGAGAAAGTTCCTGAAGAGAGCATTCGGAAGTAAGTGTTTCTTCTTGGTTTATATTGATTCAAGTTAAATATGAACTCTCAATCAGATTTACAATGCGATCGTTCCGTTTTATGGACGCATATGTCCGTGGACTCAACGGTCGCCAGGCCGCATGGGCTACCCGCAAGTACCGGGGTCATCGGATACTGCCTGAAGGTATTCTCGAGGAGTTAGAGAGGGAGAACATTGCATGAGAATGTATCTTTATTGTATATATGTCGAAGGACTGCCTAAAAACAGCTCAAAAGTGGCTAAATTTACGATAAAACCGTATCTAGTCACTGGAAAATGCACGAAACCCGTAGAAATTGGACCGAGAGACTCCTCTGCCTCTATTAATGAAAACATCGTACTCTCAAGATGCGCGGTGCTTTCAAACGAGAAGTGCGAGGAAAAGAAGAGCTCATATCCAGGTTAGGAAAGCGGAAGGTCACAGAAAGTCACGGCACGTGACGTTCGCGCGATATGGACCGCCCCTACCTTAAGTGGGAGATGATTTATCGGAGGACAAAAAAAAAGAACAGGTCGCGGGCTGGGGGGAAGAGTAAGGTAGGAATGGGGGGAAAGACTGCTTAGCAAACAGAGGCAAGTCTTTTTAGTTGCATCCTTGCTCAATAATGTTGACCATTTTTGTCTTAGGCTAGAATTCTGTTATTAGCAATTCAGGGCTGTCAGTTCTCCTTTTTCCTGCCAACCACAACCATAGCCCTTGTTGTATTCTCATCCTCCCTGCAATGCAACCCTCCTCTTCTTTTTCCTGCCCCAACTGTAATCGCTCTTTTGGGCGTCTGAGTGACCTCACTCAGCATTTCCGCAAGACTGCTGTATCAGAGTGCCGTGAGGCAGAAATACCTTACATTCAGACGGAAAGGCAAAATCGGCAACTGGCCAGGGCAACAGCAGGTTCTCCATTTAGCTTAAATCAAGGCGATGGAGCTCCGACGACCCTCTCTAACAATAGCGGAGCACGTACACCACTGCTGACTCATGTCCGTTCCCCAAGCCTCCGTGCAGATAGTCCGATGGACATTGATCATGCTGTGGACCCGCCAACGGACCCCCTTAGTCAAACAACGCCATGCGAAACCACAGCGGCGACATCCCAACAGTCTAACAATGATCCCCGAGATCGATTCTATATCTCAACCTTCAATAGTACTCACGCTGGCGCAGTCACTTCAGCTCCGTTGGACATAGAGTATCAAGGGGGACTAAAATACGAGGACTATGCTAAGGTTGTTTGTGCCTCAGAAAAGAATCTGCATGCACCATTCCACTCATACATGGATTGGAAGATTGCTTTATGGGCAAAAACCCGCGGATCGACCTCTACAGCATTTGACGATCTCCTCGCAATAGACGGAGTGAGTTCTGCCCAATACTTGTATTGTTATCTGGTCTGATCTCCTATAATAGGTGGCTGACGCTCTTGATTTGTCGTACAAGAATGCGAAGGAGCTGAATAAGATTATCGATGCCCAAATTCCTGCCCATCGCCCTGAGTTTGTGCGTGAAGAAGTCACCATCAAGGGGAAGTCATTCGACTTGTACAAGCGCGATGTCCTCAAATGCATCGCTTCCCTTTATGGAGATCCAGCCCACACTCAATATCTGTCCTTCCTACCGAACGGCACTATACCGATGCCAACAAGACTACACGGGTTTACCATGATCTACATACAGGGACATGGTGGTGGGCAACGCAGGTGACTCTTTCAGCCCTTTGGTTTCCGACTCTCAGTGCTAAAACTGCGCCAGAAAGCTGTTGAAACAGAGAAGCCGGGCGCCACTGTCGTTCCGGTGATTCTCTCTACCGACAAAACTCAGATTACGCTCTTTCGCAATAAAGCTGCGTACCCAGTTTATCTAACTATTGGGAACCTTCCCAAGGATGTTCGCCGCAAGCCCTCGAAACAGGGTCAAATTCTTGTAGGGTATCTTCCTACCTCGAATCTCAAGCATATCAAAAACAAAGCAGCACGCCGCCGAGCAGTCGCCAACCTTTTCCATGCATGCATGTCCAACATTCTCGCTCCGTTGAAATCAGCTGGACTGGATGGAGTTGTCCTGGCCAGTGGAGACGGAGTACGACGCCGATGCCACCCCATTCTCTGTGCCTATGTTGGTGACTACCCGGAGCACGTTCTGGTCACTTGCACATACTCCGGAACATCTCCAATTTGCGAAACCCCTGCCGATGAGCTGGGTAACTATCCATGCTCTCATCCTTTTCGCAATGCAGAGACTGCATTGGAGGCTATGACCTTTGTCGGTACAGATGTTTGGACGACGAAGTGCCGTGAGGCAAATATCAAGCCCGTACAGCATCCATTCTGGGAGGACCTTCCTTACACTAACATTTTCCGATCCATCACCCCCGACGTCCTACACCAACTCTATCAAGGTGTTATTAAGCATTTGATCGGGTGGATAACTGATATATGTGGCGAGGAAGACATAGACGCTCGGGTATCACGCCTTCCCCCTAATCATGGAATCCGCGTCTTCCGCAAAGGCATCACATCCCTCTCCCGAGTCAGTGGCACGGAGCACAAACAGATGTCTGCATTTTTACTGAGCATCGTAACTGATGTTCACCTTCCCAATGGACACTCTTCTGGTGCCCTTATTTCTGCCACCCGATCACTTCTTGATTTCCTCTATTACGCTCGCTACCCCCTACACACTGAGGAGACACTACAAAAAATGGAGCTTGTGTTAGCAGATTTTCATCACAACAAACACATTTTCCTCGAGTTAGGTGTCCGAGACGATTTCAACATCCCGAAGCTCCATTCACTGTGCCACTATGTTCGTGCCATCAAGCTCTATGGAACAACAGATAACTACAGCACCGAGGCAACGGAACGCCTTCACATCGACCTTGCAAAGGATGCCTACCGTGCTACCAACCATAAAGACGAATTCATTCAAATGACCCGATGGTTGGAACGTCGAGAGAAGGTATTATTTCATCGGAACTTCCATGAGTGGTGTGAGAGTCAAGCCAATGATCAGTGCGGTGAGTTCTTCAGTCTCTCAGCTGGTGACAACTCTGATATCTGAAGAATTTGCCAGCTAATACTATGTCAACAACCACCCATGTTCCTATTCCACCCGGGACCTCGGAAGTCCAACAATCTCTCTCAGCCGAACAACAGCCTCCTCGTGTTAGTTTCGAGGATCTCTATCCAACTTACATTCAGAAGATGACCAACTTCCCCACTGTTGAGTCAGTGCCTATCAAAACACTTGAGGATGTGAATCGCGGATACGGTGCTACATTATTTACGACCGCCCTCGCGCGGTTCATTATCCAATATAGGTTTCCAAACTATACTCCGCGCCAAGTCGACGAACGGGCCCACGACGTTGTCGTACCCTTCCGAGGCATTCCCGTCTTTCACAAGGTAAAATTCATCCGCTCTGAAGGCGTTGATGGAGACGGGTCGGAGACATTGGACTCAATCCATGCCTATCCAAGTCAATGGTCTCGCACCGGGAACTTATCCAAGGTTGCACGATTTGATGCCGCTCTAATCAAGGTCCGAGAGGTTGGTGAACACCGGGCAGCAGGATTGCATGGTGAGTCGCGCTTCAAGCTGTATTTTACTCTGAGTTCATCAAGAACCGCTGACTCTAGCTGCATCGCAGGTTCTGGACTTCGACTCGGACGTGTTCGTGTTATATTCTCTTTGCCATCCACAAATCTCGACCTGATCCTTCCGTCAAACCTGCCACCACCAAAACATCTCGCATATGTTGAATGGTTCTCAAACTTCGTCCGAAACCCCGAGCTGCACTCACACTTATACAAGATCAAGAAAGAAGCCCGTGGAGATTTCCCATTGGTTTCGGTGCTTCCCCTCAACTTGATCAAACAAAGTGTCCATCTCTATCCAAAGTGGGACCCTGCAGCATTGGCCGAATGGGAGAGCGAGACCGTACTTGACAAGTGCGATACATTTTACATGAGTCCCTACAAAGACCTCCGTACATTCTTCTCTGTCCACTGATGTATGAAAGTTCTTGTCAACTAAAAGCTAGAAATACAAATTTGTATGATGCTGAATATTTGTGTGAATTGCGCCTCGGATGGCACTGTAATTGGCACTGACAATTTCGAGTAAATTGCTGTAAATTATCCTAAAATCAATAAACTATAAGCAACCGTGAGAATTTACCGTAAGTTACCTCTGGACCGTTTTCCTGATGTTACCGCCTCATTACAGACCGAAGCACGGAAAAACTTGCCGCTATGGCTAAGGAGGAGAGCGATAGTAGCAAGTAAACTTGCACTGAGAGCTTGTATTGCTCACAAGTTGTAGTGATCTAATTATGAGGTTACATACAGAATCACCACACACTCGTACAGATGGAGGCCAAACCGAATTAATCAACTTCTGGTAGCAACTAGGCGTTCCGAAAACGATGACGGGTATCCAAGAGACGAATCTGTCTCCTTGCGATGAGGCGTTATATTGCCGAGGTCGATTGTAAATGGCCGTCTAATCTTAGACCGAGACGGCGAGGGAGAGTCCTCGTCTTGAAGATCCCGGTCCCATCTGAGCCAGCTTCTCGTTGCGGCCGTACAATCCGATCCCCTCGCCATATCAGTCTCTTGTGCACTATTATTAGGACTCTCCACCCCACTTAGTCGACTCCCACTTCTTTCCATATCTCCTGTTTCCCGTCCTGCCGAAACTGAGATTGAGGCGAGCTGGACGGAGGTGCACTTTGATCTTCCTCCGAAACCCGTCGCTCTCTCTGCCAACTTCTGGATCACCTTCGTAGCCACCACTGGGAGATTGCTCACGACTAGCGCTACGGACGCTTGTACATACCCAGAGAGGATCTGCTCGGGCCCCATTCCCATGATGATGAAGACTGCGTGAGGAATGGATGCAGCTGTCGTGATGATAGCCGTTGAGAAGATCCATGTCAGTCGGCGACGAAGGGAGCGGGAGGAGAGGGTTTGGATGAGGCGGAGGGGAATGAAAACGAGGACCATGTCCGATGAGATGTCAGCTGAGCGGGTTGAGGATTAGCAGTGGGTCACTGATGTCGAATAATCGATCAAACGCACCAACGAGACTCAAAATCGCAATCTCCTTTGTTGGGAGACACTGGGGTTTCTCCATCTCCTTCCACCTTGTTATAGCATTTCTAGGTTCACATACCCAAAAGATTTGACATACAAGGACGACAAAAATGATGAAGAATGCCCCCGAGGCAAAATACAAAAATTTCCTGGTGTTAGACTTGTACTCTGGATGGATTCGGATAACTGCGAAAAGCATGCTCAACCTGGAGAACCACAGAATACCGTAGTACGAGGAAGCTAGGAGGTAGTAAGCTGCTACCATTGCTTGCTGATTCACTGTTGAGTTATCGGGAGTGAATGTGACGTGGACGAATGTGGTAGCCCATCCGAGGAAGGAGGCCAGTACGGCGAGCAGTGCGAAGAGGTCGTCTGCCCAGTAATGTGATCGGCGAATCCACAGACGGGATGCCGTGAAAAAAATAGTGGGCAAGGCGCAAATGATTGCGGTTAGACAGATCGTAAATTGGAGGTCTCTGGAGTTGGAGTTCATGGTCTTGATGTGGCCGTTGCGTGAGTTTTTGGAGGGGTTCGTATCGGGGTAAAGTTTGCAGGACTGAGTCAATGGTCGCTACTGATATATGTCTGCTTGATCCGTCAAGATCGAAATTTGATTTGAGTATCCCGTGTCAAAGTGTCAGAACGGATCCCATTATTGCATGAACATCACTCTTACCAGCGCTTGTATGCTACTGAGATGAAATATCATCGCAACATATTGATGTTGGTTTGAGTCTGGGTTTGAGTCTGATCTGAAGGATCAAAACGCGATCGACATACACGATTGGGTTATTCACCATCGCCCAACCGTCGTTGAGCAGAGAAATAATCTCGCCAGTTCTTACGATAATGGTCAGAACAAAGAGCTGCTCATTGAGGAACAAGGCAACACAGAACGAGAAATCCTGCCCGAACCTAGAGTTGTCTATTGAGCAGTCGAGAACTTTCGACTATGACGGATAAGTTCGTACGCCGACGTTCTTACGTTCAGGCGTCCAGTTTCCCAGGCTCCGTAACTTTCTCGCCGTAAACTCGGACATCATGGACGCGGACATCTGAGACCAAGTCAGGTGGAAATAAGCCTCCTCAATCCCCAAATTTCTCCGTAGAACCTTACTTACCGGTGTCCTCCGCTCTTCGAGCCACTACATATTCAGTATACCATATCCCCGCTCAACTCATCCCCCATATTCGTTCGCAGGCAGTTCCACTGGGTGCAAAAAAGCATAATTCATGTGATATTATTCAATCTTTATGCTGAATTTATTTCAAAAAATGCCAAATTTGGAATAATTTTAGCATAAAAATTGAATAATACCACGTGCATTATGTTATTTTGCACCCAGTGTTCACAAGGTAAGGGACGTTCAGGAATACATGAGAATGAATGGAAGCTGCGTCAGGCTGCGTCCCGCCTTGATCACATGAGATTCTTGAAGCATTTCAGTGAGGCGCATGCTCGAGGGTCCATATGTTTCTAACCTCGACTGGGACGCCGCGGGATGAGTGGAACGAAAACAACTTGTAGAGAGGCAAGAGTACAGAACGACATTGGTAAGGAGGTTGAAGAAAATGTGGATAAAAGGAATCGTGGAACGAAATAATACAGCATGTCCACCATGATGAAAACTGAAATGGCCGTACACCCATATGTGCTATCCTCCGAGGGGAGATTCGGTGGGTCGACTCAAGGTCGGCGTGATGATAGAAACCAAGGGAGCGATTGTCCTTCGTGCTGAGCAGCATAACAGCCCTGCAAGTCGAGCAAATCGGGACCACATCATTGCGCGCTTCGCCTTGGTCATTGATGACCAGTGCCTGAGCGATACAAGGCTGGCCGGCGTAGGTGCGATGATATAACGGTAGAGAAGGTGCAGCAAGGGAATCCGTGAGTTGAATCTCCAACAACAGCGTTAACGAAGGCTTCTTGAGAGGTGCAATAGGCCCTTCGACTACGGCGGGATAACCTGTGGGTTTGTGAGAACGTAAGTAAAGGAAGGTTACGAACAAGGCCAGAGCTAGACACACACCCAGAAACCCTGTGAGAAACCAGTACGGTGCTTGTACTCGGTCCAAAACATCGCATTGTTCCATCCCGCCAGAGTCTACCGACGAGAGACTACTCTCCGAGATTCCCGGAGCCCACCACAGCCCCCTCCTCCCCTCAACGGGTCTACGAGAGGCGAGAAAGGAGAGAAATGAGCGGTGCTGAGACAGCGCATATGCGTTCTGCTTCTATTCCGTGCCATGCGATGGCACTGGTGAGACGACAGCCCACGTTCGATGCAGATGAATGCAATCATCTCCTCACCGGCATGCTGAAGCCCTCGGAGGACTACGAGGAGCCATTCAAGCGGCTTTGCAGTGGCAAAGAGGTCTGGGGGTCTTATGAAAACATACGACAGAGAGCCTGAGTCGCGCGTCGTGGAGTAGTGATAGTCTCGATTTAGCGCAGATGGAGGTAACCGTCTCCGAGCCGCCCTTAGACTACGAGGAAGCCTCATTCTGTGACACTCGAGCAGCGGCGGTTAGAGCACGCCAGCTCATACAAGACAGCCACGACGACGAATCCACACGTTTCTCCTGTCAGTCTCTGACAGACTGTTCCAGAGGACAGTTGGTATGGGCGACATCGGGGGGAAATATGACGAGAATGACGGAGTTCTGAGAAGATAGCAAGAAGGCAGCGAGTACGAGAAGGGGCGACAGGGTCGAGACGTTGAAAGTAGACGTGAGAGGACGGTGGAAGAACCGAACGTAACGGACGTGTACCGATATTCCTGGCATCAATGGATCCCAGAGGTCACTGATGATACGAGGGGCTGATATTGTGGCGCTGTGCTGAAGATGCTCCTACCAAGGAGGCTAGTGGGTCGGTGTTTTAGATTTTTGAGATGCTGAGAATATGTCCTACATGCGAATGTGAGGATGAAGCAGGTCATAGTCGAGATCTTAACACACCAACGATCAGAACCTATGCCCATTGGGATCATTTTTATCCATAGTGGCGACCATGGTCACAGACGTGAAGGTGGTGCCCGTGGCGTCCTGACAGCGACGAAGACCGCCGATATGGATTATATGTACGACAGATGGAGGAGCTCATCGTAGCCCCCGATGTCGAAGATCAAGAGCACAGCAAACTCGCTTAATCCATCCATGTCGAGCCCGCGAGCCTAGGTGGGGTGTCTCGTACACTATTAGGCCCTCGATATCGCAGAGAATACAACATTATATTTGCCTATCGGCACAAGGCAATTATCGTTAGCCGAGGATGAGGCCATGAAGAGTTGAGCAACGTACCGATGTTAGCTGCGTAATTTTGATTACTGGATCCTTCATACCATTCCCCAGTCTTCATCTACGACCTCCGAGGTGTTGGCAGTCACATTGGAGACTCGATGAACAACAAACGAGAGCTCTGTATGATAGCATCAGCAATGCGAGTGGGCAAAACCAACTGATATGACGCGTACCTAGCGCTAGCACAGTCAGCTGGAGAAGTTTAACGCGTTCGAGCCAGCATTTTCACGAGCTCAACGCTCCAAAACTCCCGAGAGGACATTTTCTAGTGTGGACCCGATTCCAACGACGGTTCCTTGAGCTTGTGAGCGATGTGAGGCCAGCCGACTATGATTGCGATCAGCATAAGAAGAAAAACATGCAGAAGAGTTTACATACCGAGTCATCTTTCTCTGCGATCGTTGAAGAAAGATGAGTGAGCCAGTCTCAGAATTGCACATGGTGGTGAGGAAGAAGAAGGTGTGACTCACAGTCACACGTTCGGATCTTTCCGATCACCGTCAAATGAGGTCAAATTGAAACCATTCACTTTCCTTGCATTTTGCCTTTCACCCCACACTGTTCCGCAGACTGACCGCCTTGCTTCCTCGTGTAGCATGCCGAAATCGAGCTAGAGATGAGGTGGGCTCATAAACCTCTACAGCAGTTGGCCTGTGTTGGCTGAGTGGCTCGTTAACATGTGCTTGACACGAGTCGTAATGATGTCCAATGTTAGCCTGGATGTTCAACTGATGTCCAGCCTGGCTGCCCTCTCCCATTCCCTCTCAGGTCAACTCGTTGCACTAGAAAACTTTGCTCTCGAGGAAAAGGATAAAAGGTGTCATGTCGGGTGAGATATGTTCTATTCCTGGAAACCCAGACGTCGCAGGTGCGTATATCGATGCTCAGCTTCATACATTGAGCAGCTTTGAACCCATATCCGTCGCAGGAATTGGCGTTAGAGCATCCGTATACGCTCAAACGTGTCTTGCCATGGTCTTCTTAGCCCTTATAGACCTCAAAAATCCAGACCTGCCATCCTCCACCCCGAAGCAGCCTAAACCCGAATTACGACCCAAGTACATCCAAATTTTCAAGAACTTGGAACAACGGATCTTCATGTTTGGGTTCGCAGTCATTATCAACGCCATAATAGAGCTGAACAGAACGAACGGATTGACACCCTACCACTCCCTAATCGTGTTGAATATCGGCTTCATAAATTCCTGGGTTGGCGGGATGCTTCTTCTCACGCGAGCGGAATCGAAAGCGGGTAGATCTATCGTGGACGCTATCTGGCTCCTGCTACATTCTATCTTTTATGGTTCATTCGGGATATACTTTTGGGCGAGGAAAGCCAGAATTGTCGACCACTACGCCGATAACCCTGATTCGTGTCGACCCCTCACATATTTCTGGGTCTTCCAACCAGTCCTTGTCACCAATCCTGTTCTGAAAACGGTTTCCCTTACCTTTTTTGCCTTTGTCATCGCAGTTCCAGTCATCGGACTTGCCTTATATGCCTTCATCCATATATCAGGCTCCAAATGCCTTTCTACCCCTTTTCAACGGGTAAAACGATCCCTGCCCTTTCAATCCTCCGAACATGTCAGTAGATACGATCGCCTTGCCCAGTTCGTTGGATCCTTTACCAGATCCTCGCCCGCCATATTCGCCCTCTTTTCCACAGAGTACATTGTTCGACTCAACGCTCCCAACGTCACTGCGCGTGACAACGACTGGACTTATGGCCAAACGTTAGCTTTATTGATGACTCTGGTGGCGGTCGCGCGCTATCTGAACGAGTGGCGGAATGTGTCCAAGGACCCGAAACAAGGGGAAATCCAGGTGGTTGATTCTCGGGGCTCGCTGGGAGGGGATGTCGAGAAAGGGAAAGTCGACGTTTCTGTCGGTACGGAGGTAGAATGCGCAGGAGGGGAGGATAGGCAGCCTCAGCAGAGGGGCAGTTTCTAGGCAAATATCCTTTTCTCTATTCCTGGTGATTGCCAATTGGCTACCAGATAGAGCTCTGGTTTTCAACGATGCCTTTAGGATCGTGTTCACTTGGCAGGTCATCTATTTATTTAAAATTTGTATCACCGAGTTATTATAAGGATCATTCAAACCTAGGCCGGGCTAGCTTTCCATGTTCAACCCACATAAAGTACATTACTGAACCAAAAACCATTATTGTCCGCACTGCCCAACAGGATTACCGACCTGTATGGGCGACTCGCGGGGTGTCCGATGTCCCTGGGCTTCGATAGGGTTCTTAATTTCTCTCGGAGTCTGATGTTGACGGCAAGAAGGCACTTTCATGGGTGAAATAGAGACCTGAGACTCGGAGCCTCCGATCGAGATGGTAGGTGTCATTGACCAAGTCAATTGAATATGGCACCGTCTGGCTCAAGCGCGGGAATTTACTTTTTTTAGAATCTTAGCGCCCGCATACAAGGTCTTTCCTAAACCTCCATCATGAACGCGATCATTCAGATTTGAAACCGACAAGATCGGGTATGCGTGCTCGTCTAGAAGTTAACACTGCGGTAAGTGTGTTCCAGAGGATCTTGCGCATGCAGGTCAGACTATCGTATGTATCTTCCGCTGCCATATCAACTTGTAGCAGTAAGTTCCTCGCCTCGATTCGATTTTCCCCATTAATTCGTTTTCTCTTGAACACCTCGATCACACAACGTTAGTTTTCACGGACGCCCCTGACTGTAAGCCACCTAAAGTGATCGCTATGGATGTCGTACGTGATCGCCTTGGTTTATCAGCAGCTCTCTCACGAAATCCGTTTTGGCCTGATTCGTGATGAAAACTCGTGCTGATACTCTCTTAATGGTGTCATCCCTCGGGCCTTGTCGTGAGTTCCAGCTTTCAGGGTTGCCTTTTGTCCTCACTCTAACTCGAAGAGCTAAGGTTTTCTTTTTTCGAAGGGAGAACCTTGAGAGGGTAGTTATCGAGTAATCGGGCTCGTTTAGCGAGGCATGCATAAGTACCAATAATTGCTACGCGTCTCAGGGTGAATAGCCACCCACAGCATGCGGCTGCATGCCTTGTGTTATGTGACAAACCCCTACCGGGGGTACTGCCCATGATCAAAGACAATTTTTTTCCGCCTTTCCCTACAGTCTCCACCTTCGTCGCCTTCTTCTCCAATGTCAATGAGAGACCAATCCATCTACGACTTCTTTACGGAGCATCGAGATCAAGAGAGTCTCACTTCCTGTCCCCAATGTGGCGTCACCTCAGTTTCGTTCCATGGGAAGCCGGAATTCTTCCTTTTGGGGAATGAAAATCTTCTGAAGGAGGACGAAATCGAGAGGTTTCGCACCCAGATGGTTAGCCTGCGGTATAAAATCATCTCCACTCCGGTTTTGAGCGAGTGAGTCTCAAGGTTCAATCTATCCTCAATTGTGATATGGCGATTGACGCGTCGGAAGGAGCGTTTCACCCGAGTTGGGACATATCAAACCACTCGCGGATGTGTTCAAGGAATACGTCTTTAAAGATTGTCCATTTTGGTACGAAGCAGTGCAGGTGAAGGGTAAGTTCTTGCGTTCAAAACGTCAGAGCATCTCAGTTATTATGACACATCAGGGTTTAAACAGGGTACTGGTTTTACGTTTTGGTGCCAGCCCGAGTGGGAGTCGGAGCCACAGCCATTGACGACCGTTATAATACAGGTGATCCATTCCGTTGATGGACTTGTGTGCTTCGTCGTGTCACTGACGCTTTCTACTTAGCCCCCGGGGTCCATCTGCTGGAAAGATTTTATTGCAGGGAGAGAGGAAGAATATAATGGCCCCTCGCCATTTCGTTGCCTTTCAGCCATGTCGCTCATGGAGCACATCTACGATTACGCGAATTCTACCCGAATCCCCTACATCGTGCTCACGGACGAGGTGCATGCGGTTACCATCAACGGATTCAAGTTGAGGGAGTGGGAGGAAAATATAGACAACTGGGCGTACGCATTGGGTATTCACCTGACCCTCAGCCGCAAGCTGTCACTTCACTCAGTCATCGGTGCTGTGATACACAAAGTCTCTGAACCGGAGTTCCATTACTCTGCTTTCATGCCTTCCTACTTCTTGAGTGGGGCCTTGAACGGATCCACAGCTCCATCTGAAAACGACCAGCCATCCAATTTCTCCGACTTCGACCTTTTTACGATGCAGCGGTGTAGGCAATCTTATGAGGCCTTCATGAAATGGAAGAAAAATGCACAAGCCAACTCGTTCTCCAATCCACTTCGTGTAAGCGATGAGCTTCTCATCGTTGTGGACGGCTTTGCGAAACGGGAACCATCATTGTCGTTTCACCTTCCACTCGAGAAGCCTCCCACCGACTCCCTCGACGTTCTCATGAGACGACCTCGCCCAAGAAGCCAAGAGGTCGATGATTTGCTCTCTTTGGCCGCAAGGTCAGAGGGTACGCTTCGCTACCGCATCACAGATATAATCAGATACGAGCGGGAAAAGTTCTCTCAAGTCACCTTTGGGACGCTCAATTGGACGTCAAAAGACGGCAGAATACAACGTGGATCAGACTCCAAGCTTTGTCTAAAGATGTTCGACGAAACACTATTCCCAATTCCAGACATGGATGAGTACGACGGCTCGAACGATTGGTATGCCCGTGCGATGGGGATCACAGGTCCGAGATATCGCCTGAGTGGTCTCTATTATGCTTCGGACATGGTTAGAGGAGAGATGGCCACATACGATCGTCTTCGATACCTTCAGGGTACACTTCTTCCGTATACCTATGGATTTCATGAGGTGAAAACAGTTTTCCTTCGGTGTTCTTCCTAGGTAATGAGAGTGCCTTACAGATTATCCTTCCATCTTCCCGGTCAATCTATGGGTCCCTGATGGAGGTCATCCCCGGAGACTCTCTCCTCTCCTTTTCAATCGGGGAGCAGCCCGAAGGTGTACAAATTGACCTGGTACGCCAATTTTCGTTAAATTCCGGTAACCAATTGGACACTGAGAATAGTGACGATAGGTCCGACGTCTTAGCGAAGGTGTTCGTGCTCTGCACTACGGCGGTGCTCATCAACGTGATTGGCAACTCGGTCAAGTCATTATACACGACAACGAGCACCTTGATTTTTCGTTCATAGACTTCAGTTCTGTGCAACTTCGTCGTGGTGTTGATTTCGCGCCAGGAGTTGCGGAACTTTTCCGGCCGGGTCGCTCGGAAGGACTCCAGAACACGTTAGTCGACGGTGGTTTTGATCCTCGTATGGTCTATCGGAACTGGATCGGTGGGGACGATCTTGAATGCTGATAGGAAGGGGGAGCTAGATGGTACCATAGCCAACACTTCGGCTGTACTGTAGTGCAAAAACTAGCACGTTTCTATGTCGCCGGCGACGGCGGCATCAGTCGACGGTGAGGTGAGAGCGAGGTGAAACCGTTAGCCGACGTGCAACGTGTTGACTCTCACCATTACCATCAACGTCTATCTACTCTCGACTCCTAATTTTGACAATATCTATTATCTATCTGAATCTCAACCTCTCACAACTCCAATGCCGAACCGTTACGATCCCCGAACAATGGAAATCCCGGAGAGAGAGAATGCCACCATGATACCTTTCGAGTTCGACTCTGAGACAGCGCGGGTTACGGTACATCTAGTGAGATTGGGCCTTCAGAGTAGCCTTAGGCCCTTGGAAAGTCCCCCTGCGGAGATCATCTATCTCATTTATTTTCTCGAGAGCAAAGCAGGTGAGTTATCCAGGGTGTCGATCTGAACTTTAGCTCAGCTTTTCATAATCGACAGGGCATAGCCATGGGACTCATCCACGCCTTCGTCGCCACTCGATGGGAAGCCCATCCACGCGAATGGCTCGGGACTTCCGTTCCTGACGCTTTGGGTCGCCACTAGAAAGACACGACGTATTATTATCTTGAAGTCTGAACGTGTGGTTGGGTTGATGATTTTGTATTAGAGCGGGGATGGTGATCACACTAAGTACTGAGATTGAACTTCACTATCATACTTTCACTGGTTTGATGATAACGGGCAGTTGGTTACCCTCCTTCCCTCTAACCATCGGACGATGTACCGCAAACCCTCTCTTGATCAATATGTCGTCCTTCGGAACTGCCAACTCAAACTCGAAGGCCCGGAGCAGCGTGAACAGGAGTGCCTTGGTTCTGCAACGCCAGTATGAGATTTGATTGGCCCAGTCGATAGAATCTTCGGGGAGAAAGAGAACTCACTCGACGATAGTAAACCTCCAACCAATACAAGCGTGAGGGCCGCCGAGGAAAGTCATCATATTTCCCCAGACACCTGGGATGGACGTCACTGCTTCGGGGAGGTTCTCCCATCGCTCAGGTCTAGTGAAAGCGTCAGGAATCAGGAGGCTACTTCTGTGAAGTCGAGATAAACCCACTTGAACTCCTCGGCATCAGGACCCCACAACGTCTTGTCCTTGTTGATAGCAATAATTGGGATGGCGATCACTTGTCCTTTCTTTACTCTAAGAGAGCAATTGGAGATAGATTAGTCAAAGTCTATGGAGGATTGTCAGCTTCGAAGTACGTACTCCAAGACATCGTGTTCCCGTCCGTATCGATCCGTGAAAGGCTGGCTTAAAGGAATCACGTCGTCCCTCGTTGCCTCTCGAACGGTGGTTTGTACGGGAGCCAGTAGTCGGAGTGTCTCGCGAATAACGGCGTCCAGGTACGGAAGAGCATTGAGTTGATCCATGGTGGGAGAGTCAGTAGGAACGGATGCCAACTCTGCCCGAAGTTTCGACTGGATCTGGGGATGCATGCAGAGGAGGTAGAATGCCAGTGTTGTCGAAGTGCTAGATAACGATGAGAGGTAAGCTCCGGGGAAACTACTTGGGAGAATCTAATGGATTGCTAACCTCGTCGTCTCATGACCAGCGCTAAGGAACGTCGGAACCTCTAATGAAGTACACGCGTGAGTCCCTTCAAGTACAACCAAACAAAAGTAATGTTCACTTACGCGCCAAGACCTCCTCCTCGGTCATTCGTTGCGCTTCCGGAACTTGAGGGTTCATGTTCGACTTGATCAATAACGAGAACAAATCCCGGTCTTGAGAGGTTCCAGTCGTCTCCACTGTCTTCTTGTTGCGCTCGTAGAGCTCTTTTCCAATCCGATTCGATGTGGCCATCCCCCTTCGGAACTCAGCATCTGGTTCGGGCTGTTTATAATCATTAATAATTGTTTGGGACCACTTGATATCAATTTCAAGGCAACGCACCAGTATACGTAAGAAGGGAAACACGAGCTTAAGCACGACTGAAGGTGTCATGAAATTTCCCTCTCCCAGCACGTGTGCAAACGCTTTGTTGAGTTCGTTGTATTTTCCGGACAAGGCGTCAAGTTGATAATTAAATCCTTTTTGAGGCCAACGGTGAGAATATGAAGGTATGTGCATCAACGAGAAAGACAAACCAGCTTGCCCGATGACATCTAGGGTCATCTTACTGAGCCAGTAAAGGACGTCCAGTTCTGTCCGAGAACCGTCGGTATTCTCGAGTTGAGATGACCAGATATCTCGAAGCTAGGCAGCCCTGGTAGGTCAAATCGTTCCCACTTTTGAGAGAATGTGGATCAGCCCACCTCGATTGATTTTTCAACGAAGATTTCGGTAAGAGCTCTAATTTCAGCGGGACCAAATGCTGGATTCTGCGAGCGAGTGTCAGGGTCCTGCTTCGTTTCATTAGGAATTGAACTAACCATCACTCTTCGCTGTATACCGGGACGCTCGGTTAGTACCCGCTCGATGCGTGAGGTGGGCGATACTGACTTGTTTACGATGTTGGTCTCCTTCTGCGATAAATAACCCTGTGACAGCCTGAGCCCTAATCTTACTTCGCTCCAGGTTTAGATTTAACTAGCTCACCTATACCCGTAAGACGTCCCAAGAGATATACGAGTTGATCAGGCTTCTGATATCCTACCGCATCATTTTTGAGGACATGACTGATGCCTTTCAGGTCGGCAAGCGTTACGTCGACTTGCTGACAATGATATGTCTGTCAGCCTCCCGCGAATATTCATCGTCCAAGATAAGGTTGACTCACACCCAATAGACCCCAACCTCTAAATACCTTCCCGTATTTCTCTACCCATTGGGTGACGACGGCGACTTTATCCTGAAGATGATTCATCAGGCTTTAATCGTCCCTTGATTGTGAAAACCAACAACTTACATCATCGAGAGCCTCCTGAAAGTTCCCGTTCACAATCCCTCCAAACGAGGGTCCAGGAAGGTGTTTCATGTTCATGTAGAGATTGATCCTCTTGAAGACAAATGGAACAAGTGAAGCGACGAGAGCAGCTGACGCCGCTTTCGTGAGGAAGAAAAAGTCGAATGGCATCGGAAGCGCCATCAATGTCGATGTCGACGGGGGGGAGAGTGATGATCAAGACCGGACACAAGACTGAGGTCTTATATAGCCAAGTGTTCAAGCAAAGGTGCGATCCAGGAACCACTTTGGCTGTACCCTACCCCCAGCAAACCCCTATTCATTCCGGTTATGCGGTTAAGTTTCAATGCAGAGTCTAAGGCCCCGGCAATGCAGGGTTGCGCCACACGGCATTGGTGAAGCGCTGACGCGTCGCGCCTGCAGGCCCTATATTTTGTTTGACCGCTGGCGCTAACTCCAAGGATGGAGAAAAATTCAGTAGGCGAATAGTTACAAGATAGGTAGGACACCCACTCACGACCGGCAGACTACGTATGGTCATCAGTACGTGAACTTGCACAGTAAATTTCAGGCGTGGGTCTCCGGATCCATGTACTTACCATCGGGGATAGTCTTGTAGCACGATCTCTACAACTCCTACTGCAAAGTCAAGATAGCCGTAAATAGCCGCAGCGGGCCCATCCGGGTGCACAGCATCATGACGGGGGGCCGGCCTACACTTGGTCTATAGATCAACGCAGTGTCGCTCAAACCACTGATGCGGGAGACGAGTGAGCTGACGATCGCTCAGCGCCTAGCGCTCAGGCTGAAGCTCACGTCGTTACACATAAAGGATGGCAATGGAGGCATTGGCCGTCTGGGGCATGGTAGCGGCCTGAAGCATAATAGCAATACGACGTTGATTGGTTGATGACCAGATCTTCGATATAACATTTCTCTCTGGTACCGCGAATATATATGTCGACCCCACACGAGTACCGGGCAACATGGTTTCTATCGCTTCAATCCGAGAGTGAGTTGAGACTTTGTAACGACTTCGGTCAGCTGTATGTCTTTTTGGCACTGTCAAAACGAGTTCACGTACCCTTCTGAAGCATCTTGTCCCTCTCTGTCAGGGTCTTTAACCGGGTCTGCGACGAGTCATTCCGTATCTTGCCAGAATTATATGAGGCGCCGGAAGGCTGTATGCACTAGAAGATAAGAGAAGTGCTAGGAAAATGACACGCCTGGCAACCAGCATTGACATTCACGGATTGTGTTCCCTCCCCTTAACATCCGATAGAACGCCTTGACCGTGATGATGCAAGATCATAAGGCCCTTAGATTGGCGCCTGGGTCAAATCGCACGCCCTTAGCGGTTGTGTACACTCGTCCAACTTGTCCAAACCGTGATTTTCCCTTTCTTTCGAGGTCTATATGCAGAAGATTCGTTGTTTGTATGGTTGAGAAGAGATTCGGAGGGAATAACATAATGCTTACCGAGGTTATGAGCCTGGCTAGTTATTGTCAAACCATGAGCTCTGAGCCCATTTTCTATCCGTCAGAGGCAGCAAGATCGAAATAAAACAGAGGGAAGGGTAATCAGAGAGATCATGGTGATATGAGATCAAGCACGAGCGCTCAAAGCGCTCAAGCGCAGTCGCTGGTCGTTTGTTTGATGTTGCTTGGTTGGAACCTTCAGAGTCTTGTCACGTGCTGGTATAACTCGCCTCTCTCTCTGTATTTCTCTCATGCGTGTTTACCAGGTACCTTCAAGGTACGCCTCCTCTTCAATAACTTCAATCTTACTGCCCAATACCAGCTTCCTCCGGCTCCATAATCTTCCGATGCTCTACGCTGGCTCAATGGGAATTGACGATCTGGATTGGACAAAATCCAACTTCGAATTTGATGTTGGATGGACCCAGTGTTGTAGTTAACAGTTAAGTGTTATTAACGTTTGACGGTTAATTACAGGTTAATGATAACACTTAACAAAAATGCCAAACATTATTAATGGTTAGCAAGGTGTTAACTAAACCATACCAGACGGACTTTGGCCCAGACACTGAGCAATGGATGGTGAAGGAGTAGGGACAAAATTCCAGTGATGGGATAGAGCTCAAGATGGAAGGTACGCGATGCAACCTGTGGCGGTTGCCATACAATAAACTGGCTGTTCCGGACACCAAAACTGCCCCTCCTTGATGTTTAAGGACCAGAACTCACTGATCAAGCATGTCAGATGAAGCCAATAGCCCAGGAAGAAGAGGACTCTGGGATCCCTGATGATATGGAGCCTAACTGAGGGACTGGCATGCCTCTGTATCAAGTTTTTGTTACGATTCACCCCTACTCCCACCAACAAGTGCCCACACAGACACCCTTCTCTGCCCAACTCACCCTTCCTCATCACCTTTCCCACTCATTCAAATATCTCTATAGACGACTCCGTGAAGCAAGTGGAGCTATGCATCCAGACCACAGCTCCAGACCATGCCCAGCAAACACCTCCACATGCCACCCTGAGTCATAACATATGAACAGCCGCAACGACTCACACGATATTTGCAGTCACTCCCACGACGACTCAGTCCAATTACAAATGACTCACACGCTCGTGACTCAGCGCAACTCAGAGCAACTCCGGACCTAGACAGATTCCAGTATATAAGCCCAATGTACATACAACCTTTCCTCAGCTTAACAACTTGGTTAATACACCAGTGAAAGCCCACCTTGACCCTTGACCTTCGACACTCGACCTTCGACACTTGACCTTTGACCCTCAACACTTGACTCTTGATTCTTGACCTTTGAACCTCGCCCTCGCTTAAAAGAGTGACTTGAGAGGACACTAGCCATGCCCTACCGTATCAGTTTTGGAGTACCAGGCAAAAAGGTTATTAACCCATTAATTTGAAGATATTATTAACACTTCTGTTTAACACTTAACGGTTAAGAACCAAAATTGCCGTTATTAACCCATTAGGATACAACACTCATGGACCTAGTAGGCTTAGCGTGATGCAAGACAATAACAGGGCCGCAGCGCCCTGAAAACATGCGTGGAGCTCGTGCCCATCATCAAGTCAAGATGTCCTGAATCACTTGGACCAGCCTTGCCCAGTCTCTGTCGAAAGATCAAACGACTTCGAAGTTCGAACGAGTCATCTCGCCTTGTGCCATATCGAAGATCCCAATGACAGGTTTACCATGTAACATCCTAATCAGTTACTTTGTGCTCAACACGACTTGAACATGTTCTCCATGGAACGCTTCCCGGGTTTTTGGTGTGCTGTGTCATGCCTCAAGTACCTACTACCGATGTAGCCTCCCCCAGGCAACTACACCACATCAATCTTGCCATTGTAATTCCGACGGATTATTGACACCTTGATTTCTGCACGAGGGTTGTATATCTCCCCAAGATTGATTGTATTAAATGCAAAAGATATCGACCATCGGGGAAGCAGTAATTGCAGAGCGACCAGGCTTATTGACCACCTCACCAACCTTGTCAGATACAATACACCGTTCTTGGATGGCACCGCAGCTATGCCACAACTAAGTGCTTTTCTGGACCGTGCACTGATACCCAAGAACCACATATAGCCCTCGAACCCGTTTATACTTCCAGAATTTCTGATCCAATGTCCAAAAACACCACAATGACTCCACCCATTCAAGTTTCCAAATCTGTAAGTCCGACTCAAACATCCATTTTCAACATGTTTTTTCATTTATCGAACAGGTCTGTGCCTTCACCAATATTTCGCAGAAATGATAGATGTTTGCTCTTCCAATGCCTGTCAATTCTCCTCCTGATTCCACAACTGTTCTTGTCGACACTCCCGAATCCTTGGATGTGTTGAATCCGGACTACCAGATATATGGACCGTTGTATCAGGCTGCATCTATGCTTCAATCGTTTTACTATGATCTATGGTATTCCTAGTCACTCCCATTATAGTAGCTACAGCCACCTCTGTATAGTATATAAGTAGCTCTGTATCTACATGCAATACCAGTACTTTTCTTGTTGCTGCCTCTAAGCCTATCTCCAGGTGAGCTAGTCTGTCCCATGCTGCCACTGTGTGGGCAGGACCTCTGGCTCAACAGGTTATGGGCCCCGGTGCCCTATCGATGTGCCCTGCGATGGCAGCTCTCTAGGATGTGCACCTTTATTGTGTGCTGCCTATGATGATGCGCTATTGTGGTCGTCGCACTCAATAACCATTGTGACTGCTTAATCGCTGTCGTGATGGGCAGACCGTTAACACCGGTTCTGGACCTATGAAGTTGACATCTTCATTGATGTTTGACAATGGTGGACTGTGTCCTCAACAACAATCGATGGCAATCGCCGTTGACCGTGCAGTGATTTCTTTTATCATTGCCTATGATGATGAACCTATGCTGATTGTTGTTTTATTATCTCCAGATCGCTATGGCTCCTGTTAAGTCTACCCTCATTCCCACTGTTGAAGTGTTCAATGGTGTCAATCCTCCTTTTCGCAAGTGGTCCAAAGGTCTTTCCACCTATGCGATGATCAACGAGTTTTACAACCATTATACTGGGGAAGATAAGATCCCTGTTGCACCGGTCAAACCAACTGCTCCGGTACAGCCTCAACCAACTACGACTATGACTGGGACTGGTGATAGTGCGCAGGAAACTATTGTTCCTGTTCCCGCCACTACCATGACTCAGTACCATGCTGACATTGAGAAGTATGAGAAGGATGTTGAGAAGTGGGAGAAGGACATGGAGAAGCATGACAAGGTTATGTGTTGTTGGAAGAAGCTTGAGAATAAAGCTATTGGTGTGTTACGTGCAACTACCACACTTGCCGTGCAGACTGTCATGGATGATGATATGTTCTCTGCTAAACAATGCTATGATGTCATCGAAGAGAGGTTTGCCGCACGGACTTCTGTCTCTGTTTGGGCAGACTTCAAGGCAATCATGGACTTTTGTTTGTCCGGTGGCAACCCCATTCCCGAAATTGCCAAACTCGAACTTCTCTTTGATCAACTCTATGAAGCCTCCATTGAACTCCCTGATCTCATTAAAGCAATGCTCCTACTCTCCATTCTCCCTCAACAATGGTCAAATGCTCGCGAATTTGCTACAAACGGCAACTCTCCTTCTGAGCTTACTTTTAAAGTTGCTTGTGAAGCTCTCGTTAACCACTACAAAGCTCGGAAACCTGCTCCTCTCGCGTCATGTATCTCTTCTGTTAAGAAGAAGGACAGGGACCTGAAGTTTAACCAACAGTCCAATCCTCCTTCGTCGTCGTCTAACAATAACAACCAATCTAATAACGACAACGACCAGAAGAAGAAGAACAATCGACGTGGCAGGAAGAAGAAGGGTGATTCTCAGGACAACAAGGGTGACTCCTCTCACAAGGGTCATTCTCATATTGTGTCCCTCTCTCATTTGTCCATCTCCTCACCCCCATCGTTCCTGATACTCCATCTGTCATACATCCCATGGACCAATCCCGGGATCCACTACACATGCAGTGTTTCTCCGGTGCTACTCCCAGTGGTACTGTTTTTGAGAATGCTCAGGCTGCTTGCAGTTTTGCCGATCGTCTTGGTGTCCCCAAGTATGCCCACATCCTTGAACCTATGGAACAGGGATATGTGGCTGCTTCCTCTTCCTCCCTTAAGCATCGTATTGATGGTCCCTTCTCCCCTGCTCCACCTGCAAAGCATGCTAAGAGCATTGAGAAGGTTTACAACCTCTATGATTCTTTCTATGAGGACTCCGACTCTGAGTGTGAGGATCGTATTGCGTTGAACACTGTTAACGATTCTTTGCGTACAGAGATTGCAAGTGGAAGTGCCATGGACATTGACAGCGAGATCGCAGATGCCGCTGGTTCTTCCGACAATGTTGAGTACGATTCAGTCTCCATCGGATCTGAGGAATCTGTCAATGACAGGCAAGTGCCTTATCTCAGTCTTTCTTCTAACACTGATACGAACCTACAGTGCGCCGCGTTATTAGCCGCTTCTAAACGTAGTAGTTCGGATATCGTGTCCCATATGAAATTTGCGCAATATATTGGTGATCACTTTGCCACATGTGCAAATTGTAAGGGAAAGAAGGCGACTGGAAGCTTGCAAGAGTGGATCGTTGATTCAGGTGCTTCATCGCACTTTACTTATGATTTCGAAGATTTTGCTGAGTATGAACCCATGAACAATGGACCGCAGCTAAACACTGCACAGAAGGACAACCCTATCCAAATCAAGGGAAAAGGGACTGTGTTCATCTCTCATTCTGTTGAAGGATCTGACAGTCGTATGGAGGAACACATTACGCAACTCTATCCTGTCTATTATGTTCCGCTTCTGTCAATTCGACTTCTCTCGCTTGGAGAATTCTTGCAAGGTGGTCTGCAAGTACGCGGATCGTCTAGCAAATTGACTTTTTATCACAAGGGTTGACACCAGTCACTGGTATCTTACCCACTCACGCCTGGCCAAACCATTTTTTGGGTTAGCTTGCAGAAAGCCTCTGCTTGTAGCTTAATGGCCAAGTCAACAATGGATAAAGTTGACTCCAAGGTTCTACACAGACGTTTCGGACATTGTTCAGACAAGGCTCTGGATAAAGCTCGGAAGCATACTAAGAACTTCCCGGAATTTGAACGAAAACTGAAGAAAACCCAGTTATGCCGAGGATGTGCAGAAGGAAAGATGCACTCCAGATTGTTCCCTGACTCCACTACCTGTGCCTTGAAACCATTCAAGAAAATCCACTCTGACCTCAAATAATTCCCCACTGAGTCGTACCACAAATACAAATGGTATATGTTGTTTGTCAATGACTGTACTTCACATGGCTGGACAATGCTCATGTGACGCAAATCTGACTCTGTCAAGATGCTCCATGACTTTATCACTATGGTGAAGGTGCAATTTGGTGTTGATATTAAGGAATGGATGTCCAATGGAGGGGGAGAGTACAAATCACATGTCTTCAATGATGTACTAAAGGAGCACAGTATCAAAATTCTGACCTGCATTCCATATACGCCAGAACAGAATGGTCGTGCAGAATGGTTCAATCAGACCATTGTCAAGAAAGCTCAAGCTCTTCACTTTGATGCTTGTCTTCCACCTTCTTGGTGGGAATTCTGTGTGTTGCATGCTGTTGCACTTCACAATTGGATGCTGTCCCAGCATTTACGTTGGTTGACCCCGCATGAGAAGTTGCATGGCAGTGCACCAGATGTTTCGGATTTCCGAGTCTTTGGATGTGCAGCATATGTGTTTATTCCGGAAAAGCATCGAGTGAACAAACTATCTCCACGTTCGGAACTGATGACCTTCATCGGTTTTCAGGAAGGCATGAAAGGATATGTCTTTATGAAGATGTCCAATAATGCTATCTTCAAAAGCGCTACTGCTCTGTTTGATGAAAACTTGTTCCTGAACTGTTCTGATGAGAAACCTCGTGGCTTTACCCCGGTGGGTGAAATGCCTGAAATACCGCCGGTATTGGGTGAAAATCCCAACTTCTCTTTGGAAAGTGATGATGATCTTTATCCTCCCGAGAATCTTCCAAAGCAATCAGAATCTCTTCATGACAATGATGGAGATGATTCTGTACCTCAGGGTGAACATCAACATCCTGATCCTGATCCTCCATTCCAGCCTCCCAGGCCACCTACACCAGTGGGTGGACAAGAGCAGACTCCGCCGCCAAGGCGTTCAGGCAGGAAACGGACGGGTACTAAGCAACCTGATAACGTATTTGGTGAACAACAAGACCCAAATAATCCCCCATGCATTGTGCGTGATATGGAGAAAAATTCTACATGGAGAGATGCCACGGGTGATAGAGAACCCATGGATCCACCTGCTACTCGTAGGAGAGGCAGACCTAGAAAGGTTCCTGGAACTGTCTGTCTACCATGTGTAACTCCAGGGGGAGTCAACCCAATAGCTTAGTGCAACAATTATCTCAGGAAGGGGAAGTAGGTTTCATGATTTATCTGTTAGATCAGGCAGTTCCCGTTCATGATGACCTCACCAATATGTCTAATGTTCGAGAGTGGACTCTCCATGACATACTGAAGCTGCCAGCTGAGTAGCAGAGAGAATGGAAGGCCGCTTGCCGCAATGAACTAGAGGCTCTTCACAAGCGCAAGGTCTTTGAATTGGTTGACCTACCCAAAGGTCGCAAGGCTGTCAAAAACAGATGAGTGTTTGACGTTAAGTCAGATGGTCAAAAGAAAGCTCGACTTGTTGCCAAGGGTTTCTCTCAGGTCAAAGGTGTTGACTTTGATGAGATCTTCTCACCAGTTGTGCAGTTTGAAACTGTACAGATGATGCTCGCACTTGCAGCTCTTAAAAACTGGCACATTCAGGCATTGGATGTGAAGAACGCCTTTCTTTATGGTGAACTTAAAGAAGAGATCTATATGGATCAACCTGAAGGTTTCAAGGTTAAGGGTCAGGAAGGCAAAGTTTATCACCTTTGCTGTGCATTATATGGACTGAAGCAAGCCGCTCTTGAGTGGTGGCGTGCTCTCAGCTTGTCCATGGAAGTAATGGGCTTCAAACGCTTAACTTCCGATGCAGGTTCCTTCATCTGCAAAGATTGTGAGACTGGTGAAGAATGTATCGCTTTGATCTATGTCGACAATGCATTATTCTTTGGACCCAACAAAGCCTTTGTCGATAAGAAGAAAGCCAAGTTTATGGCTCGTTGGGAATGCTGTGATCCTGGAGAAGTCAAAGAGTTCTTGCACATGCGTATTCGTTGCAAAGGCCGTAAAATCCTTTTTGACCAGACCGACTATTTGAAGAAGGTCTTGAAGCGATTTGGCATGCAGAATGCAAAAGCAGCTGATACTCCTCTTCCTGCCGGCTATATTCCACATCCCAACGAAGGTCCTGTTGATCCCAAACGTCATGCTCAATATCAATCAGTGATTGGATCGCTTCTGTATATCATGCTTGGCACTTGTCCAGATATTGCCTACGCTGTTACAAAGCTTTCTCAATTTTCTGCTAATCCATCGGAGGATCACCTGAAGAAGGCGCTTTATGTTTGTCACTATCTTGCAGGAACTCCAGACTATGCACTAGTCTATGATGGAGTCTCTGACGGAGGTTTACTAGCATTCACTGATTCTGATTGGGCTGCTGATCCTATCAAGTGTCAGTTGATCACGGGTTATTTCTTCAAATTGGCAGGTGGCATCTTCTGTTGGCAATCACGCGCCCAGAAGACTGTTGCGCTTTCATCCACTGAAGCTGAATACATGGTGCTATCCGACTGTAGTCGTCAGGCTGTGTGGATTCGACAGTTACTCTCTGAACTTGGAATTGATATGACTCCCATACCCATATGTGGAGATAATCAAGGCTCGATTTTAATTGCCTCTAACCCACTTCAAGAACGTTGCACCAAACACATTGATATTCACTATCACTATATTCGCGAATGTGTTTCAGACTGCAAGGTCAATCTTTTCTTCATTGACCGTGCCTACAATCCTGCAGACATGTTTACCAAGAATTTGGGTCATGTCAAGTTCTCTGCTTTTAGAGAACATCTTGGACTTGAATTTTATTCATCCGAATAGATGCTTCGTGCTCTACTTGTGCCGCACTTAGCAAGGGGGAGTGTTGAATCTGGACTACCGGATATATGGACTGTTGTATCAGCTGCATCTATGCTTCAATCATTTTACTATGATCTATGGTATTCCTAGTCACTCCCATTATAGTAGCTACAGCCACCTCTGTATAGTATATAAGTAGCTCTGTATCTACATGCAATACTAGTACTTCTACTACTCTTGTTGCTGCCTCTAAGCCTATCTCCAGGTGAGCTAGTCTGTCCCATGCTGCCACTGTGTGGGCAGGACCTCTGCCTCAACACTTGCATCGCAAGATGATTTTGTGAAGGATAACTTTATCAGGCCCTCCGGTGTGCTTGACATTCTTGTTGACGTGAGCAGAGCTGTTCACATCCGTTTTTCAAGGCTTGCCGTACTGAATGTGTTCCTATAGTTGGGCTTCCGCAAGGCAGTCAGTCACACTCTTTGTGCCCTCTCGTCTTTTTACCCCTCTGACTTCGAATCACAGGAAGTTCACGAGTTCCAAGAGTACCGGATGCTCGAGTTCGTTGACCAAACGTGACTCTATGTTCAATTTCTCGAGGAAGCTATCAGTACTGCTCGCAGAACCAAAGCGCAATCGATCTCTGACCTACGTTGTTTCCGTGAGGATAGGGCCCAGGCCAGAGAAGAGGTGAGTAGTTGTCGCATTTCCAGGCATGAATACTTACCTGCGGTTTCGAAACAGTTCTGGTCAAACTTCTTGAAGGATAGATTGAATGTCAGGAAACAATGTGAAGAAGAGCTCAGGGTTCTGAGAGCTCAAGAAGGAGCTCATAGTGCTCTACCCCGCTCGCGAGGTCCCGATCGGGTTATGACTTTGGCTGATATTCGGAGGTCTGCCTGACGTTGTGAGAACTGCGATTGAGTGGGGTGTTCTTTTACTTTGTTTTCTTGTATTACCATCACAAAGGGTCGTTGACCGGCTAGGTTTATGAGTAGTGAGAGATTTGTCAGTCAAATGATGCACCACTTCAACTAGTGATGCGTGGGCTTGGGCTCGGCTTTGAGGGCTTAGGCTCATCGAAATCCGAGCCCGAGCCTTGAGCCCAAGCCGGAGGTCAAAGCCCTAGGGCTTGGGCCTGAGCCCGGGCTTATACCAATCTCTTATATTATCACTGTACGGAAAATAGAACATCTCAAGCAGTGTAGCATTCGTCTCAGAGTGTCTTCTCACCATTGCCCGTCAGGCATGTTGGTCCAGAGAAGTGCAGTCGACACGTCTTCCGCAACTGGTAACTTTCATTCGGTGAGTAGTGACCTCGATTTCAGCTGTGAAAATCGAATAGATCGCTTATTGTTAACATCATATATAGTATTGTGTTGACGCCGGGACTAACAATGCTCGGAGGACTGGAATATGCGAAGTACATCTTGTTCTCGCCAGCCGAAGATGAGAGAGGGCTTGAGCCTAGGGCTTGGGCTTACAAAATGTCGAGCCCGAGCCCTAAGCCTCCCAAAGCCCTCTACCAGGGCTGGGCTAGGCTTTTCAAGCCCCGGGCTCGGCTTGGGCTCACCAGGGCTCAAGCCCGAGCCCGCACATCACTAACTTCAACGTTGCTCGCTGTCGGGGACTTGTTATCGATCAGATTCGAAAGAGATAGAAGATTTGAGTAACACGCCACAGCACACCACTCAGGCCGCGTGCTTGTTAATTGCAAAGTGAACTGACGAGAGACAAAAACTCAGTACTCAGTTACAGTATGGATCTCCTGAGCATGACGCCGCACGCGAGTCTCAGGCGCGGCACGCTAGTCACGTGCTGGGAAGTATTGTACGGCGTCGGACCGAAGGGCGAAGCAGGCCAACCGAGGCTCCGATAAACCCACTTGAACCCTTACTCTCGTCCTCACCATCACTATCTCGCCAATGCGAAGCAGATCAAGACTCTCTCACCTCTAACTGCAGTGGTGGGTTGATTTCATCGAGTCATGACCATCCGGCACTTACATCATCATATACTTGGGAGTCTCATGACCCTAACGAGCCTATTCCCTTTGAGCTGAAGTTTTTCCATGCGGTCATTCATAGTCTCCATTTTTATGAAACCGATGTTACCTGCGCACCAACCCGGGTATCATGGGCTCAAAAAGAAGTCGATAAAATCAAGTTTATGACGTTTCCTGAATCCACTCCTTTCCCCCATCTTTGAACCTCCATTGACACAAAACATGCTAACATCCATTCTCGCAGGTGCTTTTATACTAATTCTTTTTGCTAGATACCGATTTCGTAGACTTTCTGGCCTTAGTTATCCTCCCGGGCCCAGGAAACTCCCATTATTAGGCAACCTATTGGCAATACCCATAAGCCGCCAGTGGGTGAAGGTTCGTTCTGTTACATTCTTATCTCAAAATCCCTCGGTTGATCTGTCCTGTTCGAAACGTAGTTCAGAGAATGGGCGCTCGAATACGGGCCTATATACCATCTCAAAGCCGGCCCCGTTGACATCATCGTTCTCAATACTCCGGAGACGACGGAAGATCTTCTTGTCAAACGGGCTAGGGTATTTGACGATCGTTTGCGCATGCATGTTTCTTTCGACATTGTAAGCGCTGGTTCTCGGATGGCTTTACTGAATGGTGGATCTCCCGAGTATAAGGTGCGTGGTCTATTGCTTCGTTTGTGTACAGTCGCAAATCTGAGCCTTGGATGTCTTTTCATACAGTTGGTCCGGAAGGCCTTTGCGACAGAACTCGGACCTTTCGCCAGTAGGGGTCAACGACGCATACAAGAATTGGAGTCGATTGTGCTCTTATACGATCTTCTTCAACACGGTAACCAGACAGCGGAACTTATGGGAGGAAAGGTCTGTGCAAGAGAGTCGGTGCACGATCCTGAGTTTCTCGAGAAACATTGGTTCTCTCTCGTTCGTCGATTTGTACGTTCGGTGATGTCCTTCCGCTCGCCATCTCTCCCTGACTGAGGAATCGCTTTTTACTTCTCCGATTCTCCTATCCGCAGTCGACAAGTCTCGTTATGGAGATGATGTACGGTGAACGTGTTCACAAGATCGAGGGTAACAAGGATTTGTGCGTCATTTGATGAATCGTTCGTAAACGCTTGAAATATCTTCTTGTTCCCAGACACGAGATCTATGAGGTAGTTGAAAACGTGGCGAAAATCATGCTTCCAGGGGCTTTCATGTACGCTCGAGATACCTCATTCCAATCTCCTTCCTCAATTTATCCTCTTTCTAGAGCGGATACATTCACGTTCCTACAAAAACTCCCCGATATTCTCTCACCGTGGCGACTTAAAGCTCAGGAAATGCACAAAAGGTATGGATGGTAGGGATTTTATGGTTTATGTCGTTCGTTCTAAGCGGCTCTATCCATCTTTTCATTAGAGAGATAGGCCTGTATGGAGGCTTCCTTACCAAAATCCGCACCGACCACGAGTCAGGTGTCAATCGTCCAGAATGCTTCGTCGGGAATTATTTGAAAGCTCGGGAGAGCTCTGTGCCGGCTGGAAAGACCTCGGGCCGTGGGCTGACGCCCTGTGGTGGTTGGCTTCGAGACACACTTTTAGCGTACTCGGCTGGGACAGTTCTGGAAGCTGGATCGGATACAACGAGCAGTACGATTGTGTCATTTGTGATGTTTATGCTTTGGCATCCGCCTGTCTTGGAGAAGGTGAGTTTCCATCTCCACGATGAGCTCACACCGGGGGCAAGCACCGTGTGAGGTGGGGTCTAACTCACACCGTGTGACTGGCCCTTGTGAATTGCCTTTGTTGAGCACGGCAGGTTGCCTTTATGATTTTCGAAGGGCAAAAACTATCCTTTGTGCAGGTAACAGGCATCTCACAAGGGCCAGGTCACACGGTGTGAGTTAGACCCCACCTCACACGGTGCTTGCCCTCGGTGTCAGTCGCGGTTAAGAGAGTCCAACTTGATTTTGTTTTTCACGAGGCGCGAGAAGAGATTGATCGAGTGGTTGGAGAGACCAGGCTTCCAACATACGAGGACGAGGACAACCTGCCCTATGTCGCGGCAATCATCAAAGAGGTTCTACGCTGTCGCCCACCTTTCCCCGTCGGTATGTTTGGAAACGTCTCAATTTCTCGTACTGTAGAAGTTTTATCCTCTCGTTTCCTCATCTAGGTGCGCCACATCGCTCCACAGAGGATACCACGTACAAAGGGTACTTTATTCCCAAGGGCTCGGTCGTTATCGGCAATGTTTGGGCGTTGAACCTTGATTCGTCACGATTCAAGAACCCTACGGAGTTCAACCCCGACAGGTGGATGCAAGCCTCTCCATTACAGCTGGGTGAAGACAGCCTTAGTCTAAAGAGAGACCAGTAAGTCATCGAGTTTGGCTGAGGCGTGAAGCTGCTTATCAATCATACTTTCGTAGCTATACCTTTGGCTGGGGCCGTCGATTCTGTATGGGGAGTCATATCGCAGAAGCATCCCTTTTCATTGTCGTGGCACAGATAATCTGGGGCTTGGATATACATGGCACAAAGAATTCCTCTACTGGAGTAACCCAGTGCCTTGATCCATGGGATGAAAACAATTTCTCTGCTGGAGTGGTGAGCGCACTTCCGTTCAATGCTACCTTCAAGGCTAGATCCTCGAGCCACAAGGAGGTCATTGAGCGGTCGTTTAAAGATGCACAAGGACATTGGGAAATATTGGGACTAGCTAGCGATGAGAGATACTAGAATTTGTTAGTCCACATTTACCATCATGTCTGAGTATTGGAGCCAACGCGAGTTTACATTTTACATTTATCAACGATAGTTTGACGAGAAAGTGCAAATTTGTATGATCATAAACGGTGTCTGAGCTCGACAACTGAGCCTAATGATATTCAAGGTTAGTTTATCTGAGCTGAAAAAAGAATCATAGCATCATCATGGCACGTAGCGCGTCTATCACGTGCTGGGAAATACTCTGCGGCGGCACTGGCGGGCTATAAGTAGATAGCATCTTAGTACTTATCTTAGATAGGCCGAACTATCGTTTGCGATTCCATGAACTATTATCACCTTGACCATCTCGCCAGCGCGAGGCAAACAAACCCATCTATTGTAGCTGCACTCTATCGTGAGATAATGTAAGTATGAAGGCCCAATTTCCTGTGCATCATGGGTCTCATGCTGTTTGTCTTCAGGCTCATGCGAGCGGCCAAAGGTTCAACCCCATACTAGCCAAATCATCTAGTTGTATCCTTACTGCATCAGATCGGGGGAATTTGTGATGCTCGGGTCCGTTGTTGAAGGGAGGGAGGGAACTTATTCAATTTCTATTACCACTATGGTGGCTCTCCCTATAAGGCCCAATTGGGCAAAGATCCAGAAGGGTTAATGAACTGATAGATGAACAGATATCTAAGAATCCCATAACACTGTGTGTCAAGCCACTGTCTATTTTCACTTCAGCTTTCTATTCACCATCTCCGCTCACATGATAGTTAGTGCTTCTCTGTCAGTGTCTGCACTAATGCCAGATCATGTAACAAGCCTTGACCAAAGACGTTGATAACAGCAGTCCTGACGTTCCTTGAGCCCAGTCTTCCCCGCAAACTTACTCCTCACCGGATACCTTGGCCCTTTTGAGCTATGCTAATATCGACTCTTGCAGCTGCTATCGTACTACTCATCTATGCTGGATACCAATTTCGTAGGCGCTCTGACTTCAAGTATCCTCCTGGGCCCAGAAAACTCCCATTCATAGGCAATTTATTGGACATGCCCATAACCCGCCAATGGGTGAAAGTCAGTCGCCTTACATCCTTTGCTCAAAACCGCTTGGCTAATTGGCGGTGTTCAATACGTAGTTCAGAGAATGGGCCATCGAATACGGGCCGATATATCACCTCAAAGTGGGGCCCGTCGACATCATCGTTCTCAACTCTCCGGAGGCAACAGAAGACCTTCTTGTCAAACGGGGTAGGATATTTGCCGACCGTATGCGCGTGCACGTAGCTTTCGATATCATGAGCGCCGGCTCGAGGATGCTTTTTCTGGATGGTTCGTCACCGGAGTATAAGGTGTGTGGCCTATCAGCCGATTGCGATGAGGGAATAGTAATTTGACGCGCCTATCTTTTAGTTGTGCCGGAAGGCCCTTGCGACGGAGCTCGGAACTCAAGCTGGAAAGGTTCATCAGCGTGTGCAGGAGTTGGAGTCAAGAGTTATGCTATACGATCTTCTGCAGCACGGTAATCAAACAGCAAAGCTCATGAATGGGGAATTGTGCGCCAGGGAATCAATTCACAATACGCAGTTCCTTGAGAAACATTGGTTTCCTCTTATTCGTCGGACTGTAGGTCGATTTCGGTGTTTTCCACAGGATCTCTTTTCACTATAACTACACAAAACTGTTCTACAGTCGACAAGTGTAGTCATGCAAATGATGTATGGCGAACGGGCCCACAAGGTCAAGGACAACAAAACTTTGTGCGTTGTTTGAGAGGATATGGACGCTGGAACTCACACGTCCAACTTCACAGACATGAAGTTTATGGAGTAGCTGAAAACTTGGCAGTAGTCATGTCCCCTGGTACCTTCATGTCTGTTCATCATTCCTCATAGATGAACGTTCGGAGTTGGAATCCACTGAAACGTGCCCCATTTTCAGGGCAGACATCTTCACCTTCCTTCAGAGACTACCTGACATCCTCTCCCCGTGGCGGCTCAAAGCTCGAAAAATGCATGAAAGGTATACAAATGTTTCAGTATCCTGTTCTTTCTCAGCTGACAATATCCATAATCCAATGGCAGAGAGATGAACTTATACGGAGGTTTTCTTACCAAAATCCGCGATGACCTCAAATCAGGCGTCAACCGCCCGGATTGCTTTGTTGGAAGATATATTCAGGATCGGGAGAGCTCTGCTTCGACTGCCGTGACTACGGGACGCGGATTGACACCATGTGGGGCTTGGCTTCGGGATACCCTCCTGGCCTATACTGCTGGCACGATTTTGGAAGCCGGGTCGGATACGACGGGTAGTGCACTCACGTCGTTTGTGATGTTTATGCTTTGGTATCCAGCAGTCTTCAAGAAGGTGAATCAAACTACTCCCTCAATTAGTTGATTGAGTAGCTGAGCGGTATTGTGGTTATCAAGGCTCGAGAGCAGATCGACAACGTACTCGGAGTGGATAGGCTTCCAACGTTTGAAGACGAAAAGAAGTTACCGTATATTGTGGCGCTCGTTAAGGAGGTTTTGAGGTGTCGTCCCCCTGCCCCACTGGGTAAAGTTGCTATCCTCCCTCTCATATTGTACATTTCTGAGTTCCCTGTCCTTGAACACCTCAGGCATGCCGCATCGGTCTACGGAAGATACCATCTACAATGGTTATTTCATTCCAAAGGGCTCGGTTGTGTTTGGCAACATTTGGGCTTTGAACCTTGATCCTGCGCGGTTCGAGAATCCGATGGTGTTTAACCCCGATAGGTGGATGGAGAAACCTCTGATCCCATTAGGTGGGGACAGTTCTGGCCAAAAGAGAGATCAGTAAGTCAACGAGCCTTTTCGACTTGCGAACCTCGATGATCTACCTTGATCTCGTAGTTATACTTTTGGCTGGGGCCGTCGTTTCTGTATGGGAAGCCACATCGCGGAAGCATCTCTTTTCATCATCTTTGCTCGAATTATTTGGGGTTTAGATATACAAGGCCCGACCAGCTCGGCCACCGGTGAGCCGCAGTCTCTCGATCCGTGGGACGAAGACAATTTTTCGACTGGAGTCTCGACGACTGCGTTTCCATTCAATGTTGCCTTCAAGGCTAGGTCTTCGACCCATGAAGAGGTCATTGTGCAATCGTTCAAAGATGCACAGGATCACTGGGAGACCTTGGGATTGGCTGGCGATGAGAGGTAGAAGCCTCTAGTTTGGAGCTCGGTGTCTTCCTCGAAACATGACAGTACGGCACTATTTGTATTCGCTCATCCGAAACGGCGACGTTGATTGTATTCGGCCGTGGGTAACCAAAATTTATCAGATTCGTTGACTCCCAGTTGAGAGGTGAGAAAGAACATGATATGATTGGGATGGCCAGCAGTATTCAAAAGAAGATAGGGTTGGGTCGCCCGTTCTCTCCCAAATCCTCTAGTCCTGGCTACGAGTCTGAGAAACTCTGATTTGCTTAGACGGCCGAAGATCTTCTGATTGGTGCACAAGTAGGGGAGCTCTCGTGGTCATTGGCTTGTTTGTGGCATGAGCCAAGAGAGATGAAACCGCCTGACACGCTGTGCGTACAGCTTGACTAGGTCCAGAGGTGATAACATTGTTAGACAGGGGAATACCGAGCCGACGAAGGTGCTCGATGGCTAGGGTGGGTGGGGAATCGCGACAATGCTCGGGCACAGTAAGAAGCACGCTCCAACGCAAAGGACTTCGACTCATCCTGATTCCTCGAAAGAGTTCATCTGATTACTGTCCGTTGAACTTGAGAAATAGAGCGAGCGCGCCTCAACACCAAATGGATCTTGCGTAGGCAAGCTCGCTGTTGGAGGTGATCGTGATGATAACCTACGAGTAAAGTCATGTGAAAGACGGTAGACCTGAATTCAGAAAGAAAACATCATTCACCTACTGAGATAAATAGATCCGAAGGTGAATGAGATGGTCGTGGTACGGGTTGTAAGCACAATCGGATAATGAACCAGAGCTGTGTAGGCGCTTCATGAGCGCTCGAGCAACCCAAATCGGGAGTTCGTGTCACAGCCTGTTCGTCACACGCTTGACTCTCTACCCCCATGTTCTCCGCTTGACCGCGTCGATAGGAACACAAGTACACGAATTTAAGCCTTGGCGCGTTGACTCTCAGGTGAGCGGTGACTTTCTTCTGGCAAAAAGAGACTAACATGATAATTTCCTTGCGACTGGAACGAATTCAGAACGCTGAAGCAATATATTAGTGTTCAAAATGAACCAAACGAAGAAAGCCGGTTAAACGCACGGAACGCGTTGGAATTTCTTACTGGATGGGACAGTCGGCCACATGGACGTTGGAGTGAGCGGGATCACCTCAAACGAAACTTCATTGGACGGCCGTGATTAGTGGGTTGTGATTGCGGTTATGTCGAGGAAGCTAGCCCTGTTTGAGAGGGGTCATTTTGGTGAGTTTTAACTGGGTGTAAAACGTTAGTTTAGGCTCACCTTGCCGTTTCAAAGTGAAAATTAAAAAGCAAGAGACAATCCCAACGACCCTCCAACACTGGAGGTCTCCCGCTCTCAGATCATCCTGTACCGTGCACTTCTGCCAATCTCTAAAGTTACAGGATGTATAAACCGCACCTAGCAACGAACACAAGCTTCTAACGCTAATTGTCGATAATCAATTTTGATGCTGTCCTGCCGCTCCGTTTATTCGCTTTTGCGGACACTTGTATGAATGGCAGTGCTCAGCGGGAGGCAAAGGAGTTACGCCGCTGCCGCCATCAGATGCGCAGTACTACTTCGTCTTACTCCTCAAAACGGTTCTTTCAAATAGCAGGTCAGTAATCCACGCCCATGCGTCAAGAAATACAGGCTGACAATCAGTTTTCGTATATTCAGAACCTCGTCGCTACCTACACGCTTCACCAGAGCGGGTATCGCGGTGGTGCATCATGAATCAATGATTTATGATGCGTAGATCACTGCCATGCTGGGTCGATGGTCAATGGCAGCCGTTCAGTACCATTCCTTGTTCGTTTCGAACCCATCCTGGCAGTGACCAGTCGACATGAATCCACATCGAGCGGTCCCCGTTGAAGACTTGGCTCTATGCCACCTAGATATATACCTGTGCCAGCACAGCGGCCGTTTCTGGTTCCCTTTCCCCCCATCCCTCCTCTTCTTTCGCTGGCCGTTCGGGATAATATCTTTTTTCTTTTCTGGTTTTGTTGACCTTCTTCCCTTTCGACGATGGCTGCTCACTCTCATCCACCGGGTCTCACCCTCACGAGAACCAGCACTCGGGCCAGTACCAAATCTGGCGTTAGCACTATTAGATCCAGAGTCTCCAACTGGCAGCTTCCTCCCCTTCCCCCCTTCTCGTTCAACCTTAACAACAATAGCACCGCTTCTGGGTTCGGGTCTGGACTCTTCTCTTCTTCCGACAAAGCTAACGAAGGTGACCCCGACATCGATTATGACTCTGATTCCGAACCACCTACACCACCTCCCGAGATTCACGAGGAAGAAATCGTACGACTGGCGCGTACGCTCACGAGCCCCTCCGTTATCTCGGTTGCTTCGATGAAGGGGAAAGGCAATGAGAAGAAAGGACCCTCACCTTTGGTTACTATCCATCCCGTCACATCGCCCACGTTAGACTCTGCTTTCCCGCCCGACACTGCAACGCCTATACCCGTTGGTGTTAACCCGTTCTCCCACCCGGAAGCCGACCCCAGTATCGACCCTCATTCGGAGCAGTTTGATTATCACAAGTGGATAAGGTCGTTGCTTGCGATTCAGTCGAGAGATCCGCACAAGCATCCTACGAGGACGGCTGGGGTTTCGTTTTCGAATTTGAACGTGCACGGGTATGGGAGGTCGACGGATTATCAGAGGACAGTAGGGAATGCTGTTTTTGGGTTAGCAGAGATGGTTAGGAATGCTATGCGCAGTGGAGAGGAAGGAGGAAGAGGGCAGAGGGTTGATATTTTGAGGGACTTTAAGGGTGTTGTGAGGGATGGAGAGATGTTGTTGGTTTTAGGTCCACCTGGGAGGTATGTTCATCGCTATTCTTTCCCTGTTCTGGAGTTTGTTCGGTTGACGAGGTTTTTTTTTACAGTGGATGCAGTACCTTTCTCAAAACGCTATCAGGTGAAACGCACGGTTTTCATGTCGACAAATACGCAAAGATCAACTACCAAGGTACGTTACCTTCCTCTGCTACATGTGCCCCCCTCCAGAACCTTTTTCTCTAACGTTCCTTTATTTCACGTAGGCATCCCCTGGGAAACAATGCACAAAGACTTTCGTGGCGAAGTCGTCTACAACGCCGAATCCGACACCCACTTCCCCAACCTCACAGTCGGCCAAACCCTCTCCTTTGCCGCCCGCGCCCGTACCCCCTCGTCCCGAGTCCGTCTCCCCGGAGTCTCCCGCTCCCAATACGCCGAGCACATGAAAGACGTCGTCCTCCGCGTCTTCGGTTTGACCCATACCGAAAACACTAAAGTCGGGAACGACTTCATTCGGGGTGTGTCGGGTGGGGAGAGGAAGAGGGTCAGTATCGCTGAAGTCGTGTTGAGTGGTGCTCCTGTTCAGTGTTGGGATAATTGTACGAGGGGGCTTGATGCTGCTACGGCGTTGGAGTTTGTGAAGACTGTGAGGACGGGGACGAGGTATACGGGTGCGTCGGCTGTTGTGGCGGTTTATCAGGCGAGTCAGGGGATTTATGATGTGAGTTCTTTTCGTTCGTGCGGAGTCATGATACTGATGATAGTTGTAGGCGTTTGATAAGGTGACGGTGCTGTACGAGGGGAGACAGATATACTTTGGGTATGCGAGCGAGGCGAAGAAGTTTTTCGTCGATCTTGGGTTTCAGTGTCCAGAACGACAGACGACAGCGGATTTTCTTACTGTGCGTTACTCTTTCTCTAAGTCTTTCCCTCCCACCAAACCTTCTCATGCGTATATTCCCTTCTAGTCGTTGACCAACCCAGCCGAACGCAAAGCCCGGCCTGGCATGGAGTACAAAGTTCCCCGAACACCTGATGAATTTGTCAGAGCATGGAAAGAGAGCAATGACCATAAGCAGTTGTGTCAGGAAATCGACGAGTTCAACTGGAAGTATCCCATAGGTGGGGAGAATCTGAAAAGGTTTAGGCAGAGCATGAGTCATATTCAGCCCAAGGGAACGTATGTGCCTTCGTTTCTTCGTGCTTCCCTCGTCAAATACTAATTATCGGATCTAGGAAATCCGGCTCACCCTATCTCCTATCAATCCCTATGCAGATCCAGCTGTGCTTGTCGAGGGGTTGGCAGCGGCTGAAAGGCGATTTGAGTATTATGCTCAGCACAGTGATCGGGAACTTCATCATGGGCTTGATTGTGTCCAGTCTGTTCTACAACCTGTCAGAGGATACGGATAGCTTCTACAGCCGTTCGGCGTTGATATTCTACGCTATCCTCACAAGTGCGTTCCAGAGTGCCCTCGAGGTTCGTATCAGCTCGTTTGCCCTGGTCTCCCGTTAACCCTCTCTAAACACAGATCCTCACCCTATACGAACAACGCCCCATCGTCGAGAAACACGCCCGCATGGCCCTCTACCACCCCTTCACTGAAGCCATCTCCTCCATGATCTGCGACCTCCCCTCCAAAATCCTAACCTCTCTCTCCTTCACCCTAATCCTCTACTTCATGACCAACCTCCGTCGAACTCCCGCTGCATACTTCACATTCCTCCTCTTCACATTCACATGTTCCTTAGCCATGTCCATGATATTCCGAACGATTGGAGCGACCTCACGTACGATATCGCAGGCTATGGCGCCTAGCGCGATCGTGATGTTGGGTCTGGTCATTTATACGGGGTTCGTCATCCCGACGAGGGATATGAAGGTGTGGTTTAGGTGGTTGGGACGGATTAATCCGATTGGGTATGCTTTTGAAGGGTTGATGGTTAACGAGTTTGATGGACGGGAGTGGCCTTGTTCTCAGGGGGGCTTCGTTCCACAAGGCCCGGGGTATGAGAATGCCACCGGTTCGGAGAGGGTGTGTTTCGTTACGGGAGCGAGGAAGGGCAGGGATGTTGTTGATGGGGCGGATTATTTGAGGGAGTCGTTTGAGTATGAGAGAGAGAATATGTGGAGGTGGGTTTTTCTGTGGGATGTGATTGTGCGGTTTTACTGATATTATTTCATATTCTTTCGATTTTAGGAACCTTGGGTTGATTTTCGTTTTCATCTTTGCGTTTATGTTTATCTACCTCGGTGCCACCGAGTTCATCAGCGCGGCTAAATCCAAGGGAGAGGTCCTGCTCTTCCGTCGGGGACATGCACCTTCTGAAAGTACCCGGAAGGAGGGTGACGAAGAAGACCCCGTCATGCTCATCACTTCGGAGGAAAAGAAGAAAGCGATGTTGGATTCGGATGTTGTACTTCCGGGAGTTGGGGCGATTCAGAAACAGACGTCGATCTTCCACTGGGAGGACGTTTGTTACGATATTCAGATTCAGAAGGAGACGAGGAGGCTGTTGGACCATGTTGATGGGTGGGTTGAACCGGGGAAGCTTACGGCGTTGATGGTAAGACCAGCTATCTTCCATCGCATCCGCTCATAGGTTGATAAAAACTTCTTTTCTTAGGGCGCATCGGGAGCTGGGAAGACCACCTTACTTGACGTGTTGGCCAGTCGGGTCACAACTGGCGTTATTACCGGGTCCATGTTCGTCGATGGAAAGCCCCGAGATCAGTCTTTCCAACGGAAGACGGGATACGCTCAACAGCAGGACCTACACCTGGAGACATCCACAGTCAGGGAAGCCTTGTTGTTCAGCGCTCGTTTGCGCCAGCCAGGTCACGTTCCCGACAGGGAGAAGGTGGACTATGCGAACGAGGTCATTGGCCTTCTTGGCATGGAAAGCTACGCAGACGCTGTGGTTGGTGTTCCTGGTGAAGGTACGTATCTCTTCCCTTACTAATCAAACCAAGGGTTCTAACGATCCTCTTCTCGTAGGTCTTAATGTCGAACAACGAAAACGACTTACTATCGGTGTAGAACTTGCAGCCAAACCCGCTCTCCTTCTTTTCCTGGACGAACCTACCTCTGGCCTCGACAGTCAAACCGCTTGGTCCATCTGTACACTCCTCCGAAAACTCGCAGACAACGGTCAAGCCATCCTCTGTACCATTCATCAACCCTCAGCCCTGCTCTTCCAGGAGTTCGATAGGTTGTTGTTTCTGGCGAAGGGAGGCAGGACAATCTACTTTGGCGATATTGGACGTGGATCCCGGACGTTGATCAAGTACTTTGAGCGACAAGGTGCAGACCGGTGTCCACCCGAGGCGAATCCAGCGGAGTGGATGCTCCATGTTATCGGTGCAGCTCCTGGGGCCGTTGCGAAGCGTGATTATGCGGATGCGTGGAGAGAGAGTAAGGAATATCAGAAGATGAAGAAGGAGTTGCAGAAGTTGAAGAGGGTTTCGATGCATCAGATCAAGCTCCAGGATGGACCTGATGCTACGCCTAAATCTGTAGAGTTTAGCGAGTTCGCGGCGCCGTTCTATAGGCAGTTCGTGATGTGTTGGATGCGGGTTATGCAGCAATACTGGAGGACACCGTCATATATCTACTCGAAGCTGGCTTTGTGCGCCTTGACAGTACGTTGGTCTTACTCTTCCTCCGTTGAATACAGGACTGACAGTGCCCTTCTTTGCATAGTCTCTGTTCATCGGCTTCTCGTTCTGGCATGCCGACAACACCAGACAGGGTCTACAGAACCAAATGTTCTCCATCTTCATGTTGATGACCATGTTTGGCAACCTCGTCAACCAGATTATGCCCCACTTTGTCACCCAGCGAGCGCTCTACGAGGCCCGAGAACGACCTTCAAAAGCCTACTCCTGGAAGGCTTTCATGCTGGCCAACATCACTGCAGAGTTGCCTTGGAACGCTCTGGCCGGATCGTTGATGTTCTTCTGTTGGTTCTACCCAATAGGACTTTGGAAGAACGCAGAGCCGACGAACGCCGTCGGTGAACGTAGCGTCCTGTTGTATCTCTTCTTGCTGAGCTTCATGCTCTTCACTTCGACATTCACACATATGATCATCGCTGGTATGGATTCGGCGGAAGCAGGAGGTGGGATTGCCAACCTATTGTTCTCTCTGACGCTGGCATTCTGCGGGTAAGACTTTCTTTCGTCCTGTTCTCTCTATTTCACCGAAGACTAACCATATTCCCAGTGTCCTCGTATCTCCCGAACGAATGCCCCGTTTCTGGATCTTCCTATATCGCGTTTCGCCATTCACCTACATCATCGATGGCATGTTGTCTACCGCTCTGGCCAACGCAGATGCCTTCTGTTCCCCAATCGAAATCTCCCGGTTCGACCCACCCCCGAATCAAACGTGCGAGACCTACCTCGCGGCATTCACTAGTTTCACTCGCGGTGTGTTGTACAACCCTGATGCGACGTCAGATTGCGAGTACTGCGTACTCGTTAAGACGAATACGTTCTTGGAAGCTGTTAGTTCGAATTACGAGTTCAGGTGGCGGAACTTCGGGATCTTGTGGGTGTATATCATTTTCAATTTTGGTGCAGCGTTGGGGTTGTATTGGTTAGCGAGGGTTCCGAAGCGGTCGAAGCAGTGATAAGTTATTCAGCTCTATTGTTACGACTGTGTATGTATTATGATTGTTATTGATGAACATGACATTTTCGATATTCCTATCAACAGCTCGAATTCGATGAGTGGTATTTGGCACTCCCGATTTTGAATTGGAAACGCGAACGTGTGGCGGCTGTACTCCACGTGATGAGAAAAAAGGGCCCCGTGCTCTGGACAGGGGTTAGAACTCAGTCGCGACTCCCACAACTTTCTGTTGTGGCAATTGGCACCGCTACAATGAACCCCTACGTCCACAATGCCGCTGGAAAGCCAGATTGGTTCCTTGGACCTTCCGATGTTCAAAGCTTTCCCGCTCACGTTGCTATGCTCCAAGGCTTCGTGTAGGACAATATGTTCGAACCCTAGGGCGCTTGTGGTCCATTGTCCGATGGTCAGAGGGAACCAGATAATCCACAATTATCCAACTCGTAAGATAAGCAATCGCATTATCGATCCGGGATTTGTACTAGCTGAAATGTCTTCGCAATTTTGACCTCTCGGCTTGGTTCAGTTTAATTGTGTTACTGTAATCTGTCGCCGCTGGGCCAAAATAGGCTCGAATATATACGTCACTTCTTTTCCCAGGTTAACATCCAACTTGAGTTTCATCAGGTTCAATATTACTCCTGATCTTCTGAGTCCGAGATGGGTCACTAAATGGCGGAGCCTTTTCTAGGAGGCGAGCACGAGCCAAGTGCGGGGATTCCCGAAGAATGAACTTCTTCAAGGAATTATGCAACGTCCTTTGAACCCTTACCACCATCTTTAATTCCAACTCGATTCATCCCCACAAGAGACAGATCGCTGCCTATTTACCTGAAGTCGCGGTTGATATTCGTGCCGTACCAGTAACCCCGACTGCACACAGTGCTGGGCTGTTGATTGAAGCAGTGAGCTTTTCTATTCAAACTTGTTTCTTGCTGTAGCATACTCACGCGCAAGTTGGCGTAAGGAATTAATGAACGAGCCCATCGAGAATTCAAGGCCTTTCGGCCGATATACTCTTTACTCCGCTCAAGCAATGTTACGATTTCCAACTCCCACCCTGGTCATCGACTATCTTCGTAAGGTTGGTAGATCACCATCTGACACCATCATCACCTCCAGCCCGAGTTCGAAGATGCGGGGCGCAATCCAAGCGATCGACTCCCTGTTGTCCCAGTGGCAAACCTCAAAGGATCCGGCGACCATGAAGGCTCCCGTCCTCTAGCATTGGGATTCGGTCCTATGTCCTTGGATAATTTTCATGCTTCGACATATACTGCTGGTCCCTAGATCCGGTGAATCCACATCCGACTAGATCAATATTGTCGCATACATGGCCACACCCCTGCCTATTCTCTTTGAGCTCCCTCTCAACGATCTTGTCGTGATAAAACGTGCATTATCATCCCTTCAACCTCTCATTGCCCAGATATTCCTATTCAAGTTGGACACCAGCCGTCTTGACAGTGAGGGGTGGTCTAAAGCACTCGTAGATTTCGCCCTTTGCGACGATCCGCCTCTTCCCGACGCTGCCTGTGATGTCGCTGTTCCCTGTCTCTACCCAATAGACGTTCACGTTCGAGGTGAAATGCTCATTAAAGAGCTTAATTTCACGACTTCGGCACTACGTCGGGTGAAGGGGAACATCGCCCGTGGCGAATTAGCCGGACTCGAGCTTCTCGTAACGGTCATGGGCACGTCAGTGGCTTGTTTTGAGGGTGTGAACCCCCTTGCTTTGGGAGAAAACCCACGGCGACTGCTTTCGTCTTTGGTGGAGGTTGTCACAGTCTTCCTCCGTCGACCACCAAAGTGGCTTCGATCACAGCCTACGGACGGCGTGGAGTATAGACTGGCTTACAACGTGGTTTACAGAGCTCTCCTCGCAATCGATGACACTCTGTACAGTGCGGCGCTGGCACAGGTGGCTGTGGATTGCGGTATTGTCCGGGCGCTCTGTTTTGCTGAAGACCGTTTCTACGAGGTGGAGAATAATTTTCCAGACCGAATTCGCAACAAATCCACCTTCTCAGACGTTGCTGCTCGAATACTCGACCACATTACCGTATATTTTGTCTATCATACGGTGCTTCGCCCCTTTGTACGAGGTGCCCGACAGGTCCACAGGCCGGAGGTTGCCAACAAGCAATTCGCATCTCGCCGAGAAGTATTGCGCAAGGCTTGGAGCAAGGCTCTATCCAACGCTTACTCATTCAACACGGTACGCTGTAAGATGAAGAGAATCCGTGGAATATGTTATCATGACGCAGTCAGTAAAATTTTTTCCAGGCTTTTGAACTCATCTTCAACAGTGTCCCTTACGTGAATCGGATGAAGACCCTGCTGAAACGGGATACGTCCGTTGCCTTGGGTGCTCCGTCAACATTTACTGTTCACAATCATGCCGAAGAGCAGATTGGGACCTAGTACACCGTGGCCAATGCTCCAAAATTTCGGACCTCGTGAAGCGTGAGCCTTGCCTATTAAAGTTGTGCTTTAAGCAGGCTTACACTCATCCTAGGTGGATCAGACAGTCCCTTGACTGACCTTGACCTGTGTTTCACCCAACTGATTATAGAGGACATCTTCACCCTTCGAGCTACCGAGTTTAACCATCTAATTGAAACTTATCGAAACTCCTTGTCCTCCCGTGATACGGTGAATTCGTTCGATGTTCAGTTGCAATACTGCAGGGAGCAAGAGAAAGAGAGAAGGCAGAAAGCCTCAGGCGGTGGTAACAAACCGCTGAGGTAGTATGGTATTCCTAGGTAGCTTATATACAAGAGTACAAGATAGCTAGAATATAGTAGAATGGAGTAGAATGTACTGTGCATGATGTAGGTCCAACTGTGCATGATGTACGTAGGAGTAAGTACGATCAGTAAGGCAAAGGGTTGTGGAGTACGGAGGAGTATAGTGAGTAATGTAGGGCAAAGGGATAATGATATCATACAATGTGTAGGGTCAGGTAGGCACAATGGTTAGCTAGGCCGAAGTTGCCATACCTAGAATGTTGACTTGTTCAATCCATCAAGAATGGAAACCGGAACCCGATTGTTTTCCTGGATTTTGGGGTGCATTTTGTTTATGCTTCCATTCCGGCACGGATCATGGATAGAGAACGTTTCGCTGCCGAGATACAGTCGAGACAGAATTGGAGCGATGGGTACATCACGTCATTGCTGGCCGATTGGGACCAATCGGACGAGGAGATAGTGCTGGTGTTGGCTGGGTTTGTGACGAATACCAGAGATGGCTCTATGTTTGTACATTATCTGTTCCAAGGCTCAGGTCACTAGATCTATTTGAATCTTAGGATATACACGACCTGTTTATTCTTTCCCTTGCTCATGCCCAAGGTGTTGATTTTAGTTCCGCCGAACACAAGCCGACAAAGTGTTGACCACTCTACCGCTTAGGGCAATCATGCACATAAGTGTCGATGTGTGAGGTTCACTTCTGGGCGTGCTCGTTGATGCGTTGTTAGCTCGAAGCACACATCTCAATTTTCAGAAGTAAGAATTCTCGTCCTCGAGGAGGAGGAAGATTAAGACCGGCGCTCTGACAGTACTGCCGGAGCCGAACCAGATTCCGAGACTTTGATCTCTTACCACCATCATCCCTTCACCTCGCTCGCTCAAGAAACTTCAACAGCCCGGTGCGTAGTCGTATCTCATTATCTTTATTTATGAGGCGCTTAAAATAGTCTCAAAGACAAACTATTATGATGGCCGAGGAAGATGTGGGACTAGACTTGGCGGAATACGCTGAATACTTTGCCCGCGCTTTGCTGCAATTCCCTACCCCTACTCTCGCTATCAAGGGACTTGAGAATCTTGGTGATCCTCCGTCCCTCACCGTCTTTTCTGACCCGACTCGGCGAGTGAACAAAGGATGCCAGGCGGTTAGATGTCTTCCGTCACATCTCTTGAAATATCGAACCTCAACGTCTACCCTCATTCTCGCTCATTGGGATTCTGTCATATATCCTTGGATAAACTTCGTCCTTCGACAGTCGCTTCTATCCCGATTCGAGGAGTCATCCGTTTCACGATGGTCCAGCGTTCTCGAATACTTCACAACAGTCTTACCCATTCTTTTCCAGGCTATCGATAGCGATGGTTTGAAGTCTATGAAACATGCTTCGCGGTCCCTCCAACCCCTCGTCCTCCAAGTCTTTCTTCTACAACTCGATTGCGATAGTCCTTCATGGGGAATGTGGGCCAATTCGCTAAAATGCCTTGCTCTTTGCGATGCGCTTGATTCTGCCCCGTCTACACTTACCCAGTATTCCGATCATCCCTTCCTCTACCCTGTAGACCACGTCCTCGGCGAGATGCTCATACGAATTCTCGATATCAAAGTCACTCGCCTTCGAAAGATGACTTGCAGCGAACTTCACAACTTCAAACATCTCGTAATGGTTCTTTGCGTAGGCTCTCACTGCTTCCAGGGAAAGAATCCCACCACTCTCGCAACGAACCTCCCCAAATTCATCAACTCACTGACATCCATTCTCGTTATGCTCCTCCGAAAACGACGGTCACTTGGAGACCAGCCCGTCGATAGTCAGGAGTGGCTTACGCCATCGTGGTCAGTACTCTCATGGGACTTCACGAGTTGTTGGACAATCCGGTTCTAGCTCAGATCGTCATCCATTCTGGTATTCTTGACACGCTCTACTTCGCTCACGATTGGTTCTACGAGATTGAGGAGCTCGACACTGACGGTGACTCGATCTCAGGCAAGTTTACTGAGTCAAGTGCGCAGATCCTCGACCGCATCGCGACCTATCTCGTATACCCTTCTGTCGCTCGTTCATTCGCCCGATATGTGCGGAAGTTTGACAGTCAAATCGAAGCCGTGCTGGAGCGATTTCGACCCAAATCCGATACGTTGGCGGCCGCATGGTGTAACGTGATACTGAAGGCTCAGGAGATCAATAGAGTACGCTGTACCATGAAAATTTGTGGGTTGTGCAGTACTTAATTCAGAGGTGAGTACTCGTTCAATCTGTTCCGATAACTTCAGCTTTACCTTTCACTCCCAGTGCACTTCAGAGACAGTGAAGAGATTACAGTATCAGTTGCGTACCAAGGGTGAAGAGAGTGGGATCAACACCGAGATGAAATACTTCCGCTGTCATGGCTGTTCTCACAACTTATATTGCTCTCTTGCGTGCCAAAAAGCGGATTGGATCGCAGGGCACTGTGAGGAATGCCCCATAACTTCGAATTTGATCAAAAGTGGGCCTTCATTGTCTTGCATCCGCGCCTCTAGACTCAATTACCCTTACAGCTGGAATGTCGCTACTTACGACAGTCGACCTGAAGTTCTTTGAGATCTTTGCGAGGATGTTCATACCTCTACGGGCCAAGGACCAGAACGACATGGTAGAAACCTATCGCAGTTCTGTCTCTCAACGCGAAATACTCACCCCAGATCAACAACGGATAAGTAGCGGTATTCAACACCCGATCTTGTGGCTAGACTTTGGAGGTGCATCTGTCCCGTCGACGCGGCACAACGCAGAGGTCATGGATAGGAGCTCTTTGGCCGCTCGATTGAATAACGCCGAGGGGTGTAGTTACGCTTACGCTGGCTCGTTGCTGGGGATTTGGGACGGATCTGGCTCACAACTGATGGTTCTTGCCTGGTTCCCACTCAGCCGTGGTTTGTGGTGTCCTCGTAGTGTATTGGTTGATTATCCTCTGCAGGGTTGATGCCAATGTCGGATGGTGGAGCCTCTGCGGATAGGGGTAGAATGGTCGATATAATCCCAATAGAACCTGGATCACATGACTAAAGAAGCGACCGTAGATACTGATGTGTCGACAAATGGATTCGAAGTTGGCGTCCTGGCCACCGGCCTTCATTGCTTGGCGCTGAGCTCAGAGTCTGGAAGGCAGGATAGATGCTATTAGGTATCATAATACGCACGAGATCTGAGAAAGACCAAAACAGATACCGCTTTCCCCTTGAAGGCAAGCCCTCGATTGACTACAGTACAAAATGAAGCCTTCTTGAAAAGATCGCATGACAGTTTCGTGCTCCGGTAGCTTGGCGAAGCCTAAAAACGTTCCCGCTTACATTTTTACTAGACCAGGGATTCCTGAGCATTTATAATCGGAGGGCAAAATGCTGAGGATGTTATAAATATAGCAATTGATAGTACAAGTAATATTGATTACAGTCGTTCAGAGGCGAAAAGGGTATAGGGAAGGAGAGAACACGCCACGAATAGGGCTTCAGATCTTTATCTCTCGTCGCTTGCCAAACCCAGGATCTCCCAGTGTCCCTGCGCATCCCTAAACGCATTATCGATGACCTCTTTATGTTTGGAAGACCTAGCATTAAAAGCGACGTTGAACGGGAGCGCACTCGTCGCCAAACCAGACAAAAAATTATCCTCGTCCCACGGATCAAGCAAATTGGTCACACCAGTGGACGGATCTTTGGGGCCATGGATGTTTACACCCCAAATGATCCGACCAACGGCGATGAATAGGGACCCTTCCGCGATGTGACTTCCCATACAGAACCGACGCCCCCATCCAAAGGTGTAGCTGTGAGACCACGTTATTTCAGCGGGCTTCATGAGACAAGGGAGTCTTAGTAACTTACTGGTCTCTCTTTGTCTTAGAACTCCTTCCATCCAATCGTACTGCGGAATCGTTCATCCACCTATCGGGGTTGAACTCTGTCGGGTTCTCAAACCGTGAAGGATCAAGATGCAACGCCCAAATGTTTCCAAAAACGACTGAGCCCTTTGGGATAAAATACCCGTTGTAAACCGTATCCTCCGTGGAGCGATGCGGTACACCTAGATCAATAGACGAGGTCTCAATACACAGAATACAAGAAGGTAGAGAGAAGCTTTACCGAGGGGTATAGGAGGACGACAACGTAAGACCTCCTTCACGATTGCTACGACATAGGGCAGCTTCTCCTCGTCCTCGAGTGTCGGAAGCCTGTCTCCTCCGACTACTCGATCGATCTCTTCTCGTGCCTTGTTTAGGAGGGTGTAGATCAGCCTCTTGATTCCACAGCTCAACAAGGAAGTTTGATAACTCACCTTTTCTACAACTTGTGGATACCAGAGCATGAACATCACAAACGAGATGATCACACTACTTGTAGTATCTGATCCCGCTTCCAGAATCGTGCCTGCCGAGTACGCCAACGGCGTGTCCCGAAGCCAGCGACCGCAAGGAGTCAGTCCACACCCTGCAGTTTCTCCCATCGAGACAGAGCTCTCCCGATCCTTTAGGTGTCTCCCGACAAAGCAATTCGGACGGTTTATACCTGATTCGTGGTCAGCACGAATCTTGGTGAGGAATCCCCCATAGAGATTCATTTCTCTGATGAGAGGGTGGATGAGACTCGGAGCGAACAGCTCATGCCAGCTTGTACCTTCGAATGCGTACCTTGTGTGCATTTTTCGAGCTTTCAATCGCCAGGGTGATAGGATATCGGGAAGTCTTTGCAAGAATGTGAAGATATCTGCTCTAGAGTGGGGTTACCATGATAATGAAGATTGACTTGAGGCGTATCGAGCATACACGAAGGCTCCTGGTAGAAGGGCGTCTGCTATGTTATCAACAACAGCATAGATTTCGTGTCTGGCAAATGAAGATATGTGAGTGTTTGGTTACAAGTTCTTTGAAAAGACATACAAGTCCTTGTTATTCTGGATCTTATGAACTCGTGCACCATAGACTAACTGCATCGCAAGACTTGTTGACTGCGAGTTAGAAAAGTAAAACTGTTCGAACAAATCGGGGTGACGAAGATTGACGGCAAACATACAAATCGACGGATGAGGGAGAACCAATGTTTTTCAAGAAACTCAACATCGTGTAGCGACTCTCTGGCGCACACCTGTCCTCCCATAAGCTCCGCTGTCTGATTACCATGCTGTAAAAGGTCGTATAAGAGTACTCTCGACTCCAAGTCTTGAATGCTTTGATGAACCCCACTGGCTAGAGGTCCGAGATCTGCCGAAAGGGACTTCCGAATTACCTAGAGAAACGAGACGGTTTCAATCTGACCATATAACGAACAGATGAGCAAATAGCGCACCTTATACTCGGGAGATGAACTATCCAGAAGTACCATCCGCGAGCCAGCGCTTATGATATCGAAAGCTACATGCATGCGCCAACGATCGGTGAATATTCTGTCGCGTTTAACGAGAAGTTCTTCTGTTGCCTCCGGAGTATTGAGAACGACAATATCCATGGGCCCAGCTTTAAGATGGTATATAGGTCCGTATTCGAGTGCCCATTCCCTAAACTAAGTTTCGAACAAAGCAGTTAGCTGAGCAGTCCCGAGAAAATGATGTAGAAAACTCACCTTCACCCATTGACGGCTCGCAGGAATTGCCAATAGATTGCCAATCAATGGAAGTTTCTTGGGGCCAGGCGGATACTTGAAGACAGAGCGCCTACGAGACTGGTATGTGGCATACACGAGGAGCACCCAAACAGCCGCGAGAATCAATTTTAGCAATACTGGTACCATAGTATGTAGAGAACGGGGGCCCAGGGGAGGGGGGGGGGAGAGTGAGTGTAGTAGATGTCGAGACCTGTTCTTATCGGAGTTTTTTGGTCAGCAATTACATCGCTAGCAGGGAGAGACATGGGATATCATGTGGATGGAAAGTGAATAGACGGTTTGTGTGGGATCGGAAGGAGTCAAGGAACGGTAGGAGTGAATAAGCCTATTGGGTCATGAGGCCCAGGGCCAATATCTGTTTTTAGTTATCGGCAGTCCAGCTAGTAGCAGACCTTAGCGGGAACCAGAACCACAGACCTATCCAAATCCATAGCATTCCAAGTTTGAAGTGGTCTGACGCGGCGGGTCCTCGGATCTGAGACACCCGGAACATCCTACCAAATGAATCCGCGATTCAGCCCGAGAAGTTCGCTTCTCACTCGTGCTAACAAGACCGGAGTTATATCCATTATACCCAGAGTCGAGAAACATCGACGAACCCGCGAAAAAGACTGAGCCTCGCAAGCTCGAGGAGATTCATCAGTAGGATAACACGCTCTTTTACAGCTACGCGTGCGATATAGGTTCAAAATCAGAGGATAAGGATCAGACAAACTAAGTTAGCCACGTACCCCGTTGATTCAATCTTCAACAGAAAGGGTCCGGTGAGTGCATCACCTTCCGCTGTGGGACCCGACGGTAGCCTAACCAGTGACAATCCTTCAATCCCGATAATTCCCTCTATCAAATTGATTGATTGAAAAGATATAGCTATAGAAAACATACCCTTAACGTCGATTCCACTGATTGAATATGAGTCTAAGAGTCCTTTTTCTAGAGTACAAGATTCCGGGAGCTCGTATTTAACTCGTGTTCACTGCTCAGTGTCGTGGTCCAAGAGAAAGGATTAAACACAGTGGCCCGGCGGCCGCATTTTCAGCAATCGGATCGGGGGCGGTCCGGCACAACTTTGATTTTCACACCACGTGTTCAAACGCGCTGATCTACCTCACTGACTGCAACCACGATATTGATGGTTTGTTTGAGTACTTCTGCATTCACAGATAACATCCATTGAAAATATAGAACCAATAGAGGCTCCCTGCTCTCCTGAATGTGAAGTTGGGGCTTCCAAGTTCCAACCAACCTATCCGCCTTGTTGAAGCCCTTGCTTTCCCCCCTGATTAACCCTAGAGGTTGTATCGCTTGGGGTGTACGAACGAATCGATTATCATGAGCTTGGCAAAAGGTTTCAAGCTGTAGTTCTTGTAGTATATGCGAAGCTCAAAATTGTCCTGATGGCTTCCAGTCGAGAGTCAGAAACGAACCTACCCGGAAGTCTCGTTTCATTCTCGACCTCTGTGACTGCCGCGCAAGCCTCCCGAGTAGGCACGTACAGCAAATATGAGATCTTACTACTCTCGCCTGGATTGAGCTTCAGTTGAGTGGAAGATCATCGATCATCAAATCGTCCAGTAGTCCTCGCTTACAAGTTCATTCTCATGGTCAAGATATATGGTTTGATAATGAAAGGTATTGAATCGATTCATATACATACAATCGCAGACTAGTAGCATTCATCTCTTGTCTCTCGCCAGACCTGAAATGTCCCAGTGTTCTTGCGCGTCCCTGAATGCGTTTTCAATAACCTCTTCATGCTTGAAAGACCTAACCTCGAAAGCGACATTGAAGGGGAGTGCACTCATTGCCACTCCAGATGAAAAATTATCCTCGTCCCATGGATCAGGCACCTGTGTCGCACCAGTGGATGAGTCTTTAGGACCATGGAGATTGAAGCCCCATATAATCCGAGCAATGGCAATGAATAGGGACCCCTCAGCAATGTGACTTCCTATACAGAACCGACGCCCCCAGCCGAAGCTAAAGCTGCGGGACCACAGTCCGTCAGCGAGCTTCACAACAAAGAAGAACTTGAAAACTTACTGATCTCTCTTTTTACCACTTTTGCTTCCATCAGATTGCAATGTGCAATCTAGCATCCACCTATCCGGGTTGAACTCCATCGGACTCTCAAACCGTGAAGGATCGAGATGCAGCGCCCAAACGTTCCCGAAAACGAGCGAGCCCTTGGGGATGAGATATCCGTTGTATATTGTATCCTCCGTGGAGCGATGTGGCACACCTAAATACGACGAAGGTGTCTTAAGTTGGTATGATAAGAGAAGATAGTGAGGAGTTTTACCAAGGGGGAGAGGTGGACGGCAGCGCAAAACCTCCTTCACAATTGCCACGATATAGTGCAAGTTCTTCTCGTCCTCGAATGTCGGAAGCCTGTCCTTTCCGACTACTCGATCAATCTCTTCTCGCGCCTTATTCCGGAAGGTACAGGTCAGTCCCTTGTATTCATAACTCGCCGAGATACTCTGCCTGACCTTCTCCAAAACAAGTGGATACCGGAGCATAAACATCACACATGAGATGATTGAACTACTCGTCGTATCCGATCCAGCTTCGAGAACCGAGCCAGCGGAATATGCCAAGAGAGTATCTCGAAGCCAGCCACCACAAGCTGTCAACCCGCGGCCCGAGGTCACTCCAGTAGCGACAGAGCTCTCCCGAGCTTTGAGGTGCCTTCCGACGAAACAATCAGCACGGTTGACGCCGGACTCGTGATCAGCGCGAATTTTGGTGAGGAAGCCACCATAAAGTTCCATTTCTCTAATTAGAGGTTGGTTATTATTTAGAACGGATGATGCGAGCCAGCGTGTACATTGGAATGCATACCTTTCGTGCATTTTCCGCGCTTTTAACCGCCAGGGAGAGAGAAAGTCAGGGAGTCTCTGAAGGAACGTGAATATATCCGCCCTAGGATGAGTATACTATAAGGATAAAAAGGTTGGGGTACGGCATTTCAAACGCACATAAAAGCCCCTGGCTGCACAACGTCTGCTATGTTGTCAACAACCGCATAGATCTCGTGTCTGGGGAGTATAGGTATGAGTGTTTGCTCGCGAGCCATTTGAGATGACACACAGATCCTTGTTATTCTTAATACTATGAGCCCGTTCACCATAAATCAGTTGCATGACAATACTTGTGGACTGGAAGTTGGAAGGGGGAAACAATGTTCAGCCAAAAAGGTTGCGCAACGAAGATCGAGAGGAACAGACGTACAAATCGGCGAATGAGGGGAAACCAATGCTTCTCAAGAAACTCAGCATCATGCACCGACTCCCTAGCGCACATTTCATTCCCCATAAGCCGCGCTGTTTGATGACCATGCTGCAGGAGGTCATACAAAAGTACTCTCGACTCTAATTCCTGCGAGCGTCGGTGAACCTCGCTGGCTGAGGATCCTAGGTCTTCGGTAAGGGACTTCCGGATCAACTGAAGAGGCAACATTTCATTAGTCCATCATTCAGCCAAGCAGATTGACAACTACACGCCTTATACTCGGGAGATGAGCTATCCAGAAGCACCATCCGTGAACCGGCGCTTATAATGTCGAAGGCAACATGCATGCGCCAACGATCGGTGAATATTCTGTTGCGTTTTACGAGAAGGTCTTCTGTTGCCTCTGCAGTATTGAGAACGATGATATGCATGGGGCCAGCTTTCAGGTGGTATATAGGCCCGTATTCGAATGCCCATTCCCTGAACTATGTTTTCAAAAGGACCAGTTACTAATTAGCCGGTCGCGAGAGAAGAGCGCAGCGGCACTGACCTTGACCCATTGACGGCTCGTGGGCATCTCCAACAGGTTGCCTATCAACGGCAATTTGTTCGGGCCAGGCGGGTAATTGAAGTGAGAGCGTCTACGGGGTCGGTATGCGGCATAAAACAGGAGCACAACAGCGGCTGCGAGGATTGTTGTCAGCATGGCTGATGGAGAATATGGGCAAACGAGTAGTTTTAGGGAACGTCAAGAACACCTTTTATCCTTATCATTTACGTCAAGTTGGACTGGTGGCGGACACTATAAGTCTGACGCATCATGTGGACGCAAAGTGAATAAGTAACTGGTTTGAAGTGGGACCGAAAACGGACATGGCCAAAGATAGGTCTATCAAGTCGTGAGGCCCCTCGATATATGCTTTATGCATGCTGGGTTACCAAGTTAGCCAGCAGAACTTCTTAGTGGGAAACAGAACAACCAACTCATCCAAAGTGATTTCAGTGATTTCACGATTTGAAGTTCGGCGCCTAGCTGCCGGCAGGGACCCAGGGACCCAGCCTATGCTTTTGAGTTAAGGAATATCAGTGACCTCTCAAAGAGACAAGAGCTCGCGAGCTTGCTGAAGAAGTTAGGAGAGAAATGCCACAATTTCAGATGTCAGAGAGATCATGTTCCCAGCTACGTGTGCGTTATAGATTCGAGAATCAGGGAATGAGGATTGGACATTACCATAAAAATAGTGACGCGTATCACAACGATTTAGTCTTTCATCCTTGGATGCATAACCTCAGGATCCCACGCTAGGACGACTCACGAAAACCTTTAATTCCAAGTGATCTGGCTGGATCAATGATCACAACAGATATTGCTGTAAAAACGCACCCATAACTTCGACTTTACTGCCAACTGGTGATAAAGCAGCCTTGCGGGATCTTTTCATATAGCAAGCGCGAGATATTGGAACATCCGTATCTGTTATAGTGGTTCGAGGCAAAGGAACAAGCGCGGCTACGCTTCTATGGCGTCATTCTCCTCGACCTACGGATTGGGCGGTCCAACGACTCCGGCAGAGGCACGTTCCAGTTTTTCGCAGCACGTGATCAACCACGCTGGCCTGAGAATGGTTCGATTTAGACTGCAGCTGGTACTCTGATAGCTCGTTTATGGTTTTCTATGCTAGAGCAAAATATGCACAGTTAGGACCGCCCACTCCCTACCCATTTAGACATCTCCTGAATACCAGGTTAGGGGGATCTCTAACCCTAACCTGATCTTCCCAAATTTTCGGAGTCAGGCGCACGGTGGGCGAAGCACTTGCTTCTTCCCCCCATCATCTCTACGTCATTCACCAACCTCATTGACTTTATCCATGAAGCCAGTCGGCAGTACAATACTATTGGCAAAGCTCTTGATAAGCTACGCCGTCTCGACGCCCCTAACAACACGGACACAGTTGATCCCGATCTTTTCACCCTCGCTGCTGAAAGACCATCTTCAGATAGCTGGATTGTTCTTCATATCCTTGGAGCCCTATACCGTGATCTAGATACTCTCATCGACGCAGACAACCCTTGATCCCACGGCAAATCAAGCGACACTGGCCGTACTTGTACCCTTGGATTGCCTTCTTGCTGGATTCTGTTACTACACCTAGGGTAACGGAAACACGAAAGGGGCACGAGATGGTTGAGTGCATTATTACACATTGTCCCATTCATCATCCGCTAACAAATATTTTCCGCCTTCGGAAGAAATTGAAATTGCCGAGCTTGTGGATCCCACGACTTCACCGAAACTCCGAGACTCTGTTCGTCTAATATGGGTGATGATCGTCGCCTAAAATCATCTCCTTTGGCAGTTTCGGACAGGGATAATCGAGCTTATCTATCAGCCCGGATCCCTCGTATCCGAACCCTTACTATTTCGTCACACGATGTGCGATGGCGAGGGATATGCGATTTTGTCTAGAAAAAGGGGTTTCCACCAGTTCCCTGCTTCGGGAATTTTTTCTAAGCATATTAGAGTACCTATGAGTTTGTCATTAGCACCGCTAGCCTACAGGATAGAGGGAACGGGAATGAGAGCTGAAAAACCTCAGAATTTCATGTGTGATAAGGGCGTGACAGTTCAGGAACCATTGATTGATACATCGGATACAGAGGGACAAGTACATTTTCATTTGAAGCTATACTGGTAGAGTCTAATTACCAAAATATAGGGGGAGAGGGGCCAGAGAGCGAGCTCAATGAGTGAAGGAAGCTGAGAGGGAGTTTGGGGAGTGATGTGGACACGCTCACACAATGATCGCCATCAGGCCGCCGCGAGTGACAAACCGTGACCCAAAAATCTTGCAATTCTCGTGCCCACCTCGGTCGCTGCCCGACACTACGAGGGAGGAACATAAAATACTCAAAAAATCAGGTTAAGGTTTTTTCACTATATAAAATGTTTCTATCATGAAGAAATCGCGATAGCCGCTGCTCGGAGCCCGCGGAGAGAAATTTTCAAAAAAATCGCAATTCCGTATCCAAAATAGTACCCAACGCCCAAGAATACGAGGAGTTCTACTCGAGATGGGACTTAGCTTCCCTCTCTATGGCGTTCATTCGACACACGAGCTGTCAAGTTTCACTAATCCCAAAGAAGGAAAGCCAGTTCAGAGACTTCCTCAGCCTGCACACCCTTCGTTCCAGCGAAATAACAATGCCCGGGAACCCCATCACGATGCACCCCTTCCCTCGATTCACTGTACCCACCCAAGCGAGGCTCATTTCAGCGATATTGAAGAGGAGGGAAAAAGTCGTATTTCTTCCCGAATCAGAGCGCTGGGGAAGCTTTTCAACGGGCCTCAATAATATTGTTTTGATGAACTTATCCGCTGTCGTCCATATCATGGAGGAACGGGGACAATCATGGATCACCGAATTGCTCAACACGGGTCTATTGGTTGATCTTTTCAGAGCCGACGCACTCGATATGGATGCGCTGGGAAGGGGAACCCGATCGAATAGGATCGATTTGTACACTGTGAAGATTTATGATCTGGTCTCGCGGAATTTGATTTACTCGACCGTTTTGCATGCGTTCTGGAAACGGTCAGGAAGATCGAAAAGGCTGGGGTCGAGGGGAAGAGAAGGAAGGAGGAGTGGTGGGATAACTGGGATCGGTATAGGCAGAAAGCTTTTGCGTTGAGACATATGAGGAGAGAGCTCGGGGAAGAGATTGAGACAGTATGTAGCTTTCAGCAGGTAAGGAGAATTTCCCTTCAATACTGGTACTAATAGGTCGCTGATGCACATTGAAGTGACCAGTTAAATCAGGCCCACAAGGCGGACGCTATGACCCTAGGCCATTGCTCTGTTCGCGCTGCTTGACTGTTGCTTATTGTTCGCGTGAATGCCAAAAGTTGGACTGGAAGCCCACTCATAAACTGCAATGAACAACGTTTTCGACAATGGCAAAAGGTCGGCTTTTTTATTCTTATGTTGTTGCGCTGTGAGTTGATATCGATCCAACCATAGATGGAACACCAGCCGTTACTCACCTTGAACTACGCTTAATATACCGAGTCGTTCAATCCCTGATCGAGCAAAACGTCGATATCATCCGAGCTACCTTGCGAGATCCACCACCACCAAAATTCGAGAACCGTATCGCTCGGAACCTTCGACTTTCCCGCCCGATCATCCTCGTGGATTTTGACCGTTCAACAGAAGACGTTAAAAGTCTTGATCGCTCACACATGACAGTGGTCTGGATCGGCGATCTTATAGCCATGGACCAGCGCTTCGGCAGGTTTACAAATTGCAGAAGTGGACGACATCATTCCTGGAACGGTACCGTGATTTGGGTGATAACGAGTTGGCCGTTGTGGCAGGGTCCCCTGCACCAACGTCGTACAAACCTTCTTGGTCTATTCTCTCACGTACAGTTCCATCATCACCTCCTCATTTGTCATATTTCATTCACCATTACCTCCCTTCGCTTACGCTGATTTCTATCTTACTCCTCCTTCCTTACTCACTTTCTTTTCGAACGGTTCATTCTCATTTTCAATCTCTTTCTCTTTCACATCTGCGATTCCATTCCTCATGTTTCTGATACCGTCCAAGCCGAAGTCCCGATGGCGCCCACTCTTTAATCATTCGCAGTCAGAGATGCTCATTAACCTGAGGCCTTGTCCACCTCAGTAGCTCTCTTGATTTTGTAGGCCGAAGATGGAGATTGGTCACCTCCAGTCCGGTCGAGCCAGTGATGGGAAGAGTAGAAGTTGGGAACAAGGTGGCGACGTCAACCTTTTCATTTCCGCATTTCATTTTCTCTTTTTGGTTTTATCTCAATCTTATCTATGATATTCAATGATCACCGCCGTACGTACATGACTGCTGTACTTGCCTCGTGTACCATCTCACATATACTCGATGACTTGTTGATTGAAATTGTATCTCCCTTTCTGACTTTTACTTCCACGCCCGAACGAACGTTTAAGATTTTCACAAAGATACGTATTTCTCTACACGTCTACGCTAACAAATCAACTTTAGGTACACGGAACAAATTCTAGCTGAGATCGCCGGGAACCCCGACCAGCACAGAACTTCGTCTCTCCCCGTGAACTAACAGTTACTTCTTCACCGTGATCGGTCTAGTTCCGAGCCCTTTGGGTCTTGTTTCGCCAGCTTCATTGCTCATAGACGCAAGCGTTGGGAATCCGACGACTACTGACTCTGATACTACGAGTCTGCAGTTTGGTTGGGCTCGGACGAGATTGGATCTTGTGGTCCATCAGCCTCAGGTCAGGAGAAGGATTGCGACTGGCATCAGTCCTTAGCTGCTTCCACGGCCTGCATGTATTATATAATTAGTTTGAGAACGGGACGAAAAACGATGAAAGTAATAGCAGCCATAAACGTCAGCCATGCCTAGTGTCACCTCGCAGGTAGTCAGCATTACCTACTTGCTACCGTTAGTCCAAGTAATATAGCTAGAACCGAGATTTTTACATGCGCCGTCGGGACGGATGTACTTAGCTGGCTCGACTGGTTCTTCAGCCGCCATCACCAAGATGTTGGCTGTCCAAGCTATTGACTTCTTTAACTACGTACATACCTATACCTTGCGATATGTCGAACCATCGATTCTCCTCTTCCAAACTTCCTTACAATTTCCACAGGTACGTCGCCGAGCCGCGCGACGGCCAAAGTCCGTGGAGGCCCGTGATCTGACGTCATTGCTCTCAACCAGTCTTTCCAATTCGAGGGAAATATGATGAAAACTTTCACCCATATCAATTTTGATCTTCAACATCGACTACCGTCCTCCTGATCTTGTTGAAAGACAACCTCAAGCTTCTCGATTGTTGTGGGCAATTCTCTATTTGGTAAAGCTATTCGATCGAGGCTAATCTACGGCCCAGATAAAACCATGAGCAACACCCCACTACCGAATGTGCTCACGCCAGAGCAGACAACATACTTCATTCAATCGTTGAAACGCTTTCCCGACGCTGATTGCGCGATCAAACAACTCCAGAAACTAAATAATCCCGTACCGGACACCAGTGTTGCCTCCTTCCCAAGTCCAGAAGTAGAGGAAGCGTGTGAGGTTTTCGCCTCCTTTATGGGCCTCAATTTTCCACCCCACAGTCTGTCGATCGAGACACGTCGCCACCTTCGAGCTCATTGGGAATCTGTCATATCTCCATGGGCTCTCTTTCTTCTCCGACAGTTGCTTGTTCACGAGCATTCTTCTACACCCGGGTGGGTTGTAACCATCGATCGTCTCACAATAGCCCTACCTATTGTCTTCCAACTTACAACAGAGGACTTGAAAAGGATAAAACATCTTTCGCCATCCTTACAGCCTCTTATAGTCCAGGTATTCTTGTTAAAACTGGATAAAAATCATCTCTGGTGGGGGGCATGGGCGAAAGTACTTAACGACCTTGTCATCAGCGATCTCTTCAACAGTTCTCCTTCTCCAGAGCCCTCCCCCGTTTCTGGAACACCCGTTATCTACCCAACAGATGTACACCTCGGTGAAATGCTCACCAGGAATTTCAACTTCAGAATTACCGACCTTCGAAATCAGAAGCCGCACTTCGGGCAACTTAGGGACTTCCAGGTACTTCTGAACCTTCTCGTCCTGGCCCAACATTGCTTTGGAGGCATTGATCCACTGAAATTGGGAGAAAATCCTCCACGCTTCCTTGTCTCCCGTGCAGAGGCACTCAAAATCTTCGTCCGACGCCGGACGTCTCATCCGATCGATAGCACTGAATGGAACCTTACTTTCGACATTGTGGCCAATATTCTCTCCAGTATCGAGTTGGATTTGTGTACTCCGAACATGGTTCACCACGTTTTGGATTGCGGGTTGTTGCGGGTGCTCTATCGTGTTGACGAGAGGTTTTACGACACCAAGAGATTGGATAGACGTGGGCATACAATGTCCGAGGGAATCGAAGAAGTCATCAAGCAGATATCCATATTTCTGGTTTATGCGTCTGTGTTGCGCACGTTCACACGAGTTGAGAGAAAGCTTCCCATCCCGAGTCGGATAGTGGGAGAGTGGGGGAAGGTCTGGTCCGACATCACTTATACAGCCAGTAGGTTGAGCTTCCAACACCGTAAGGCAGAGAGCCTCTTTGGAAAATGTAGCTATGGCAACGTGAGTGCGATAAATCCTTTTCCAAAGATCTCATTTTACTTACTTTGGGTTGAATCTTCCTCACCTGGACTACAAAGTGTCCCTTGAGAAAGGGAAGACCACGAGACGATCTTCCCATCGAATATGTTCGTTGCCTTGGGTGCTCTGTTAACGTGTACTGTTCTTGGAGGTGCCGGAGAACAGACTGGTGTGAGCGTCATCGCAATGAATGCCCAAAAATTTCTCAGATGGCAAAGAGTGAGTCAATCAATATTCTGTTGCCTACGTGTATGGGACTTAAATCAACAACATAGACGGATTATGCCTTCCTTTCACTAGAATGGACAGGGGCCTGTGCTTCATGGCTATCATCCGCCACCTGAATCTCAAAGCCAATACACACAACAACGCAATAGAAGACTATCGAAAGTCGATGTTGACACGCGACGTGGCTACTCCCCAAGATCAAGCTATTAGGGATGGGTCTCAGAATCCGGTTGTATACTTGGACTTCAGGCAACAATTCATTTCCAGTGCGGTCCCGGCGCGAGTGATGGATACGGACAACTTCGCTAACTTGTTGAAGTCGAAGCAAGGTTGGACGGATGAGTATGTTTCTCATCTATTGGGTTATCTATCGTCCTTGGACCATACCAAAGTGATGGTTTTTGCGTTATTTCCGAGGAATCGAGGTGCTTACCTTCCCCTGCACACGTCAGTAGATTATCCACTCCGAAGAATGCGGATGTAGACTATATAATTATGTATCGCTGTAACGCCTGGACAATTATTTCTCGTGTCTCGACCACTCATTGCGGGTTGCGACTTGTAACAGTTCAGTTTCAACTTAGTCCGGGTCACTGGAGTTTGAATCTGCGACGGCAACTTTCTATTCATAACTCGTGCCAGCGCATGACTATTCTAGTATGAAGATACGGCTCTGGTGAGACCCGGACCGGTCACCAGGCTGTATATGTGCCGCATCTGAAATATAAGGTAGGCAACAGTAGGGCGTTTCAATTCTTGGCCGGCTTACGCTTATACTTATGATTTTGGGCTTATACCGGGTTTTTTGAACTCCGCGAGGTGCCTTCAGGGTCGTATAAGCCCAAATCATAAACATAAGCATAAGCATAAGCAAGAATTGAAACGCCCTAGTGCAGTAGAAACAATGAATGGTCAATATAACCATACTAAGCCACCTAGAGTACACTGTGCTCCTCCTACTTCGTGATTGTAATAATGTTCCTCATCCCTCGCGTTAAGGCCATATCACCATCATACTTGATAATCTCGCTTCGTCCCTCCCCTGTACCCGCGGGTAAATTGAAAATTAACCTAGCTTCCGCGATGTGCTTCGGAGCTTCAACGCCTCTATGAAACTGTTGAATCGCGCCCTTCACTGCGTCATCATCCTCGTCGAACGACTCGAAGTAAATATAGATAGTCTCCAAAACGGGGAAATAGACGTCTACTACCCCATCCTGGACTGAGAGAAGCGACGAAAGGCTCCCCAGCATCCTCGACTTGACGTCCGCGTCATCTTCCGCTTGCCACCGATGTCTATTTCTCTGATTCCGAACTGTGAGCCCGAACGTCGTTAGAACAGACGATGTCGAGAATGTGTCGATTATCCAACTGAAATCGGACGGTAAGTAGCCGTGAGGAACCGTGATATCTATTGTCCGAGGGTGAAGGATGAGCGGCGGAGAAACGCAATGAACAGGACGAGCTTAGGAGGATCATATTTCGGATTGAGATCATATATGAATTCCCTCAAAATGGAGGGCTGAAGGCAGCATAAAGCATGGGAGTGGTGAGTGTCTTTCGTGATGACCAGCCGCCGGACGGATGGGAGCTGAACTTCGCAGCATGCGTGGTATGTGAGTTTATAGGCGTCCACATCCCAGTAAAACTCTTCTAGTTGAGGATGCGTCTGTGAAAATGCGATCAACTCGGATGGTTCGATGTCATCCCAACATTGCCACATCTTTATGTGTTGAGAGAATACCATGCTTTTGAGCAAACCGCCGAACCCGAGAATGGAGAGGCTTGTGAGTTTGGGAGCAACCAGTAAAGCCTGAGGGCATCCATCAGTATCCCTGTGATGATTGAACAAGGTGAGGGATCTCAAGGATGGCAGGGAAAGATCCCGCTCAAGGTCACCCTCCCATTCCATGAAGCAGTGGAGTTGTAGATCAGACGCTCGAATAATGAGGTCTCGTAGGAATGGGGTCACCCGCGGGTGATAGATCGTGTTATCTGGAATGTCGATGCGAACCCTGAGAGACCACTGCTTGGATCGTTCGAGGAAGATACGAAACATCTGATCGGAAGAGTAATCTTGACCTTCATGTTGCAATTCGACGACGAACGAAGTCCAAAAGCAAGCGGCCCCAATGATGAGCTGTCTCCATTTAAAGCAGACATGGGACACGGCGAGAGGAACCACTCGGCGGCGGCGGCACTCTGCAATTTTGATGGGATAGAAGGGCACCACATCATCGCTATTCGTGGTCTCTGTTTCCTGTGTATAACAAGCCTCGAGCAAAATCTCCTCCAGTACCTCGGCAGGTAGCCTTCGGAAGGAAGAAACCGAGTGTCGACGACTGTTGTATCTGCACAAGAGTACCTCTCTCTCTGACTTTAACTTCTCCAGGACGGACTCTACTTCCGCGATCTTCTCATCGTATCTCTCCAGTAACCGTCATTCTAGATCCATAAGGTCACGATGCGATTTTACCTCCGACGCTGAGAAGGCAGAATGCTCGCGGAATACGTCTTTAGGTATATCAGGCGTCGAGTCGGCGACGAATTGGTCCTGGCAGCGAGAGCAGAGGACTGTTTTCAGCTGGATTGGAGTTGAGCTGGCTTCGAATGCCATGATGGTCGGTAATGGTTGAGTGAACGTTGAATAGGGAGCAGTGGGCATGAGCGTGTAAACCAAAGAAACGTGGTGAATGCGTGGCGGCCTTTTTCATTGATGGTCTGTTTGGTCCACTGGTCACCCGACGAGGCGTTTATCCTTCACGACTTCCATATTCGTTGTGTATCACACTGATGTCAAATGATCAGACACTCTGTCTTCTTCGAGTTGATATTAAGACAACGACTAGGAGTCTGGACCTTAGACCCGGAGGTTTTGGATACAGCTATTCATCAGCGCATACTGGCTTTTAGATACGACTCGTTCAGCGATATGGCTGGGCAATTATGCACAATTTGTACGTTGTCAAAACCCTCTCTTTGTCGCTCTTCGTATGGTGCTCGACGCACTGAGTTTGACAGATCTTTCTCATTATTTACCGGTAGCATGGGCCGAAACAGTGCATCTGAGAGCCCGTGGCTCACGTACGGGATCAAGCCCTTGCATAAAAAATTAGTAAAACGTCTAGTCTGGGAAGCGATCCGTATTATCGGGATATACTATCTCTGACCTGTCTTAGTCATTCCCATTCTATCAGCCTACCTACAAGACGAATTATGATTGCCTCCACAGAAAAAATCAAATTTCAAGATACATTACTTTTGATAGCACAGGCTTTCGACTGCTTCCGAATATAGGACACCGATCGCCATGATTTGCTATGGTTATTATGAGATCCAAAAGGAAGGTCGTCGTACGGTCCTGACCGGCTTGTCCAGCATATGATACTTATCGGCTCACCCCCATTTATCAGGGCGGCTTTATGTGTGCGTCCTTGATCTGAAGTTTAACAAGTCGCTGTTTAGGGATACGTATGATACCAGTAAATGCGGGTCGTAAACTGGTTTTATAATGATGGATGGCATTCGCGCTAATGTGACAAAGCTACAATAAAAATACATTACAGTGCCCGAGGATTCCAAGAAATGTTCCAGCTTTTCCAATGATTACTCCTTGTCGATGACTTTGACGAGGTTGTCAGCTTTGTATGGGGTTTCCTTCTGGGTCTAAAAGATAGAAATGAGTTGTAATGAACGGGAGATCAAACAGCGGAAACATACGTTGTCGTTACGAATCAAATAACGAGGCTCGTCTTCAGAAGCCTAGTGGATCGGTAGTTAGCTACACGTCGCACCAAAGAGGACAAGACAAAGGACATACGTTGACTGTAACCCCAGTTTCACCGGCGGGCTTCTTCTCTTCGATAATGTCGACGATGACACCCGTGGTGGTAGAGTTCTCAACGTTGCCACCGCCGATGGCTTGGTATTCGACGCGGTCTCCGACCTGTATGAATAAGAGTGAGCTTCGTTGCGTATGGTAAAGAACGAAGACGAGGAACGGACTTTGTAAGAGGACATTGTAAATTCGAGTAGAAGAGAAGGTGATGTGAGTCTGAGTTGAGTGGTTGGTTGATGTCGTTCTTTAAGTTCAGAGGCCGTCTTTTATACCGCTGAGTGCTGGGAGTGTTTCGTGATGCATGATGAAAGCCACGCGTCAGCGAGCTGAACGGTACGCAATATTCTGATCATTCTGGCGCTGCATCGTGAACCGACTGTATGTTCCTACGCGAGCGGCGTATACGAAGCACGATCAAATGCCAAATGAAATGAACCCTTTGTCTCCAGAAGCTCTCCTGCCAACTACAAGGATGTGAGCTAGTCCAACAAATACGTGTACAAGAGAAATGAATCAGGAGCTGGGAGGCCAGTGGTAAAATCGATGCGGACAAAAACGAGGCTCTCGATCTGTGCGGCAACTGCCGAACGTGGAGATCACGGTCACAGTTGTGACCAACATGCTCTTTTTCTCATGACCACGATGACCCTTGAGCTTGACTGTAGCCTTGACATTCTTGACAGACAGTGTGAGTGCCGATCTTCATCCTACTCATCAACTCTCTAGTTACAAACTTGCTCCAAGTTTAGGTCGACCGTCATTTCACTGCAATCATCATGACGACGATTTAGCTGAGAAGATAAGGAAAGGTTCGTCGCAGCCCTCGATAACTGAAACGTGAGACCGTATCTGATATTCTCTCTCGCTTTAGCAGCTAGTTTTGGGAAGCTGTTGAAGTAGAGTGTCACACTACTGCCATTCGGCGGTTTTCCATTCACCATCGTTTAAACTAGCATACAGCTACCCATTTCGAGGATCAGGGATAAAGACAATTGGATAGGAACGTCGAATCGCATCGACTTTGACGCGTCAACGCTCACCAGAAGGTCGGTGCTCCTCGACGGCGGCCTCGTCAGCTATTTTCAGCTATGAAGCTGGAAATTTCGCGTTATGACACGAAGGTACAATGATATCTCTTGGATTCTAATACACAATCTCTGACTCTCTGTCGCAGTGCTATGTAAGCCTTTCCGGCGAAACTAACAGTATCCAAACCTCGCGTCGCTCCTCTACGAACGTGTTCTTCTGAACTCATATGGCCATACTCGAAGTCGGAGACCGGATGATTGAATGCGCGACGGGCAGGATGAGGAGATACCCGTACGTGTCACGAACTCTTGCCTTATACTCAAGTCTTGATACTATACAACTCAACCAGGTCTCCATACCTTTCGCTGGGCGATAGGAATCATAGCCGTCTGCAAAGCCGAGCCTTCGGTCCTCTCAGAAATCCATGCACGTCGCCCACGCCTTTCCCCGAGCAACGTGTCGATTCACGAACTTGATAATTTGCGGGCTGATGGAACCCTTTCACTATGTCATTCATCCTACTTTTTCCGTATTCCCTCGTTCACCAGCACTGCTCTCTGAGCCTCTGGGTATCTTCCCTATCCGATGCTCGTGCCGTGAAACAGGGTAGGCTTGCCAAAGTCATTGCGTGGCTCTGAAAGTCAGCTTTCTTGTCATTGGAGTCGAAACTTCCCAATGGTACCCCGCTAAATCATATCCTCCCCCAGAACGTTGCAGCACGTCCCGTCCACATAGCCGAAACGATACACACAAAAACTCTGACGGTCGGTGTGGTCTGCTTTGGGCAGCTGGTCCCAGATGGGGTTTTGTTACGACACGGATTCTGGTGCAAAAGTGGTTCGGAGAGGGTTGGGTGGATATCACAGCGTATTGGTGTCTACCTGCCACACGATCAATGTCGCGCTGCGCTTTGACTCGACACCGCCGCTGGACGTCGAAACGTTCATCGTTAATCCCTCAACTGCTCTCGCGATGCTGGAATCCAACACGAACCGAGAATTTGATATCCTTATCCCCCTAGTACCCTAAATTCGACCTTGCAACTCCTATCCCTATTTTCTCTACTGGAGCAGAGTCCCAGTCGCTTGGAAGTCACGCAACGACGTCCCCTTCACGTTCTACATTGTACCCCGTGCTCTTTTGTCTCATGGTTATATTGGCTGGACAGCCGTTTGTGGACGACTCATACTACCCCATCTCATATAACATATCTCTACTACCCGATTCCGGGTACGTCTTTGCTACCATATGGTTTCTTGTGTATGCACCGGTTTAATCACTCAGTTGTACCGCCGTTTAGCTGACGGGAGGGTTGTTGGTTACCATTGGCACCAGTGCTGATTGTAGCGTGCCATACACGATCTGATTGAGAATGATGCCAGCGGTTGGATCGTCGGCCTCAAATGATTGAATACGGAGTAGGAAGAGCCCAGAGGCACAGGCTACATATGTATCCCGTAGAGCTCACGTTGACGACCCTTTCTGATTATCCCTGAAGTAAGTATTCATCTGTCGCATAGATCGCCCCTTTGATCCTGAAAGACGATCTGCGTAACATGGTCTTGACACTCAGTACCGTTTTCCCGTTGGTGGGCTGACGTCGATCAATAGTAACGGACAGAGTTGAGTTCGATCAATGATATTTATCAAGGATACTGTATATTGACATGCAGTCCAAAGTTGACGCTGATGGCGAACTCCACCGGAAAACCATTAGCCAATTTCGACCACCAGGCAGGTGAGTTTGAACCTGCATAATCCGAGCTCGACCCCATACTCTATGCCTGACTGGGAAGTGGCAATGTCCATGATCATGCGATCTGGGTCTCCCAGACGAGCGTTGGTGTTGATGGTTGATGAAACTAGCATGAGGCTGATTTGGTGTCATATAAGGCTTGTCTCACTTCTGTCGGGACTTAGTCCCTACCGTGTACTACCGTCCTCCTCCTCCGTCGTTACCTATTCTCCGATTTCAAGTCTACAATTTCTTGCGATATTTCCATTATCACCCTGCGGAGGCGGCATCCGAAATGAAAATCTATGTTCTGGTACTTTAGTGAGTTGATTGTTTCCACGAAGGCCGGGCATTCCTCATGCATGCACAAACATTTCATTTCTCACACTCAGCACATGTTTTCTTCTTGAACACTGCTCTGCCAATTTCACTCTCGTAGGGCTACCCTCGCGTGTAGTGGCTGCGCACGAAGTGACAGCCACTTGGATGCGTGAAAAGGGGGATGTGACGAACTTCGCTATTCTTCAGACGCCCATCCCTTTCCTTGAGTTAGAGAACACCCTGCTCAGTAAGACAATGGTGAAAGATACAGAAACAATCGGTGCCGTGGTCTTGAAATTCATGGACGGAGGGTGAGTCTCCGTTCACTGCGTAGATTGTAGCATGTCATTCACCCCGAGCCTTGAGGAAGCCTCTCCAAATTGTGGCTGCGTACGATCTGAAGGAGCAAACATGGGATTTTGGGGTGTCTATATGCGACGGGGATTTTCAGCCGTGCGTAATTTTCTTTGTGGCCGAAGCGTACTTGAAGATAGAAGGTCGATTTCAATCTCAGGTTCGCAAACCCTAAAGTATATCTTCACTCACCTCTTGTGACCGTCGCCTCTCAAGAAACGAGTACTTCCCCTCCACCGGGGGTGACGTCCTCAACTGGGAGTACTCTTCAAGCCCCCTCTAGCACTGTCCAGACATCCACAACCTCTACTAATAGCACAGCGCCCAATCCGAATCCCGTGAGCCCCCGTCCGTCGCTTTTACTCAAGTCCACTCTGAGAATCTATCGTTAGCGCTCTTTCAAGCCAGGAACCATAGCCGGAGCAGTGATAGCCAGCATCTTGAGCACTCTTTTCTTAACCTTTGGCCTATGGTACTGGAGACGGCATAGGCGTACGATAGATAGATCCAACGAGGTCTCCTCACATGACCCGGCTGAAGAGATTGGGTCGGTATAGCTCTACTCACTTCATAATCCCGATGTTCCAGAAAAACATGGGCGGAAAGGCTCCTCGTCGGACCCGGACAAAGCCGAAGTGCAGCGCTCTTCGATGATAGTGGTTCAGAGTCGCCGTGGGTCACCCGAAAGCCAGATTGGCCCGGATTTCAACTCGAGACTCGAAATGGTGACTCGTGGTCTTGCCGAATTACGCCAGATTGTCTATGATACCAGAGGTATAGATGAGACGCTGCCTGGTTATACAGAGTAGCAATCAGCGTATAAACCAGTATCACCCCGAATATTAATTAATAGTCGTTCAAAAATGCTATCGCCCTGGATTACATCGTTCCGGCAAGCAGCAAAACCCCCGACAGGTGGGGTTCAAACCTTCAGACTTGAGCCACAGGTGCGAGACTCGCACTTCCTTTGTGGGAAACAAAGCTCTCTTATGAATCGTGATCTGCAAGATCCAACAGTTGAATATCGAAGTGGTCAAGGGTCATTGATACTGGTTTGGATATTCAACTGATGTAAAGTATTTGTACTGATACGTCAAAAGACGATAAAAATACATTGTGATGCCCGAGGATTCCAAGAAATAATCTGTCTTCCCGCATGTTTACTCCTTGTCGATAACTTTGACGAGGTTGTCAGCTTTGTATGGGGTTTCTTTTTGGGTCTATGACAGGGATGAGTCGTAATGAATGCGAGATCAAACAGCGGAAACATACGTTATCGTTGCGAATCAAATAACGAGGCTCGTCTTCAGAAGCCTAGAGGGTCGGTCGTTAACTACATATCGCACCAAAGAGGATAGGACAAAGGACATACGTTGACTGTAACCCCAGTCTCACCGGCGGGCTTCTTCTCCTCGATAATGTCGACGATAACACCCGTGGTGGTGGAGTTCTCAACGTTGCCACCGCCGATGGCTTGGTATTCGACGCGGTCTCCGACCTGTAGAAACGAAGATGAGTTTTGTTCTGTATGGTAGAGAATGGAGGCAAGAAGCTGACTTTGTAAGAGGACATTGTAACTGCGTTTGAAAGAGAAGTGAGTTGATGTAAATCTGAGTTTGGTGGTTGATGTCGTTCTTCGAGTTCAGGGGCCGTCTTTTTATACCGCCCAAGGCCTGAGATGTTTCGTGATGCATGATGAAGGCCGTGCGTCAGCGAGCTGAGCGGTACGCAATATTCTGATCATTCTGGCGCTGCATCGTGAATTGATTGTATGTCCGTGCGCGAGCGGCGTATAGGAAGCACGATCAAATGCCAAATGAAATGGACCCTTTGTCCTCAGTAGCTCTCCTGCCACTCGCAAAGGATGTGAGTGAGCCCGACAAATACGTGTACAAGGAAAATAAATAAAGAACAAACTTCGAAGAGGCCAGTGATAAGATCGAGAGGCTCTCGATCTGTGCGGCAACTGCCGAAACGTGGAGATCACGGTCACAGTTGTGACAAGCAACCATCCTCAACATCACACTTTTTCCTTGACCGCGATGACTCTTCTTCATGATGCGAAAGTACCGCTCTCCGTGCTACTCATCGATTCTCCGCTCACAAACCTGCTTCAACTTTAGATCTTTTTGCTACAACCGTTCTAAAAGGGAGTCAGCTATCGGCTGCATCTGCGATAAAGAGGTTTGTTGCGACCCCCCGATATCTATTATCTGCAATGGTCTTTGACATTTTCTCTAGCTTTAGTAGTTGGTATCGGGAAGCTGTACAAGGTAGAGTGATACACTGCTATTACTTGGCGATTTTGCGCTCAATATCTATCCAAACTAGTAAGCGGCTGCCCATTCCAAGGATGAAGAATAGAGGTAAATCGCATCGACTTTGACGCGTCAAGGTGCACCAGAAGGCGGATGTTCCTTGACGGCAGTCCTGCTAGCCGCCTTACTAGCAACGATACTGAATATTTCCTGTTATGACACGAAAGTACCGTGATTTCTGTTATATTTTCATTCGCAATCTCTGACTTTTTGCCGTAGTGCCATGTAAATCTTACGGCGAAGCTGACGGCCCCAAAACCTCGATCGCACCCGCATTCATCCCACGAGCGTGCCCTTTTGGAATACCACGAAAATGTTCGAAGTTGAAGACTGGATAGGTGATGCGCGATGGTCAGGATGAGGGAGATAACCGTACGTGTTGCCAGCTCTTGCCTTAAACTCAAGCCTTGAACCATCTAGTCTCACAGGTATCCATTTAACTCGGTGACAACAACTACGGTAGCCTACAATGCTGGACGTTCACTCCTCCCAGAAACCCATGCACCTCTCCCCAGCCTTTCCTAGCAATTCTCGTCAATTCACGAACTCGAAAACTCGTGGGCGGGTGGAATCGTTCCATTATGCCATTCGGCCTACTTTCTCCGTATCCGCTCGTTCATCAGTGCTTCCTCTTTAAGCTTCCGGGCATCCCCTACATTGGTTGCTCGCGTCGTGGAGCACAACAGGCCCGCCCCAGTCTACGCGTGCCTCCAGAAGCCCCGCTAGATCATATCCTTCCCCAGACCATTGCAGCACGTCTCGTTCATCAGGCCGAAACAATGAAGGTGAAGATGCCCACATTTGCGATGGTTCGCTTGAGGCAGCTGGTTTCGGACAGGGTCTCGATGCAGATATGGTTCAGGGAGGTGAGAGGATGAAAAAGTGCTGCTATTCGCCTTCTACCCCATCAACGCTGGCGTTGCATCCTGATCGCCGCCACCTTTCTATAACTGTCCAGGCTCGAGTTCAAACGAGCCAGGAACTCGGTATCCTCGATTCTCCTAACGCCCATCCAAACTAACAGCTCTTGTATTTGCTGTATTGATAGGGCAGTGTACATCACACCGATCACGTCGTGTTCCTCAGCCGTTTAAAGACGACGGGTGATGTTATTTCACACTTATCGCCTCTCTACCACCTGATTCTGGTCACGTACTTCCTGTGCTATGGTTTGAGGTGCATCAGCTAGGCTCCCTTTCGGATGAGCTGCTAGTGCGAAGGAATGATAGAAGTAGGAACATTTGGATCGTTAGTTACTATTAGCACTGATGTTGGTCGACCTCTCCGATACACAGCATCATAGTCGTATGCATCTATCCCCTACTCGTCCTTTAGTCTTACGCTGTATTCGTACGTACTTGGATCATCCATTCAAACGACGGCCTGTGTGAAAGTGATCTACTCCATTGTCCTGTGTGATCATCTTGGAGAAGGGGGGGGCGGCTTGCATAGTAATGGCCCGCTGTTGGTATCAGAGGAGATGTTGTGATGTCACCTTCAACCGCTATGGGTCATTCCGTCGACGCTTTGAGCTTTAAGCTTTGAGTAGGCTTTAAGCATACGATTGAAACCCGCAAGGGAGAGAATACCTCCTAGGATAAACATCCCACACCGCCGGTCTCGGAAGAAAAGGAATGACCGAATTTGGAGAAGGGATAACTTCGGATGTGTGTATACGTCAAAGGTCGACAAGCAGACAAACCTCCATTCGTTCAATGTTAGTCATCCCTGTAACCTGGGGAGTTCGATCGGTTGGGGATCTCGCTGAAGAGACGGAAGGAAGTACTCGCCTACCCGAAGGATCTGTGAGTCATCGTTCCATACCATCAGCGGATTCTCGGAGTCGCATGGTCGGATCCCTCTTCAACCTGAGTAGTACCCGCCAATGGCTCTGACGCTTCGCTAGTTCGCTAACATGGAGGGGCCTCTTGCGAAACTTTCATAGTAAGTGGGAAATTCTATCGAACTATGATCCCCTCCAGTGTTATTAAGATGTCTTTGTACGTCTTGGCCTCGAGTGTTCTTTGCCCACTTTTGCGAAGTATTTTCTATTTGTTGTATGCTTCAGATAAGTGATGGGTCACCCGTCATCTTTTGTTATTACGGAACATCTCTACCCTTTTTCGATGCAATACTGCTTCTTTGATTGACGATATTGAAGACTTTTTCAGTGATGTCCAATTCGGTGATATATCTACGTAAGTTGCTGCTGTCGTAGATTCAAGTCCGGCTATGCTCCCTCTCGGATCCCGATGATGTCGACAATTGATGTGCAGCCACTGGAGCTGGCGTCCAAATGTTGGTCCCAGCAAACCCTTCCGACCTCCCAACCTCGCCCTCCAATCCATCATCACCTGCCGAGGGGAAATCACTCGTGAACTGGAATAGCGAGGAGGGGTCGATACTATTGTCGCCTCTGCTACTCCTCTCCGCCGCTTCTCGGACATGCCGAAAGAGGTATCCGTTCATGCAATTCTCAATAACGAGATGGGGTGCAATGAGGATGAAATGAAAGACGTCTGGGAGAGATTCGATGGACATTGTAATGACCGTGATGAGGGTCGTTACAATGAAGGTTCTGTGAGCGCGTGATATCCCACATAGGAGGGAAAGGGTGAGCATGGTATATGTGTGAGGATTCTTGAGTGTACTCACAGGATATATATCTGCCCATCTTGGATCAAGGTTCTTGATAGAATCGGGAGGTGTCGTCCAAGAATCCAAAACTTCCGGATCCTGACCCTGCCCGTTCCCACCCTCTCGAATCTGCTCGTCCCAAGTAATTGATATGAAATCGCGAAAAACACTGCGACGTGGTTCACCAGTGGAATCAACAACAATGCAATCGCCAGTGGGATGTTCATCGTTACGATCATACAGTACTCCGTTCCGGGAATGTTACCACTGGACGCAGCGAACGGGATCGCTATTGAACACGCTGATACCACGAAGAGGGAAATGAAGAACCATGTGACGACGGCACGGTCTGGGAGATATACCGCTCGGAGACGGAAGAAGAGGAGGAGTGTTTCGGACGCTACGAAGACAGGGAATCCACCGAGGAGAATCTTGAGGATCAAATTACAGTGGGAGGACTGGGCGACTAGGTGGTTTTGTCTTAGCATCGACAGAAAGCAGTAATTATAATATGCATATCCCGACTCACGAAAGAGTGCGCAACTCATAAGAAGTCCTCCAAAGGTTGCGATTCTGGGCGGACCTAAATGAGTAAAAAGAGTGGATTTCAATCACCACCAACTACTCACCGGGTGGTGATGTACACAATCGTAGGCCATCCGATTCTAGTCTTCCCACTGAGAAGTAGTCGATAGTCGTGACCCAAGTTCAGTGATACATCCCAAACGAATGCCTATAGCCAGCCCGTTGAATGTTAATAAGGGTGTTCAAGAGTACACGGCCCCGCGAAGTTGATGCTCACCGTCAGAGCACTAACAATAATATAACGAGCACTCTGGAGGTATATGAGATCCTCCGTCGACTGCGTCATAGGGCGTAGAGATCATACAGGCAGGTCGTCTGAGCGTGTATGTGGGGCAACGTTGAGTTCGTCAGTAAAGGGTATATATAGGGAATACTATGCTACAGCCCAATAGCTTCCATAGTATAGAACTTCGGGGATTTAATAAATAAGGTTACGGCTGTTCTGATAAGAATCACCCGTCTCAGGAAAGATTGGCGCGTTGCTTTGACTTACGTTCGCTGGGTGGGAAAGTTTGGAGGAGTGAATATGGACATGGTTTGATGGAATTTCAAGATTGCGACAACTGGTTCAATGCGTGGGGATAGTCCTGGCTTCAGAGTACGACTCACGAGCAGGAGGTGCGGCGTGAGATCGTTCAAGGAAGTAAGCTTCGAGCTTGATGCCCTCCCGCTTCAGTGAGAATAAAGATGTTACACACGACTCGCGAGCTCTAGTGCCTGCCTATCATTGGAAACGGAGATTGAAAGGAGGGCTAATGGCGCGGCGTCATTGGGTACAAGGTTTCTAAATCGTGCTCCCTCAGATGGATGGAGAAGTCGAACGTTGATGTCCGGGTGCACTATGGCGAAGGTTACGCCGAGAAACTGTCAGATTGAGAAACCTGGGAGAGAGAGATAACCTTGCTTTCAGGATATCTCCGGTCATTGCGAGCGAAGGAGACCTCCATGAAGGGTGCTTCGAAACGGAGATCTAACATTTCAACTGTAGCATGCTGCATATGGAATGTTGAAATGTGGGGATTTAATGCAGCTTGATGGACATCTTGCACCGAATGTTGAGCATCAGACGGGATTGATCTTCGTGTCGGGAATGAGAAGTGTTTTCCATGGACAGAGAACCCGATAGAAAAGTGCTATAATGAGAGACCGGTTTACCATCTCTGAAACTTGCATCGGTGAACAGTGATACTCGGCATACCCGGAAAGCAATGGAGGTGGGACCTCAGAAGTCCTCGTCAGTGACCTAAAGTCATAATCCGTGAGTAGCGGGAAGAGACTGAGCCTAAATCGCTTGAACAGACAGAATTTCTCACCTGCCTCAGAACTTCAACATAGCTCACGAGTGTATGACATACGCGCATGGTTTCGACTGTTTCCCCTAGATATCCTCGGGGCTCTTGGGTCTCCGGCTACCTGGTATATTTACGTCTCCTTGGCCTTGACGAAAGCTCGGTAACTCGGGCTCCGGCCTAATAGGATAAGAGTAAGAGTCAGCATACTCACCATTGCTCAGTGCTCAGTGCTCATGCTTAGATACATATCCCCGTTTTGCCACCGCTGGTAACCCTGAACTAACGACATTGTTCTCGTTCTCAGCATAATTGGGAGCAACGAAGACACGTATAGCAAACCAGCAGATTACCCACCGATCCGACCAAACAGGGCCCCGAAATAAACAGTCTCCCTGTGGAGCCCGGGATACCACTAGATCCATCCCGTCTCTCTGAAAGATGCACCAGTAACAGCGCGTTACCAGCCCACAACCGCAGATTCCGATATAGGGTGTCCGTGAATGATCATAGAATGCTGTTATTGAGTATCAAAATTGACGAACTTGATTGAAACAAGTACAGCATAACGTACCTGATACGGCGAGCAAGTCACCTTGCTTGTCAAGGTCCCTCGTTTCACAGGCCGCAAGGCTGAATTTAACGAGCGTAAAAGTAATCTGGGAAATTCCGTGTGAATTCAGTACATTTACGGCCTCTAAAAAAGAGCTGCTTTACGCCGGGGAATTTCCTCGTTAAGTACATACTTTCCCAAATGGGAAACTGAAGATTTCCTGTCCGAAAAAGTGGCTGGGAACTTCCCACATTCACGGAGGGAAACCTACTACTTTTACGCAAAAAAAAACTCATTACCCGAAGAACGGGCGATGAGAGGGGAGAGCTCATAGTAGCCCATATAAGAGGCCAGAACACACTTCAAGCTCAATTATGAGCTCTGCCCTCTCATCGCCCGTTCTTCGGGTAATGAGTTTTTTTTTGCGTAAAAGTAGTAGGTTTCCCTCCGTGAATGTGGGAAGTTCCCAGCCACTTTTTCGGACAGGAAATCTTCAGTTTCCCATTTGGGAAAGTATGTACTTAACGAGGAAATTCCCCGGCGTAAAGCAGCTCTTTTTTAGAGGCCGTAAATGTACTGAATTCACACGGAATTTCCCAGATTACTTCTATGCTCGTTAAATTCAGCCTTGCGGCCTGTGTTTGTGATAATTTGGGCACCCGTCGGATCCTAGATTGTACATAAAGCCAAACAAATGATTCGACGGATCTCTGTATCTTATCTCCCCACCTTTACAGCTGTTTTCATAGCTCGAGGCCACCCTCAAATATTTTCGAGGCTGCCCAATCCGTCCCCACTCCGCATATTTCTATACTTCCCGTCAGTCGACGACGCGACCGTGCTATGGTTCTCTGTGGGCGTGCTATGTGACCTCACTGTGGGGTGGGACAGCTTGATCAGCCTTGAAAATTCCGAGGTAGCCTCGAACTATGAAAACAGCTGTAATTGCCGTTCAGCATTCCTTCCTCTCCTTCGACGCCTTCGACTTGCCGTTTCATTATCATGTTCCCCGCAAGCACAGAACAAGCCTAATCATCCTATCTCAAGGTGTTCAATACATCTCTTGGACGGCCTTTTGAGGAAGACAGACAACATCCAGTGCAATATCTCTCGCAATGAGCCTACCTGGTCTGACCAGTGAAACACAACAAAGTGGACTCGATCCGATATTGAAATCTACTCTCATGTCTGCGAGGTTGTAGCGAGGCCCTTGTGGGAAGCCTAGATCTTTTCGGTCGGACACTGAGACTTTGAGACTCAGAGTCGCTTGGCAGACATAGCTCGCGCCAACTTGTTCCCCTTCATAGATTTCTAAGTATAACTTTACAAGCAAGGTGAAGCACCGGTGAAAGCGGCACTTCCCGAGTATAGTCAGTGACGATCATATCAACGAACGGAAAGTCGATGGATCAAGGTTATCGCATACAACAGGATAAGTTTCTCCATGTTCATCTACATATAAACTCAATGGTCCCAACCTGATCGCCTCCAATTATCCCCGGTACCAATTGTAACCACCAATCCGACACTCATTGGGTATCCTCCGTGTGCCCCTGAATAATCTTCCTCCTTCGGCACATATTAGTAGTTGCCAGAAAAGAGAGGATAAACATTACTACCGACGCCAGCGCCGCTCCAGGCTCTCAGATAGGTACTAGAAAACATTGGGACCAGCCTCGTCTACGGACGAACGTTAGTTTTCTCAGCTTTACTGCACCTTTCTCATGACTCACTATCGCGTCACTTCAAATTGATTGATCTTCATGCTTCAGGTTTCACCATCAGTGATTTTTTGTAGACTGAAGTCTTTTGAGTCTGTCAGTATTGGCTCGTGAGCGGATAAGGAGTTATTTCTGGTATGCTCTACTTTCGAATCGCAAAGGATCCATTCCAAACTTGGTCGAGTTGTTATAACATGGATAGTGATTATCCGATACTAAGTATCTATAGGCTGCTTACGCTTGGGTCTCGGACTTGTCCTTTCATGGTTTGTTGTAGGCTATGCCTAGTAAAGCCGGAGGTCAATTCTCGCCATTGTCCGCCAAGCATGTTTGTCCAGAGAGGTGCAGTCAACACGTCTTCCACAACAGGTACTAGCCCGGATTCAGCAAGTAGTGACCTCAATTTCGGCTGTGAAAGCCAAACAAATCACTTACCATATAGTATTGTGCTGATACGGGGACTAACAATGCTTGGAGGACTGGAATATATTATGAAGTATATCTTGATTCTTGCCGGTCGATAATGGGAGAGGGCTTGGGTATACAGAATGTCGAGTCTGAGCCCTAAGCCTCCCAAAGCCCTCCACCAGGGCTGGGCTGGGCTTTTCAAGCCCCGGGCTCGTCTTGAACTCACCAGGGCTCAAGCCCGAGCCCGCACATCACTAATGCCTACAGCCCCGCGTAGCGACGCATCTGATTCCCTTTTCCACCACTTCCCGTGATCTAAATGATCGACTCGCATGTACTCCCTCGTCGTCGGCCGGGTACATGTAGCGTAATTGCACCATAGTAGTCCACAGGTTGAGCGAAATTCGAGGGGAGTCGGGGGGTTTTACGGCTATCTCTGGCTTTAATTACTTCTACTAGGGTTCGTTGCCTGTTGCACCTCGCGGTCGCGATGCGGTCAACACGTCCGGTTGCCCTTCCAGACACTGAAAGGTAACGGCCGTCAATGTCGCTTGACTCACCTCATTACCTGAACACTGGTTGATCCGGGACGAGCTCCACGTCAATCGTGTGTTCTTCTGCTATCCGCCCCCCATCAAATGGAGACTTAAAAATTCCGTATAAGATGAGTTTCGCCAAGGCTGCAACCATCATGAAAATCAGCCCCAGTGAATCCGAATACCTATTCGACATTCTGCGACCCATACTCATTGAGTCGTTGATTGACATTGCAGTGCGTACGCCTGTCATTTTTGATGAACTCGAGCACATTTCATTTCCCACAGATCCCTTGGCTATTCTATGGTAACGTCTCCTGCACTCTGATTCCCTGGCCTCGACCTCACTATGCGTTCTAGGAATATACTCAGTCCTATTCACCACCGGCGTCGTCATCCTCAAAAAACGAAAGACACAGAACTATATGTGGTACATCATCGTGATGATTGTACTGTTTCTCCTCGCCACGGCGGCATTGTGGTTGAATTTATTTGTGGTTATCATCCGGGGGTTGGATACGTTTCAGTTTCGACTTCGAGCAGGAGGGAAGTCCAGCGACGTGGGATGGGAGACAGAGATGAATAATCCGGTTGTGATTCATCTCTTGTGAGTCCGTGGAGTCTTTGACGCTAGTAACATATTTATCTCGTTTGCAGACGAGCTTGTTGGGCCTCTTTCCTGATCTCCAAGTAAGTACATTCTCTGGTCTGGTTCGGTTGATGAGCGGGGTTACATTTCGGTGCGGCGTGAAGTTTGATCACAGATGGTGTCTTTGTGAGTCCTCCCTCCGAATCTTCACCTCGATACCTTAGTAACCGAGCATCCCAACGTCTCTAGATTTCCCGAATATACTTGATCTGGAACCGCGAGTGGAGGATCATCTTCGCACCCATCGTCCTGAGTGTAGCTTGTAATGGTAAATCAAGTTTCGAGTCCTCAGTCTTGATGGCGGGCTTTGACACTGCCCTACTCTCCGTTCGCGTCAGCCCTCGGACTTGTTCAGGTAATAGGCCCTCATGAAGAAACCCCAACTTCGTCAAATTACCGATTATTGCGTGCTGGTGTGCCCTTTGCTATGGACTTAACGTTCACTGTGGCAATCATAGTCATCAATTTTATGTTCACATCAATGATTGGTGAGTCTTCATCGTTGAACTTTGTAACGGCATTCAAGAATCACTCCTAGCGTGGAAAATCCTCTCAGTGATCCGCGAGACCGAAAGTCTCTTGGGAACCCGCGTGCATAATCGATACATTTCAATCGTGGTGATTATGTACGTATAACCATGCTGCTCGCCCCCTGGTACAAGTTTTAACTAATATCCTGCTTCGGATTTAGTGTTGAATCTGGGTTCATATACCCCATCGCTACAATACTCTCATTAGTAATCCCGGGAAGCAAAGCAGACGCGGTATCGTTCTCAATGCACCATATCGTCGTAAGTTCAGAGTTCTCAATTGTTCTTGCCTCTACATCCCCACTGATCAGGTTATAGGGAATCGCACCTTCGTTGATGATCGTAAGAGTCGGAATAGGAAGTTCATTGCAGGAAACGAAGAGTTATTTAGATACAATTCGGTTCCAGCGGCAGTTCGAGCTTTCCAGTCGGATGGGTGGAAGGAGAGGAGAGATAAATTCACAAGCTATTGCCAGTGTCAGTGCGGTATAGGCTCAAGATTGGGATGTCCGCCTAGACAGTATGAAGGAGGCAGATGGTGATACTCGCAATACAAGGGTTGCCTCAAGATGTCCCTCGCCAACTGACTTCTCGGTGTTTGTGAAGGCTCGATGGAAGAAACTGGGAAAAATGACGCTTTGATAGACCTGGTATACTCAAATGTCGACCTCCTGGGGGCAGCCACCTCTACAACTGGTCGTTGGTTTCCTCAGCTCACTACAAAGAGCTTACCGATCTGACTGGATTCTGTCGCAGTTCAATTTCCTCACGCCCCCCCCCCTCCCCCACACTTACAACGTCAGGGATATTGACAGAGCTTTGATAAACCGACCCCTCAACCCTATTCCCTTGTGAATCTCAGGGAACCATTCGGTCCTAGTGACGAAGAATTCCCGATCGGGGTCTTGAACACGGGCCCCCAATCGTTCCCGGCCTTCTGTTGAAGTCGCTCAAGTGATGAGAACCTGGAAACGGTTGGATGCTGACTAAACACTAGTTCTGGCCGATTTTATCGTCCGTTGGCGCTAGTCTTATACAAAAAATAGATATATCCCGGCTCGAATTCATCGAGGCCGAAAGTTCCGAGGACTACTCATTAAAATCGATGGACACTATTCTCTCCCGGTCGCGAAGAGCTTTCAGCATATCCTCACAAGTGTTATGAAGACCATCCTCTCACTTTCCCTTCACAAACATTCACAGAACCTTTTTGAGTGGTATTCTCTGCAGTTTTTGTTCAGTTTCTCGCAATTCATTTTGCCCAATCACAAGTTGTAACTGGTGAAGGTTACAATCAGGAAGGCGTCAGAGCCGTCAATAAGCCTTCTATGCTGATCTGTGAGTACGGTACCCTTTCGATACCAATCCACAATTCAAACGCTACCATAGCTTTTGTTGCAAGGAGATAGCGAATCAAAGCTTCGGAATTTCAAACGAGACCACATCGCAAGGAATCAACTCGATGTCCTTCTTCATATCAACAAAGTGAGGGGCGTCTTTCCCGGTGAACTCGACAACCTGGCGGTCCTTCAAGATCTAATTCAATACTGTCAGCGTTAGATGGTCAAGTGCAGGCTCAGCTGTACTCACGTTCATGACATCTCCAATGCTGCGCCCGCTGAGCAAACCGACGGCGTCCCACTTGTCGGTGAAGCTCGGGAACGGATTGCTGACAGTAGGTTCAACGGGGTCGAAGGTGTTCTACAAGACAGAGTTGCGTCAGGCTAGAGGAGGATGATACTGTAATATTTACTCACGAGTTCGTATCCCATGATCTCCCTGTCTTTGCCAGTAGCTCGAACCACATCAACAAGCTTTGGAGTATTGGCTTTGGTCCAATACTTGATAAAGTCGGGATAATTCATCCCCGGCTTGCGTGCAAAATTGCCCACGAGCGTCTGAACATCCTTCCGAATGACTCCATGCTTAGGATCGGGCAAGAAGCTTTCACTAGGAAGCTTGTTTATCACGGAGGTAATGTTGACGAAGCCGGTAAGCATGGAGTCCAAATCCCCATATTTGGCGGTGTCAGGCGGAACAATCTCGTTGTACTCTTTGTTGTTGAATGCCTGAACGATGTGAGGTTTAGGTATGTGCTGGGTAAGCGACTGAGAGGGGAGAATTACCGTCAAGATATTATCCATCGTCGGCCCCTCTGCTATCATGACGCCGTCAAAGTCCGGGACGCGAAAACCTTCCTTCAGGAGTCGTTCTTTCCATTCTTGATTAACGTGTAGCTGAGGCGAGACGTATATAAGTCAGAGGGCGAGAACAGGGGCTACAAAGACATACCTGCTCATACCGTAGGAGGTTTTCCCTCACGCTCTTGGTGCTCAAAAATAACTTGGCGTGTGGGCCTCGCCAGTAGTCGGAGCACTCTTTGGCGGTCATGTCCAAGTTGCGCTTGAAGTAGATGAACATTCGAGTACGATTAGGGACGATTTCAGCTACATATTCGGAGGCAGACCGACGGCGGCGGGTAGTGTACGCATTGACGAATGTGATGAGGACGAGAAGAACGAAGACGAGAACAAGATTGTCCATGAAGCTCTATTTTGGGACCAATGCGAGGGGATACCCAAGGGGCCTTCCATTTGCTTCTTATTATACTCAAAGATTACGTCCGGGAGAGCTTTTCTAGGATTATTGCGAGGGTTAATAAGTTAGTATCTCGGATAGTCGCAAAGAGTGAAGTATGTCGGACACTACTCGTGCGCGGCACCTCAAGCGGATCAGTCCACGACTCTTGCTACCTCGGGTCGAGTCTTGTTTCCTTCAGTGAGCGCATCACTGCGAGGGGAAAGGTACGCCTTTGGTATTGATGTGTTTCTGCCAATACAATCTTGGGTGGATGCTTCGCGCCACTCCAACTGCGCGAGGTTTGAATAGAGATCGGGACTTATAGTGATGCGCGGGAGGGGTACGTGTGGTTCGGAAGACGAGATACTGTGGCCTAGGAGGAGATATTGAGTGCCCGTGTGCATCTCGAAGGGTACTGTTGTCGCTATGGGAGCCATTTTTTGCATGAATTCGTCAGAAACCATGATTCGAATTTCGAAGAAGATCAAAACCTTCACAAAGATTCAAGATACCACCGTGCCAAAGTGAAAAAAGCCGTTACATTCTCGATGGAAGAAAACCAGAATTCAGGAGTATCAAGGACGATATTGGTGCCAACGACACACGAGAACGTCTAGTATCAGCTCTGAGCTTTCCCGACCAGAGATTCGTTTATGGTTACCACCGATAAACTTGAGCTGAGATACAGCAAGGAAGATTCGAGAACCAACAATATCTGAGGCCGCGCGCACTGAGGGATATGAGAAATGAGGACCGATGATGGTGGGTTGACTCTTGAGCTTGAGAGTCTTGGGAAACTCGGCATAGCCCGAGAGGCGTCAGCTGAGGTTGAATCTGGACCACGTGCACGCAGCCGGACGCGTACACAACCCATAACATTGAACGCGCCGTGGATCGGCCCCAAAGCTTGGCTTGACGTCGTTTGACGAGTCGAGTTATCAATGCCGAAATACGATTTCCAGTAATAATAGATAAAGCCAGCCCCACACTGAGGGAGTTGAAAGTTCTCTACAACAAAAGAAAAGACGATAGTGTAAGACGGTGTTGATTCAGCTCGTTAGGTGAGGATTCGAGTTAGTATGGAAGAGAAATAGTGATTACAAGATGTTATCAAAATAGAAATGAATGTTGAACCTCCCCAGAGAAACGGAGATGTTAAATCAAGGCGGCGGAATCTTGTAGGAGACCACATCACAAGGAATGAAATCAATGCCTTTCTTCACGTCCACAAAGTTAGGCGCGTCTTTCCTGATAAACTGGGCAGCCTTGCTGTTCTTGAGGATCTGGTTGAAAAAATTATCGTGAGTGTCAGGCAGTCAGCCGGGCTGGGGTCCTAAATGCTCACATCCTCAACGTCTCCGATGTTGCGACTACTAAGCATAGCAACAGCATCCCACTTATCCGTGAAGGAGGGAAATGGATTACCGATGGTGGGTTTGGTGGGGTCGAGGGTGTTCTACAAGACCGGATTTAGGTCAGGCAAGGAAATGGTATCACCCAGCTAGTAAAAGGCACTCACCAATTCGTAATCGAGAACTTCCTTGTCCTCTCCACTACTCTTGATTACGCTCACGAGCTTTGGTGTATTGACCTTAGTCCAATACTTGACAAAGTCGGGATACTTCATTCCAGGCTTGGAGTTGAAGTCGCCCACGAGCGTCTGGACATCCTTCCGAATGACACCGAGCTTGGAATCGGGTAACGAGTTCTCATCGGGGAGCTTATTGATTACGGTTGTGATCTTGACGAAACCGGTCAGTCCAGTGTTGGTGTTGGTATACTTGGCGGTGTCGGGGAGGACCGTTTCGTTGTATTCTTTGTTGTTGAATGCCTGGCCCATGGATAGAATTAGTCATTGGTCTGTGCAAGTCAACGAGATGATAGAATTACCGTCAAGATGTTGTCGATCGACTTTGCTTCAGCGATCATGACACCATCCCAGTCTGGGACAGAGAACCCTTCCTTACTGAGTCGTTGCTTCCACTCTTGGTTTACGTGCAACTGGAGGCGATCGAAGCCAGATCGTCAGAAATGAGATGTCAGGGAGCATAAAGGTACTTACCTGCACGTAGCGCAGGATATTCTGCCTCACACCCTTCGTGCTCAGGAACAACGGTGCGTGTTTGACGCGCCAGTAGTCGGACATTTCGGAGAAGGTCAAGTTTGGGTTGCGCTGGAAGTAGATCAACATCCGAGTACGGTTGGAGACGAAATCGTCCGCGTCTCCGGGATCAGCTCGAGGGAAGACAGCGCGCACATTGACGAGTGTAACGAGAGCGAAGCAAAAAAAGAGGAGCGAACGCATCGTGCCTGAAACTCGAGGTCGGAGAGAAACGGGGAGATGTGGACGATGAAGGTCAAAACACACGATTTATTCAGCTTTTAAGTTGACCTCCAACAGACAATGACTGTACCCTGACACCTGACGGTGAATATGTCAAAAGGCACGGAACCAAGAGTACTAGGAGCTGCAGTGTTGTTCGTTAGGTTTGCCATCGCGTACTAGAGTCCTGTGGGTAAGTTATATGACTGAGTATACAAACCTACCCACTTGTGAGCATGTTCCCTGACATGACGTTGGATCCTGTGTAGACGGGAACGTTGAGACTCCTAAAATTTGAAAGGTCAGATTGAGATACAGGGCACACCGTGCCTAAATCTGGAAAATCGCAGCATGTGGATTGACTTACCGGGGACTATACGTCCGGGAGGTCCAGTCGATACATTGGAAAAGTTGGCATTTTGGACAGTGGCGCTCAGTGCTGTTACTCACGACAGTGGTTGCTATGTCCTATGGCTAATCCATACTAGAATCCACAAGAGGCGGGCCGTCTTTTCCTGTATGCAACGCATTGCCAAAAGACTGCACCGATTCCCAGCATATCTGTGGATTGCTTGGGCCAAACTCTAGCTTGGGCCCAAGACTATACAAGTTACAACAAGGACCCACCGTTGCGGAAAGACTCGTGAAGGCTGTTCCCTCGGAATCTCGGGAAGAAACTGAATAGTAGCGCCCCTAGTACCCATGAGTGAATTTACTCTTTAACGAGGCGGTGATCTCTACCTTTGATTCCCGTCGCTGTCCCTATCGTCGGGATGACACTATCCAAGGAATAGGTTTTCCTTTTCTGTCTCCCGGATAGCGAGTCATCGTGTTCATGTCTCTCGGATATGAAATCGTCTCAGTCAGCTCCAGTAGTCGTTGCCACAAATCCTCGAGAGCAAAGACTAGTTCAAAGTTGGAAAGTTGGCCACGGCAAGATCAATCACCAGAAGACACTTTGCGTCCCTGTCTGAAGCGCTTGGGTATTTGTAAGCTCGGTGACGGTCGGTAAATGATGACGATACTGGAGAGAATATTTAGAATGTCGAGGACGAACCGATAAAGCCTAGTCTAAGTTGGGGTGGTGGTGGTTTGGGAAGCCCGAACAGGCGGTATCGGCGGGCCGGAATACAAACAATTCCACAACTGTTTGAGTATGGTTAGGGTTAGACGCGCTTTGTTCTTTACCTTCACTGTCTCGAATTACCCAAACTCTTGCTCGAATGCAGCGCTGGCTGTCATCGATTCACCGTCCTGAATGCAATTTTTCGATTGGTTTTAGGCATGTTCTGCCATTCCTCTCTTTGTTTCATTCCTCTCATCGCCATTTGAACAACATAGAGTCTTCGTTATCTGACGGACTAAATAAATCGATATGGCACGTTTCAAAACCTGCAGCATGAACAGAAGAATATGGCCGTAAATTAGCCACATTATAACCACCAACTCTCAAGAAATTGGTATATGGGGATCAGTAAGGGAGAAGGCTGGGTTACTCATACTGCAGTTCCGGACCAGGTAGGAGCAATGCAGCATCAATGCATGTTGTTCTGTCGCTAATACTAGTAATTTTCCTATGCCAATCGCACAAAGCGTCAAAGAGTGAGATCGCAGGAAACCACCGGGTCGTAGAAACGTTACTCATCTGGATAACGGTCGTGCGGACATACGAACGTTAGGTTGATGCTCCAGGGACTCCGGTACGTGGTACAAGTTATTTTTTGGGTGTTCTGGAGCTCATATATATATACATATCGCAAAAGTTGATACTACAGAACCCCAGGGCAACTTAAGGAAAAACTGTTCAACCGTTCAACTACTGCTGAAAAGCGACCATGTGGACCCACAGAACACTCGGTTGGCGCCCCGGAGCTCCGTTATGTTCAGTTCTATCTCGTGAATCTCTCAGGGTCCAAGTTAGTGGCCTACCTCCGGCTCGGTCAACCCCCAGAAAATCGGAATTGAACTGTAACGGCACACGATTTTCCTACCCGCCAGCATCAGAATCTCTTTCCTCATTCACTTTGCGGCGTCCAGTCTCCTCTGCACATGCTGAAAAATCGCGTGCAATCTGCGTGATGACAGTTGATGTCATGTTCCGGGTTGAAGAAGACAATCACAAGGTCTGCTTTCTACCCTCATAGCCCTGAATTATTTTCTGATCTTCCTTTTACCTGCGTCCAGGCTGGGGTCGACACGGCGTCGAATTCTCGTTCAACGGGATTTCATAACGATGCCAAGGATCTACAGTCTCAAACCTGTCGGCGACTGCGTCTGAGTGCGGGCAATAATAGTCGAATATGGACCACCAAACACGTTTCGAGGTACGTTCTGCATTTCTCCCTCAAACACCGCGACCACACGCGCTCATGCACGGTACCGCTATGAAACATAGCGCCAACGGTCCGCCCACTCCTTCCACGATATGACGTTACACCACCCTCGTGACTGGCGGAATATGTCTTTCCTGTGGAACGACCATATGATGCGATGTACAACTATAAAAGAAGTTCCGGATATTCTCCAGGTTTCTCCTTGCCCTGGTTTTATTTCCCCAATCCCGACCTTGAGCAAGCCCACGATGAAGGGGCTCCTTGGTTTCTTACAGCTCTCGCTGTTGCTCGCGAAGACGGCTTACGCGCAGTCGACTCAAGACGAGAGTTCCAAATATGTTAGGCCGTTGGGAGATTGTGAGTAACTCGTCCTTCTATTTTACCCAGGATGATGCTCATTTGCATCCGCAGTGAACTTCTACGAAGGCCAATCTAACGCGGCTGTCACTCTCGACCAACATTCCATTTTGCTCGATGGCAAGGTACGGCTTCTGTTTACCTGGTCTTCTTTTTACTGTTTCTCCGTCTAACGATACTCTGAACAGCGCCATCTGTTCTTCTCAGGCGAGTTCCACCCGTTCAGGTTGCCCGCTCCTGAACTGTGGAGAGATGTTCTTCAAAAGTATGTCTTGGTTTTTTTTGAACTCATGTCTGCGAGTGATGCTCACGACGACGCGTTTTTAGGTTCAAGGTCCGTTGTTTTGCGACGCTCAGCCATCCGCGAACGTTCACTTATCTTCTTTCACTGTTGTTAGGCTGGTGGATTTAACGGCGTGTCTATTTACCGTATGTGTCCTCTAGTTCTTTGCTTCATCCACGTCCTTATGACGTGTTCGTATCTGCTTTACAGTCCACTGGGGATTGACCGCACCCAACAAAGACACTGTTGAGTTTACTCATCACAACGACGTTGCTGCGTTCTTGGAAGTAGCTAAGGAAGTCGGAGTGTTGGTTATCGCTAGGCCCGGGTTGGTCTATCCTCCTGCACCCCAAATTCATCATCTGAAATCCTTTTTGCAGACCCTACATCAATGCTGAATCCGCTGGCGGCGGGATCCCGAGTTGGACGACAAACTACGCCTCGTTGGCTAGGACCAATGCCACCGAGTATAGGACATTCTGGGAACCCTAGTACGTGTTTCGCATCTACTCATGTACACTCTGCGCCGCGAAGCTCATCGCCCACCCCAGTATTGCCAAGTTCTCCGAAGAATCCGCTCCTTACCAATACCCCGATGGCCCGCTCATCGCTGTCCAAGGCGAAAACGAATACTTCAGTTCCGAAAACCCACGATCGTTCAACCTCTCGGGGCTAAACCAACACATGCAAGATATCCTTGACGTCTACCGCGAACACGGTTTGACGAAGATCCCTACTATTCACAATGATAAGAATGCTGCCGGGATCTTTGCTGGCGTCGGTGGCGATAACGATGACCCTAACGGTGGAAAGGGAACGGATAGGAGTAGGGAGGGGAAGGTTGATTTGTATGGGTGGGATGGGTATCCCCTTGGGTTTGATTGTGATCAGCCGGAGAGGTGGAATGAACTTTCGACTCGTGGGTGTCTTTTCGCTTTGATCTCGGGGGTCAGACTGAGAGATTGATGTGGTTGGCTTTTTGGGACAGAACACGATGCCAGTCATCAGAGGCTTAACCCCGCGGAGCCGTTGGCTCTGTTCGAGTGGCAGGGTTTGCTTCTTCCTGTCTGGAGTGTGCAACCGAGGAACTGATGGGTTTTGCACGTCTCAGGTGGCGCATTCTCTTACTGGTCTGGTCCTGGATACGATATGTGCTACAAGCTGATCAACGAGCAGTTCGCGAACGTGTACTACAAGGTAATCCCCCCCCCCCTTTTCGTCTCTAACTGGCCATGACTAACTTTACCCCTTGTGCGTAAAAGAACAACTACGCCGCTGGCACAACACTGCAAAACCTCTACATGACCTACGGAGGAACCAACTGGGGTAACATGCACACGCATACAATCTATTCCAGCTACGAGTACGTCTTTAGTTGCTTCTCTTCATTTTTTGCGCCTCACCGAGCTCCTCATAGCTACGGCGCAGCAATCAGCGAAGATCGCCTCCTCACCCTCAAATTCCACGAAATCAAACTCCAGTCTTACTTCCTCCACGCCTCTCCCTCTTACATGCTTGCTGGCCGCCTCGGAAATGCTACCGGCCTTCACACCGACTCTTCCGAGACCTACGTCACACATCTCCATTCGCCCGAGGATGAGGCCAACTTCTACTTCGTCAGGCAGAGTACGAATCAGAAGACGACAGATACGGTGTTTAAGCTGATGGTTAATGTTACTGGAACTGGCGAGGTGGAGATCCCTGATGTGAGCTTGAAGGGGAGGGAGAGTAAGATCTTGGTCTCGAACTATGGGTTCGGGAAGGAGAGTGTGTTGGAGTATGCGAGTGCTGAGGTGGGTTTCGCTGGGTTTCTAGGTTGATGTCATTAACTGACTTACATTCTCGCTGGCTCGTCAATCTAGGTTCTCACTTGGGGCACATACGATGAGGTGGGTGTTATCTTTGTCTGCGTGTACCCTCGTTTATGGAAGCTGATGCTTGGTTCTCGGAACTTAGGTTGACACCATCGTGCTCTACGCTTTCGAAGGACAACATGTCGAGATCTCCGTCAAGGCTGATGGAGAGACCGAAATCGAGTCAGTAGGATCCACCACCCTCACAGCAAGTACGGGCGACAACGTGAGTCTTCATCTTCTGTTGTGGGCTTCTTCCCCACCTCCCTCCCCGGATTCATACGCATGCACATACCCATTCCTTCCTCAGATTGCCCACGATTCCTCCGATTCCGATGCTCAATACCGAATGCACACTGATGCACATCTCCCACAGTTGTCTGTCAAGATCTCTGGCGAAACCTCCGGTGTATCCATCTTCACGTTCGGAAACAAGAAAGTCATTGTCACCGATAAAGAAACCGCGTACGGATTCTGGGCTCCTCGTCTCACGACTTCGACACCTAATGAGCAATACGACCTGACTTCTGATGTGCCTTCGGTGTTGCTTACGGGTCCATACCTCGTTCGGGAGGCTTCCGTCGAAGAGGAGGGCAAAACGCTGAATCTCGTCGGAGATCTCAACGGCACGGAGACGGAAACGGTGGTGGAGATTTACGCTCCCACGTCGTTTGAGTCCGTGACGTGGAACGGACAGGCTCTCTCTGTCGAGAAGACCGACGTCGGTACACTCAAAGGGTCGGTTACACCTCCATCCGAGTTGGCGGATGTGGAGGTACCTGTGTTAAGCGAGCTGGAGTGGGCGTGTGCGGACTCGTTGCCAGAGTTGCAGGCTGGTTTCGATGACTCGACCGGAGGATGGGTCGTGGCAAATAAGACGGAGACGAACAGACCTGCTAAGGATAAGCCTTTAGCTGGAAAGGTGAGTTTGGTTTTGATATGTATTGGTCGATAGACGCGCTGAACCGGTTCTATTGCGACTTAGAACATCTTGTATGGACCTGAGTGAGTAAATTCTCTCTCCGATCTTGTTTAGCTTAACTGCTGACCTCTTCTCCTTCTCGCAGGTACGGTTTCCATGCTGGTGACTGGATCTTCCGCGGTCACTTCACTGGCAATGCTACTGGTGTCGAGCTTTCTGTCCAAGGGTGCGCGCGCCGTCTCCTTCCTTTAGCAGCCTTACTGAACATTCTTTCGCGTACCCTCCAGAGGGTTCTCCTTTGCCTACTCTGCCTGGTTGAACGACCATTTCCTCGGCTCAGATCAGGGTTCCTCGCATAGTCAAGATGGTGTCGACTTACTCAACGCTACCTTCTCGTTCAGTCCTGAACAACTTAGGGATGATGGCAACGGTATGTGATTTGTTGTGGACGCTCTATGGACCCTCACTAATGCCCATTTCCCCACTACAGTCATCACCGTCATTCATGACTCGACTGGTATGAACCAGGATTGTACGTCCGCTCCAGTGTCTAAACCTTGCAAATGCTAACAATTCTTGGGCCCTAGACAATATCAACGATGAGCACAAGACTCCCAGGGGTATCAGAGGGTACAAGTTACTGTCTTCGGACGACAGCTTGGACTTTACTGAATGGAAGGTTGCTGGTAGTACGTGGGCCAACTTGCTCCACCTCTCCTACATTCTCATTACCCTTCTTAGATATTGGACAAGAGAACGCTCCAGACACAGTTCGCGGTCCCTACAACGAAGGTGGATGGTGGTTCGAGCGTGAAGGTACGGCTCTTTTAACTGATTTACGTCTCACGTCTGACTTGCTCCATTCCGTCATCTCTAGGTGCCCATCTCCCGGGCTATGACGCCTCCTCCTGGAATCAATCGTGCTCCCCATCAACCGGAATCGCCGCTCCCGGCGTAGCTGTCTACCGCACGACCTTTGACCTCAACTTCCCGTCCAACGCCGACATCCCTCTCTCTTTCGAATTCTCCTTAACGAACAACACCGAATCCGAGAATAACCGTTATCGATCGCTTTTGTTCGTCAACGGTTGGCAATTCGGGAGGTTTATCTCGAGTTTGGGCCCCCAGACGAGTTATCCTGTTCCGGAGGGAATTCTGAACCATCATGGGAAGAACGAAGTGTTGGTGACGCTTTGGGCATTGGACGAGGGAGGGGCCAAGTTCGATAGGCTGGAGTTGAAGAAGAGGGGGACGTTAGCTAGCAGTAAGAAGGCGGAGATTACGAGTGTCGAGGCACCTGGATGGGAAGAACTGAGAGGAGGAAATTGAATAATGGAGGCGGGGCTAGGCCACCCGACCAAAAGTGTGGTATCTTTCTTTTCGAATCTTGCAATCGTGTACGTCGCCTGTAAGATGGACTTTTCAATGAAGTACTTGGTGACGACTATTGGAAACTTGCGCGGCTTTCGTTCGAGGACTTCCCGGTACAAAAGGACCACATCACCAACTACATCATTTTTTCTGGTTCCCTCCGCCGACGATTCCCCTTGCTCGCTTTCTATTCTCCAGAAAACGTTGACGGTTTTCTCCCTTTCTTCTTCTCGCCAATGTTACAGCACCGACAACCGCCGTGATCCTTCTCCGCGCTAATCTTTCTTCAGATTCGACGTTGGTCATATCCGAATGCCACTGCACTCCGAGCCAGACGGAGATTGACCTCACACGAACTCGAGGACTGGACGAGGCCCTTGGTAAGCAGGCTTGTGAAGAGCGGTATACTGCGGTATGAGTCAATACTCCAGCCTTCGTTCATTAGATTTTAACGCCTCTTCGCCTTAGGAGCAGAAGCAACATCTCCGGAATGAATGAATGAGGGCCCAGACAACCTGGCTGCACCGCAGGTGGAATCTTGGAGGTAAAGTCGGATTCCGGTTCCTAAGAAAGTCCGATCTATTGATGTCCGCGGTTCACAAGCTACAGTCCACTTGACCCACAGGCATGCAATTCGAGGACGCCGATCTTAACTGCTATCGTGATCCCCGACAGCTACAATGGACTATTCGCCGACGTTGTCCTTGGCGGTCTCCACTCACGGCGAGTTCACCTATCGAAGATAGGCTCGAATGGCTCTCGGACTTCGCCGGACTTCTCTGAATTCAGGTGTCGCCTCGAAGCTTGCCACTAGGACGTAATACGTCGTGCTTTCCAGGTACGACTCCATGTTACTCACTCAGCTCGAAAAGATGCTCACACGGGAACACATAGTCCTTTCATGTGTATGCTCGAGGCACTAGAATGACGAAGGTCGACGAGATGACAAACGAGACCCTGTAATCTTTGCATCCAAAACACCGAAGTCCTCGGTTGTAATCGCTACAGGTGAACTGTTTGTTCTCCATTACTCACGGAAGTTACTCGCTATCTAGACGTGCACCGAAAAACTATAGCAAGTGACATGCTAAGAAGCCCGGTTTTCAGGCTTACATCGGAGCACACCGGTGGGAAAATGTGGGTCAACCTGCGGGGGAACGGAATGGAAGTCGAATGGCAAAACTTAATTTTTTTTAGCTCGCGGCCTAGGACTTACTGAGCGCCTTCGGAATGGATGTACATGGCGGCTAAGTGTTGGTCCTTTACCACTGAGCTCGTTCCATCATCTTTCTGCCTTCCTGATGCGCTTCTCAAACATTTCGTCTGCTAACCACGCCGAATTCACCAACAGCCAATATCACTTCATACACCTGCCTACAACCATTGCTACTTTCAGCCTTATCTCTCTATCCAATTGATTGTCAGTGGAGTGTGCTGGGTACTGCAACAGTCAAAGTGACCTTTCTTCTCTCTCACAGGCGTCCAACGGCACACTAGCAATATAGAAAAACCGACCCAAGAAACCAAGTGTCTCATCGGGATCGGTTCGGGAAGTCAAAGCTACACGTTCCACTTGATGTTCCTGATGTTGCTCCACAAGAATAGGTCGTATGACTTTGACTTGGCCACCGGTCCTGACAATGTTTACCCTAGCATTCATTCTATGAACACCCGCGAGAACAGCCATCTACTCGAGGTGAAGACAAAGGAACACTCCTTTCTCGACTCGGTTCCTGTCTTGAAATTCTCTACTCATACACGAGGTGAGGCCATAGTCGTCTGACAATCCACGCGTCTAGATAGTTTTCTTTGATTTCGCTTGCAGGTATGACAGCGTGTCAAGATCTATTTTTTGTTCCTTGTATTATAATCGACTAGCGCTCTTCTTGACTTATGAACTTCTAATCCACGCTTCAACATGACCCATTCGGAGATAGAGCAATTGAAAAGCCTTGTCGAAGCCTCCCGATCTCATCTGTCGTGAGTTGTCGTGTCCATGTCATTCATACCTTGCACGTTTTCGGAATTATCTTTCCTTGGTACTTGCGAGTCCCTCCTCCCGCTGGAACTTTCATCAGGACAGCAAATTGTACACCCGGGGCTCGGCGCCTTATCCTGCTGTTTTGCTACTGTGTTGGCCTTGTCTGTGCCACACAAGTTTGTCGCGTCCGCTGTTTTTACATCTTAATTCATCTTGTCTCTCTGCCCACGCGATGATTCGCCCAACAGGTCCACTCAACCCGTTAGACTTCAAGAACCATCGACCTTGTCAAGCTTCAATCCCGGTATTCAATGTCTCCAGCACTCTGACCGTGTGCCAGAAGTTGCCAGAGCGCCATAGTTCTTGTCCGAACTAGCCGGAAATGGGATAGAGCCTTCGGGATTGGGTAGGAACAGGTAAGAACTCGGAATACTTGAGGAGCCGTCATAAAATTTCCCATCACATCAAATAACACCTGTTGTGCCTCATTCAAACTCTCGGATATTGTGATCTCTTAACCCCTGCCCCCTTCTCCTTCACAGTCACGACAGGGTTCATTGAAAAGAGTTTGGCTTTCCCGCCAATCTTTCGGGACACTCATGGCTGGTCGTAATCACGAAGGAGTCCGTTGGTTGCTTTTCTGGAGCGTCGCAGTGATCCGTCCCTCGTTCTAGCCTTTCCCAAGTCTTTCAACACTTACCACGCGATGTAAACCACAGCCAGATTCACCAGCGAACCGAGCCGAACCGGCTCAGAAAACTACATAGGAACATCACACGTGTCAATCTTCAGCCAACCGTTATCCAATATCTATCCCGATTCATCTCTGATCATTCATTCTATTCCCAAATAAGCAAGTCGTACTAATCTCGGCGGGGTACCCTTGCTACACATTTCCCTGCAGCCCTAGCGGTCGGCTAAGATGTTCAAAGACGCCACCCAAGTCGACATCGTCGATGCCGTGCTGATGCCGGGATCGAGTATAAAGGGAAACCTTCAATCCTCTTCAATTCCTCAACAACCTCGTCCCAAGCAGTTGTGTTCAACCAGCTCACCACGTTCACCCTTCCTCTCTACCAACACTCTTGCTCAGCATGTGCTCTTCCATTGCTTCCACCACCCTCGCTGCCGTTCCCAAATGCCAACGCAGTGAAGAATCATCAGCCCCTTCCTGCAACCACGACGCACCGCAATGCTGCGAGTGCCACTGGCGCGGTGACCATGCTCCTGGATGCCCTTTCAAGGCTTGAATGTCGTTCTCGATGACGGGTTCGTCCTCAGGTATGTTATTTTGCATTCCGCGCCCACATCACAAGACAATATCTTACATCCGACGCGTCTTCCTATCAGATCCACATACAGTTACCCGTCGCACGTCTTTTATCCGGGCCATCCGACCCCCCGCAATTTAGTGGTTCACGCTCCCCGGACCCCGGACTTCTTTGCCATCAGTTCTCCATTCACGTTATCATTCGCTGTCATCATCATCATTCGGCTTTGCTCTTACCCATCGCATGCAATCACACCTCACCACCATACTGAACTCACTCCTCTAATCGATGGCCCACCGGACTGTCATGTACGATATATTTCTTGGCTGTGTGAGAGAGAAAAGGACATCTAGAACGTCAGGATCCGAGGACTGGACAAGAGTGGGCGGTGGGTGGAGAAGATGGAAGAGTAATATTATCCAGTCGGATCCCCGTTGTGTACGAGTGGTGTCCGAATACCATACCTCCACTTTTTCCATGTTGTCCTTGTACAGTATTACTTTCGCTAGTAGCCCTTCTGTAATAGCACCTCTATACTTATTTGCCCTTCATTGCATTTCTTATCCATACGTCACCCCTGATGTTGCTTCCCTATTCAACTACTAGTACCACTCGGGGTCTGAAGTCCCAGAAGGCATCCAAGAATAAACCACCCAGCTGACACTGTAATTCGAGCTCGACCTTGTTCTTATGATTACCCTTCCCCTTCCCGTTCACGGGCTCCGACTCCCTCACTGCTCAGTTCAACTCACATGTGAGTATCATCGTATGGCTACTCAGTAGCCCAACGGCGCACTATCTCAAAAGTCGGCTTGAATTCCCGCCGAAGTTCAACCTTACGGTCATCAGGTCCCTTCCATATACACTCGCCGACACCCGAGTCCTCCAAGACGTTTGAGGACATTTGTTGTCTTGGAAGCAAGGGAAGCCGCAGTACCTTCCAAGTTGAGAAAGATTTGAAGTCTTCAAGGCACGTCTCTTGTCAAAAAAATAGCGCAGCCAGTCGGGACGCAACTCTATGGAATTTGTATGTAGTCGTATAAACAGGTTTACCCACACTATGAGTTCTCTCTTCTCCGAAGCAGATCCCATGACCAATTTTTATGTTGTACCGGTTCAGTGGGCACCAGCTGTTCAGGCGACGGACCGCTATACACCTTGCGAAGTTGAGTGGGAGCGATCGCTCGAATCCGACTTTCGCGCTCCTCTTCGTGAAATTGTATTACTACAGTACGTACACCCCTCTGCTCCAACAAGTCACAGCCCCACCGCTAACAGCCTTCAGGGAAGTTGACCAGTGACAGGAACTGAATTTCTGCAGGGTTGCGGAAAGCTGGGACATGGTCACGACAAGAGTTCTCTTCGGCCAAGACATGGACTTGTCGCTCAGAACTCAACGCTCTGAGCTTCCGAGTGGCCTAGACCGCCTTGTCCGTGCTTAGGTAGGGCAGAGAGAAGGGTGGTCCTCTACTGGCGGAGGCAGACTGAGGGAGGCCCAGATGCAATTCCACAGACCCGAAAGCGAGAAGGCTGTGGGCAGCTTCTCGTCGCTGCCCACCGTCGTGATTGACGTTATGACAGTAACGCAATCCAAATTTTCGACGTTAATCATCAGGGACCTCCTCTTGCCTGAGAATGTGACCCAGAGCTCCCATCGAATCCCCATGGTATCTAACATATAAGCGGCCAGTAGTGGTTGTCGTTTCTGTCTTGACGACGAGAGCAACCATCGAAGAAAAAACTCGGTGAAAACTACCCGCTTATTGGAGACGTGGCTACGCCGAGCTCAGAAGATGACAGACTAGCTACATTAGGATTCATTGGGATCCCAAAGACGAGAGCCATGACATCGATAGGCCCCTTGTCAGGGTAATTTAGCGCCTCTCTCCGAAGGCACAGTTCATCTAAAACTTGCGCCCAGGCCAAATCTCCACAAGTCGGAGGTTCGGAACGGATAAATGCGAGGATCTGTAGGGCAGGACCAGTGTAATACTCAGAGTAGAGTGGTTGAATTGAATTGAAGTGCGTCGCTTACTGGAAAGAAGCTAGGATAGATTAGGATTTTCTTTCTCTTCGCGAGAGTTTTCCCAACATGAAGAAGCAACACCTGGATGTAGATGTATCTAATTGGCACTGGACAACCGTTGAGTAAACGAACCGACCCAGACTTCTGTTCACACTAGTCTTTAATACGGCAACGCTGATAAGTACAGCAAGCAAGCGCATCATACAACTCACGTTTGTCTTTTGGTGAGGAGGACATTTTCCCCGACTTCCTTCCCACGACTATGAGAAATCGTCTATTGGGAATAGATCTTTGACAACAGGCAACAATCAAGGTGGCGTTTGACTAGAGTCATCCCGGCACTTCTCTATTCAATTCCCGCTATGTGTTTATAGCTCGAGTCTCGGTGGAGGCTCGGTTGAGGGTGTGTAGGTTGTGGCAAAGGGCTTGAGAATCGGTGGGTTAAATGATGTTCCTTATTAAACACGTCACGGTCTTCGACGGGAAGAAAAGAGGCCGGGTTCTGAAGGAAAGGGTTCAAGGCCGCTTGTTCCGTGGTTAGCAAAGGTCGCTCTCAGTAAGTAACTCCGAAACTTTAAAGGCGCAAAAGGGGCTCCGATAATTAGAGGACGCGAAGAACGTCCATTCCCGATGGTCGAGGTCCTGCCCAGTCTCGGCCAGATGTCTCCGGGAGGTGTCGGTGCCTCGAGACTGCATCCGGGATAAGAATCGCTGCCGGCGAGAACGATCGGAATATGAGTGGCACAGGGACGAGACCGACCTTCAGATCCAGTTGGGAACTCTTGTGTATCGTCCCAGCTCGACCTTTTTCCAGGGAATCTGGACCGAAGATTATACCATTAGTAATTCGCCACCGCAAATTTCATCTTAAACGACCAGTGAGCGAGGCGGAAAATTGAACTCGTCCAGGTACAGACATCCTGACGTTAACTTAAAATACATGTTAGCGAAATCAATCAGCCAAGAGGGAAGCTCGAGGACATACGATCGTCGCTCCCTCTATATGTTTCGTGAGAGCGGCTTCACCCAGTTCATTCAAGCCTCGTGTGTAACGTGAGTGATAGATGGGCGCGAAATGTTCTCGTGGGTGATTTGAAGATCACAAACAGGAACTGTAGTGGAAAAAATAAATTCAGATTCTAGACCGAGGTACTATTCAAGGTAAAGAAGAGATGGGTCGAACCACGATGGATGCAGTGAACTAATCTTTTACGACAGATGGAAAGCGAAGTTGATCCAGTCTCGACATCTCGCCAGCTCGACGATCGTACGCGTGAGGTATGAAGAGAAGAAGAGCTTCTTCCGTTTTTTCTGGGGAGGCCCCATAAAGAATGACGGATCCGAGGAGTCTCTCTGTGTCGGGTTGCTTTTCGAACCAAACCGTGGACATGAAAACGAACCGTTATCCTGCATATTCTGCACACGCGACGTTACAAGCCAGCAGGACATATAAGGAGTGAGACAGTAAGGTGTCACATGTAAGGGACCGTGTAGCTCATTGTCTCTAGCCGACGAATTAGAGCCAGCGTTCAACGGCTTTCTTTTATTGGTTTGTAGAATCTGACACATACTGTACTACTCGGCGTTCACCGGGAGCAGGATTCGATGCTATCACCACACTCTTCCTGGAAGAGGAATCCGATAGCGACGGTCACGAGAGCACCATAGAGAAGGTGATACAGGTTCGGGTAACGGCGTAAATGGGCTCATCCTGAGCAGAGTACGTTCGAAGGAGCTGGCAGAGGAACAATCATCGACAAGGTCGGGACGATTCGAGACGAGCGTCGGTGGAGGCACAGATTGAACGGCGCTCAGGCCTGACATGGAGCGGTCGAGAGGCGAACCGGCAAATCCTCGGTTTAAGGTTTTGAGATCTCTTCCCGAGGACCCGAATGGGAGTTATGCGAATCGCGATGGTTCCTGTCGTCCTGCAAGTTATTGAATATTGACGAGGTGGCGCGGCTGGCGCTGACCTACGCTGTGTCTGACATATGGGAGGCATGATGAACGCTCAAAGACCTCTATGCCGGCTTTCGGAGGACCCTGAATCCAGTCCTGAAGCCAGTCCAGAAGCCATCCACCTACCTATTAATGTCCCTTTACGCCCCTACTCTGCATATGATATAACGGGAGTTCCCAGATTTCAAAGCCGCATGGGCGCTACCGACGTCATCCCAAGCTCTTCCTTCGAGATTGATCCCCATTTCAATAGTAAGCTCTTCAGAGACGCCTTTCCTGGACGGGGGAGATCGATGTCTCTGTTTCAGATACTGGAACAAGGACGACCGGAGACCAGATAATGCAAGAACCGTTGCATAAAATGTCCTCAAGAGGACGTTCGGGCAAGTCTCAGCTTGATGTTTGACCCATATCACAATTTTGAGGCGAAGAAAGAGACGCTCTCCGAGGTCCTGGTGGTATCACATACTGCGCTTGGTATGTGGAGAGGGGTCGAGATGGCCTAGAAGACGGTGAGTTGAACACGGCGGCTTACCCATGTCACGTATGGCAGTCAAGTCATACTAGACGAATACAAATCACGAAAGGCAGGCGCCCTATCGCCTGCTCTCGATGTCTCCTGGGACGAACCCAGGTAGGCATTCAAACAGACATGTCTTCGCCACGAGCGGGAAAACTAGCGATCCGAAGAGGCATTGTTAGCTCATTTTTTCTGCAATCACTGATCAAGACCGACCAACTAATCTATGCCGCCCAAACAATGATAGTTGCGGTATTCGAAGACATCAAAGTGCTACAGATCATTCAGATTCTGTGTCATTTTTTGCCATTGGCACAGTCGAAGCCATGTTCTAGCCTCATATTTGGCGTCAGGAATGCACAAGATGGCATTTAGAGGGCTTTACCCACGTAACCATGAATTGCAAGTGGATCGGCGGTAAAGCATCGACAACATCGCATGAACCCAAACGTGAAGCCACGCGAAGAGTCATCTGGGTGAGAAACCCAGCGGAGAAGTCAGATTTAAAGGGGAGGAAGTGTTTCATGAGTATTGAATGTAGGAACGGCTCGAGAGAACGGAACGACCCCGCCCGCACAGTCTCCAACGGACTTCTCATGCCCATGGTCGATATTATGATTCTTAGCTTCTCTATTCGCTCGCGTGCAGGAGCGGAGAATGGACCATCACATAAGTAAGGACGTGGGATCAAAAGGGTAGGTGAAATGGCAAGTGTTTAGGGATACAGATAGCGACGCACATAGGGCCGTGCTCGCAGCCGAGAAAATTTGTTGAAGAGAGGTGGAATTGAACAGGGAAGTAATCCATGAGAGCGAGTTTTGAAGATTGGCCAATAGGAAGATGCCATGGGTTATGTCCAAGTTTCTGTGATGAAGTGGGTAGAAATTCAGTCTAACACTGCACAATCAGTCGTTTTCAACCGTGTTTTTGCCTAAAATTTTCCGCTGTAAGTTGGTACACATTCAAGTTGCATTCGCGTTAACGGCGATGTAGCAAGCTTGAGCAAGGATTGTATTTTACTTGTTTTCGTAGAAGCGTAACTTCAGGTCTGGGTGACTCCTTCAGGGTGTGCTGGTGAGAGGAATGGTAGTAATCCTTGAGTTAAGCGGTGGCGCACTGTGAATGCCACATAGTCCTCTGGCTCGATGTTGGATACGAAAACGAAAGCGATAGAGGTCAGGAGAATTGAATAGAGAACAAGCGGAGAAAAACCAAGTCCGGCTCAATAGTAACAGCACTGGGCGCAGTACTCCAGATGCTGGCGGTCCAGAATCAAAGACAAATTTGTTTGTTCGTATTGGCCCTGAGGAAGTTGTAATTCAGCGCCAATGTTAGCGCTCGTCGGACTCGGATTGTCTCGCTTCCATGATGAATACCTTGTAAGGCTCGTATGTACAGCGCGGAGTCCTGCGGGAGTCGTCAACACAGGGGCAAACTATGGGCTTCGGTTACCCTACACGCCTCCAGCATACGTCCTGTCGTCTGGATCATGATCCTCAGTTCATGTGCCATTTCCTTTCCTTGAGTTTCGGAGACAGGCTCTCCGAGTTCTTGAGGTTTTTGTGTCCTGCTTGGCACTGCGCCAGTCATCGAACACGCTCACTCACAAAACGTTGCCAGCCTCCTCCCGATACATGCTTTGTAAGGAAAGTCCTTTCACACTCGGAAGACGGAAATTAAGTACGATGGGTATGTTGATGGCAACTAATACTCTCCGCCGGTCCTTCTGACGGATCTTGTGCCAGAGGCCGTACGCGCTTGGCTCATCAGCCCGTTTGCCTATAGATATCCTCATCGTATCAATCGCCCAATGGGACGGAGAAACGGAGGCTCAGGTGAAACTCGAGGTCATCGATGACAGATACGAGCACACAGGATCCTCACACCTCATCTAGGCGGACGGGCTTCATGGTCGTAATATGTATCATGGTCTAGATCCCGGACTCTGGGGAAAACAATAAGAACGCCGCAATGTTTCGTCATTGTGTGCATGTGGTAATGGATCCATAAACTTACACAGTGCCACTCTACATATTGCCCGGAAAATGCCTCTCCCCATTGCCCACGGAATTTCGGGGATCATGGGTATTTCCTATTCTGGGTTCCGTTGAACCTGCAAGCTCCGTTCTTGATCTCTTGTCATTGATCGATGGATCCCACAGGCGTGACGAACCAAGCTTAGTACTCCGTTATCGATGAACCGCGGAAAAGAGAGAGATAAACCGCAGGCTCGCAATGCATCAGAATGCATCTTATATGTATATCTCGAACTTGTAACTTTACCCCACATCTCCGTATGGCCGCCGATGTGGAGTGGACTCGGTACACATGCCGACCGTGGACTTTTAGCAGTCATGGAGGCTCCGAGTTGGCCCACTTCTAATCGATAATCAGTGAGCCGAACTGGTTCTGCGAGAATGGGAGGATATATCGAGGATTGCTAATGCTCCAGGACTATCAATTATCAGAAGAACGGCCGACTTGTATACTGAAATGTTCAGGATCGATTAAACGTGAGTAAATGAGTGAATACCTCCTGGCAGATCCTCACTACCACTGGCTCACGAAGTCTGCGACGGGCCGGATCAGAATTATTGCCGCTGAGTTCTATACTGGATTTCATAACGTCCGAAGTTGTGATTAGGAGAGGACGGGATTTCGTGAAGCGAAACTACGCAACGGGAATTATGAGGCGATGGAACTTTTGGGACTCTCGTCGAAATCACCACGACACCGTTGCCCAATCACGTTCTACTCAATGATCCCTGGCAGCTCGTCATAGGACAAGAATTCGAGTGCTTATCTGCTATACATATTCCCTCAATGCCGGGAGGCGTTGCGAGAAACTTAGCAGGGCAAGCACTGCGTGTCCTGGACGGTCTAGACGTGATGAATTCTAACTGACATAACTCTAAATTTCAGACCGCGGTCGTCTATTAGGTCATCCGCTGCGCTTGAGTAAATTGTACCTGTGTATCACCTGGCAGCTTTGGCATCGTGAGATCCTCCGATGTGAGATACTCCTCAACAACGAATCAACAATACGTTCTCAATCGACTCCTCTCTGGCCCCTCTCCTTCAGGTATCTCCTCCGTTGAGATAGAAGCAAGTCAAGGGGTAGAACATATATCCGACCTTATACTGATTATGGCTGATCAGAACCTTTGCAATGTGGACGGTTATGGGTCCAACCTAAATTACTGGACGGGAATTTCTGAGTGCCACTTCCACATGGTGGAGGAGGAGAACCCCACCCACTCATTGTATTCTTAGAAGATAGCACCACCGCACACTCCCTGCCTAACGCTACTCCTGCGAACTTAGTCGGACAACGAATACTACCAGGAAAATAACCTCAAACGAGGCTGACGTACCGATGCCTTTTCGTTGCTATGCACCATCGTCATAGGTAGGTCTTTGCTTCAGACCACCATAAAACTTGACGTACTATGATTAGCGTCCGCAGTATCAAACCAGGTTGGTATATGATGGCTGACTTCGCTTGCCGCTGTGTTCTCCATAACCCATACAGTGACCTTGCGGATTCTACCACCTTGTCATGTCAAGAAAAGAACATCTTGTACATTTCGTTCCGCCACTCGCGCCATTTATACGACCAGATAAATAGCATCACAGCTATGTATGTTCATCTATCCTTGGTGGGTGCCTCTCGAATTTACTGGGGTCAATAAACCGTCGGTCAATCTCAAAGCAGTTGTCTGAGAAATCAGCTGTCGGGATGGTTATAAAAACTAGGACGCCTTACTTCTCACATCCGTCTCACGGGGCTCTCTGAACCTCTGACGATCCCCCAGCATCGCTCATAAATATCAGGCTCTCGTGAGCTGAAATCAGAGGCACAATGCGATCCATTCTCTTCCTATTCGTGGCCTTCTTCTCCCTCGTCACCGGGCGGGTCCTTCCACGTGCTGGCAGCCCGGCCATCAACACAGACATTGTCCCCAACCGCACTCGCATCATCTTGTTCTTCGAGTACAACGAGAACTTGACGTTCCAAGAGTTCTCTGACTACCTACGAGGTCCGCACGCGAAGTTGTTCTTAGGTACCAAAGCTGTGAGGCAGAATCTCTTACGATATGAGCAGGTGTGTTTTCTGTATTTATTCCGTATTTGCGACGTTCAATCAAGTTTCACCTCTTCCCCCTAGCTCCACGTGAACCAAACATGGAAGCAAGAATTGCAAAATTAAGGATATCGTGTGCCCGTTTTCGATGGTGTTATAATCGCTGAGACAGAGAATATAGACAGAATCAACGAAGTACCTGCAATAACTCCATATTCTTACTAATCTCACCTCACCCCTCACCAGGCCTTCAACAACAAGCAATGCAACGACACCGTCATCTCCGATACCCACAAATTCGCCATTCCAGCCTCCGGTCATGCCGTTGCCGTCAAGGTAACCTCCGTGGTCAACAAGCTTCCCGACGAGATCACCATGCTAAGTTCGGAGATGGGAGTTATTCGGAAAGATGTACAGAGGCTCGTTGGGTACTTTTCTCGTAAGTCGGAGATGTATTATCAATCCGATTTCGTGAGGTATTGGGCGAAGGTTGATACACCGGGCTTGATGAACGTCGTGAAGAGTGTTAAGAAGGATAAGGAGGTTTTACAGTACGAGTTGGTGAGTCATTTGTTTTTCTCCGGAGGACGAAGAGAATGAACCTGGTGTTTCAAGAATACTCTCGGTCCTATTACGCCTACAATCAATAATCTATTTGGACCGTTCAAGGATTGGGACGCGGTCAATGTGCTTAGTGGTCGAAACATGAAGGAGCTCGTTGATGTGAGTTTTGCTTCCGTTGTTGTTCGTGCTGGTGATGATGGTTTGCTACTTGAACACAGATCCTGAAGAATTTCCACATCGGAAACTTTATCAGACAGGATGTACCCAACTTTGTCGACTTGAGCAAGGAGATTGATAACATTCCTTGCGACGTGGTTTCTTACAAGATTACCCCACCTCAGGGGTGGCAGTGGCGTTTTTTCCCCCCACCTTTACTATCTGCTAGGTCCTCCATCGTGAATTTGTGATGAATCAATACATTTCGAACCTATTGCATTTGCACTATAGAATATCATGAGCCGAACTCCGAAGATTGATCCCGATATCACGATGGTGCAAGCTCATACTCCCGTCTCCTTGATGTATAGCCAGTCGAATGAGCCCTCCCCACAGCTGATTGGTGCATAAACTTGGATTTTTTTTCTCTCTTTGTGGACTCGAGCGTTCATTCCGAGTTGACAGCTCGAGCCCGCCATACACCGTCCCTTCTCATTTCGAGGCTCGAGATTGTTATGCTGTGCGATACATCGCTTCCGAGATTGTGTGATCACGATAGCCTTGGACCTGCAAAGGAGTAGCTTTGACCTGAGTCACACATTCACCAGAAAGATCACCTCAGTTGATTTCACTGTAAAAGTATCTAGCTGTTTGCATAATTTCGCACGACCCCTTGATCTGTTCACTTCCACAACTCCACGTGAGCAAATTCAATTGGATGACGCGTCGAGACGCGTCGCGACCGTCCCCGCGAGTCATACTGGTCAGGATCTTCCAATATGACAAGGAACCATACCGTTGACCAGGATTATTTTTCTACCCCTTCCGAAACTTCACCAAGCAAAACAATGGATCAACGTCGCTGTGATTCCACTTGAGAGCTGAGGCTCTGGCCATGGACGGTCATTTGGCCGTAACTAGTACAACTATGTGGAATCGTGCGAAATTGTTCTAGAGATATGTAAACGGCTGCAGTTGCTCCACTATAACATTTGCTACACAGCTGATGGTTGTACCAAAGCCGAGCCTACACAGACTCCTATGCGATCTTTGCTGAGCGCCGTGCCCTGAGCATCGAAATAGAATGCAAGCTCATGATGTGGAACTTTAGGTTGCTGATCTCACGATCCCGAAGAAATCTTGCTGTGTTCACTGGACAGTGGGAATGTTGCACAGTCATACATTACATGACTCTGCCAGTGATCATGCTCATTATCGAGAATGAGTCTCGAGCTCAGTCGCCTTTTATGATTTTAGATTTTCCTAAACTTAGGGGCTCCTTACAACTTGGCTCTTGGAAAGATGACTCGTTCGTGAGCATAAGGCGGTAAAGTAGTAGAGATCAAGACATAGCAGTTCAGCATCTCAGAGGTATAAGTAGAGTTCTCAAGTGAACTATTTCTTCACAGAAACATTCGAGTTATCAACGACCACCTTACAAGACTTAACGATGTTGAAGACAACTCTCATCACCCTCGCTGCTATCATCTCCGCTGCGACACTCATAGGGTATGCTTGATGATTAACCTCGTTCCTTCACCGATTAACCAACCCTCCCCCTTGAATTTAGTGTCTCCGCCGCACCCACTTCCATCTCGGCGGGGACGACCCAATCCACGATGACTCCTATCTCCATCCCCTCCAGTACCGAAAGCAATGCCAATATTGCTCGTGGCTGCGTGGATCCTCTCGCGCCGGTGAGTTCAATAACACTTGCCAGCTTCCATATTCAAGCTGACTTACGACAGGTCTGTGAGTGTTCTTCTGGCGGTTGTTGAACGTTAAAGAAGTCTCTATGCATATACTCCCTGCTGATATTCACGACGACACCTTACTACTACGACGATAAACCCGCGCCAACAATTTCAACTAGACAGATCGACCCTTCTCCATGCTCTTCGAGTCCTATGTCATGTATCCTGTGTCTGTAGATAATATATATGAACATTATAATACAGACGCCTCGAGAGAAGTCACGTCGTAACAGGCGGTGAAAACGAAGTAATGAGAAACTCTAGTATCCCTGCGATGTCGAATCTCGTCTCACAACTATCCACTAAGCCCCGTTCTTATGGTCGACGAGGACTCAATCGCTCCGCTCCCGAACCTGATGCTAGCCTCCTTCAGAAAAATTTTGTGGTCGAACCTACCCCGTAAGATCCCGATACAACATCACCACAATAAGTCGTCTCCATACGCAAAAGCCTAAGCGGACGCTCGTGAGTTTAGAAAGCGTGAGAACAGACGCAGTGTCGACGGTGGTCGATTGAGTCGCTCGACGATCCGGTTGGTCGTCAAGTGACAATGTCTAGCTCGAGCTGTTCGAGAGACTGAGGCAACGCTTCAAGGACCACAGTCAAGTCTGAAGGCGCCTTACCCGTGTCCACGAGGAAGGAACTGCACAAGAAGCGACGTGAACAAGCGAGGAAGTTTATCAGGGCGACTGAAGACTCGGCAGGATCTTCAGTGAGCCTGGGGAGACTTGTGTATGAGTGTCCCACTGGATATCGAGAGAACCTCCAGCAATGAAACATCGAGAGAGCCGAGAACTTGCGCTTTTAGTTTAAAGGTTTTGTACATACATCGAAGGGCCAGGCGGGCAGGGTTCACAAGGGTGTATGCTGGTGTTGTGGATCACCGAATAGTGCTCCGCTGAGAGTGGACTTTGACGAGACAGCCTCAGGGAATCCACGAAGTGCTAAGTACGATGTCGCTTGATTTGCCGTGGGATCAAAGGCTGTCTATGACGATGAGGGTGATCTAGATCACAGTACAGGACTCCAAAGAATATGGAGAACGGTTCAGCTGTTTGAAAGCGGTCTTTCAGCTGCGAGGATAAAATAATCAGGATCAACTGTGGCCGTGATCATTAGGGGCATTGAGACGGCGTAAGCTTTGCCATATTGTACTGCCGACTGGCCTCGTGGATAAAGTCGGTGAGGTTCAATAATCGAGAGGATTATTAACCAAATATGAATTCGAGGAGTTCGGAGACGGAAGGACAGGCGGCTTCTTCAGCGGGATTGAGCTCGAGTAACCAGGTTACAGCCGTATGTGAAAAGAGCCGATGTCAAAGACGTGTTGAAACATTTTTCTAGAAGCCAGTGAACCGAGAGCGAGTTGTAAAAAGGACGTACCGAGAAAGTCGCTGCTTCAGAAGAGACCAAGCGTTCAGGGGTCACTGGTACTGTACAATTGGTTTGGTGAAGTTGCCACAATGGACCGGAATGAAAAATATGTTGTTGGACGATTGGAAGCTTTGTTGGACTCGGAAGACCAATCACACCGGATCCAACTTTGAGCCTTGAGGACAAGTTACAACGGCAGAGAATGAATGTGGAGCGTAGTAATGCTATTGAGCATTCCATAGAACGCCCCGACTATCAGCACGAGGTTCAAACATTGCCTCGCTGTAAAACTCCAGTCTAATTCGATGACTACCCAGAGTATTGTTGTTGAATGCATGTAGGCCGACTTTACGGAAATCTCAGCTTCCGAAGTGAGAAACCAAACCAAACTGGCATAGTAAAAGAAAAAAAAGGAGATAGCTGAAGGTGACTGGTGGTTCGAACCCAAGTTGAAGTTCTCCCGCGTGCCGCTGTTGTGGCATGTGGACGCGTTCGTCAATCAAACACGTGTTGGACAAACTAATTAATCTCTCGGCTGCACGTGAGTGCGGTAGATCCTGGTTGGTTTTCGACCACCATTGTTCCAGTCCCTTCCCTTTCCCCCCAACATACGCTCTACAATCGACAATCGACCACAATGACGACTGGGTACTCTGATTTTTTCTCCTCTGGCCTGTTGGCTCCTCCAGTGCCGTACACTCGTCCTCGATACGATTCAACGTCGTCTACAATGTCTAGTGTATCGACGCTGTCTAGCGCATCCAACTCTACAGTAACGACCACTATATCGGACGCTCTCGATGACGCTAGCGATATCGAAGACCCGTTCAGTTCCAACCATGCTCGAGGTAGAGAAATAACACCTACACCTCAACCTCCCAAGTCACCCAAACGGACATTGAGGAAGCGCAAGTCCAGTTTATCCGTTCAGACGTCGCCATTACAGAGTCTACGATCGCCTAATAGGGCGGCTGAAAGCGCACTGGCCTTTCAAAGACATTTACACGGTACTCCCTCGCGACCGAGGAGCGGCAGTGTCAATTCGGCTGCTACTGAGGCCACGAGTATGTTGGGGAGGCTCGCGAATGTTGCAGAGAATCCTGTCGGGATTACAGGCAGAATGAGAAGTGGTAGTGTTGGCACGGCTCTAAGGTGATCTCCCGATGTCTTCCATTTGCTTGCGTCTATTCTCTGGCTGACCAGTATTCTACGACCCAGGTCTCGTCAACGTTCAATCCGACATATCCCGACCAACCCGCTGCCACCGCCTTCGCTACCATTGCCGCCGCTTCCACCATTACCGAAGACCTTTACGAACCCAAGCACGCCGCAGAAAATTCATGGTCGTTCGTTTTCTTTCCAACCACGAGGAGTGAATACAGGTGCTGTTCATTTGCAGAGATTACCGACAGTCCCCGGGACACCGCCGTCACATTCCAAGATGGACGTTACACCCGTCGAGTTCTTCGTGCCACCGTCGCCAAGAACTCCATTAGGCGCAATTCAGCACGGCTATGGAAGAATGGACGAAGATTAGCCTGTTGCCGGTCTCCAAGCTTCACCCTTGCTCCACATCGCGTCCAACTCGTCTCTCCCCAAAATTCCCGGAATCTCCACTCACTTGTCCTGCTTGTTCTCGTCACGCTACGTTCTGACATCTACCATCTCATATCTGTATGACATCTCTTGTCTCACCATTTATCGGCATCACATTCATAACGATATCATATTGCTACATATATATTACCAGCTCCTCCATTTTGTTCATGTCCAAACTCTCGCTTTGTTCCTCGGCATTCGTGGTCGCACTCAGTCGCACATGGTGTCTGTACCTCTCTCTTCCCCCTGTCTCTCTATTTCCGTCGTACATTCATTTGTATTTATATACGTTCAAAAGAGTTAGCTGTTAGATCCGTTGGTTATGTATTACGGAACATGCCTTGCTTGGTCTTTTCACTTATGCATGCGGTTGGTACTGTATACAGTATCACCGGATGCAAGAGCCTACTCACTTTCCCTTGAATTTGACAAAGGACTTTGGGCCATTCATATACAGCAATTTACTCCCCTAAAAAATGATTAGTACCCAAAACAAAGGATGCAAGGAAAGTGAAAGAAAATGAGTAGGCATCAGTTTGTGGGACAGTGAGTGGACTCTTACACCCGGTGTATCCAATGCTCGAGAGGGTTGATCGAATGTGCAAGTGAATCTCATACCGAAAATGTCGTTACGGTTCTAGCTCAAAACCTAATCACGCTCCGCGGGGAGAACACAAGCCCAAAGTCGGTCCGGGCAGCGGAGATGATGGTTCAACTTTGCGTTCTTGATGGGGGTATCGAATCGTGTCTCTTCATCGAGCTACAAAACTCAAAACGAGAGCCGAAGTGTTGTATTTAATCTTGGCCAAGACTCCAGGAGTGCGCACCGGACGGGCCGCTATTAAGACTTGGCGAGGCTGTGAAGCAGGCCCCAGGGTGAAACGATCCCCGAGGTCGTAATTTTACTTAGGGTGAACACGGCCTGTCGCCACTAGTACTTGTGTACAGAAATTCAAGCACATGCAATTTCAGTTATATTGACTAACTGTCTAGCAAAAAATCACATACATATATGAAGATTAAAACCCCTTAGAGGGATAGTCCCTTGGAGTTCTTCTTTCAATGTCCGGCCAAATTTGGCGCGGCCCGTCAAATGCCCGTTCGGCCCTGGTTGACGCTGGCTCAGCATCAAATCTGAATTTGTTCTTTGTCTCGAGGCTCCGAGATTGCTCATAGACACGGTTTGCAGCATCAGAAAAGCCTGGCGTGGTGAATTATGGTGGTGGCCATGAGTGGGGCCGGTTCCGGTGGATTCTATACCCCTGCAAGCAAGCGCCCAAGACCATCATCGCTGGATCAATTTGGCGCGTGTCTAAAGTAGCGCGCTGATGACTAGGCCGTGTGTACCGCAGGAGGTGAGAGAGGGCTACATTTCATACTTAGTTGACCTTGCTAGTACCGATACAAAGCTGGATTGGGCAGGGTCGTGTGAAACGGCTCTTGTTCGCTTCGCTAAGGGCAATTATCTAAGCACTCATTCCTTTGCCCTCCGACGCATTTTTCTTCCCCAGCTACGGAGTGAAATTGATGCAGTGAGGCCATGGATAAGCTGCGCCTGCGAATTGGAGGATACCAGTTGGCCATTCATGATGATGAAGAGGCAAGTATTCCTCTTTGTAGATGGCAAAGGATGTCGAGAGAGGAACTTTACGCTATCCACCAGAAGATACGGGATCTTGAGGGGAAGCAGCTCGGTCTCGAGGTGTGTTGTGAACCTCATCGAGTGGTCGAGCCTTAACCGAGATCCCATGATATCAGCGTAACCAATTTACCGAAATCCAGAACGAGCTCAACGAATACAGGAACCTTCTCTCACCCATCCGTCGACTACCCTATGAAGTCGTCTCGATTATACTCTTTCTGGCCTTTGAAGAGAATGCGTTCGCTTCACGCCGAGACTCCAGATATGATTCATCCCTTCTCTCCTCCGTTTGCACCCACTGGCGAATGGTAGCTCTATCGACACCCTCAATGTGGTCATTCATATCTTGCGATATCAAAATCGCATCTGTCGATTTTGAACGTGTCACGCCCGCTATACAGACCTGTCTACGTCGTTCGGGCGACGCGACACTTCATTACAACTTCAGTGTATATCTCCCGAATCCGGATGTAAGAGTCCACGGATACTCCGGGAACATATGGGCATCCACCCGTCTCTTCAGACTGCTTTTCGAACAGTATTATCATCGGGTTGGCTATATTGAAGTAACATCTCCCCATTTCAATTCGTGGTCCTTGGTCCACAAGATGTTGAAATATTTCCCTCTCAACCCGCCCCAAAACTCCATTCGACTCAAGTCGCTGCACTTTTGTCCTCACTCCCCATCCTTACGCATCACCGTTCTAGAGTATTCCCCCCGATCCTCAATCACTTCCCTCACTATCGCTGCGCCTTTCTTCTGGACGTTCGCGATGTGCTCAGAGGGTTCCTCAACCTCGTCTCACTAGATATCACTCTCGGTGGAGCACCTCGTGACAATACCTCCGCACCCGCATTCACCCTCTCACACCTCACCCACCTAACTCTTCGACGCACAGACAAATACTCCCAATTCGGAGAGGTCGTTCGTTACTTTCACACCCCATCACTAGAGGTTCTCACCATATTCAGTGATATACTGATCAATTTCGTTCCTGCGAGTGGAGATCCCACCGATTATCTGCCCTCCCTCATAGACTTGCTTACGCGTTCAGGTCGCTCGCTACGGGAATTCGAATTCAGAGACGAGAGGTTGGCGGCTTCAGATCTAATGGTGATCCTCGAAGCATTGCCTGATTCTCTTGGACAGCTTAGACTGAGCCTCTTCACCTCGCAATCGAGAGTTATTGAGCGACTAGATCTCCCCTCGGCCGCATCCGTCCTCCTCCCCAATCTGACAAACCTTCGCTTGGTGCTCGAGTTTGGAGACAACTTGGTGTGGGGTAGTGTGGTCGGGCTTTTGCAGAGTAGGTTCAACCATGGAAGAAGATCTTTGGAAGAGGCTAGCGTAAGGTTCCAGAGTGGACCTATCAAGTCGTGTTTTATGAACCGGAATGATGGTGGGTGGGTGATTGTGCGAAGGGATTCAACATTACAGTAATGGTCTTGTTCAGTCGGTCAGTTTCTTCTGCTGGCTAGATGTAGCGTACGTAGAATTTGAATACAACTAGGCTTCAGTGGAATGTCAGTAGGATTCGGTATACATGGTAAAGGATACAACTAAGTGACTACTGTACGAAAAACGGTAAGAATTACAGATGATACACAGAAAGAAAAAACAACTACTCTAAAAACATCCAAGCGTAGTCATGAGGTGTCGTCGTGAGTATTAGCGGGCCCATATAACAATTGATCTCTTTTTCATTCAACAACCGGGGCCAGTACACTCGCATGTCTATGACAGAAAGTAGCAGGGTTAGTGCTCGGGTTCGGTATGTAGGATCGAGATAAGCACGGGCGTCGGGACTCACCTGGCCCAGAGGATCTATACAGGCAAAAATATGAACGTCAACTTGCATGCGGCCCCCGCCAACGCTAGTGGATGTAGAAGTCACTATTGTGGTTGCGGTAAGTTGCGTCCTCGTCGCTGTCGCAGGGGTGGAGATTTGGAATTCTGAGACGGATCCGGATACGGACACGGGAGATGCACTGTTTTTTTTTTGTAAGAAAGGACTCGTCAGCTCACAGCTGAAACGAAAGTCCAGGATGCGAGCGTACCTCGTAGATATTATAGCGAAGAGGATCGTAGCGGAGAAAGCAACGAGTTGAGACTTCATCATTGTGGTGGTGAAGAGGGTGAAGATTTCTGGTGAATGAATGTTGAATGTCGCGCTGATTACTTATACCTCTGAGAATATGAACTGCTGTATAATGTCCTCTACTACTTCGCCAAATATAACCACCACGCTTCTCACGAGCCCAGTCAAGCAGACAAGAAGTTTACCATATTTGCAAGGAAGCAAGACTGAATTAGACCATGCAAGGCGACTGAGCTCCGAGCGCTTCCCCGAGGGTGAGCATGTACATGAACGGAGTCATACTAATGAATGTAGCACTGTGGACACCGAATAGCGGAACACAGCAAAACAGTCAGAGGTATCGTGGAATTTGGTGGCGTGAGAATTTCGCCCGAAAGACCTTCAGGTACAACCCCTCCTCTTCAGTGAACCTTCGACGTTCTAGCACTCGAAGATTAAAAAGCCTGTGCTAGATTGTTGGTCCCATTCGCTGTGTGCTGATGCTGTGAAGCAGTGGAATCTCTTTGCACTGCGCAGTGGAGTGAATCGAGTTGATATCTCGGGCCGCGCGTGCGGGTGTCACCAATAGATGACGAATCAACTGAGTACTTACTCTTATTATTGGTCGCCCAATTTGCTCTCTGCATGTTTTCCCCTCGCTGCCCCTAGCTTATGAAATGATTCTGTCGCCTTCAGACTTCCCCGCGGTTGTCGAAGCGCCACGTTGTATCGAAGAGCTAAGAACTTGGGGTTAAATCTTTCTACCGTATAATTAACGGGCTTCTTGACGATCGGCTAAACATTTCTTTCTTTTTCTCCGACGTGGGGTGGTTCATCCGTCCCCCTCATAAGTCTCACGGGACTTCCTCGTAACTGAGTTGTTGAGTTCCAACGAGTAGGCCCGACCCCGGAATATCTTTTAGGGAGAGTCACCTTTCAAATTGGCAGTGGAGCTGTCGTATTTGGTGCTAAGGGTATAGGTGGATCGTCGCTTTCACTTTGGGATCCAACATGAATCGGAATCCCTCGCTCGTTCCTTCTGTTGAACAAACGAACCACGTCAAAATTTGGAAATCACGGTACGGATCCTTTACCTGCAACATGAATGTAATTACATATACAGGTCACAAGACACAATTCGTTAAATAAGAATAGAATACACAGGTGACACGCTTACTTCGAATCTTCCATGTGGGGGGTTGACGGGTTTATATCCCAAGCCAGAACGTAGATATTGAAGTACAACTCCTCTTCAGCAAACCATCAAAGTTCAAGCATTCGGAAATCAAAAGTCTGTGTTGTATATTGGTCCTATTGGGTAAGTGTTTGGTGCTGTAAAGTATTGGATTCTTTTTGCGGTGTAATAGTTCTAGTTAATTTCTCGGGCCGCGTATGGGTGTGGGTGTGGCTGAAGCCTGAAGCTGTTTCCCCCCTAAGTCACCCAGGTGTCACGAGCCAAGTGAGTACTCACCCGCATTCTTAGACCTTCCCACTCGGTATAGTTCCGCTCTGCACTGTTTTGATATTGACGAGGCGAGACTATCGCCTTTCGGACCTACTCGCGGTCGTTGAGACACTAGCACTGATTCCCCCAAAGAGCCAAAACCCCCGCTAAATTTCTCTACCGTACGTCCAACAGGTTTTTTGATGATCGGTTGAAGAGTGTATCCTAAGACTGCGTTTTCTCCGACCCCTCAATCTCACAAGCCTTCGCTGTTACCGTGTTCCAAGCTGGTAAAATGGAAATTTTGTGGCATGATACATGATATAATTTATATATCGGAATATATGTAAAGTCATCACGATTACAGGTTTCAGAATACAACTTGATAAGTATGGGGCACGGTAAATATTGATATATGATAGTACACAGGCAACACGTTCATGTCGAACCCTTTATGCGGTGGTTGTGAGGTAGTCTGCAACCGGAGAATAAAACAATCAGCAACCGGGGCCAGAACATTGACATGGCTATCATAGAGAGAAGGTTCAGCGTGACCCGGCTTGGACACATAAAAAGATACGGAACTTACCTCGAGAGGATTCACACAGATGAAGACATTGACGTTGATTTGCATATTGATTCCGTCGACATTAGTGGAGGTAGCAGTTACTATTGTGGTTGCGGTAGTTTGGGTCGCCGTCGCCGTCGCTAGAGCTGAAGGTGGTGATCCTGAGACAGAAACGGACACGGACACGGGAGATGCGCTAAGTTTGAGAACGAAGAGTGTGACTATCAGCTAAAGGATGGAGGGAACATGAGCATACACACGCACCCCGTCAATGCTATAGCAGAGAGAACAGCCAAGAGAGAGACGACTTGACACTTCATCATCAGTGACGGGTAGTTGGCGGTTGGTGGAGTCTCTAGCAGACAAATTTCAAGTTACTTATACCTATGCGAGAGTCTAAACTGACGTACTGTATCCTCTACTACTTCGTTAATAATACAAAGACCTATGAACGAGTCAAGCAGACAAATGGTCAATCTTCGCCTTATTCGCAGAAAAGGTAGTAGACATCAAACCATAGAAGGAGGCTGAGTCCCGGGCACTGGTAGGGAATGAGCATATATACCGGAGTCATAAAATGTAACACTGGAGACCGTATAGTGAACACAACGACTCGAAGGGCTTGTGTAATTGGTGGCGTGGGATTTTCCCCGAAATCGTGCAGATACATCATACCACTCCTTTTGTCCAAAAGCTCACCGTAAAGTTCGAAGCTCCAATACTCGGAATATGAAGGTCTGTTTCTAAGAGTTCGTTTCATTGGCTGGGTGCCGATGACTGTGAGGTAATGTATTCTTCACCATTGATATCAACCGAGGGGATATCTCAGGCTGCGCGTGCGGGTGGTTGAAGCTGCTCCCCAAAGCCTATATTAGGGTCCGTCTCGGAAGCGACGTGGTACACAGCATCCGCGATACCTTCTTCGAGGAAAAAGCGATAATGGTGGCGTGGTTGAAGAAAGGCCAGCAGCGAAAGTCGTTGATTACACAGAATAGACATAACAAAATTCAGGTATCACGGCGCGCGGGATCAACTGAGGAAACGGCTGGGCTCTTTAAAGCTATGTGAATATGTGTTTGAACCGCTAGCTTCCGACGCTGCACTGGTTGAATTTAAGCTTGATGCTGACAAGTCGGCAAAATGGGATTCTTGATACCTATACATCGAGATTCGCACGAGTACGATATTAAGATTCAAGATTCAACGTAGAAAACAAGGTTCATTGGTATAACGCAAATGTAGCATAAGATTACGAAGTTGGAGGTACATCACAAGCTATTGTTGGTATAATGAAGTTATCGGAGCGACGAGGACCTTGTTTAATTGGGCCCTGATATATTGGAGGATCGCGATTTAACAGCCGGATACTTTGCAGCACTCCTAGGTAGGCGCAAACATGAAGTTAGGTCAAGTAGACACTTGTAAAATTATTAATGAAAGCACTTACTAGATCTAAGGGATCCGAACACACTCGACCCTCGAGGGTCTGCGTAGGGGTAGCATAGGTCACTAGGGTTGCTCGGGTGACTACCAAGAGGACAGAGAGTTCGAATTCAGAATTTGTTTGACAGTGAACGGGTGGGACTTACCTTGTGGAATAACCGATCCTGCATCGAAGATAGGCGATGTGCTGGAGAATGGGATCTACGATCAACGACACAAAGCTTGGGAGAGGCCTGAGACAATGCACCTACCTAGCAATGCCGAGAATAGCTAATACTACGAGGTAAAAGCTAGAGATCCTCTTCATAGTTCAGTACGTGTATGAGTCAAGTTGTTGGAAGAGGCGGATCGATGGATATCGAGGTCAAGAACACATGTGTAACCTCGCTTTGAGCGAGCTCTTATACCTGTCAGCCTCAACGGGTTAAGCTGTACTCGAGTCATCTAACACTTCCATGAGCTGAGGACTCAAAGGTAGCCTGCTTCATGCAAGGACACACAGCAACCGTGCATATTCGTTACATCAATCCGGGATGGTGAGATAGGCTAGTATGCTCGCCGCTAAGGAAAATAACACTGCGGTTGCCGATCAGAATTTATTGACGAGTGACGGAGCGAAGACTACTCGTTTATACTGCATCTGTGCTAAATGTCTCACAAGAATTATGATCAACCGCATGCTCGCCTTGCCACCTGAGAATGAATGCTATCTAGAAGGGCCAGGCAAAGAAAAACAGTGAGCCGTAGCCACTTTGCAAATATGCGATATTACAATGACAAGGTTTGACTTTGAGAACCTCCCTTCAAGCATCAATATCTCAGTTGAGCAAACCAAAGCTATTCGGTTGTGTACTAGACTCAGGGTGCAGTACTGTGCGATGGCACGAAAAAATAGATACTAATCAATGATTCAAGTCCAAAAGTCGATGCTCTATGGAGGCTCCCGCCCACCACCAGCCTGTTCCCACCGGTAAATAACACTACATGTCAATTCACAGAGTCCCTTGAAGGTTTAGTGGGTAATGCCTGCACCGGCTACCGGCTCTGATTAAGTTAAGGTTCTGTTTCAGTAGTCGGGGCTGGTAAACTTTGAGTACCTAACCTTACGTGAACATTGAATAAAGGTCGTTACCAGGGTTCAACATGTAGAAAAAGAATCCTAGTCGCGAACGAAAAGAATATCCAATTATTGAGTCGGGGCGTACACTATGAGCTACAGTACTGATATCATACAAAATTCCGAGGGGGCATTCTTATAAATGGGTGCAATCTTTGAGTACAATCCTCTGAGTATCTCCGGCCAGGTCCGTTATATGTCGTTCAGCAAGGAGGTACCGGGCATGTGCACTTGTAGCAAGGGAGGTGAAGTTAGGTCAACTGAAAAATACTCGAGAAGTATGTCATCAATATACTCACATTCAAGGGATCCGGACAGCCTCGACCCCCGAGAGTGGTGCTAGGGGTGAGGATGCTGAGGGTATGAACGACTGGGGGTGCTTGCGTGACTATCGTAAGGATGATGTTGCGACTTAGAGCCTATCTTCAGGTTTTTCTAGCGTAAACCAACCTCGAGAGCGAGATACACTGGGCGACGCGCTGGAAAGTAGAGACTATCTATAGCGGCTCCAGGATCAAGAGAATAGAGAGAATCACCTACCCTGCGAGACGGAGGATTACCAAGATCACAACGAAGCAAAGGCTGGAGGTACTCTTCATGGTTATAGATCGGGCTGCTGCAGGGGTGGGTAGTTAAGCCTGGTTTGAGTGAGGAAGTTGCAAGAACTTTGGACTTAGCGAGTTCTTATACCTGTCACTCTCACCAAGTAGAGCTGTGTGCGAGTCATTCCAGGCTTCCTTAAGCAGGACGCTCAACGGGAGTTGAGCCGTACGGATACACAGCAGCCATAGGTACCCAATACATCGATCTGGAATGGTGAGATGGTGGAGTATGCTCGTCGCAGAGGAATGCAACGCATTACGCTGTAGGCCGAACGAAGTTCACTGACGGTCAACGAGACATGAACAGGGCTACTCGCTTGAACCTTGATTCGCGCTGGATATGGCAGAAATGATTAAACCGTCTAAAGTTAGCGCAAACGCCCTCAAGTTTATGTAAGTACGTTTCATCGAATTCGGGTATATATGGCTTGAGTCTTGTTGGAATCAGTGACCAAGGCGAACAAGGCGGATCGGGAAATGTAACTCGGACTGGTTGCAGCCCACTGGCCATCTAGAGCTCAAGAAAATGACATGGAAGGGGGACTGGGAGGAAACCCCGCGAGTAACCAACATCATGATTATGAAGCCTCGTTGCTTCCCGGATATTGATATCGACGGTGAGATGTACACAAGTCTTGGGCGCGATACTGATGGGTCTCACTTTGCCAACGTCGCCCCAACGCTTCGGAGGAAGCATCAGGTCGCGTGAGGACTCGGTAATAATATAATGATAGTAAGGAACACTGCCAGGGAATATTGATGACGGAAGCTCCTGACTTCCGATCTCAAGTATCCCAAGCTTTGTGCAAATCTACTCACGCCGATGCACAGGAAAACCATATTAGATTAGCCAAAAGTTGGAGTTGTATTACGGATTACTACGGGAAAGACTGTGGTAACAGTATTTGAATAAAGGAAGGGGGTGTTTCTATGCGCAAGCTCAGTTAGGGAAATCTGGAGGGCGCCGCTTAACTACACCCTGCTCCGCTGCAGCACTTGTTGGCACGACGGGAAGGGTAAATCACGATAAGCAGATTTTTTTACTGGTCCTATGGAGAAACTCACGTTGCCGAGCCAATCTCCACATCGAGCCGAGATAACATTTGTAGGTGGTGTGCTAGCCACCGCAGCTGCTTGAGCGACTATAAAACGGATTAGAAGATTTTGAACGTCAATTTGTGGATGACACCGACCTTGGGAGACAGCCGAAGATACAGGTAATGCTCTAAAAAGCCGAGTAGAATATCCTATAGTCAGCAACAGCGACTCTTCTGGGGAATCACAAACCACACTTACCTGGCGACGCTCAGCGTGGTCAGAACTACGGCAAAGCAGAAACTTGATAACATCTTCATCTTTGAGGTTATACGTTGTATGAAGTTGTAAGGCTAATTGTGAGGGATTAGAGTTCGAAAAGTGGTCTCGTATTTATACTCGTTGAAGCCGTTCTCATTCCTCATCGACATGTGCTGTACACTGGATACTCAGACTGCAATGAGCTAAGAGCTCGCAGGCAAGCAGCGAGGGGGAGTCATACGAGGTAACGTGGATACAGCTGCACGGGATGGTGAGATAGACAACTTGAATATGCTTCCTGCTGAAGAATGTATCACAAATCTCGCCGAACAGAGCTCAACGACGAGTGATGGCGAGTGAGGACCAGTCATGTGTACTGCAATCAGGACCAGATACGATCCATTATTGATGTGGAAAACCAAAGATGTGAATCATCCGAGTGTTTAACAGTACGATAGACCTATGCATACCTGATTTGATTGGTACGTTCAATACTGCTTCCATAGTACTTACTAACTTCCTTTTTGGGTGAAGCTTCGACGAGGTAGAGGTCGACAAATGTACTGATGAGCTCCAAAAGCTTGGGCCGTATCGCATACAACACGTCAATAAGGTGAGCACAAATGTTCAGCATCTTGGTAGGTTGTAGTTTTAATTTTCCGTGTATAAACACCTTTACATCTGATTCGGGCGGTAGTGTGTGGACAAATAAAATTTAGGGCAAAGTCCGAACCAAACCTCCGGCTGTCGACATGCTCCGTGAATACGCGAGCTACTCGGAGCACAAACTCATGGGTATAGAAGTATGCTGAAGATTTGGGATCTCGGAAGAACAATCACACTGAAGTCCAGGGAAGTGAATATATTATTTGAAAGTCAGAGTTTCTAAGATAGCACTACGGGTTGCTCATGTGGCCATATGAATCATACGGAAAGGTTTAGCGAGAAGTATCAATTCAGAATCTCGGATGCTAGAGAGGTTTGTTTCTAGAGTGGTCCGTTCAGCAGCCAGCGAATCGGCAGCAGTTCTAGTCGCAGAAGGTCTTTCAATCGCAGCCATCAGGTTTATTCTATCGTTCAACTCACTGGATCAAACCAGTCCCAACATCTACGATCCACGGCGACGTTGCTAATAGGGATGGCGGTGCTCGTCACTGGCATTGCTTGTGTGTCTAGCGGGGATAGTAAAATTCGGGAGTGAGAACGCGTTTCAAGATTCGCAAGGCCAAAGCGGACCTTTAGAGGTATGTAGACACAGATACAGGTGACGCACTGGAGAAACAAGTGAAATAGTCACACGGTTAGCCACCGACACTCGAGCTGAGCAACAGGGGGAACAACTTACTTCGCGGTACCGAGAAGCGCCAGGATTCCAAAAAAGCCGAAAGTCGATGTCATCTTCATTCTGGTCGGTGTAAAGTATCAGGCGGTGTTGTAGGTGATTCAGTTAAACGAGGTCTGGCAATCGCAATGGAGGAAGTCTTCCTTGGGTTTATCTTTGTCCTCGTCAAAAAGTGCTGTACCTTAGTTATCTGAGTTAGGAAAAATTCACGAGCAGCCACCAAAGCAGAGTCATGCAGAGTAGTAGCACAGCGAAAGTGAACACAGCAGTACGGGCTGGTGAGATGGACGAGTATGATCACCTATATGCTCACGCTCAGGAACATAACATGGGATTCACCGAATTGAGGTCGTCGACGCGTTACTTCAAGATGTGCTAGACGGATAATAAGTACACCCGGGAATCAGTAGCCGCAGCCACATAAGGTGTCATGATAGTCAAAGCTATTTCGCTGTAAATACAACAAAGCAAAGTTTTTGATGGGTACGAGTCCAGTCGATCAAGAATGGCAGTCCGAACCGATATTGGCAACACACAGGATCGATATCGGGCTACGTACCAGAGTTCAATCTTCTGTTTCTCGAGGTAATAGGCGAAGCGATTTACGAACTCAGACACCAGTCCATCGCGGTGCCAAATCATGATTGAGGTCCACACTTGATGACATTGTAGATGTATACGACAGTTTCAAGTATGTTGATGAGATTTGATTCGGATTACTTCGATACTCTCACGAATACCAGAATCAAAATGGTGATGAGTGAATTGAAGCGCGAGGTCCTCGCCTCTTGTAACAACAGTGTTCGTTTGATTTCGGCTCAGTAGAAGGCTACGTCAAGTTCAACGACTCGCGAGTGTTAAACAGCAATAGAAGAACACGCTGCCTATCAGAAAAGCCCGGATTCATTCTGTGTGCCGTCGCACTGCATTTGTGAGATCAAAGAGGAACGAAAAAGGGATTATGAGCTGGCATTGTGTTGTTGATGAACCGGACCGAAGCGCCGGCTGGCTCTTCGATGTTGATGGTAAGTACTTAACGTACTATAGGGGCCCTGGTAGCTCCAACTGCGTGATTGTGAAGGCAAAGCAAATATAAGGCCAGGCACACACAAGGTTACCAGAAAATCCGTGACCTCTTGCATATGGACAAGACGAGAATCAATTACCAGGCTCGCGGGACGAGAAAAGTACTTCGAATTCTCGAGTTTGGAGCAAATTCCGTGTCGTTTCTGACTCAACATACTGCGGAGTACTGCTTTCCTGTGTTATTTTTTATCTCGTGTGGGAATGTTAACAAGATTTTGAACTGGCTCCTGTAGTTGTGCGTCGAAACATTGAGGTGCAGGCTCGACTTCACGATGATAGTCATTATCTGATACGTACATTAAAAGGTAAAGAAGGTTCTACATTGAAGATGCAAATAATTCCCAGTAATAATAATAATGATTCCAACGCAATGAGACCGCGTCACATGCATCCAACCCTCGTACCAATCACAATTCCTTCGTCCTCGGGCCTCTACTTTGACACCTGCAACCTCCAACTCGTTAATGGGGGCCAAGCTTCACGAGACATGACTCGAATGAGCCGAACGATTGGACGGCTTGTAACTTCTGTTCCCAGGGCTCTCTCCATGCTTTGGCCCAAAACAGGAATCCCGACACGCGCCTCTGTGAGTAATGGTCCCGAGTCGGAGCGGCCCAAATGACTCGGAGCGAAAATGACCACAGCCACCTCATCCTCGTCTAAATGCTGGCTCCTCTCTAAGAGCCCTCGAACCCACTCTCTCCAGTTTTTCGTTTGCCTCAGCCGCAGCTCAGAGACTATAAGATCCACGGAGTGCATTATCTTGATGCAACGAGTGGAGAGATCATTTTCGTCAAAGCTGTCGGTGCGATCAAGATCCACAGCGACTATTGGGCGAGCGAGACGTAGGTGCTGGTCTAATTGAGATTTGGGCGGTGGGAGATTTCTGAGTGTCGCTTGTATGAGGCCCATGTTTTTCTCGAGAATCGCTCTGAGAACTCGGCGAATGAAGCGAGTCTCAAGGCGAGTAACAGGGGGTGTCCCGTCTACGTGCAGAAAAAGGTCAGTATGTATTGGGGACCAACAGTGGGAGAAACGGCGTAACAATCACCTTTTATCAAATCCGATAGGCTCCGACACTCAGATTTATGTTCCTTCTCCCAGTGCCATTTCTGACATTCCCGTGAGCAGTACGACGCTGCTGAGCAACGCGAACACGCAAGGTGCTTCGCGTGTAGGTCTTTCTGGCACGGTTTTGTGGAATCGGCCTTCAAAGGACACTGGTATCCCGGCCCAAAGTCAGCAAATATGTCGCCAAATATAGCGCCAGGGACATTCTTACCTCAGCACAACTACAGATCGTCTCCACCTCACTCCTCAATTCCCTTCGGATGCCTTTCAGCACGAATGCTTTTCTTTTACACCGAACCCAAGAGCTCCACCAACACTCCTGCTGCCTCCTACCCTCCACCCCAGCATGCTCAAGCTTCCTGACTGTCTTTAAGAAGGCATGCAGGACCATCGGATACACCAAATTTCTCGACACCAGGTCAAGTGTCTTGGCGAGGTAGATACCAATCCCGGCCGATAAAATTCCGCTCCCAATCGAATCGATATCCAACATATCCGCCTTGAAGAAATTCACCAAGACGTCGGTATCAAGGAACTCTGTGATCCACCACCGGCCTCTTCCTTCCAGGACCTGAAAGACCTGCGCGAGATTGACCGTAACGAGGCTATTAAGCGCCATCGAAAGGATTCCCCCATCTGCCGATGCAAAAAGAACTTTCTGCCTCTTTCGAAGCGCTTTAGAGATAAGGCGTGCTTGGATGCGTAGTGTATATCGAGGGATGGGGCACATGACGACTGGGTTGCCTGGAATGACAGTCTCGTTGGACCAGAGAACGTGTAAATCTACAAGATGCATAACGTCCTTGTCGGTCATAGACGAGATACACGGAATTTCGCGGATCGTGTGGCGGGTTAACGCCATCGAGAGCGATCTCCCAGGGCATCCAGAGTGCAACTGGTTGGCATCTCGGTCGTCGATGCGGATATCGAAGGTCTTCGCCCTGAAGACCATAGCAGCTAGTTGTGTCCATAACTGCCAGAGGGGATGATGGTCGGCAACTATCATCACCCAGACCCGACGAGTCGAATCTCGGAGTTTCGGTGACGATTCTATGAGAGTCGTGATTTCGGTTTCCTGCTGGGCGGGAGGAAAGCGGGTTGGATACTGGACGACAAGCGGGACTATGTGCAGTACACATTCGACTATCTCATACCCCTTCTGCGTTGCCGTCACTTTAGACGTGGTAACTGCGTCCAGTAGGTAGGTGGTCCAGGGATGGATATACAACCAATGTCGTTTGATTTGGCGGAGAATCAGAGATTGACTCCGATGGAGAGAGTGATCAAGGTCATAAAGAAGGGCCCCGAGGATGTGAAGGAAGGTCCAATTGTTTGAGGATGGACTTTCGGCGTTCAGGAGGAAAGCCGAAGGATCGACCGGACCTGCCTGAGGCATTCCAAGTCGACTCAATCTATCAAGAGCTTTCCCAGTAGTGGCAAACCGACAATTTGATTCTCGGAGGAAGTCGTTCAAATCAGTGAAAGACATAGTGATGTGGGGGAGGGGAGTTAAGGAAGTAATAGTTTAAAACGAAGGCACCGAAACTCACCACTACCCGCTACCCGGACTACAGGACCTTGGAGACGAATCATTACAGGCGTTTTTCCGATCTCTCCCCATTCCGGACTCCACAGACATCAGGATCGACCACTAAAACGGGTTGGCCTTCAACTCCGAGGTTGGCATTGGAGTGGGTGCTGTGGATTGTCCCCCCAGCCCTCATTGCTACAGATAACAATCGGCCGCTAACGGTATGGTCTCCAACTCGTCTTAGGATTGGAAGACTGTCTTCCCGTGGCCATGAACATGGGAGTGGCGTAACGCGCTGGATCTCGAACATGACGTCAGGATGATGAAGTGGAGTGGTCCTCCCATTGTTGTGTAGGATAAAATCTCCCAGTGGAATGCAAAAAGGGAGTCTCCGTCAGAGACGCACAAACGAGAATGGGGTCTGTACGGCCGACCGTTCGGGATATGACTGAAGAGCACAGATAAACGGATTCTATCTTCGTTGACCACGGTAATAGCATTTACGACGATTCACAGCGCACCGTTGGTTAGTGGCACCGCTATCCACGATATGTTCCGAAGTAGGATATATTCGTGTTCGGTTCCATGACTGAGCGACAAGACAATGAAGCGCGGAACCATGTATTCGCAATGTGTGTGAGTGCTCACGGGATGATACTGCAAGGTTTTGTGGAGGGTTTCCAGGCACTGATGTCTACCTGAACGTTAGTCTACAGGTCGGGGGAAAGCAGTGTGCAACCTACCACGGGGCTCCTCGTTGCGGGATTGTTAGCAATCAGTATCCACAGCCGTCATGTGGCCCTTCATCGTTCTCACAAAGGATTGTGCTACGTGGTTGCATCCTCTATTCTCGTTCCCTTCGAACGCAATGCAACGCAAGCGGGATGAATAAGGAGTTTTGGGGAAAGCGTCTTTCTCTTCGGCCCGAACTCTGGCTTGTTGTACATGACTCTGTCGAACTCATGCGCATCATACCTTATAAGCCTTCCAAGGATCTGGTCAATTCCATGATCACTGTAAGCGTCGCTCTGCCACATATGGTGAGGAGGGGTGCACCTCTGTTATTTCTGCAGGCAAGCCACTTATCCGTGTTGGTGCGGGTACCGTTCGGGGTTGTGCAAGGAACCCAGACCTAGATAAGTGTAAGATAATGAGAACCTGAGGTAGTGGATAGAAACCCACTTATTTGGATAAGTTTGCGCTGGCTAGGCCTCCTCGGACTATGGCCTAATTTTCCTAGTGAATGGTTAGCCACCGAGCCCAAGACAGCTAATTCGTCGTTGGAGGGTTAACACATATAAATATAAGGACTTGGAAGAATTGATATTGCGAACGCACCAACCGATGCCGTTCGGAGAACATGGTGCTGGATTGACAGCGGCGTTAGGATTTCTCCAGGTCCGCCATGATCGAGGTTTATGAGGCTCAAGGGCTAAAACAATTCGGACCGAGAAGCGAGGGAAGGCAAAAAGGCGTCTAAGAAAACCTTGAGTAAGAGAGCACGGGCTGTCTGTGGCTGATCATCATAAACAGCACAATAAGCAAATGAAAGGAGGAAGACGGGAAGGACGGACACACTCTGAGAAGATTCACTTGCGGCCTCAGGGGCATTACATAGAGTCGTTTGATCCTCGCGAGAGAACATGTTTCATGGGGGGGTACCGGTTTGAGACCGGTTTCTCATCATCCAGAAAGAAACCTGATAAGGTTTCGGGTAGAACTTTCCGTGGCCCGCTCTGGTTTCGGATACCTTCTCGAGGTTGTGACAATAAGTGTCTGTCAGTATCTTGGAGAACAACGCCTGCGCTAGTGTAGCAATGGACACTGTAATCATGTTGATGACGCCTTAAAATCTTCGGATTTTTTTATCGTCTATTTCGCGTATTGATGTCGTCTAGTAGATGGCATACTCAAGGTAAATCACAAGTAAAACGTGCGTTTCCAGGAATAAGGAGGTGCGAGAACTGGGAATCTGACGCACCTCTAGACCTATTCATTCCACAAGTCCCTAGCTGAACGCGGTATTCTGCCTCTTGAGTCTTCATGGTACGAATACGAAAGGGGATTGTATATAATCTACGGTCAAAGTCCGTTGGTGCTAGATAACCACATAAAAAGCAAGTACTCACTCGGGAATACGAATTTGTTTCTCTCTCTATCTCACGACTCCATCTAGGTACCCAATACCCACATTGCGCAGGCTGCGCCCGATGTAAATCAGCTCATAGCCCCGTGTTCCCTTCAAGATAAATGGCCTAAGATCCGAAGAAGAATGAGAATCCAAATAAGAAAAAGCTCGAGGAAGAGGCAAAACGTACTGTGCTGTGACGTTCTCTAAGGCAAAGCATGGACGTATGTTGTGGTTTGAGATGAAAAGAGCTCACTTTTGAGAGCCTTTCAGCAGAACAAAATACATAATGACGGATGCCGTGAAGTAACGTGGTTCGTCATTCGTGCATTCGCGATGGCGGCCAGAATCGAGGTCCTATACATGGGCGCTTCCGTAGTCTCTGGATATCTCCCGCGTATGACGACCGGAGCGCCCGTGGGACTAGAACCCACGACTTGGACACCTGACGCTCGATAAAGCAAGTCGTTGCGACTTGATGACTTGCTATGTTACTCAACCCTCAAAACCTGAGTCTAGATGCCTGAAGCAGGCAATATGGTTTCTCCTGCGCATGCTGGGAGGGATCAATCATTGAAAATCCTCGCATCATGAGAAATTATAACCGCTCTGATTCCAACACAGTGATTGTGAATATATATGTTTACTTATGGAGGGGATAGAACAATGTGTAACAATCTGAGTAGAGCGTTTAGACCGCAATCAATCACTTTTATCTGACGAGTTATGAACTTAGTACTCATTTTCCTCCTCCTCCTCCTCCTCCTCCTCATCTGAGTCTTCTGTTTCGAGTTCCGGAGCAAGTATGAGATAAGTTGCCGACCGAACTTGGCGTTTAAAAGTAGAATGAAATGTATGAATGATTGCTGATCAAGGTTCGGTGAGGGAGAGAGCTTACAATGTGTGAGCTGGATGGTCGCATAGGTGTACTGTTGAGACCCTCGTTATCTCCTGTTTCCGGAAGTAGAAAACGTCGGAACTTACCCCGGTATGCACGCAATCGACCTCTTTATTATCTGGATCTTGATCCATAAGCGGTTTTACCAAACGTCCACCGTCAGTCGCCCAAGCTTTCTTCACCTCAGCGGCTACATTCTTCCCCTCGCAGCTACTCAAACCCAACGAGATGTCCGCGGACCATGTCAGACACTGGGAGACTAAATCGGACTAAACTGGACAGCTACGGATTGTTTCTGACACCTTTGCACAGAACAACCCTGATTTGTTATAAATAGACCTCACTCATCCTTTCATTCGAGTCTATTCAAGCCCGATTACATCCTCTCAACGACGAGTCTTCAAACTTATTCACTTTCGAGTGCGAGTGGGAGTCCGCACTTGGGCCGCAAGATTCGAATTGGCACGTAATTGGCACATGGTCCGTGCACTTGTTGACAGTAATTTGCCTTCCCAAATTTCACATATACTTACTCGCGTTGCGCGTCTTCGCCCCAATTTCTTTCCTTCCTTCCCCCACAATCACGCCCACGTATTGTCTACTGTCCGCCTCTATCTCTCTCTTTTCATCGTCGTCACTGCAAGCAAGCACTTTGATCATGGGTATCTCTTTTATAGAGTGAGCAGAAGTGATTTTGGAGGATGCCAATGGGGACTTAAGTGTACTATGAACTCTTTTTTTGCATTATTGGTATCACTAACACGCTCTTTGTGCCTCATCACAGTTGCAGTGACGATGTAAAGTTGTCTAATGCCCTTAATACGCGTCAAACGCGAAGAAAATTCGGACCTCGTTCATTGTTTGCCCCTTTATCATCGGACTCGCGTCAAGTGATCAACGGAACGGGTGCTTAGAATGTCCAGTTTGGTGAGAGCCTCGTTTGTTTGCTCCCCCATATTTCCTAACTGCAGCTCTATCACAGTTCCAACGGCAAATTGACGAAGTCTTCGGCGTAACATCTGAAGTTAAATCAGTACGCCGAGTCGTTCCAGGATCCGCCCACCGACGCGACTGAAGAGTTGCAGTAGCCTCTTTTATTGTCTGGCAGTCGTCCTAGTTAGCTGGTGTGTGTCCTATTTGCTCCTTTCTTCGTCGCATACTCATCTGCCCTGTCTATCTCACAGATCCTCAAGCGGTTGTTGTCGGTCGAATCTCACGCAACTCAGAAGACTCGAGAGAACATGAAGGAGGAGATGGGAATGGGAGTGCAGTTGTTTAGAGCGGACGACGTGGTCGTAGACAAGTAGATAGGCTTGTACATTCTCTTGAAGCCTAGTAATATTATTCTTCGTTGAGATTCATTCATTCACTGGACCAATATATAAGATTATGCTACCCAGAGAGCTATCCTACTGCAGGTCGAACCCAGCCCTATAATGGTCTGAAATGGCTTGAGATGGTCCGAGGTTGTTCAGGATAGTCAGGAAAAACCGCCACTTACTGACCATATGGAGTCATCTCGGACAATCTGGGACTGTTTTCGGATAGTCCGGTATGGTTCCCCATAGTCCAGGGATTTCTCACTGGGACTCAAAGGCCGTCCGTTCGGTTTGCAGATCTCCCAATCCGTCTCGGATGATCGCTCATCGGACGTCATCCTCCAGCGCAGTACTTTTTGATACTCTCGTTCTTCTAGGTAGTCGTCGTGCCCAACCGGAAGCTCGTATTCGCAGGATATTTCGTGTGTCACATGCCCAATAAACCATCTAAATCCGTGGGCTTTCGTGGGAGACACAAGGTGACCTATCAATCTCGCGTTAATATCGCTGAGCTGATTGTATTCGCTATCGAGATCTTGAAACCCTGATTCCAAGTAGACGAGAAAGACTTTTGGGACCTGATCCGAATCCGCGCCATGTTTGAGTGAGTACCGCCACTCGGCAAAGAAATCCCTCATTTCGGGAACGACACCAGATACCCAGTGAGGCGACGGAACAGAATCGGTGAGGGGAAGCTCTGGTGTGTCGAGGCGGTATGTCAAGAACGTTACCAAACCGCCCTTTGGGGCAGCAACCTGAAAGTAATCATAACCGGCGTAGGCAACAACAGAGGTCATCTTGAAGCGAGAGTCGCCCTCGATATTGATATCGACAACTCTGCCGGAGTACGAGACCTCAATTCGATGGTAGGAGCATCGGTTGGCAAGAAGAGCATGCTGACAAGGCCACATGAGTCGCGACCAAATGATTGGCTATCGTGTGGACGGGTTAGTTCCAGAGTAGGTTATTAAGATCGCGTGTAGAACGTACCCGACACGAACCGCCTCTCCTGCCCTTTTACTTGAGATCACGGTAAATGAGTCGAGGCGGATCTCTGTGCTGGGTCCGATCTCCAGAGGACAAATAAGAGCGCATGTTTCTTTGATTGTTGACCGAAGGAAGCGATCCCACCTAGGGTTCGACGTTGCAACCTATAGAGAGGAGCGTGAAACAAATATGGCTACCGAAAAATTCTGAGACTAACTCACTTCGGAAGCTGTAACCGTGGTAGAACCAGAGTCACGCTGAGATCCTACTCCTTCAACCAGCTGCACATCTCGAGGTTCGAGCGGAAATCGTAGATGGCCAATGCCGTCAATGACAAGGCCTGGACAAACTGGATCGTCCAAGGGATGTGCCACAGCTCTCTTAGCGTGTACTGAATCCTCAACCTTGACGACGGCATCGCGAAATTTGTGCTACGGGTTCAATGGAATATCAATCAACGAGTGGCACACTGAGGAGAAATATGACGACGGACCTCAAGGTTCAGTAAACCACCGTCAGCTCTCTTGGGTTCGACATAACCGTTCATGGAGGGGGAGAATATCTCCCAGCATCGGAAGCGTTTGAAGTCGTGGACGGGCTCCATAGCAGTCTAGCGTTTGGAGTAATGGAGAGGTGTGTGTTAGGGTATGGTTTGGTGAGTACTGGAGAGAAACGAGAAATGAGGCATGGAGTTTTATACGAGTCTGGAGAGTAAAACGATTGTGTATGTTTTTCAGTGAAAAAAACAATAGCACCTAAAAGAAGGCTCGTGCCACCGAAGGCAGTGGCGGTCGCTCTTATACTTGGCACGTTCAAACATCGGGGTCCTTTCCGGGCCTCTGCTTAACCTAGCCAGTCTGGCCTTGGCCGGGTGGCCCTGTGAGTTCCAGCACTGTCTCAACAGACACGACTCCGGGCAGGCCAAATTTGCACGACCGTAATTCTGAATGCAAAAAGGATTCGTAAAATCAAAGAATTTACAACTTCCTTTTACGGTTGTAAAAGGATTCAAATTACGACCGTAAAATAAATCGTAAAAGGTTCATTTTTACGATGGTAAGCTATGACATAGTGGGACCGTATATGATGGCAATATTTTACGAGGCCTAGCTTACCATCGTAACAATGAACCTTTTACGATTTATTTTACGGTCGTAATTTGAATCCTTTTACATTGAGAGTTACGATCGTACAAACCTGGCCTACCCGTCGTGAGATCTTCTCTTGCATAACGTTGACGCCCAGCAACCAATCACTCCAAGCCGAATCGACGGACCCGCGACCCATCGAGTTGATCATGATGTTCTGACGCGTGTTCAGCCCGTCGATACCTGAATCTGGAGAAATTTCGAATCAGAGGTCATGATCAAGCAGTGAAGGAGAATAATGATATGAATGTTATTCGAATGTATTGATGAGAGATAGCAGGGAGCAAGATAAGGCGATACAGTAGATGTTCGTAGCGGTAGAAACACCTGAGGAGAGACGGTAGATAACACGCAACACGTAACCGAGAGCTCAAAAAGAGTAATGGGTATAAAATCAAGAATGATATGAGACAGGGCGGGTAAAACGGGTATCGCGAGGGAGGGGAGTCCGTCAGTATGAGGGGATCGTTGAATGGTACAAGTCGACAAAAAAAACAGCAAACCTGGATGGCACAACACAATCAAACCACGAGAAAGGATGATAAGAAAGAAAAAATGAGATATGATGACGGGTACCACGGATGTATGAAATATATGAGCGACCAAAGCCCCACGGACTTCGTCATCACGAAGTCACTCGCACGGAGCGAGACCGTATGGAGGATCAACTAAGCCCGATCCCCCTCGACCGATGAAGAGTAGGTATAATTTACTCTTCATCCTCTAAAAGAGCACCCCACTCCGAAGTCGAGAACGTGCTGAAGTCGATAGAGTACTGCACGTCGAGCGGAACGTCCGGAGGTGGAGGCGCTTGCAGCATCTGTGGAGGGAAGTTTAATTCGTTGAGGCCGGGGAAGTTGTAGCCTTGTGAGTTCCCAGACTCCTGGGTACCAATGAGGCGTTGGGTGGTGAGGTGAGAATCGGAGGGTGCAGGTGAATAGTTTTGGAGTGAGGACTCGGTGGCGTAGTAACGTGACCGAACGGGGCTGGCCTCGACGGAAGTAGGATGAGAGAGGGGCCAAGTTCCAGGAGCTGACTGGGCGTTTGGAAGCATAGGTCGTTGAAAGGTAAAAATTTCGGGGTTGAGAAGACGTGAATTGGAGCTGGTGTTGAAAGCGAGGTACTTGAAACAATGGTCTTCATCAGTCACCACCAACCACCATACTGGATAGAACAACTCACGTGAGGGTTGAATCCCGATTGAATCGGCATGTTAGCGTCGACTCGAGATATTTGAGGCGAATTCCTCGCGGAAGGCTAGAAATCCACAGTCAGCAAGGGCTGTTATGAAGCTCAGAGAGCAAATGACACTACCTGAATCTGAGAATGGTGGTAAAATCGTTGATTCTCCCCGCCCGTCGGCGCCTGAGACGATCGCGATGCACTTTCGACATCGGCTGGACTAGCATTATGACTGGTCGTGTCAACGAGAGGGACAAGGTTCGGGGCTGTCGACTGGGGATGGCTGGGTCCGGCAACAGCATTGGGACTCGTTGAAAGCATTCCTCTCCCCTGGCTTGTCATTTTTGCCGCTTTCTCCTCTTGCTTCAGCCTCTCTTTCTCTTCCTTCTTCATCGGTTGGTATTGGTAGTCGGGGTACATTTGGGAGTGTGCTTGCTTGGCAGCGTCAGCGCGAGCTTCATATTGTGCCCTCTTGGCTGGATCCAGTTCTCTCCACATCCTTGACGCGATTCTGGACAACTCTGGTTGTGGAGGTAGAGTCATTTGGCGTTGGCGGTATTCCTCGACGACATCCGCGCGAAATAACATCCAGCAGTTGGGTGGGCGTTTAGGTTGTCCATGCGCCATGATATACTATTGAATCGGAAGTGGGAATTCAGGGGAAATGGAAGAATAAATGCATGCACCACGCGACGGATAGCTGTGGAAAGGGTTGAGTGACAGAACGAAATGGGTGATTTTATATGTGACGTTAGTAACGTGACCAAGTTGATCACCTTAACGCGTGAGAACCTTGCCATAGCTGTCACCGAGTCAACTGTCAGACCTTACCTCGAGGCTCGGAGTTGATTGTACTTCTCTCTCTTCCATTGTCATCTGCGTTGGGATACAAAGCAGGTTACACCAAGATACGGGTTACACCAAGATACAGTACGTTTGAGCTCGATACTCGTCTCTATGTTTTACACTATTGATATTTATGCCCAAAGCCATCAGCTCAGCCAGCTCCCCCGACGTCCACACCCGCTGAGTCGACCATTGTGCTAACTTCCTGGCCCTGTGATCGGTGTGCGGAGAGGATTTGCTGTTGAAGGTTCTGCTGTGCATGAACTGGGTATGAAAATACTTGAGAATGGTGCTGAACCGACACATTGGAGTTCATTGACATCGCCCGAGGCTGCCCCGTAAAACTGGCCTGCGCCTGAGATAGAGGTTGGTGAGGCATGAACGTGGACGTTGGCTGTATGGGAACAAGGTTCTCGGATTGATGGTACAATTGAGGTGCGATATTGCCGTTCGAAACCGGATGCACCTGCTGAACTGCGACCCTCATGTTAGATTGTAGCGGGATCGTTATCAATCCGGTTGAGTGCTCCCCTACAACTGTCACTCTCTGCTGTCCTGTATACTGTTGATGCGGTATAAATACCCTGGAATACTGGTGCTGTGGTGCGAGTTCCATGGCAGTATTCTGAGCCACAGAGGCAAAGTTCATCGGTGGTGGCTGGTGGACCATGTACCCTGGAGGCTGTGGTTGCATCACTGCTGGCATCATTCTACCGTAATTGATCTGCTGGATTGTGCGACGCTGCTCCGGCGTATCACGAGTTGGTTGTCCAGACTGGTTATTCACCCGGTCAACGACCTGCACCAGCATCGAAAAAGCTCCTTTTCCCGCCCCTCTACTCGTTATTGCAGATAGAGGGATTGCTACACCTCCTTCGGGCTTCTTGCCGTACGGACTAAATCGATGGACATGCCGGTCCTTTCGTGAATGCGGACCGCGGTCTTCGCAGGTAGGCGGACACACGGGTGAGTTTAGATCCTTTGGATTGCTCAGGCCTGTCTGACGGCAGATTTCGATGAACTTGGGGGAATACAGCCCTTTTTTGAGAGCTCTCTCCCTAGCTTCGAATATGGCATCATGAACCTACATCAGAAACACGATTTAGTCGACGATGGTCTACACATGGAATAAACGAAAGGAACGCACGCTAGGATCCACAAACTCCGGAGGTGGTACGACCCTCCCTCCTCTATCCATGTGCGACATTAACTGAACTAAACAATTCTTCTTGTGCCACTTCCAGTTCTCCAGCCGGAACCTTCTATCGTCGTCCTTGTTGAGTGTTAGTGTTACCCGACGATTGCAACCGAAACATCGAAGATGGTCGGGTCCCAGCCTGCGAGAATCTACGAGCGGGTCTAGGAGCAGTTCAATGATTCGGAAGTATTCCTTTCGTTCTTCTGCGGGTAAATCGATCGTGAGGCTGATGAGACGAATGTCGGCGTTCGTCAGTGGACCGGCCACACTTGCTTCTTGCTCGGGGGTCAAAGGGGAGGCTGACATTCGATAGTCAGGCGTGGAGGAGATGGGGGGTATGGTTTTGTTGATGGCCAGAAATTTGTCGAATGAACCCAACTTTTATATGTACGAGGTATGCCACAATCATCCCACCTCGTGGTTAACTCACATTGTTTTGCGTTTTTGGAAACGAGCGAGCTCCAAGCATAGTCGGAGTCAGTGGGTCTTTGTGGCCCTGGCCCCTGGCACCTGGCACCTGGCACCTGGCCTGCCTTCGTAGCAACCTGGACTTCTATGGTATGGATCGGCCAATGTTGAAGTTAACGTAAGAGATCGATTTATTTCTACTTATCATAAGCCTCGAGAAACTAAGGAAGAACATTCAGATTACAGAGCGATGGAACTGGAGTACTTGACGTGAAATCTTGTGAACATGTGTCCTCTCTCACTCAGGAACGACGATGAGAAAGGTAGCGTATCGAACTGCGTTTACGGTTCATCAGCTATTGGATGGATTTGATCAAACGATACTTACTGTGCGTGAGCCTAATGGTGGCAGAGTAGAGCTGCAAATACATTAGTTGAGTTGTTGATCCCGAGGGGAGTACAACGTGAAAGCTCACCGTATCATCGTCACACTCAACCGTCTTATCGCTAGGCTCGTCGTCATCTTGATCAATGATCAAGTCTGCTAGGTCGCTATAGTGGGCGTGCCAAGCACGAGTTACCTCGGAGATCATATCCTTCGCCTCCTGTCCGGTCAAAGCGACCCCGTTAGATCCGATGATCTTCTCCCATTCGATCGAAGACTCCCTATCACTATCCATGTCCCAGTCCAGCACCTCCTCGTAATCTTCCTCAGTCTCAACGTACTCCTTGTACTCGTGCTCCAATTCGTGTTCGCACGAGAGTTCGTGCCTCGCATGTCCCAGGAACCATCTAAACCCATACGCTTTGGCGGGAGTTACAAGGTGAGCGATCAGCTTCGCATTGTCACCCTGCAGCTCAGAGATACGGGACAGGGATGCCTTCTCCAGGTAGTAGATGAACGCTTTGGGAACCTTCGAAACCGTCTCGTGAACGAGAGAGTATTTCCACTCGGCGAAGAAGTCTCTCATTTCCGGAATCACACCCGATACCCAATGTGGGGAGGGTCCCGTGAGATAGAGTTGTGATGGATCAAGAGTGTATATCAGGAGCGCGACTGGACCACCGCTCAGAGAGGTAACACAGAAGTAGTCGTAGCCGGCGCAGGCAACGACAGCTGTCATTTTGAAACGGGAGTTCTTTTCGATTTTGTGACGAACCACTTTTCCCGAGTATGAGACTGCCATTTCGATGGTGGAAGCATTCGTAGAGAGTAGCATTACTCCTACTAGGGTATGGGAATCACGAATAGATGCTATACTGTCGTCGAAGCCGAATCAGATGGATTTGATAAGCACACAAGACCTATAGGACGTACTCAACATGGACCCCTTCTGCGCCAGTCGGAATCACCGCAAACGAGTGAAGTCGGCTTCGTAGGTCGTCTCTAACTGGATAGAAACAAAGAGGAGAGAAGGCTGCCCTCATAGCCTGATCAAAAAATGTACCCCATCCAGGATTGGATATGGTGACCTGCCATGATCGTGAGTAATCATTTGAGATATGAAGATCTCCCTACACACTTACCTTCGTCGCTGGAATTATAATTGACCCAGAGTCAGACCGAGATCCCATCTCGCGCATCCTTTCCAGCTCTTGCATCTCGAGTGGCAACCGCAAATTGCCTACGCCTTCAATAGTGAGACCAGGATCAACAGAATTGACGAGTGGTACGCCTCCAACCACGTTCGTGTATACCTCCTCGATCCGGTCCTTCATTTCGATGAAATTTTCCTGAAATAGCGAAATAGGGAGAAGCCATTAGGTGGGGAGTGGCACACAAAGAGAACGCAACAAACATCTAGGTTCAAGGGACTCGCGACGGGCTTTTTGGGATCGACGTAGCCTTTCATAGACGGAGTGAAGGATTCCCAATCTTCGAAGAGCTTGAAGTTGTGTACAGGATCCATATTTTGGCGTTCGACGTGAGGGAAGAATTGAAAGAGTTGTGAGTCACGAGATATTCGCGTTTTTCTCATGACCGAGGCTGGCAACGCACCACGCGGGGCAAAATACAAAGAGCCCTTTGTTTTAGTGCATGAAGTGCATGAGCCCAATCGGTCGTCCTTCCGGAGCGTTTGAACGTGGCTGGGCCTTGCTCTGATCGTGTTTGGGAGTAGAAAAGCTAAAATAGCCAGTTGATTCAAGTCATCTCTACCGTGTCGATTCCAGTCATCTGTAATGTACATTCATTTATAACCTATGTCAGAACTGTTAATCTTGGTTATGGATCTCTATCAATCACACTAGAACATAAACCCAGACCCTGTTCCTGAACCACAACAACTACACATCTCCTGGTAAAAGCTCCATGGTCGTGCACAGTGGATGGGACACCTCAAAACCTGGGGACATGGACGAAATGATCTATTGAAATCCATGGCCCAGGCCTGGTGAGCCCTCATGATCGCCTGATCATAAGCTTGGAGTCGTCGAAGCATCGGGGGCGGCGGTGGTAGTGGTGGTAGTGGCATGAAGTCGGAGGGCTGCGGGTAAATACGAGGTACGGCGTCGGCGAAGCCCATGTCGTGGCGAAGTGGCATGGTTGTGTATCCAGGTGGTTGATGCGACATTCTAGGCTGCTGTCGCGGTTCAAAGATCTCGGGATAAGGGGGACGTTGCGGTGCGAAACCCATCGCAGGGTCACCTGAAGACAAAGGGGCAACGTTCGCAGGAGGGGGTTGTACCGTATGCCCCGAAGCTTGTTGCCAGTGTGCCACCTTTGGATCGATCTGGTGAATCGGATATGGTGCTTGCGCAGTACGAGCGGGCTGAGCGGTTTGGTCATTTGTTTGGCCGAGTCCCTGCATCACATTTGCGAAAGCCCCATGGGCTGGGCTACCACTCGTCGTCGCAAACTTCGGAATAGCTTCTACTCGCTCTGGTCTCCTCCCGTATGGACTAAAGCGATGGGAGCGTGGATTTCTGTGTGCTTGTGGACCCTGATCCGGCGAACCCACAGGTGAGTTCGGATCTGTCAGGCTGCAGAGACCCGGTTGACGAGAATTATCACTGAACCAAGGCGGGAGGGAGTGTAAGCCCTGTGCGAGCGTCTCCTCCATAGCCGCGTTGGCTGCGGTAGTATCCTGGTCCTACATCAGGCAACTTGGTATTAGTCGATGATTCACGCGCAGAACAGACAAAGGCAGAGCACACCTCAGGGTTCACAGTCCGACCAGCCGATGGTACGGCCTTTCCTTGGTTCATGATCTTGGACTTCAACTCGGCTAAGCAATCCTCTTTGTGCCTGTTGATGATCCGAGTGCACTCCTTTTGTTGTTCAGCGGGTAAGTCGCTTGTGAGAGCGTTGAGGAACTGAACGTCGGCATGCGTCAATGGGCCAGACATATCGATTTCTTGTGCGGAATTTGGAGAAGAAACTGGTACTTGAGGTAGGGGAAAGTGTGAGGAAGGAATGAGGTTGAGGGTCGTCTAATAAGGAGACAATTCGAGGAGGAGAGATCGTTCGATTGATGTTCTAGAAATCTGTCAGTGTCAAGAAAAGAAAAATAATTTTTATACACTTGGCAATACGCCACGATTATCAGCCTCGTGTTTTCTAATGCACTCCCAATGTATCGTTCTGCATGATGCCACACCGAATTCAATTGGGTGTTTTCTGCGTGTTTAGGCAACAAATAGGCAATGCACGTACTACCGTGAGACGGAATGTCATGTTCAATGGTCCAACTTGAATGTTTCTAGTACAATGAGCGACCTGCCGCTCAGCGATTGCATCCGAATTATCGCCAACGAGCATTGAGCCAACAAACATGAGGCAAATTTTCTGCCCTGGATCTGACACATGACCATTGGATCATGTTTGAGTCTCCGCTTCAACAGACACGAGGCACCAACGCTTGCGCAAGTCAATTTCTACCGTCGTGTTGGAACTGGACCTCTCCTATCGACCCAGGGATCTCAACAAGACGATGTTCTACGCCAGAATCTCATGTTACTTCCATCACAAGCAAGGTATGAGCTTTGAACGTGTTTTTCCGTATTATTTCTAAATTTTACCAGATTATAGTATTATCATCGCTCCTGACATTGTATAGCGTCGGCCCTGAGGCCTGAAAACATGCTCTTCTGAATAGTCTCACCTCAAACTCTTCCTCGCAAACCGTAAATCTGGGGATCAGTTTACTCAGGAGGGGATTGATTGAACCTCGCTTGCGGGTGAGTACGATATCGTTCTTTGAGTTATCACCCTCACTAAGCCTCTCCAATTGCAGTATCCTCATACCCACTGACAGTACGGCCATTGTGGATGACCTTTTGGACGAGCCTCACAACCGCTTACTGACAGCGATACCGACCCTCGTACTACTCTCAGACCTCGAAGACATCGACCCGACATCACGTATCTAGACGATTGAATGCTCGATCGCTCGAAAATGTCTCGATTCTGCTACAACATTTCGTTTTCTGTCGTCTAAAAATCGCCCGCAAATATACGCTTCAGCTTGGCTATTCCACGCTCATTGTGTTTTCTTCCTATTGAGAGGCCATATATCTACTGTTATCAGGGCAATCGTATCCGGGTAATCTTGATCGGACTTGGTCTGATAGTTAGCTAACGTTCGAGGAGAGAGATAGTACTGCAACAGTTTACCTCACACTTGCGTTATGGTCATCAGCAGCAGAGAGGCGAATGGGGTGTCGCTAGGCGACCTCACTGGTGGGTCTAGCTTGGCCTCGTCTGATTCTGGCTCGTCCTTGTCCGATTCTGATGGAGTTGACGCTCTCCATAGTACTTAGGATACATGGGGTCATGCTCACGGACACTGGGGGTTCTGAAGCCACAGATACGCCACCCCGAGCTGCGCTAGTGGCTTTGTTGGTGAGCTCACTGGAAAATTGACGAAGAGATACTCGTGATATGGGCTCTGGCGCTCCTTTCGATTCCATTGTGTACTTTGCCTTACAGTGTCTCGCCATGTCCAGAGGACTCGTACTTCGTTCGATGCTCGTGATTGTATCCTATCATTATAGAGCTTTCCTTGGCACATCTCGCTGCGCAAAGGACAGCTCTCCTCCGCCGGATAAATATCGGTGCTAGAGACCGGTACACATTCGACGTTTACCGCCGAGGTATTATATCGAGCCTGGATCATGCACCCTCTGCATCAACCTTACAACCGTGAGCTCGATCCAAAAGTATCCTCCTAAGTGGATATCCGATAGAGTTCAAGGAGCTCCACATGCGAGTCTTATACTTTCTAGCACCATGTTCGTATTAATTACTCTCCACACTCTATTACACCGAACCCACCCTCAAATTAACGTTTACGACAGCCGCTCACACAGGCGCGCCTCTAACCCTCAAGCGGACCGAGAGATAATATACGTGAGGTCACTTGCCAATATAGTCTGTGCCACAGTATCGGGGTGTTCGCGCCGATAGAGTGCGCCTGGGGCTAATTTACACACTTCCTTCAATGCTGCTCGCACGACGGACGAGAGAGGGGCGTGGGATCGGCACCCCTGCAAATCTCGATCATCTCCGAATCGAAGTCTAGCGGAGGGTCTTTCGAAGGGCGTAAAAATGCTGCATAGAATGGTATACTACATATTGTGGAGTACAAATATAATACTGAAAAGCCGGAAATCCCAGTGGTATCAACTCCCCCAAAGCTCAGCTACATACATACATCGTTCGTAGGTATAGAGTGCGTGTGATATGATGCGATGCGTGTGTGTCGTTTTTGAAGAACATTACAAAAAAGCCATCTGCCGCTGTCGAACAGTGAGTTCACGGCCGTATGATCCAGAGGGGGAAAACGTTATTACTCACGACAGCACCCCCCGAAAAAAACTGGCAAACGTGTCATATTATCCCTCTGTGTCGTGTGTTCTTCGAAAGTCTTCGACGTATACTGGGCGGGATCGCGCTGGGAGAAGAGGCTGTTCAGTAACGCAGAGTATGCGGATACGAGTGCGTCCATACCCAGTGATATACGACGACCCTGAAGAGGGCGCGCGATCGTACCGGTGTGCATCGTTGGACCATATGTCTTGGAATGACTCCAAGACTTTTTGGAGTTGACAATCGTCAACTAGGAAGAGTTAGAATGAAGAAAAGGACGGAGGATTAGCTGTTTGACCGCAGTTGAAGGAGGTTGTAGACGGCGCACCTTGGCCATCGTAGGGAGAATAGCGTGTCTCGTCGTCAAGATATGATTGCAGGATTGTAGGAGCTATAGGGATATCCTTTAAGTTTCTAACGAGTTCGAAGGGTAGAACGTGCAAGTACGAACCTGAACCATCATCTCTCCTGAACCTCCTTCTGAAAGCTGACAGACTGTGTTCGTTGGTCATCGTGTTCCGTCTCAAGGACGTTAGTGGGTAAGAAGAACTTGGAGTGGAAATAAGGGTTTGATTACAATTCAAAGGCCGTCGGGTTTCATGCTTTATATACTTACATGATAGCGAAAGGTCCCGGTGACCAGATACGCTTTATGACTTTCCCTCGGCCTCGCTCGATTCCCAATCATATCTCGACGCGTACTATCTCCGTGTCCCAGTGTGATCTACAATGACGAATATTGAGCAAGAGCTGTTGTTTCGAGGGTGTGGGGGTTAGCGGATACCCTGTGCGCGTACGATGCAACGTTGTCGGCGAACGGAAATGCCGAGATCGAAGGCGACCTTGCTTTGTTCAGTTGTTCTCGTTCTCGTACGAGGGAGCGTTTGGAATGTCGAAAATTGCGATGTGATCGGAGAGAAGGGGTAAAACTGCCTCGAGGACAATGTCCGAGCCCGAGCGTTGTGTGATGGTTTGAGCATATCGTAGCTGCTGGATGTGGACGATGGGGTTCGGAAAAGCACTCGACGAACGTAGAATCTCTATTCCGTCTCTTATACGGATCTCCAATGCCTCGCCGGTGGGCCTACGGTCAAACGAATGTCCTTGTCTAATTTTGATTGTGAAATGAGATCAAAATAGTCAGTAGGTTTGTGTGATAGGTATGATTGGCACTGACAGGGTATATATGGACTCGGACGAGACAAAACAGGGCTCTCCGAGCACGAAGAAGCATTCTATTACCCGGTCGATGACGCCTTTCTTCTCTAGTCGACCAATAGTCCAGGCTTGGCCCCCCATTTACGCATGGAGACTGCATGTATTGGCACGGGTCCATTCAATTTACCAAGAGCCAGAGGAAATCGTTCACACACGTCGCGCGCAAGATCGAGAACTGGGGCGTTAGAGTTCTTCTGCTGCCTAAATGGGGTGTTGAGGGATCTCGGACCGAGTACTATGGCTGCCAGTGGAGGAAAAAGAGGATCTGAGAGCGGAAAAAGATATTAAAAACGAGTACGACAGTCCACGGTGCCCACCCAGACGCACACATGTAAATCGATCCGGGTAGTAGACATGCCCGAGTGCCTGAAAGAAGCTATAATGCTTACCAGTAGAAAAATTAACGTAGACGATACTGAGGTCCGGCATTCTTCCTAATTCTCCGACTGTTGACCATGGCTATCAGTGCAAGGTTCCAGAGCCGAGAGCTTATGATCCGAAGACTAGAGAGATTGAACTGCAAGACGAGGTTGATTGAACATGGGAGCTGAAGTTAGAGAAACAGAGGTAAGTATTTTCGCTGGTTCTGGGTGGTTGGATTTCAAGGAACGTTCAGGCCCAGTTCCAGAAGCTCATCGTCATAGATGACATAATTATGACTTCATCACTTTTCGCCACCGGCAGGTTCACGTTTCACAGCCACCGGGAGTCGACTCCTTCAACTGTCTGGTAATGTTAACGTTCGAATTGCCATGGCCTGCGAGTCCGATGAGGTCTCGAAATTATCAGCCCATCAGCCTCCGTATCGCGCGGGCTCCTGCTAAATGAATATCCTTGTTGAATCCTCCGGGCCAGCGGAATTGATGGGACAAAAAGACTTTACTCAAGTGCTGTCTTATCGAACCACGAATGAGGATTGGAGGAGAAGAAATCAAGACCATCGATAGGAGTCCCATCCGTTACATACTTATCTGGATATCGTCTCTGTGGGGAAACAGGGCCGGCGTTCCCGATCTCGTGGAAATTAAACTGCCCAGTCCGTAGAAACCGCAGTTGTCGGGTTTGTTTCGGGTGCTCAATGCGCAACTCGACTCTAACGTGAAGATCATTGAAGAATACAAAGATATGCATTGGAGCTCGACAGAACTCCAAATCTAATGTTAGACGATCAAGCCAAAAGGTCTATCAGTCTATCATTCATTGCAAGGCAAACTCAGGGCCAGAAAGGGATTCGAGATCTAAACAGATCACTCATTGGTGTGCCAATGCTATCCCGAGTCGGAGTGATTGACTGCCAATAGGTGTGCAAAAAGCAGATCTAGATACACACTCACGAGGCCCGAGACAGCAGGCCAGTACCCGGAACGGCACTCCGTTGGGCTTATGTTGTACACTGTAACATTCTGTGTGGCGGATCGGACTGCGAACACAATGCAAACGCAATCGATACGCGACCGTCCCGTGACCCAAAACTCAACTATACCATCACCTCAAACGCTAGGATATGGAGCCTGTAAACGATTTTGAGCTCTTCAGGGACTGGAATTCCTTCGCCCCGTCAATGAAAGGCTATGTCGAGCCTAAGGGTTGCCCTCAGGGCCCATTGGACCTCAAAGTTCGTTGTGACATCTCCCCGTACGCCGCTTGCTAACTCACGGTGTTTTCTCATCTCCACAGAGCAGTTTTAGCGACGGTGCTGACAGGATTGAGGAAGTATATGCAAAGGTGGTCGCAGTCCGCTCCGTGGAAGATCCTGTTAATCCGGGTATTGTCATCGCTGGCGGGGACCTTCTACGATTACCACTCGAAAAGCGGGTGATTCAAGAGATAGAGGCGCTCGATGGAGCTCAGTGCAATTCCAGATCGACAATGTTTGAAGCGTCAAAGGTGAGTATATCTCAGAACACCTATTGTTGACGTTAAAGGGTGATATGTTCTCTAAGGTTTCTATGACCAATCCCCGATGGAATCGATCTTTGGAGAACGTGAACAGAGACTCATGCGCTCTGTTTTATTCCCTTTCGACCATAAAGACCCGTACAAAACCTCAACTGGACTCCTTCACAGTGATTTCGGGTGAAGGAGATGGAGGAGAAGGGGTCCATATTGGGTACGTTATACATTATCTTTGGTTGCCGACTCCACTAAACCGCTCTCCACGATAGGAAGGCATTCCATGGTAGTTCTGCTGGAATCGTACACATACTCATATTACCCACCGATGCTCCTGCTATCACTGTGACAGTCTCCCACTCCAGCAAATTCGTTGATACCGCTATCGAGGGTGACTCTCGCTTCAAGATGACTTCGTTCGTCACCTACGCCGGCTATGATAACCTTTCGATTGCTACCCCGAGAGGCGGCTCAGTCTCGGTCTTGATATATCACTTCCATCCGCCAGATCTCCCCCATTCTGTGCCGTCTTACTGGGTATCTGGGATAATTCCCGAGATCAGAGATTTCTTCGCAGAGTGGAGGTATTCCCTCCTTGATGATCCTGATTCGCAGACTCCGAAGGTCTTCCTCCACTATCTGAACTCGCATCACGTCAATAACGTGTCGAAGTTGGATGATGGTGGTACGAAGTTGGTAGCTCACCTCGTATCCCCTGCCAAGGCCTACGGATTTAGTTGGTTCCTTGGGCACGCGAGACACGAGACTTCTTGCGATCACAAAGTCATGCACGGGTACAAGGAATACGTTGAAGTCGAGGAAGATTATAGGAAGGTACGGAATTGGGATATTGTTGAGGACAACAAGAGAGTGAGGTTATATTGGGAGAAAATCATTGGGCCAGAAGGAGACGTTGCGAACGGCGAAGCGAGGGATATCATATCCCAGGTCGAAAAAGCCTGGGAGGCTGATAACGGAGACCTAGAGGACCAGATTATGGTCGACTGCCATGTGAAAAAGACAGTTGAGTGCAAAGACGATTCGGTGAGTTTTCCGAATCTCCAACGCGTCGTAAACTTGACATACTAAGAGAACGAGCAGCCATATTATGCAACTGTCACGCTCTCGCACAGTACGTTGTGAATTTGGCTCAGCCAATACGGTAAGTGTCCAGACCTAACCATCCTCACACTACACAGTTCGACGGTCTACCTTTCTTATCGTCATCCCCCAGCGAAGAAGACCGGGATTTCTCTCCCAACTTCTATCTAATATACTCTGATGCAATTGATTGCTGTAACCTAGATGCTTTGGTTATCGATCTTCTTGGAGCGTATGGCATATGGCACAGAAACTCACAACTGTATGTCGCCGGGCCCACACCACATCAATTCGTGGTGATCAGGGGCAAAGAAATCAGGCATCGCAGAGTGAGTAATTCTGTTTGTCTTCGAGCTCTGCCATCAAGATGACTGCGGAAATTATATGCTTTGGCGTTCGACAGAACTCCAGACGCTTGAATGTAACAAGAACGTAAGATATTCGAGCCAAAAGGACATGGTGGTCTGAGCGAGCAGCACAATGATCAGTATTACGAGTAATTGTCGAATTAAAGGACCATCGATGATCGACGAGCCTGTCGGTCGATATGAAGTCGCTGTCATTCAAGAGACTTAGTGAGGGTAATGATACATAGACACTGTACTCACCCAAGTCGAATGTCCGACGAAATTACTTCTTCAGCAACCAATCCTCCACTTGATGGTTAGCGAGGGAGACATTGTGGCTCATTTTTTAAGTAAGACGCCTCGTTGATCCTTATCATGAAGGGCACAACCTGGGGATCGCCCTTGGCAAGAGCCATAATTTCATGACTCAGTACCAAATCTAACGACTTAGAAGCATTCCAGGAAGATGTTTTAGATATTCATACCTTCTTTGAGACGAAAACATTCCACAGTTGCCAGCGTCGCGTATTGCTATCTTGTGCAGACTTCAGACGATCGGTGAGATCCATTGCCAACATGGTGGAGGAGAGGAAGAACTGGGGCTTACGAAAGCCCTACGGTGAGCGCCTCGTGTCGGGTGCGAGGACTCAAGCGCAATACGGAAGGAAGGATTTATTACGGAAGCAATGGGGCATGTGCAATGACGCGTGAATGCTCAGCGCTCAACATGAGGACCCAATGAGGACCGGGCCCGGCGGAGTAGCCGTGTCAATGCAGCCAATGCAATGAAAATGTATTGGCCATTGTAGGCCATTGCCCTTCCATATTGTCCATTAGTGGAGGGTTAAACCTGGCGATTCAGCAACGATTCAAGATTTGATTCACGGGGTGAATCAGAACAGCGTGAATCGATTCATCCACCCGAATCAACGATTCATGGCATCGTTTCGTTTCATGACAATACAGTGTCAAAAGGAATTGAAAAAGTTGAATCACCCATTGTGAATCAAAATCTATCTAACAATTGATCTGTCAATGGGCCCATTCATGTATCAACGGGCCATCAACAAGTCATCAATGCTCTCTGCACGATTGTATATACATGTTTCAATCTATGCATCCTATGGTAAGCCACGAGTCGACGGTCGTCTTGTACCATATCTCCAGCCCTATAAAACGGATCTCTTCCCCAACTTCATGGACATCTTCAAATCGTCTCTTCGCCAGACCTCTCACCTTCACGTTTCCCAATCTCACAGTATGTCAGTTTTTGGTCAAGTTCCTGAACAACGAAACGATATATCACGCCCGGCGACGTATGGCAGCTTTGATCTGATCGACAAAATCACAATCAAAATCAACTTACTCGTCGAGGAACGAAACGAATTTATCCGTATTATTCAGAGGCACGAGAGAAACTGCTCAGATGAATTAATGTCAAGGGTGATGGATAGAGGAAGAAAGACCGTCCCGCCTGAGCTGGTAGATTCCGAGGTGTGTCCCGTCTTTGTTTCTTCTTTGTAGATCACAGGCTGATATCCGTATTCTCGCATAGGCTTTTCACACCACGGTCGAACCTAGGGAGGCTATCACCGAGCAGGGGATAATATACCCAGACTTCCTCGGTACATGGGGTCAGGCAGCCAGGCTGGTCCATGGAGTTTGAGGAATTTGAACTCACCTGCGTGTCTACCCGCAGGCAAGGCTCGGGGTCTGCCTTCGCGAAGTAGCCGACATATCTCTCGGTTTCGTCCATACGACAGGATGCCATCGAGAGAGAGAGGAACTCTGATGACCTCGATGACGAGACGAGGGGCAGACAGGAGGTTGTCTATGAGTCTGGGGCAGGACATTAGCCGAGTGAATAACGAGGGCCAACCAGCTCGTATTGCTCATGGTCAACAGTCGATTCACCAGACGAATCCGACGATGGTGGTACAGCCACAGCAAGGCTCAGGGCTCACAGTACAGCAGCCTTCACCCGTGAATTTCGTCCCTCCGGGCCAACAACCAGCCCAGAATCTCCCTCATCTCGAGACCTCTACTCAGCAGCAGATCACGCTCGCCCTGCCCCTGCAACAGGGCCTACCCCGGCAACCACCCAGGATGGGCATGACGCCCGAGCCTAGTCGATGGTCAATGGAGGCGGCACAGATGTCTTTTGGGAGAGATGAACCAATCTTAGCTTCACTGGTAGAAGAAATGGCGAAGAGACAAGAATAAACATACTGTAGTAGGTCATGTATAAATGTACATTATGGCGTTAGATGAAGGAAAGGAAGGAAAGCGACGAAGCAATGTGTGCCATGTGAGTCTGTACAAGGAAGATCCGAGGATTATCCTAGCGCCCGGATTCAAGACCTTCCCCAAATCACCATCATGAATGACGAACGATATTCGCAATGTATTTGAAGTCAGCATTCTTCCCATTTGGAAACCTACTTAATGGATCTCTACTTAGTACTAGATCCACGATGAGTCCTGGATACCCAGATTCTTGAAGGCTCTTGAATAGTTTCAGTGAACGGTGCGTTTCGCACCTTGACATTCAGCCAACTTTTACCTTTCAACTGACATTCACGATTTTGTTCAATCTTCAGATAACTTAGCACGAAGGAAATATGGAGCATTGGGACCCTTTCACTGTTCTAACCCTAGGCGCAACCTGTAGGATGCGGACTATAGGATCATCAGCAAAATACCTGGACCGATAGAATGCAATTAGTATCCCCGAAATCCGTTAGGTAGGACGAAACCTGCTGTACCTAGTTGCGAGCAGGAACGGGCTATATAACTGTCTTAAAACTTTTCTGAAATCCGGGAAAAGACTGAGAATTCATGAGCACGATACCAGTAGAAAATAACGGATTCGAGTACCTTTCAACAGATTTCAAAGGTGATACACGAGAGTGCATTTTGTTACAAGTTGCACAGGGTGTACCGGGTTTTGGGGGGTTTTGACCGGTTATAGGGGGGGGTACTGGATAGCAGAGGTGGTGGCGAGTCGCAGAGAGTATGACATATACCAGTGAATGGTAGAGGGTCTAACAGGTAGCAGTGAAGGTAGCAAGTTGTAGGGGGCGTCATGAATAGTACATGTTTTATTGGATTGGCATGATTGAGGATATATGTAGCGCCGCCAGATGCGGATCTCTCGAGAGTTTTCACACTTGGTATTAGGGAGTACAACGCAAAATTGATATTAGATATAGATAATAAATGTACACAATTGAGAGAACAGGCTAGAATTGATCACGGTAGAGAAATGATTACTTAATTCCAGCACAGCGATGATGAGAGGGTCCTGGATACGAAATTAGCATCTGCAACATTGTATAAAGCTGCATAAGGAACGTACCAGAGTCCAGACCATAGCACAGCCCAAGAACACAGTAAACGAGAAATCTGTGATTCGAAGTGAGCAGCGAGCTTGGACTGATGATGGGAATTGAGACGACATACCCATTCCTTACTATCATCTCTGTTCATTGATTGAAATTTGGATGAGTTTGCGGGCTACTATAATGAAGAAAGGGTGCACGTACGTTATACGGCGCATATATGTGCCTGAATAGTCAGCGAGACTAACAAGATGGTCCAGCATTGAGTAATAGCCAGTGACGGCGGACTAGCAGGCCTGGACGACGATACTATAGGTGAAACATGAGAGCCGGCACTCAGCAACCGTATGGATGAAGGCAATAGCATAGACCTACCTCTGCGAGCATCCCACCGCGATGTGTCCTCTTATTGTGACGTAGTCGATAACATTGTTATGTGGACAACGGATGGATTATGGGTTGAATCAATACATGATTAGTGGGGAGGTAGAAGGGTCGACGTCGTGCAGCGGGGAGAAGCCAGGAAGTGTGGGTTGGTGATGATGGAAGCGGGAAGAGAAGGAACAGCTGGAACGGTGAATCGTGTTGGGTTTATATACCGCGAGGTGGTCTGTGCGGGGATTATGGAATCGGTCGAGAATTGGTCAAGGGGTCGGTTTTCAGGAATGATGACGTTGTTGACGACGCATCTACGTCGTCACCAATATCGTAGGTCCAAGCTACATTGCGAGTTCTTAGTTTCTTGCCCTTCGTTGAGCAAAGGCATTTTCACGTACCTTTACTGCAATTCCATCTAATTTCTGTCCAATCTTTGGGGCTCTGAAGCTTTAGCCTTTGCCTGGTGGTATGTGAGATTTATAGTCCCATAAGTAATGAGAGTTGAGAGCCGTGCCGTGAGAGCTGACCTTTTTTGGGGCTATCGACGTAGGATCATGGTGGTCGAGAACAAGAGGGACTTTGAGTTCACGTGCAGCCGCGCAAGCTTTGCGGTTTAGACTCCGACAAGAATTCAGCGCAAGCGCTCACGCAAAGCGCCTGCTATTAGGACTAGGGTTAGCCAAACCGTTGTCGTGAGTCTCGATGTTATTTTTACATTCAATATTCAACAACCACAGTGAAGGTTAATTGGCCTTGGTATATTATAGATTCTGAACTCACCGTGTTGGTATGTAGTCAAACCAGCTGACAACACGTGACAACCGCTCAAAACTTGTTGAAACCCCTTCAAAATTCCCAAAACCAGTAGCACACCCTTTCACTTATTGTAAGGGATTCAGTGAGTTATCCCTCCCGAAATAGGTTTTGTGAATTTTTACGAGTTTCGAAAGGGTTTCAACTCATTTCTAACCATGTTACAACAGTTTCCCAACACGGTTGTGATGCGGTAACAAACCTACAAACCTTTCAGTACACATTTTGTGACTGCCAACTAGGTGTAACACTGTCAATATCAACTGTTACCGTATTGCTCGATTTTATTGACTGGAATTAGTTGTACACGGATTCCAACTGAACAGGTATTTTGCTGATGATAGCGAGTTGGAGTCCAATTGCAAGGTTCTCCATGATAACGTTGGCGAGTAATTATATGCTTTCTTTTCGGCGTTGAATAACGGGTACTTTGGCTACAGGCTCAGTGTCCTGACTACGTTCAGTGCTTATTGTTCAAGTTTCGGCCGAATAACGAAGGGTCAAGAGGATAAAAAGCAGAATCACGATCTAGGATCAAAACACGTCTAGTAATGTTAATAGGAATTTAGCAGTGCGTTCAGACCCGGGCTCTCTTACCTCCCTGTTCATAGATTGCTGGCCCTCGCTGTGGATGGGCGAAAAAGATGGAATGGATGGCGTCGCTATCCGAACGCAATTCTTCTTGACCATCTCTCTAATGTTCAATCACGACCTTTCCAATACTCCAGCTTGCTTGCGCTAGACTTTCCCCCAACGACTTTGTGAGTTTCTTCCGACTAGTTGGGGAGAGTTGTGGAGAGTTGAGCTATCTTTTGAATCTTCTCCCAGTAGGGATGCCTCTCTTGCAGGGGAGATTTTGACCCGGTTACCCGTGCCTTGTGTTCGATGACAGCCACATCGAGTTAATCGCCCATCTCGCATCGAAGAATGATCTATGGCGAATGCGAGCCATGATGCACCGTGTGAAATTGTAGTGTTGAATCCGTGGACTATAATTAGATCCCGGTATATCCGAAGTCCCGGTTCATACTTCCCACCATTGTATTATGCGGGACAATGCATTCGCTATTGTCTTATTCTTCATTGTTCACTATGCTCATATGTACAAATTCTATTGTCATCCTTATATGGTATTTACTATTGTCTCTACATGTATATAAGCTCATAGTTCTCTACTTGAATCGACAGTGTGCTTGAGCTTCTACGTCTCGCCTCTATCTCTCTAAATTCCTCTCTGGTAAGTAGTAGTGTAGCCATGTTGTAGTCCTCTGTGCTAGGTGTCATGCTGGCTCATCAGGTTATGGGCCCTGGTTAGCCCGACTACAATGACAAGCACCTTAATGGCTGCTGTCAGCGACGAGCACCCCTAGGCTGCTGTCATCGGCTAGCTAGGCTAGACCTGCATGTTGCCATCGACCTCTTGATTGAGTGCTCGATCTATGGCATTGATGTACGTCCTTCGACGACATCGGATCTAAAGGATCCAATGCTCCTTGTTGAGCATAGCGCCTTGATGGCTGCTCCCTGTGTTGATTAGACACATGCTGATGCTGTCTTTTCTAGATCCAACACCAAACTCTCAACCTCAAACTACCATGTTTGATGTTAAGAAATTTTTCTCCGGTCGCTTCGACGGCACTGGATTCCGCCAGACCTATAACGGCGAAATGGAAGCTGTTACCAAGGCTCAAGGCCTTTATCGTCACCTTACTGGTGTGGCTAAGAAGCCAATGTACCCTCTGGGGGACATCATTCCGACCATTATGGTCACTCCTTCCCCTGGTGCAGCAGCTACGCCTGCAGTTGCACCTGCTGATTCCGATGAGGAACCTGACCGGGCAGACCCTACTGAAGCCCAGATCATGACGTATAACACCACGCTGGAAGCATGGGAGGAGAAAGACCTCCAGCTGATGGGTATCATTCAGTTGACCTCTACGAAGGAAGTCTTTGAACCTCTCAAGGACATGGATGCTGCCAAAGCCTGGTCCACCATCGTCACTACCTATGGCGGACCAACTTTGTCTGCCATCTATGGTGACTTCGTCAAGCTGGTGTCCTTCCGGCTTACCACCAGTCATCCCCAGGCAGGCATCGCCAAGTTCAAACACTACATTGAACGTCTTGCCGAGGTCGGGGTTGAACTCCCCGAGTTGATCAAAGCCCTCCTTCTCATTGCAGCTATTCCTCCTGAATGGGACGCCGCTTCCTCCAAGTCCCTTCATGACTTTGATAGGGATCCTGAGAGCTCCAGCGCCCTCACCGTCACTGATGTTCATGAAGCCATCATGATCGAATACGAGTGCCAGAACCCTCAGCTTGCTAACTGTCTCTCTGCGGTCAAGCGTGCTGGTAACTGCAAGCCATCATTTGGTCAGCAGCAGCATCCACCGCAGCAACGTCAGCAGCGCGAACAGCAGCAGCGTGGCCAACAGTATCAATCACAGCAGCAGCAACGTCCTTCTTCGAACCAGAATAATGGTAAGAAGAAGAAGCAGCAGCAGCGTGGTACCTGCAGTGGTATCAACCAGCATCAGGGTCCTGGCAACGCTGGTGGTAACAATCGGTCGCATGGTCACTCCCATCTGGCATCCTATGCATCCGTCGTAGCTTCCCCCGCTCCTATCCATCCTTAATCCTCAATCACCGACCACAGGGAACGTATTGCGTTGAACTCAGTCAACAACTCCTTGCACGCCGAGATTGCCAGCGTCCCTCCTGTTCGCGCTATGGGATCACTGCCCCCAGCTCACTTCACTGGTCACTGGGACAAGTCCTGCAACAGCACTGTCCCTCAGCCAGCTGTCAAGAAGAACCTGGCTGCCATGCAGTCCTTCACTGGCTTCAAGTCATCTCAGTCAGTATTTGATGATGTCCGTGCTCCAGGATCGCATTGAACAACCACATGTGTCCTCGTCCAAGCGTCTTTTGGAGGATGATGAGGGATATGAGGGAACCGGATCTCCTTCTTCTACTTCTTCTAAACGCTCTCGTAGCACTGATCCTGATGAAGATGAAGAGATGGATTGGGGATCTGACGACAGTATGGAAGACATGATCTCTCTATTCGGTAATGAAGTTGACAACGATATTGCCGAAGCTGCAGGGGTTGAGGACGTCCCGGATGACGTCTCTCTCGGATCGTTCCACAATGACAGGCAAGTACCATATCTTGACCTGCTTTCCCAAACTGATGCAAACCTACAGTGCTGCTCCCAATTAGTTGGTATCAGTAGTCCACGTTGTAGTTGTAGTGATTTGGCATCACTTGTAAAATATTGCAATGCTATCTCCACCCACTTCGTGGGTTGTACTCAGTGCAAGGGAAAGAAAAGTGTGAACAACACACAGGGTTGGCTCCTTGATTCTGGTGCCTCCTCTCATTTCACGAATGACATGAATGATTTTGCTGAATATGAATCGCTTGATGGTCCTATCATAAATACTGTGAATAAGGGCAACCCTATACAGATCAAGGGTAAAGGCACTGTCTTCATTAAGCATAACATTGAAGGACATGACGGGAAACTTACTGAGCGTGTTTCGCGTCTCTATCCTGTCTATTACATACCTCAATTGGATATACGTCTACTATCAATGGGAGAGTTCCTTCAAGATGGTCTATCAATTCGTGGAAACGCAAAGAAGTTAGCCTTCTACTCATCACAGCAATGACAGTCGCTTGTTTCCTACCCTCATATGCCTGGTCAAACCATTTATTGGGTACACTCGCGGAAAGCATCTGCTGAGGTTTTAATGGCCAAGTCTGTCGTTTACAACGTCGACTACGATATTGAGCACAGACGCTTTGGGCATCCATCGGATAAAGCCCTGAATAAAGCTTGGAAACATACGCAAGGTTTCCCACTTGACCTTAAAATGCCTACTAAGAAGACACCTCTGTGTTGTGGTTGTGCTGAAGGCAAGATGCATGAGAAATCATTCCCCAACTCTACTACTAGAGCTTCTAAACTGTTTGAACGCATACATTCAGATTTGAAGCCGTACCCGGCTGAATCATATCACCGGTACAAGTACTACATCTCTTTTCTCAATGACTGCACATCCTATGTTTGGACCTCCAAGCTCAAGACAAAAGACAAGGCAGTACCCGCTTTAAGGGACTTCCTTACTATGGTCAAGACGCAATTCAATGCTGTTGTCAAGACCTGGATGTCCGATGAAGGGGGAGAGTACAAAGGGGATAAGTTCAATGCAGTACTGAAAGAGTATGGGATCCAAAGGGATCAAAGCATACTGTATACACCACAACAAAACGGTCGTGCTGAACAATTCAACAGGACTATTCATGAGAAGGCTGAAGCTCTTCGCTTTGAAGCTTGTATGCCTCAGTCCTGGTGGGAATTTTGCCATGTGCATGCCGTTCACCTCTACAATCGCACTCCTGTGCAACATTTGAGCTGGCGAACTCCGTTCGAAATGCTTTACGGCGAAGCACCTGATGTTTCACATCTCCAAGTATTGGGTTGTGCAGCCTACGTCTTCATTCCTGAAGATTGTAGGAAGAATAAGCTCACTCCTTGTAGTGAGTTGATGACTTTCATCGGCTACCAGGATGGGATGAAAGGCTTCCTGTTCATGCAAAGTAATAATTCCGTATTCAAAGGTAGCACTGCACTATTTGATGAAATGCTATACAATAAGTGTCCTGATGCCAAAACTCGTGGCTTCACACCTGTCGGTAGTGAACCATTTACTTTGGGTGAAAATCCCAACATTCCTTCGGAAGATGAAGACTCTGATGATGACGGTTTTGATGCTCCATTACCAGATCTCAGATGTTGCTCCGAACCTTCTAAGAGATCAGAACCTCAGGTTGACAAACCTGCAGGTGGCCCTGCGCGAGGGGATGTGCCACTCCCTCAATCTGGTCCTCTGACACCTCCAGGTGAACCTGCCATTCCTCCGCCTGCACCAGCAGCGGATGGTCCACGCCGGTCTTCGAGGCAGCGGAAGGGTACAACGCAACCTGGTAATATATTTGGGGAAAAGCAGAACCCAAATAAACCCTCAGATATTATTCGCGACTTAGGGAATAAGAATACTTGGAGAAACATCACTGGAGATAAAGAACCTACACATCCAGTTGATCGTCCTAGCTCTTCGCAATCTAGGAAAGGCAAAGGTGGTAAAAAGGGGATTCCTGGTCCACTTCCGCCTCCGCCTGCTCCAGAACCCAGTGGAAGCACTGAGTCGCATGAGGAAGAAAGCGTAGTCGAAAGACTTACCCAAGACAGGGGAGTAGGATTCATGATTTACCTGTTGAACAATGCCATTCCAGTTCACGATTCACTTCCAATGTCTGATACTCCTGATTTCTCTAATATCAGAGAGTGGACACTCTGCAATATTCTAAAGTTGCCTGTCGAGCAACAGAAGGAATGGAAGAACACTTACCACAAAGAACTTGAGGCACTTCGTAAACGCAAGGTCTTCGAACTCTGTGACTTGCCTTAAGGTCACAAAGCCATCAGAAATAGATGGGTCTTCGACGTTAAGTCGAATGGTCGCAAGAAAGCGAGACTTGTTGCCAAGGGTTTCTCTCAAGTCAAAGGTGTAGACTTCGATGAGATCTTCTCACCAGTTGTTTGTTATGAGACTGTTCGTGTGATGCTTGCTCTCACAGCTCTCAAGAACTGGTACATCACCTCTGTTGATGTTAAGAACGCCTTTCTTTATGGCGATCTTGTTGAGGAGATTTACATGGAACAACCCGAAGGCTTCAAAGTCAAGGGCCAAGAACGTAAGGTACTACGCCTGCGTCGTGCATTATATGGACTGAAGCAAGCTGCCCTTGAGTGGTGGTGAACCCTCAGCTCGTCCATGGAAGTACTAGGCTTCAAACACCTGACTTCTGATGCTGGACTCTTCATCTGCAAAGATCCAAAGAGTGGTGAAGTTGTGTATGCGATCATATATGTTGACAATGCACTCTTCATGGGTCCCAACAAAGCTTTTGTTGATAAGAAGAAAGCTGAGTTCATGGCTTGATGGGAATGCCGCAATATGGGTGATGCTAGTGAGTTTCTCTGCATGAGCATTCGTCGCGAAGGCAATAAGATCATGATTGACCAGAAGGATTATCTGAAGAAAGTCCTTGAACGTTTTGGGATGCAGAATGCAAAAGGTGCTCCTATGCCCTTACCTGCTGGCTATGTGCCAACTCCCAATGATGGTCCAGTTAATCCTGCCATTCGCTCCAGATTCCAGTCTGTGATTGGGTCGCTTCTGTACATTATGCTGGGCACACGTCCTGATATTGCCTATGCAGTTACAAAGCTTTCCCAGTTCTCTTCTAATCCAACAAAGGAACACCTCAATAAAGCTCTGTATATCTGCTGCTATCTAGCTGGCACATCAGATTATTCACTTGTCTACAATGGTGACTCTGATGGAGGTCTTCTTGCGTTCACAGACTCGGATTGGGCTGCCGATCCTATCAGACGCCGTTCGATCACTGGCTACTTCTTCAAGTTAGCAGGTGGCATCTTCTTGTGGCAATCACACGCCCAGAAGACTGTAGCTCTTTCTTCCACTGAAGCTGAGTATATGGCACTGTCGGATTGCAGTCATCAAGCTTCCTGGATAAGATCGCTACTTTCTGAACTTGGAATCGACTTAGGTCCTATTCCAATCTGCAGAGACAATCAGGGCTCTATCTTCATTGCGTCTAATCCGGTTCAAGAACGCTGAACCAAGCACATTGATATTTGATATCATTATATTCAATCGTGTGTTGAAGATGGTAAAGTGGAATTGTTCTTCATCGAAGGAGTCTATAATCCCGCAAACAGGTTTACAAAGAATCTTGGACATGAGAAGTTCTTACAGTTCAGAGATCACCTTGGACTTGAATTCTATTTGTCCACTTGATTCGCTCAGATGCGCTTTTCAGCTGCACTTAGCGAGGGGGTGTGTTGAATCCATGGACTATAATTAGATCCCGGTATATCCGAAGTCCCGGTTCATACTTCCCGCCATTGTATTATGCGGGACAATGCATTTGCTATTGTTCTATTCTTCATTGTTCATTATGCTCATATGTACAATTTCTATTGTCGTCCCTATATAGTAGTTCTATTGTCTCTACATGTATATAAGCTCGTAGTTCTCTACCTGAATCTACAGTGTGTCTGAGCTTCTACATCTCGCCTCTATATCTCTAAACTCCTCTCTGGTAAGTAGTAGTGTAGCCATGTTGTAGTCCTCTGTGCTAGGTGTTATGCCGGCTCATCATTTGTGTCCCCTTATGTACTTTCAGAAGCCACCACATTTATTGCACTGTTATACAGTTGTTCTAATTCAGGGTTCAACAGTTTGTAGAGGCTATGAAACGTCGGGTCCAGGGAAGTGGAAAGAGCAGATGGGAAGATGTTATGCCGGAAAGACGCGGGGGTCTAAGTGTAAGGAAAGGGGCTGATAAACTATAAAAGGGTAATCATGTCACGTGATCTTTCTGATATAGCTTATCGTCAATTCTCCATTCACTTATCCGCATTGTTGTGCTTCTTTGTGCTTCAAGTACTGATCACCATACTGGGCAACTACAAATGGGTGTGCCGAAGGTACGGGAGGTCTTGTAGGAGGGCCAATGCTGCACGGCATTTAAAAACCACAGTTCTGTCAAAGGTGCCCCTTGTCACTACAAAGAGAAAGATAGGTATCAGCCCCAGGGAGGTCCAGGCTCAAAAGGGAGGTGCAAGAACCATTGACCAGAGGCCAGACCCGGGGCTAAGCCAGTCTCGCCGGGTGGTGATCCCTTTCATGAGAATAATCAAGGCCAGAATGCAGCAATGCTCTTATGAATAAACAGTTTTTGTTCGATTTTGGTCACAGCCTGTGAGTGGACATCCTACTGGACAACTGACTGGACAACCGACTGGACAACTGACTGGACATCACCACACAAAGCACGAGTGGACATCCAAAATCCCGCCGTGGTATGTGCTTGGAATTTGAGCCATTGCTGTAACGTGGACCACCGCCACCGACTCGGTATTTTCTGGAAAGCGCCTCGTGTCCCATAAGCGCATTGTGTCCCATAAACGCACTGTGTCCCATAAACGCACTGTGTCCCATAAACGCATCGTGTCCTTGCATTGAGGACATGTATACATGTTACATCTACATACTGATCCTCATGTTCTCATCCACAGAACATATCCTGTAGGCACTCACCGTTTTGTCCTCTTCTCGGAGCCCACATATGAAAAAAAATCGCAAACAAAAAGTCTTCGCGAGTTTATAAGGAGGATTCCTTCTTGGCGGGTTTTCTCACCTCGTTGAGTCCTGTCCTCACCAGACCACACAACCTTACTCTCTACGCCATCCAGTCAGAATGTCCTTTTCCGGCTCATTGAGTGTCGCTATTCTCCTTATCAAGCTCACCGACGGCCTGCCCGCCGGACAACGAGAGGAATATCTTCGAATTATTGAACTGCTCGACGACCCACTCGTGGATACTCGCACGCTGAGGCCTAACCATGTTCAATGCCGCCGTTGCAATCATTGGGTGTCACTGAAATTCAGCGAGCACGACCTTAGAAGGTTTCCGCTAGAGAATTGGGAGGAGCACAACAAGATTTGTCCTAATGGGTTGATATCAGTCACAGACAGGGGGAGGAACATCATACCGCCCGGGCTCGTTAATCATAGAGTGCGCTCTGCCTTCGTTCACTCTCACTGATTGCCGTTGATTGACACCGAATTATTTGACATAGGCTCATGATTATGATCTTACAGTCGACGCCACAGAGCTAACCCTCCAACAAGGGCTACATTCCCCGAAGTTTATCAATATCTGTCGTCAGATTGGTTTATTCAATCCAAAGGACGTAAACTCAGCTGATCATACATCTACGTGTGAGGTTCAGAGTCCACTTGGTCCGGACGACAGAAGTGCAGCAGCCCCGATGACCGTGATGACGAAAGTAGGGGCGGACACAGAGAAACCGACGCACGATGCTAGCCGTGTATACAGCCAGTCAGCGCAACCACTAGCTTGCACCGTGCCTGTATAACACACATATCAGCAGATGGATGCAAATCGCACGATGGAGTCCCACATGATGCCATCACCGCCCCCGACAGACTTTAACTTTGTCCCTGTGGCTGAGTATCCTGCCATAAATCATATATCCGAGCACTTCATGTATCACAAGACTTCTGTGAACCAGCAGACGCAGACGATGCAGCACGGAACCTCCTCCGCAACCCAGCAGTCAGCCGAATTGAAGACAATGCCACAATACGACATGGAACTCGCCGATCAGCAGATATGGCAGCCGGTGATGAACGACCACTTTGTACCTCATTTCTATCAACAGCCCTCCAGCTTCATGCCGTCGCCAACACCGTCAGCGTCCTTGCCGCAGCAACTCGAGGCTCACACGGCGAATCACGTTGATATGGTAGCCCACGGTGATGAAGTCAACGAGTCGGTCCAGCCTCAGGATGCTCAGGCCACTGCTCAGTGCTTACCCAGTCCAACAACAGAGCTTCGCCCAGCAAACAGCCGTCGGAGTTGAGACTCAGTATCAGGAGGCTGGTTCTTACTGAACATGGTTGATGAGAGTATCGTGGTGAACCCCGCTTGGACCGCTGGATTGGTAATTTTAGGTATCGGTATCATAATTAGAACAAAGGATTTGGAAAGAAAGGTTAGAACGTGCGTTGTACCCTATTGGTACTTGTACAAAGGAGCAAAACAGAAAGACAACGTCGCCATCGAGAATTTCAAACGTCTATACAAATCACTGCTGTCAAGTTGAGAGACGGTTATTGAAAATCTTGGGGTTTACTCGCATGGGCCAAGACAACATTTCTCACCATGTTTGAAAGGAGTGTAAGGCAATGAGAGGTGATCGGCACGCTTCCTGGTATAGAGAGATCGAACGCAGAACAAAATTCATGGACTTCAGTACCCGAATGATAAGCTTCAACCCGGGCTCAAGAGGGAAAAGAAGAGACGTAAGTAGGAGAGGAGGAGGGGACAAAAGGAGGAGAGAGGAGAAGCGAGCGAAAGCAGCTGAGAGGCAGAGGACCAAGGATCGATTGGGAGGGAGTTTTGCTGTTGCGTCGGACCTTAGTCAGGAGGGGTTTTCTACATTCCAGCATATTGTCTTCCCGGCGACTAAATCTGGGTTGAGCTCCCGTTTGCTTGTTGATACGATCTCTCGAAACGCTGGTCGCATCGCATCGCATGGTCATGCTACTACGAATAAGTTCTCAGGTGTTCAACTACTAACATCAACGTGCTCTAATACGGGTACAATATCTTGACTACTGTCGCCATCGATCCTCGTGGAAGTTGACAGATTCCTTGTCCTAGGCTTGCTTGAGTCGTCAAATCCCACTATCCGACCATATTTCGGGATGTCAGTCTCAGCCCTGGTCTATCTCGCAGGTCGAAACCCTCAAGATATGATCCAGCTGCTTTATGACGAATATCCCCAATACTCCAGCACCGTCTCGAACTCGAACTTTCTCCATCCCGAGAGTGTATCAATCAACAGTCCGTTTTCTCAAACTCCCGCTCGTCATCAAGCACTAAGGGGTCTTTTCATGAGCCTTCCGCCTCACAATCCATTCGCTGCTCCTCGTTCAGCTTGATGTGCAGTACAATATTGCATTCATCTGGTGGGGTGGTTTGATGAAGAGCCAGGTATAAGTCTCATTTAATTTCCCCTTCTTGGTTTGGTTTATGAGGACGAAGTGCTCGGCCTCGGTCGTTCGTTTATTCCACTTATCCGCAACACCTACTATCATCTGACACTACTTTTGCTGTTCCATCGCCTTATAACACTCAAAACCACTTGAATTATCATCCCCCCAGTCATGACACCCCTCGTCATATCTCGTTCCTTTTTTATCTTCTCGTTCGTCTTGTCGCGTTGTCTTCCCATCAACGTTGTCTGATACTGTCCAGAACTCCATATATTCACCCCGATGACCATGTTGTATCATCACTCGGACTGCCACCCATACCTTACTTCCTTTGCTGTCTTCATTCCGTTCCTACGACCAGGTTTCTCTGCTTTAACCAGCCCCTTTCCCCTGTTATATTTCTTTCCTCTTTTTGCCAAGCTGGAAACTCACCCCATCCGATTTGCGGTCGCTCGGTAGTCTCCTCGCCTATCTGTATTCTATACCTATACTCGTAGGTTTCCGAAATGTCCATATCGTTTGAAGCCATGCATTCTGCTGGAGGTCCCCCTGAGGTCCCCAGTGCCTTGGCCCTCCAGCCGTCCACCATCTATAGTTCTTCCGGTTTCCACGAAGCGCTGACGCCACGCGTGTGTCATTTTCAACGTTCTACTCGTTGTCGGTGCTTGGATCTTCCGGGATCAAACTGGACATTTGTATCACAATGGTCGTTTCTCTTCCTACCAGGATTTAGAATAACGGTTCAATCATTGAATAATTTTGTTGTCATCGCATAGACCATTTAATTCGAAAGCGTCCGTTTGAGAGGGGGATCGGAAATCCCCGGAGAGGGTTTTGAATCCGGAGGGCACGTGGTGATCCCGGGCCTGGGAGATTTCCTTGTCCGCTTGACTGCCGACTGCCATCATCAACGAACCCAGATCCGCCAACTTCCCCTTCACCCTTCTCTCCCGGGCTACCTCTACCGAATTTCCAAGCTCTGTATTCTTATCCTCTCGCATCTCATAGAACGGAACTCAAGAAGTGTACGATTACTGGAGATTTCTGGGCTTTTGGGTAATCGTGGAAAGGTTCTGAGAGGAGATTTGATCCTTTAGGTGCGTTGGCGAGGTTTTAGCGCTGCAGGTTTTTTTCTGACGTTTGTTTTATGTCTTATAAGCTGGACTGAGACTTCGAAGAGATCATATTAGCAGTAGCATCCATGACCACGGCGGAAGGCAAGGATCGTCGAAAGTCTGCTCGACAAACCCACTCGTCTGTGGGAAACTCTACGAAAACGAAGACCAAGGCCAGCAATGTCACCCAGATATCGACCTCGACCTCCAAGGACGATCTGAAAGACGGTGATGGCTCTATGGACGTCAAAAGAGAAGGTTCCCCCGTTATATGGTTTCGACCTACGCCTACACCGGGCGGACACATCCAACATTACGGTTGGGAGCATCCAGCAGAGCTCGAGTACTGTACACCAACGGATTGGACAGATACTGAGATCATTCACCACCTCATCGCTCACTCGTTTGACATACCACCGAAGGTATCGAAGGGAACGCCGTTTTTCGAGGTTACAGGTATCGACGGGTCGAGGACGGTTATCCCTAGTGGGTACCGAATACCGTTGATGTTTATCGCGCGGTTCCAGTGGCTATCCCTCAAATTGGTCTTATCAGCGGAGGATCGGGATGCAGAATGGAAGGAATACAAGTACGGGATTCTGCATGTATCGAGGTTGTGCAAGAGGCTCTTGAAGGTTGCACAGGATGCGTTGGGAGGTTACGATGCTGAGTCGGGGGCGAAGAGCAAGTCAAAGGGAATCGATAGGAAGTGGAGGTCGCAGACGTTCGATAGAGCATTGGCGAGGTACAAGCTGAAGTGGTTCATTTCCGAACCTGAGCAGCTACAGGAGTTCTGGGATACTTACAAGGACGATGAGTATAAGAAGGATCCTCTTAAATACGGTACGCTTTTTCTCTTGGTTTGGGGAATCTTCATCTATCTCAAGTCGGTACTAGACTGGCGTCGATGGGCCCTCAAAGGCCACAGAGGGTTCTCCCTCACTGAAGACGAGATTGAGAACGGTATTTCTGCTCAGCAACTCATGAGTGGGCTGAAGGTGAAGGACGAAAAATGGTTCTGGGATGAGCGAGACTCTTTGACTGTGGGTGGCACTGACGCTTGGGATCTAAGGCAAGTTGCTCGACTTTCTGCGAGATCCATAACACCACCACCTTCTCCGCGCTCTGAATCTCCCGATGGTCAGTCGCCAACACCATCCACACCCCCTCTTGTCACTTCTGAGTCCCCCAAACGACCCTCTAAGACCGCTCCAGTCCCGAACGAATCTATTTCCCAGGCGAAACCATCAATGCCGAGTGCCGATGCTCCATGTACGCTTGGGAAACGTCCCGGTACTCCGTTAGAGAAGGTTGGTGGAACCAAAACGCAGAAGATTGTGGCCAATGGTGCCTCGAAGAAGACCACTACCACTTCCGTCTCTATTGCCAACACCAGCCCGGATCCCTCTCCCCCGCCGTTCTCCCCAGCACTGCCTTCAACCGTTCCACCAAGGAAGCCGCCTCCGAATCTTGCTGACGTAAAACATGTGCAAGAAGAGCCGGATAGGCGTGAGGCGATCTCCCCAACGATTTCGAAACTCCCACAGTCTGATGTATGTTTTGACAATTGCTATGCTGGTTACGATACTCAATCTTTTGTGGTAGTCTCCACGCCGGAAATCCTCAGTGAACTCTGGCTCGACGAAACCAGCAACAGCACCTGTACCGAAGCTCCCTAAGCCACCGTCCACTGCTCCTCTGCCTCACCAGCGCCTTGTTTCCGGGTCTGGCTCTAACCCCACGGTCACGCATCCCCCGTCAAATGGGGCGAAGAGGGTGGCTCCGACGATGAGAAACTCCTCTCAGCCTAGTTCTCCTGCAGAGCAACCTACCGAGAAAACTATTACAGCCCTTGCCCAATCTCGATCAGCCACAAAGGCCACGACTACGACTTCGGTAACGGATTCAAATACCCAAGTAGCGTCGGGTACGATGAATATGTTAGGTTTGAATCTCCGTTCGTTCCCAAACACGGGCGCAACGGGAGGGCACACCGCATCACCAGCGCCGACGCCTACAACCGCACCTACGCCTACACCTATACTTACACCCCTACCGAACACCGCCGTGCCCGTGAAACCCACTTCGTCTTCTCCTGTGCTCACAAAGAATAGTGCAGCCCCCGGTACGAATCAGACCCCTAACCAAGATATCGTTATTCGTGCCGTCGAATCGTTGTTCGGGGGATTTGCAGAGTCCATGAGAAAGTTCTCGACAGAGTTGAAGAATGCGAGGGAGGAAGGAGTGCGAGAGATCAAGGAGAGTTTGCATACGACTGTTAGAGAGGAGGTTGCGACGGGGGTCCGGAGTGCTTTGGAGAGGTCCAATATGGGCGCTGGTATAAGTGCTAGTGTCAGTCGCGCTGGTGCCGACCTAGAAATTGCGGTCCAGCGAGCCGTTAAGGCTGCTGTGTCGACTGAGTTAGCGGGGCTCGGAGTCGTGGTGGAGAAAGAAGTTGGGAATGCGGTGTTGCCGTTACTCGCAGAGATAACGAGGCTCTCGGAGGATGTGAATGGGTCGAAACAGAGAGAGGAGACACTTTTGGCGTCTGTGAATGCTGCTAGGGAGGAGATCCAGCGGCTGAGGGAGGCTGGGTCTGGCTCTAATGCAGCAGGTCCATCGACGAGTTCGACGTCAATACTTCCTGCTGCAGGAAGAGAGGCTTCGCAGTCGTTATTGGGACATCCGCTGGCTCATCTGCTTGTTGAGCCCGATTCCATTATGCAGGTGGACGACGAAGACGACGAGACGTTTCTCTACGGACCAAGGCTGACGGAGAAGGTGAATCAGAACTCCCTGAACATCGTTACAGATGCACCACCGCTCAATTCCGACAGGAGTCCAAGTGGCACACCAATGTCAATGAGCCCAGAAATTCAATTCATCGGGTCTGAGTCAATGGAACAAAAGTTTCACCCTACTCCTCCATTGACCGAACCGGAAATCCAACCGCATTTTCCGCCCACACCGTTGTCGCCGTTCAACACCGACGAGATCGAAGATGTGAAGCCCGTGGTGATTGGCGGGAGAGCCTTCCTTCCCAGCGCCGACGGGGAGGACCCCACTCCCCTGAGTGCCTTTGTTCCAAGACGGTTTCGGAAGAAAGCTGTCGGGGTGTGATTTTTATCTCCCTTTTAACTTGTATTGTAATTTAAGGATAAGTATCGCCTATTTCGACTTGTCCTTTCTCGATTTAGCTTGCTGTTCCCGTATCCCATATAAGTTCCTTTTCAATCCTCTAAGTAGTTATCTACATCTTTCTCTGACACCACGTTATCTTACCATGGCAACCTTTCTACTTCACTCCTAACTACTGTCTGTGTACGCTCTGCTACGTGCGATCGATGACACCGATGTACTTATATCGTTACGAGACTCATCAAATAGTCATCCAGGCTCTCGCGCCCGTCGAGTCCGAGCCTGTCTCGGGCAAGAAATACAGTATGTACATTCGATGGCATAAACATATTGCCCTTTGTATTATTCGTCAGAGGTCATACGCTGAAAACCTTGTTTGTCTGGGTCGCAACTCTGTTGTGACTAATGGAGCACTGAGCGCCCATCGTTGCCAGGAGCATCTAATAGAATTCGAAGCCCAAACAAACAATATTTTCAGAAGCCCGACCTCTGAATCCAGAAGGCGGGGCAGTAGTTCACAGGTACAGGGATGAAAATTAAGGTCAGGCGCCTAAATAAATCACTTGCGACGAGTCGTAATGTGGTCATCCGTGAGTTGAACTCTCTTTCCCCCTTTCTTTGAGTATCAAGGTTACCAATCGAGATTCATTTCTAGAGATACGGACCTGTCAATAGCTCTTGTTAGCGTTGCCATTCCACTATCTCGGTGTGTTTTTTTTTGAATATCTGATGGAACATAATACGGTGCTGAAGAAGCGTTGGTTGAGATTCTTAATCCTTCGATTTCTTGTTCACCAACCCCCCTTGGAGACTCGAAGATGGCCGATCATGACCAAACTGAACTTCAGCGCATGTGTAGTCGCAGCCGTGGCTGTTACTACTATTTACTACCACCGCCACAATAGCGAAGAGCGCTACATGCTATGCTCTGCCCCGGGAACATAGTCAATTTATACCGTCGACTCAAAGAACTCAATTGCAAAGTGTGTATTAGCTCGAGGTTCTCAAATCTATGCTGTGGACTCTTTTGTTGAGTGGCGTCTGTAAGAGCTGCTAGGAGATTCAGCGGTTGAGGGAGGCTGGGTCCAGCTCTAATGTAGCAGGGCCATCGGCGAGTTCAACCCAATTACTTCCCATTGCAGGAGGGGAGGCTTTTGCAGTCGTTATAGGGACATCCGCTGGCTCATCTACTTGTTGAGCAGGCTGATTTAGGTATGTATGTGGATGACAAAGACGACGAGACGTTTCTCTACTGACCAAGGTTGATGAAGAAGGTGAATCAGAACTCCCTGAACATTGTTACAAATGCACCACCGCTCAATCCTGACGGAAGTACCAGTGGCACACCGATGTCAATGAGTCCGGATATTCAACTTATCACGACTGAGTCAACGGAACTGATGTATCGCCCTACTCCGTTGGCCGAACCAGAACTTCAACTGCATTTTCCGCCCACACCGTCATCACCGTTCAACTCTGAAGAGATCGAAGATGTAAAGTCCGTGTTAATTGACGGGAGGGCCTTTATTCCTAGTGCGGGCGGGGAAGACCCCACTCCCTTGAGTGCCTTTGTTACGAGACGGTTCAGGAAGAAGCTGTAGGGACGTGATCTTTTTTTACTTGTTTTAATTTAAGGATAAGCGAAGTAACTGCAGGTTTTCCCTGTCCCTTGTGCCTACATCTGCAATACGTTGCTTAGCTCATCATGGCGACCTTTTAACTGCGCCTCACCAGGTCTGCATTCCTTTCACGTACTGTCTCCTTGACTCAAATTTCTCCTATCATCTAAGCTTGTATACGTTATCCTGTGCGACCCACGACGGTGCTGTACCTTTACACGTCTATTTAAATGATTCACACGACTCTTTGCGCCCCATCTCGCTTATCTCGGGTGACCGGACGCCTTCCATCGAGATGTAACATTCAACGGCATCGAACATTCAACACAGGTTGGATTCAAGCGCTTGAAGATCTGCTGCGCCCTGCGCTCCCATAAAATCATGTGTTCGATTCGGAAAACATATGCTGCGGAAGGCTCTGTCAAAACGGCCTTTTCCCTTAGTTCTAAGTAAAAAGGTTATCCTTTCACCTTCGTTTTCGTATTTTGAAATGATGTATGATGATAGCCTTCCATACCAGGCGACCCTTTTTCCGTATTTCGCAAGATTGTAATGCCACAAATGGAACGTGGATACCAAAAGCGCCCGAGTTTGGGATAAATATAAAGGGCCTCTGACCCCCCACATAATTCCCCACGTTCCTCAACCACTCACCTACACATCCAGCGACGAGAAAAACACCAGAAATGCCAAGGACAACTCTCATAACATGGGCAGTCGCAGCAGTAGCTATTAGCACGATCTACTTTCGCCAAATCAGAGAAGAACGATACGTTTTATGTTCTGCTCCTGGACAACGGTCCATCTACACCGTCGATGCGGAAAACTCAGTTGCGGAATGTGTGTCAATCCGTGGCTCTAAATTAGATGCTGTCGGTTCTTTCGGTGAGTGAAGGTTCCCGTTTGTCTTTTAGCTCGGCACGAGCCTTTTTGTATTTGTCATACTGGCCGCCACTCCAGCGAGTTTGCCCCAAATTTTCTTGGGCCTGAGTTGGCATTGGTGGCGTTGTTCTGACTGAATTGCTCGCAGATGAGATACATGGCACAACACGTAGTCTCCTATGGTCTGATGACATTACTTTCATTTCAGAGGATGCTATCATCGTCCCAGGGCTCAGTGGTGCGTTCAATTGCTCTCTGCCTTCCAATGCTCAACGAGAGACCACCCTCTCACCGCTGATCAGACTCGCATGCCCATATGCTCGAGTATGGGAAGAACGCTCAACTCGCTTTGGAAGGTACCAAGACTATCGAAGGTGAGGATAAGGACTGTTCACAACAAAGCGCGATCTTACCGCCATTGTAGAAACGGTGGTACGCGTCCGCGACTTTATTCTCTCCGACAAAGCGCTCCTCAATGACAAGAGTCGAGTGGTATTTGGAGGAGGCTGGGATCACACTGTGTGGCCCAACGCCTCGTTCCCGACTGCGGTAGGCTGCCAAATGATTCGCTTATTGCTGTGGTTCCATCTTTTTCTGATTCTCCTGACTGCGAAAGGCGGACCTCGATTCTGATCCAATAATCCATGGAAGGAAGGTCGTACTACAGAGCAAGGATTGTCATGCTTTGTGGCTTTCTTCAGCGGCAATGGACACGTGTAGCGAGCTTCCTGACAAAGTCGAAGGTGGGATAGTCATCAGAGCCCCAAACCAAACACCCACCGGTAAGGAATCTCACTATCACGAACTTGTTCCTGGCTCATCAGTCAATTTCGGGACGCCGTCTCTCAATTCTCCGTTCCTATCGATTGCGGTAAAAGTAGGTGTTCTACTAGACAACGCCCAAGAGCTCCTACGTCTCCCCCCGGTTACGGAAGAAGAATTGCGGGCTCGATTTAGAGCGACTGTTCAAGACGCCCTGTCGTATGGTTTGACGTCCATTCATGACGCTGGGTTAGATCCGGCTTCTCTAGACTTCTTTGAACGGTGCGTGTTGTCTCTTCGGCGTATCTTAGATGTACTTTAATGCATCTGACCTTCGATGGGACCCTGGGACCTGCGTATCAATCTGCAGGGAAGCTGAGCGCCTGAAGGAATTGCCCGTGAGTACTGGCTGGTTGGGATTATCGAACTCGACTAAACGCCCGCGCCCTTTATCTTCTAGATACGCGTCTACGCCATGAGGCACTTTGACGAACACGAATCCTACTGGGGAAATACCATCGTCCCGTATGAGAGAGCGGCTAACGGAAGGCTAAGCGCTCGGAGTGTCAAAGTCTTTGCTGATGGTGCATTGTCTCGTGTGCAACTTCCCGGTAATAAGAGCTCGCTGACTCAAACTTTGCTTGACAGGTGCCTTGAGAACTGGGGGAGCTGCGGTGAGTCAAACTGTGAAGTGAAGTTGGCCGAAATTTGATCTCTTTTTAACTTGCTTGCAGTTACACCATCATTATCATGATAACCCTGGTACGGCCGGTTTCATGAGACTCTCGGAGAGGGTTCTCAGGGACGATATTCCAAGATTTCTCAAGGATGGATGGCAAGTCGTGAGTGATACCCGCATTTCAATCTCTATCTATCAATCGGGCTGACGCCCAATGCTATTGAGAACGTTCATGCAATCGGCGATCGTGCGAATGGCCTCGTTCTTGATGCATTTGAGTCGGCTCTAGCAGGTGCCAATGTTACTGCACTGAGACCTAGATTGGAACATGCACAGATCATGACCGCAGAGGATATGAAGCGCTTAGGAAGCTTAGGTGGTGAGTACAATCTCGGCTCCGCTGCTCTCAGTTCTTCTCTCATCAATACTCACCGTTTGATTGGGCCCTCAGTCATCGCCAGCGTTCAACCTACCCATGCGTGAGTAAACTCTCTTCGATTGACTAGCTCAGTTCTTTTCTGGGGCGCCACTGTCATCTCGAGAGCGCCAATCTATCCTCTCCAGAATCATTATTGATATGTTCCGTGTTATTTTCTTAGAATTAGCGACATGTCTTATGCTGAGGACCGCTTGGTAAGTCCATATCAGCATGCTCCTTCCGTCCCCCTTCCCGGTGGCCATATTCAATCGCCCATTTGACCTTCATCTCCGTTCCATACCGACCTTTATCCCTCTCTAACCGCGTAACGCTCACCTTAGGGTCCGATCCGAGTCAAACAGCTCTATGCATTCCGCTCTATCCTAGATGGGGGGTCTCGGATTACGCTTGGAACGGACTTCCCAGTCGAGGACATGAATCCCTTCAAGACGTTTTATGCTGCTGTAACTAGAACCACTCCGGATGGGACGTCTCCTCACGGTGAAGACGGATGGTGCGTTGACCAGTACCGGTTCCTCGAGAATTGCTGTCTGACCCCTACCGCTATGACTCATAGGTTTCCTGAACAATGCTTAACCCGAGAAGAGACGCTGAGAGGTAAGTCTCCATAGCTGAGTTATCCTTGGCCCTTGCCCAGCGTCACTGTCTATGCATGCTTTTTCTATTGCTGCCACGGTCCCAGCGGAGGGTTTTCTCCAAGTGACTGAGCTTATGCTGACCATCTGACTACAGGATTAACAATTGACCCGGCATACGCCTCATTCACAGAGGATATTCTAGGTTCTATAGAACCGGGGAAGTACGCAGATTTAACCGTACTATCTCAAGATATCATGAAAGCGCCCGTTAATCGGATTATGGACACCAAAGTTTTGGCGACAATCATAGATGGGAAGGTGGTGTACGGGGGTTTGAGTGGATAGGCTTATCTTGAACAGCTGCTGTGCAACCGGTACCATAGCGGGTACCTTACGAACGAGGTCGCTTTATCCATTAATCCGCACCATAGACTGCAGTCATGGTTCTCGTATGCAGTTAGTACTCATCGCCCCGGCAACACCCACCTTTACCGTGCACTAGAATGTATAGTGGACCCTATTTGGTGTCGTAGATAGCCAAGTATTATCGCTCGATTAATGCATTCCAATCTTCCCCATTACCCGATACCCTCCAGGGCTTTCTGACGGACGAGAGAAACAGAACAGAGCCCCCAAGACCTGAACCCCAATGTCTACCATTCAGCACTCAAATTCTGTTCTAAAAACTCCCCTTACGAATCTCAAACGAGCAGCGACTCTTTGGCCCTCCGAGACAGCTTTCAAAGTCCCCGTTGTCCACTCGACCCCAGGACACGAACGAGGACAGAAGATTACGGGGTATTCGAACGTTACCTACACACAACTTTTCAACGACGTCGAAGCTACAGCTCAATATTGGTATGATAGGCTTACGGGTGAAGGGCTGAACGGCGGGTGTAAAGAGGTTATAGGTGTTTGGTTAGTCTCCTTGAAGGCTCTAGATGCTAGTATATACTGATTAGCGCTCACCTGCAGCCTCGAAGGCAATCGCTACACCGATGTCGTACATATTTACGCGCTCATGAGGGCTGGATACGTACCACAAACGTTCAGCCTCTTTCCCGATGCCCTCGAAGCGCTCAATCATCTTTTGAACGCATCGGGGGCGAGGGCATTGGTGTACCAACGGGGCGTGTATGACCGGGTGGCGGGATTGGTGAGCAATGTCTTTTCACTCACACAGACGCCTTGGACTCACCGGGGATGGCGGGGGGTAGAAATCAATGAACCCGACGTTGAAGATCATCCCAACTCCAGCTACGATTGCCCAAGTCCAGGATTACGGCTCCATGCCTCACATCCCGAACACAGACTCAGAAGATCCCACGTCAACTCAAATCATATTTCATACCTCTGGTTCAACATCAGGGCTACCCAAAGCCGTTCGGTACAGTGCTAGACTGATAGACGTCCTCATCACAAAGGCTGCGGTGGCTTGTGCTCCCCAGGGGAACAATCAAGACGTGGCTTCTTGGGTGTGAGTATATTCATCTTATCATCCCTTCTCTCCTTTCCCGTAACCTAGTGTTTCGTTTGTGTTTCAGGGAAAGCGTGTGTCACATCGGAAACTTTACATGTGAATATTGTTTCGTACATGCCCCTAGATATGACTCACTTCCTCGGCCCTAGTCATCTTAGGAACGATATATCACGGATCCAGCATGATTGTCCCTGCCCCTAGCAGGACCGGTACGACGTATACCGAGTCAAAAGGTACCTCGGTGGCGGAATTCAAAGCTATGGTCACGTTTGGACGACTCACACGAGCCACGATGATTCCGAGTATGCTTTTCCGGCTGATTCGTGAACTTGAACTCGAGCACGACGGGGAAGGCATAGAAATGTTGAGGGGGCTGAACCCGATTGCGTTTGGTGGGACGAACATGACAAAGGGGCAGTATGACAAGGCTAGAGAGGTGGGTTTGATGTTGTTGGTGAGTCCCTGAACCCCTTGCCCTCAGATCCAGCGTATGGACCTTGATGTGTAGAACTTACACGGATGCACGGAATGTGGAATACCCACTCTCATCTCTGGCGACAGTAACCACCCGGAGCGACTTCATCCGGTGCATCTACAGCTTTCCGACGAGTCCAATGAGGCTCCAATTCACTACCGCTTCGACCCAGTTTCTGGCTTTACTTCTGACGACTCAGAGAAGAACCTCGTGGAACTCGTAATCCTCTCCATCTCGTCCGACATCCCTGACGGTGCATTCCTGGACTCGGAAGGGAACTTCCATACAGGAGATATATTCTCTGAACATACCAGCGTCAGCGATCCCTTTGAGAGCTACTACATCCATCGAGGAAGGAAGGACGACTGGATTAAAATGGAGAGCGGGGATAAATGTGACGCTGGGTAGGTATATCTGGTACCATGGTACGCTCGAGAGAGTCGGGTTTGACTGTCCTTTTACAGATCCATCGAGAAAGACGCTCGAGCTGCCTGTCAATCCCTCTCAGGATTCAAAGACTGCATCATAATAGGCAGCGGTCGACCTTCTCCGGTCTTAGTCGTCGAATTCGACCTCCAAGCTTCAACCAGTGAGCTCGAAGCCGAGCTCAAGAAAGATATATTCCATCGGATCCAAACATCCCCAGCCACTCAATGGTTTCCACACGAGAAGATTGCTTCGCCAGATTCCATAATCGTGGTTCCTGCTAGATCATTGAGCAGAACAGCAACAAAGGGGGTCATACGAAGGAAAGCGGTTGAAGAAGACATGAGAGAGAAGTTGGATGAGATTTTTGGTGAGAATGCCTAGGTCTAGTGAAGTTTGATTCTAGTACCACGCCCAATCCAAAAAGAATGAATAATAATATGGAGGCCTCGCCGAGAAAAAATGAGAGCCACTACTTCTACATTCCGTTACAGGGAATCGAACCCTGGGCTATCGCGTTTTCATTGCTGAGCAGAGACATGAATGAGAGGCGATAATGTTAGCCACTACACCATAACGGAGTTGTCAAACGTACAGCGGAATACATATGTATCCATAAAATGAAAGTTTCCTTTCAGAATGCACATTATACATTCGTACAAACAGCAACGACGACGACAACGACAAAACATAAAGATAGCGATAACTTGTAGCAATCGTCTCTGATAAACCCTCCGAGCTGCACATGCCGCAAAGCCTCTCCAGATTAAGTATGACCACCGCCCTGGAAAAGTAAAGAGAACTAGTTGGATTTGTTGAGTCCGAGAACGGAAAACGTACGTACCAGAGCTTCGACATCCATCATGTGCCGCATACCAAAGCACCCCGTAACCATCCTCGTTTAGGACCATTCCAGTCCTCAAAACCCACAAAACCCCCTCTCCACGTCCCCACCGAAACGCAGCCCATATACATCTCAAGGTCCAACACCCCACACTTCCAATCCAACACACTCAAACGTCACCGTCCTCCCTTTCCTCGAGCCGGGTGCATCAACTGCACACAACGGTGGGTTCCCGAATGTCGGACAGGGCGCTGAAGAGCCTTCGAGGAGGGTAGAGTCGATGTAAAGGCCGTAGGTTCCGTCGCTACGAAAAGTGGTCAATTGAGTGTCGAGAAGCGGAGGAGAGAGATGGAGAATGGGGTAAGGGGGAGGAGACGAAAAGGGTAGGCACAACAGTGGAATTTCCGGGGTACGGGATGTAATGATAGACAGAGAAGGAAACGGAAGTGCAAATGGGGAGAAGGAGGAGAAGGGGAGAGGAGACGAAAAGGGTAGACTTGAGAATGAATCACAGTATGGAGAGGAGAGGAGAGCACAAAAGATGTCCAAGTGGTACGCGAGGGAGCGAAAACGAACAGATAGAGACGAAAACCTGACTCACCCACCACCAAAACTCAAAAAATCCGCCTCACACAACGCAACATACCCATTCTTCCCCGTCCACCTGAACACTTCCAATTCGTCCCTCGATTGAACGTATTTCCACAGGAACCTAACAAGCCAATCAACATCCGCTCAGGGGGAGAAGGAAAAAAGAAGTGCACTCACGACTCTCCACTCCCATAATACCCTTTTCCCCTATGCAAACCGTCCCCAACGAAGACGCCAAAGACGACGTCGCCCGAATCCTTCACGACGACCAACGCCCCGACTTTGGTCGCGATTCCACTCCCACCGACGCTGACGTTGACAGAGGGAGCGGCCTCGGTCTTGGTGTATAGTGTGTTCAGCGATATCCCATGCTGGTCGAGAGAGTACAGGAGATTCCAGCGTTTAGGGAGGCGAGAGAGAGCTGGGAGGTGAGGACGGATCTATCAGGGAGAAGGAAGTCAATAAGGAGAATACAAAAAAAAAAAGAAAGAGAACCGGCCTTATCAGCCAACCCCGCATCCAATACCCCCTCCGTACTTTCCCTCCTCCCCTTCAACTCAAGATGTCCACTCCTCTTCTCTATCAAACCCCCCATTGTCGCTGTCGGTTGAAGTTGCGGCCGGGGCGAAGGCGAATGGGAATGTGAAGGTGCCCCTTTACCCAAACTCTGACTCGAACTCGACGACGTCGACATGTCATTGGGAGTATCCCCCCTACTCCGCTCAGCCTCCAACTCATCGCTCAACTCGTTCGAGTACCCTTTCCGATCCCAATCATACCGCTCCCCCGCGAAACCAGGTGCACCGCTGATACTCCCCGGTAAGAACACATGCGGTGCGAATGGTGAGTGTGAGTGGGTATGAGCAGCGCCAGCTGCTCCCATTGTGGTGTTATTCGTCGTCGTTGTGGTGGAAGACCCGTTATTACGAACGTTCGTTCGTGGAGGGAAAAACAACGAATCGATACTCCCTCTCCCCGTCGGTGGAGGAGATGTTGAAGTCGAGGTAGAGGTAGAGGAAGAAGCAGCAGCAGCGGAAGAAAGCAACCCCGACATCCATTTTGCCGATATACTCGACAACGTCTGATAGGAGGTCGATCGTGTTGACAGGCCCGGTCTCGCGCTGTCCTGTACTTGCGCTTGGGCATCTGCTCCAGACGTAACGGGTGGTGCTAACGTCGGCAGGGTAGGTGAGCGCGATGGTGAACGTCCCAGTGAGCCTACAGATGACGAAGTTTGTTGACGAGAAGGATGAGTGTGGGATTCGACGGTTCTCGATCGGCGGTGGTGACGATCACTGGTGCCAGGGGAAGACGGAGAGAAAAACTCGTGGTCGAGATCGATCAGGGATTCGGAGAGTTCTGGTGGACCCCAGCTATCTGGGTCGTGTTCATGTTCGTGTTCGTGATTGCCGGCTGGCTGCTGCGGTTGACTAGACCCAGTAGCACCCCAGCTCGAGCCTAACGGATCAAGCAGCTCGTCCAGGACCTCCTTCCTGTTCCTCTCCGATGCGTCCTTAGCCTCCTTCGCGAACTGATCAAAGAAGGACAAGCTCGAGCTTTTTGCATGGCCTTGTCCTTGTCCTCCTCCTTGGCTTTGACTTTCTCCGAACGAGAAATCCGCATCTGCATCTGCCAACGGATCTTCCGAAGCAGGTACAGATACGAACGCTCCAAATTCCGAGTCGGGAGTGCTAGGTTCCCAATGCTGCTGTGCAGGAGGGCGCGACGGTGCTGGTGTCTTCCATATACTGTCTCCGTCATTAATCTCGCGAGTAGGCGAAGCACGAGGAGTTGGCGGTGAGAAGAGAGTAGCGAATTTGTCAATCATCTCTTCGTCGAGGTTCTTCTCCTGCGACTTTGGGACGGGAATGAGAGGTGGTATAGAGTTCATTGATGTCATTCTGGTGTTGGTGGTAGTACTGTGCAAAGTGGTTGAATTTTCTGCAGTCGTGTTGATCATGGAAGGAAAACGCACCAGTGGAAGTACACGTTTTATACACGTTTTTCCACAAGGATCATGAAGTTCCAAAACAGAAAGATGGAGGGAAACTCTTGCGGATCCAAATAAAATCTTCAGAACTCGTATTATAAGAACGGACAGAGGAATCAGGAGCGCACCAATTAGCGACCTTCAAGGTCCAAAACCCACAGAAATTTGTCGTATTAACAAGGTCCTCGCAAAGAGACCAAAAGGTCGTCAATATCGTGTACAGGGATCTAGAAGACGACAATGAATTTGTTCAATACTCAACAGTCAGATGAGCACAAGAATACGCACCAGCTTAAACGCCAGATCCGGATCCCAATATTGGGTGCTCGTCGTTGTCGTCGTCGCGGACGATGAGCAAGCCGTGTTGGTGGTTGGGGTCGATGATGACAATGACTGTGTGCTGACAAATCATAGTCCTCATGGACCCCGGGTGTCGCGGACCGCTCACTACCAGAGCCCCACCCCTGGATAGGTTAAGTTCGGTCGGGAGAAAAGCGCGTCCTGATTCCTCAGATTCCGAAAATCCCATCGTTTGAACTTGAGAGACGTACAGAAGCAGATGGTCGGCGCTGGCTTTAGTTGAACGGGCTGACTAGATATGTTGACCACCAATCGGTTACCGAGAACTCCGTTATGGTGTAGTGGCTAACATTATCGCCTCTCATGTATATACACCTCCATGTATATACACCTCATTCGCATGGCATGCGCGATAGCCCAGGGTTCGATTCCCTGTAACGGAATGAACTCCAAATCCGAGAGTTTTTTCAACTCTGAGTCCTAGAGAATCAAGAGATCGCGTACTCGTCAGCATTGCTCGGTAATCAGACCGATTTTTGGTACTCGATGCTTGAAGCTCGATCTGGTCTAGTAGCACTCAAAGCATACATAAAATCGTGGTTCCCAATTTTCCCATTATATCGATGCTTCTCCAAACCCTACTGTTGGTTCTTGACTTCGACGATTATTTGCTCTGACTTGACACATTTATGTCATGTCTTTGCCTCTTGTTAGCGTATCAGTATCTGGTTCATGTCCCAAGCCGCCATTCTTTGCATATATCCATGAGTAGGGTCTCGCACATCGTCAAATTGGTCCAGTACATGCATATATAAGTCAAGAGTAAGTTTAAACAAGTCCAAGTGAAAAGACTGGGATATTGTGCCGTCGGGTTGAAATATCCCAAATGATGATCGCATACCAAATGGTCGTTACCAACTGTATTATTATTATTAGGAGATACATCCCATGTTTGGACCCCGCAGGATACTGGGACCTGTTGTACATTTTCTACTACGTGCCTACTGAATGTACAACAGCGTGTGCAGAACGACACCAGTACGAAGAAGCCGTTTTACGGGCAACAACTCATGGTATGGTCGTAAGCACACGGATCGAGTCTTGTAGCCCCTTCCTATCTGCACGCTTCCATCAATTCTTGCTCTTCTGTTACAGGGTTGATTCTCGTACCGTTCATGCATAGAGATTTTCTACCTGATCATCCTCCTCAGGGATAATGAATGTATTGCCTGCCTGGTCTACCATGTCCTCTGGAATGATGCGAGGGGCACGATACGCGGGGGTCGCGTCATATATGACGAGCACACTGTGTACAAACGATGCTAGGATGGTCCTTAAGTGGGCATCCTCCATTGTTTTGTATGTACCATAGCTTGTTCTGAAATATGTGATGATCACAGATGACTTGGTTTTCGTCTATTCTTGGGTTTCAGCGTATTTCATTCAGTCCACGCCTGGTATGGAATGGATCCACGCCGTTGAGTGCGCTCAGTGTACACTATTCGTGCAAACGGCATCGGAAGATATATGCATACAGGTCTCAAGATACGACGCGGTAATCTCGATTGAATCTGTAGTTGTTCAGTGGGGCCATGTACATCTATATACAGCATCCGTCCCATCTATGTATCTTTGATGCTCCATCATATCATGACGTGGCTTCCATAGTCCGGACATCATGTACATGCACAGTTCATTACTTCAAATAGCGGACGGTTCAAAAGTTGACACCCTGAGTACCCCTGCTTCTGTCCTTTTACTTCTGTCCTATCTGCATATTAGACGATATCGGACGCGAGCAATGAACGGGACAGACCCGCTTCGGTCAATGCAGTTTGTGGCGCTGTTCGCCAGGAATTGTGTTATTGATATGGTTGGGCTCTTGACTGGTGCTATTTTTTACGGTACGCGTCTCCATCCTCTCAAAAAACTCCGGGCGACGGGCGCGTACTCAAATCAATCCCACCCAGGGGCCTACCTGTTACTGCTTCCATCTGCCATCGTTATCCTTTGGTATGCCACAATTCCATGTGCAACTGGATCGTCTTGACTCGTTTGAATCCTCGAATCCATTCTTATTCCCTACTCAAAGCCGTCGAGAGGGTAAACGGGGCGCAAAGATGGCTTTACTGGTGGCCCTATTGATCATGTTTTTGATATCCTCGTTCAAATTTTGGGCCAATGTGTATCTTCTCCTTCAAGGCGTCCTGGATGTCTTGGTCAACGACCCTGAAAAGGATCCCACCGAGAAGCAAGCGCATTATCGTGGGAGCCTTCACCGTTTTGCTTCAGTGGATCAGATGATGTTGTCACTCCAGGTGAGTCTCCGAGACAATGCATTTACTGATTACTGCATAACAAGCATCTCATAGATCATTGTCGGAGATTCGATTGTCCTGTGGAGGGCCTGGGCGCTCTGCGTTTTCAACAGAAAGCCGGTTTACATCTCGATGGTATTCTTACTTGGTACTATGAGTAAGGAATATCATTGGTTCTTCTCAAAAACTCACGGTGTAAACACCCTATAGTTTGCTCTGTAGGATACATGGGCTGCACTGTGCACATTGACTGGTCCACGGCCACCACACACCCTACCTGCGACGCGCTCCAAATCTCGGCGTACAGTCTTTCGTTTGTCACGAACGTCTCTGGCACTCTAGCCATTGGTTACACAGTGTGGTATGTATTAGCTACCTTCATCACTTCATACGTTTACCTGAGAACCGCGTCGGTTCGCTCTGCTAGGCTGAGCCGCCTGGAGGTCGGGCTGCTTCTCAACCAATGGCCGTTACTTAGGACCCAAGCAGGGAAAATTCTCATTCTACTCATCAAGTCCGGCATCGCCTATTCTATCCTATGGGTAATCCGACTTTCTTCCGAGATTCCGGCGACGTACTGATATGAAGGCTATCCTTTGACTCCACGCGCTATCCTGACCAGATCGCTCAACTGGTCCTGATTTCACCCGTGACACCATCTCCAAAATCACTGTCGGGTCAAATCGTTGAAAGCATTTTTGCCGCCGCTATTCCTCAGCTAGTGGTTAGTCTCATTCCTGCCATTCCGTTAGGTCCTCGTGACTAAGGTATCTACTATAGGGAATGTACCCAACATTGCTAGTGGTACTCGTAAATCTTCGATACTCTATATGGGATTCAAATGGGACATTATCAAATGGCCTGGAGATGGCGACGCACGACGACCGCCGTATTGCGCACATCACAACGGTGGATGCAAGGTCGGGCGGTGACGCTGAAGACAAACTTGAACCGAAGATGGAGACTTAGCCTTTCTCAAATGTTGACTGGGTGGTATTGCTATACAATGTCTTAGATGGAAAATTGTGGTTATGGCTTGATACTTTGAGTTACCGATCAGTAAACCAATTGACCCATATTGAATATTGCATGTTGACATTCCAAATGTGTGCCGCCATAGCAAACTTACTCCTTGATATGTCCCTGAACTGGACTTTTGCCAACCTGATACCTAAATTCATTTTCTGAGAACTCCTTTTAAACCTACTATTAGATCACTTGAGACTGTCCCAAGGAAGATATGAGGGGACGGAGGCTGACCGTGGGATCTGCACCGCTGTCGAAAGCCGCTCGGATATCAGACCCTCTCACTTGTGACTTCCTTCGTCATACACAAACTCTTCTCCTGCAGCAAGTAGTACCGACGATAAACTCGTCTGCGACCCCACCGTGTACAAGTTAGACCCAGCCTCCTTCAACCCCTCTAGGAGACGCCAAAAGTGCCTCCGCCTCCGCTTTGACCCTTCATATCCTTCAAAATTCTTGCTGCCTCCACACGTGAGGGTATAAGCGCTGGATTCTGAATGTCCGACGTCTCCATCGCGACTCCGAACCCCACTGATCGGTTGACACAGCGGCCCTAATAGCTTGACCGTAATCTCTAGATTCGCATCAGCGCGGTTGACACTAGCGCCAGTGATCCTCTAAAACTATCCAAAGCACTCCCGGCCCCATCCCAAATCGCCTTTTCCGGGATTGTGTACAAACTCTGCTCAATCTCCTGCAACGCTTCCTCCCTCGAAAAGTAAATCTTCCTGTGAAATTCACATTAACCGCCAGTTCGGCAGGGCGAATGAAGATCGTCTGATTGAGAGCCTGGCGCTTCCCGAGGGTTGTGCTACTCTTCGTGGGAGCAAGAGACGTCGAGTAAGTTGCACGGGCACAGGTGCCGCGATAATCTGGCGATGGGGTCCGAAAGGATCTGACCCCCCGCTGCTATTCCAACACGAGCATTCTACAACTTTGCAAAGATCCTGGTCGCCTCTGCACGCAACGGTGATATCGAATTTCCAACCTCTCCATCGCGGCCCCTGTGGCGAGTACGACTCGATGGATTCCATGTGCTCCTTGCAAATGTTCTACAACAGCAATGTGGATCAGCTATGGCTTACAGATATTGAGAGTTTTATGCGGTTATCACTCACGACTCGCCATTCGCCTTTCAAACCACTCCTATGGACTCCTTTCTGAGAGTTTCCTGCAGCCGCCAGCGCTAAGGGTATCAGAAAAGTCATGATTTAGCCGTAGGCAATTGGAATAAGTGTCAGGTTTCGGCTTCCAGCCGTTTTGCCTGTCGAGCGTTCAGAGTTTGAATCAGCGGGCTTCTACCCGTAACTGCACATAAGCCACTCATCATCGGCAAGGACTTTGAGACTCCGAGCGCTCGGACTCCCAGCAGCTGATCAAGCGTATGAAACGGTGGTCTTCGCGACAGTGTCTAAGTGAATGATCGTGTGGGCGTTACTGATTATGCCAGCGTTGACAGTGGGTCAGCATACCCATGAGCGTCCGAACCAGCCCGTAGAGGTATGTGATTGGTGGTGAGAAATATGAGCATGAATGCTGCGGTTTTCGATGGGCGGTGATGACAACCGTGATCCATCTACACCAGCCTCAGGGGAAAATGCAGTCGGGGAGAAGTACTCATGATCCCGGTCAATGAGGAATACAGAGAGCCCTGATAGTATCATTCTGGAGGCTGGTTTGTTGGTTTCATGAATGCTGGCTACCGAGAGAGAAAACGCGCCAGTACATGTTTATACACATGGTAGGCTGTTTCCACAAGCACAAGGATCATTGAATTCTTTTCGAGTATAGAGGTAGAGAAAACCTGTAAACTCCATGAGAGCTCGTATTACTAGAGATATTCAGACGTTTTTACGCACCAATAAACAATCTTCAAGTCCCAATGACCACAAATCCCAGCCAGAACAGGCGTATAAAAATGTCCGATTGTCGTCAATCTCGATTCTCATGCAGAGATTTTAGAAGACAAGGACATGGTCCATATTTGAGAGCCATAGGAGCGTAGAGTAACAAGCATACTAGTTTGAATGGCAGATTTGCATCCAATCTTGGGTGCTCTTCCTCGTTGTCGTCGCGGACGATGAGCAAAAAGGCTGCAGTGGTTGGAATTTTGGAAATGACTGTGGATGACAAATCACAGTCCATGTGGACCCGGGTTTGCGGACCGTCCGTACACCCCTGGTGCCTGTGGCCCTACTGAAAGAAAGGTTATTTCTGCAGCCTGTACCCGGAGCTCCAACTACGCCTATTCGTACAACGATATTGATATTCATCTCTCATCTCAAAACCCCAAGTCGCTCCGACCCATCGCTATACATACCCTGTTCTTGTAAAGAGTACAATGATCCGTTATGGTGTAGTGGCTAACATTATCGCCTCTCACGATTGACGACCTCAATCTTGTATCGCGATAGCCCAGGGTTCGATTCCCTGTAACGGAACTAGCAGCTCTACGTTGTTTTTTTTGAACCTATGGGGAGTGAGCTTCGAAAGAGCACTTACCTATTTTATGGGGAAATCTCCTCTAAACCACCCCAGGCGGTGTCTTCCCAACCCAACCTCAAAATTTTGACGTCGACGATGACAATGTTTCGGGAAACGGCAATCGGCAGTCGTGTCAAAGTCAGTTGCCTTTACTCGGGGATGGCCGAGTTCTGACTCTGAGTGGGTAGGTGCTTGTAGGTTGTCCCCGCCGCAGGACCATATCGTATACGTGAGGAACAGGTTCAATTGCCAACTACCAACTGACGATTGGTGATGGTGCTAAAAGATTGATCGACCCCTGAAGGTCTGAAGCGTTGGCCCGGCCTTGGTTCCCTCGGAATGCGAATCAGCGCACGCTTCGAACGGAGAAAGATGACCTAGGCTAAGGACACACCAAGGAACGTGCTTTTCAGTACCAGAGATCCGAGTGCAGATGTATCCTGTTTATGAATGGAGGAAGGTGGCTCAAGATCTCGATCAATCAATTAGTGAGTGTCCAACTTTGCGGGAGCTCTAAAATCCCCGGATGGGATTGGTGATTGAAAAACGGGTGTGGCTGACTTGAATCTTCATCACAATGCTATGGGGTCAGTGGGGAATTTCTTGTCTTGAATCTTGGCGTTGGAAGCGCACGAACGAAAGTCTAAACATTATAAAGTCGTGGGGCGGGGGTAGCCAAGTCTATAGCAGTGTATATCATTATTATCATTCAGATTGACGATGGGAGGGTCCCAGGTAGAAAAGATATTTCCGCGACGTTCATTGAGCCGAGGTTCAACGTATAGTCACCGCGTAAAACGCATCTGGATAGCTAGACAGGACCTTGTGCCTTAGCCGCTCCATTAATGTCACTTAGGGGTGCTCCTCGACCGCGGGCTAGATGATGAACTGCTTACAGGAAGCGTTTCAACATGCGAGGTTCCAGTACGACTTCCTGTAAGACTTACTTGACCTATCTTGTAACTATCTCTATCCCAATCCCCAACGGATCATTGAAAATCGGATACAACCTTTTTTTACCTGGTCCCTCGGAGTACAGGCTGGTACCCCTTTGGGCGTATGTTGGCGGGAATGTAATGGAGGGAAGCCAAGTTCAGGCGCTCTTACCGGGGTCGCACCCGGTGACCCTGCCATATATGGAAGTTTCGGGACAAATCACGCCTGTGCTTCTTCCCGTATAAGGCTTTGGCTATAGCCGGCTTTTCGGCATTCAGAGCGCCTCGAGGACGGGTATCATTCTACAACACGTCTTTTCCTGTCAACAACCACGATCGCGACAGCAAGTCAAGTCAAGTGCATCACAATTCCGCTGCTCACTCTCCGTCCCCCACCCCCCTCCACCGCGGCTTGCGATTCAAGAGTCAACACCCAGTCTTTGCAACTGTCATCCAATGATGGCTTTTCAATGTTCCTCTCAAGAGTTCATTCTGGTTTTTCGCGAACCGAGATTACTGCTGCCGCTATTGGGATCCATACAAATAGCAGGACGAACGAGCCTCAATTTCTTCCCCATCCCCGTCTCCATTCACCCAACCCCTCCCGGTCGGTCGTTGAATCTCCTTCGTCACTATGGGATTGGTATGGCTCAAGCACCCCGTACACTGGCGCTCCTCCCGAGTGGCCTCTTACAATTTCACGGGCTGGACTGAGGAGCAGCAGAAGTTGGTACAATCGAAGTGGTACTATGTGCGTTGCTCCTCTTTTTCATTTCTTTTTGCTCCACGTTCGATTGCCGACAATGCCCAATTATTTCTAGTGGTACGAGGCAGACTGGGACTACGCCCAGCCAACCGTCATCTTCTTCTGTGTGGCGGTTGCTTGTGCGATGGGGTTACATGTGATCTTCTTGCTCAGGAATAGGTCAGACTTGTAATTACCTCCTCTGTGTCGAGCACGTTTTTCTCTAACATGGCAAGAATGATAGAACATCTTCAGCTAGACCAGGCTCTGGATTGAAAGGAGCATTCAACTCGACTTTGGACAAGATCACTGCGGTTTTCCGATACACTACCACCAAACAATACCGCCTCCGCGTTCCATTCCTTACGTATTACTCGCCCCCGCTCGCTGCTATCATTGCTGTTGCTGGGATCTTCGCGTTCATCATGGGTTAGTCCTCTTCATACCGTCACCATTGATTCTATGTATAACTCAGCTCACTTCTTTTCGATTAGGTATGATGCTCGGTCCCCGCCCCTACGAATGGCCGAGTATGAAGATGGGGATGAGTGCTCCCATTGCTACGAGATCTGGATGGCTCGCACTTGCGATGATGCCGTTCATGGTGTACGTTGCAACTCGACGAATCCCAATACACCCCTTGTTGACTTGGATTCCCGTTTCTATTTTGTTCAGTGCCTTTGCTATGAAGGTCAATCTCATAACGATGTTGACAGGCGTATCTCACGAGAAAATGCAAGTCCTGCATCGCTGGACCGCATTCATCATGTGTAGGTCTCTTCCAGTGCTGTGTCGCCTACATCATCTTGCTGACCGGCCTCTACTTATTGTTCTAAAGATATCCCCACTCTGGTTCACACGTTCTTCTATATCGTGGGTCAGCTCCAGATGCACTCGATGGAAAAGAGCTGGAAGACGTCCAACTGGTACTGGACCGGTGTTGCGGCACTTGTTCCTCAAACGTATTTGATCTTTTTCTCGTGGGGTTTCTTCCGCAACCGATACTATGAGTTATTCAAGAAGTACGTTCCCGCTTTTGTACAATTTGACGGTTGGGTAGGATACTGATACCTTGTTCGCTTCTGCAGAATACATTTCGTGTAAGTCCCACCCACCCAGTTCTCATCATGACTGTAACTCTGGATTCTGACGGAGGCTGTACTACCAGTGCCGCGGCTCTATTCATCTTGTTCTTCTTCATCCACTGCTCTTTCCGCTTGACATCTTGGTACGATGATTTGTACACCCTTCCGGTCGTAACCATACTCACGCCTATACCACTTTCAGGGACTACTTCGCCGTAACCTGGACGATTTTTTTCATCTCCTGGTTCACCCGCCTTTTCCGTGGTTTCTACAACGCCGGTCTTGGACTTCCCGCTGAAGCCCAACTGCTTCCCGGCAGCAACCTTGTCAAAGTAACTGTCCAAACACCCAACAGGTTGAAATGGAAACCAGGCCAACACATCTTCATGCGCGTTTTGAACGCTGGGATTCATGCTATGAGCAACCATCCGTTTACTGTCTCGAGTCTTACGGAAGATGGGGTCATGGAGCTTGTTTTCAATGTCCGAGGACGGAGAGGGATCACCTCTAAATTAGCCAGGATGGCGGAAGGGAAGAGGGCATCCAAACTGAGGGTTATTATTGATGGGCCGTACGGGGGGTTACCGTGCTCCTTGACGGACTTTGACCATGTGTATCTTTTGGCCGGTGGTACTGGTGAGCGGCTCCGCCTCATGGTGAACATTGTCGTTCTAGTACTGACTTTGCCTGGTTTTGGGTAGGCGCGACCTTCACTATTCCTATTCTGGCGAACCTGGTTGGAAAGACTGGAAACGTGAAGAGCATCGAATTTATTGCTTCCGTCAAGAAACGGGGTATGTTTCATCAATTGTATACCTTCTTTTTGGTTGTTTACTCATACCTTTTTTACCGACGTACTAGATGCTGCAAGCTGGATTGAGGACTCACTCTCGGACAGGAATAGCGATATTCTATCCCGCTCAATCCACATCACCGACGCCGAAGACCAGTTCAAGCTATCCCAAAAGAATAACTCGGCCCATGGAAACCGCGAAACCGGCCTCTCACAAGATTTGGAGAAGAAACTGGCGTCCGAGAAACCAGCATCGGGGTCTGGCTCGGGGGAAGTAAGTGAAAGCAGCAGCGTAACGGAGCATGCGGGAACGACCACGGAAAAGAAGACTGGAGCTAGGACCCCTACGAGCGTTGTCGGTGCTAGTGAGGGCAGCAGTTTGACGGAAATCAACCGATTGGAGACAAGGTTGGTTCCTGGAAGACCTGATGTCGAGTGTATCATCCAGGGCGCTCAGAAGCAAAGTGGCAGAGTTGCCATTATTGGTTAGTGTTTCTGGGCTCCTCTCGACCATTGATTTGTGCTTACTGATGATCTTTCCTCGCTTTGTATGATAGCCTGCGGTCCTGATGGTTTCTTGTACGACGTACGAAGCGCGGTTTCAGCGTGCCAACTCAACATCGCGGGTGGAGGAGCCCGTGGTGGGTGCACCGACCTTTTCTTGCACACCGAGACTTACAGGTATGTCAAAAGCGTGTCTTCCTCGAATTCAGGCCCTAACGATTCCTCTCTTTCATTCAGTTGGTAGAATACTTAGTAATGGCATAATTTCCTCCGTGGGTTTGGGAACGTGTTGGCGATTCAGTATAATTAGTCCTAGAGTTATTTCATAACCTCAATAATGTCACCTTCTAATCCTCTTTATGGCTCTGACCGATCATTCTGCATGTGTCCGAGTCTCAGACGACCGTCAGGGTATCCCTTGTAAGCATCAGAGTCTTTTCCAGTGCGGGGGAAGAAGAGAGATGAACCTCGTTCGAGGTACTGCTAGTCACTAGTACGGGAGTTTTTAACAATAATTTGAGAATGTCGAGCTTCGTCCGGTTCTTAGATGACCATGTTTCAACTTAATCCTGTCTTGTGGGGGACGCGCTCGTGTCACCTGATGTGAAATTAGCACGTGTCCTCCCGGCAAATGCCGTCAGTGCCTGACTTTGGCTGCGCTCTGTCACTGTCAGTGTATCTGTATTTTCGACCATCATCGGGTCTCAATCTCACACAGCGCCTGGTTCACGATTGCTCCAGAATCATTGCATCTCAACTCTCATCAGTCACAGGGAAGCGCATCGCTCCCGATCTCTGTCTCTTCGTTACAGCAAATGCCGCAAGATGCAATCTCGGGCCACGAAACCGTTCTCAAAATTCAAATAATCTACCGGCTATACCATTGTGGCTGCTACGCCTTCTGGTGATTGGCACTTTCTCACATATTACCCTAGTGGTGTCTGATCTACTTGTAGCTATCGGCTTTGCCGCTATTCTCCTTATCTCAGAGGTTGAAACGCGAGGTCTCGACACTGGCAACCTTTTCAAGGCCTGTAATAATAATCAAAATCAAGAAAGGACCCATCAGAGCCAATAAACTGCTAGGAGTATCTTCTGAGCTTCAATTGGTTTTATTTTATGACTCCTGGGTCAAGTTCTATGTACACTGAACCAGACCCGAGTACACCACCGATCCGAAGGTCCGAACGCTATCCTTGAAGTGCTGTCTCCTTCCAACGGGCAGAAATCGCGCTCGAAAAACACCCAATCGGTGCCAGCGAGAGGGCACAACTTTATCAACGTCCGTGTCCGTGCGTATGGACGCCAGGTGTGTCATGCACGGTGCGCTTTCGTCGACGGCAGTGTTTCTTGCCGCAGGCATACGCTAATCCATCGCCTTCTGGGGAAACGGTACAAACTTTATATTCCCCGCTGTTGATTGTTTCTAGCACGGAGGAGGGCCTCAGCGAATTATGGGTAAGCTATAATCCCTCATCCTAGGAGTGTCAGTACGCACAATACGGCATCTTTACGGACGCGGACCAGCGTTCTTCGCTGACGCGCAAACGTGTCAGACAGCAAGCCATTATGGCGCCTCGTCACTGTTTACGAGCGTTCTTCTAATTTTCATCGTCATTTCCCCCGTCGTCAAACGCTACTTGGAGACAAATTGGAGACTCTGGAGCGATTGACAACGGACCTGAGGAGTGATCCCAAGAAGCGGAGTGTAAGAATGGCCCTGCGGAACGGCTTTGCGGGTGGCTTGATTGCGTTTGTGCACTCACTTTCATCGAGGAAGGTCGGACCGGATTTGAATAATGGAGACTCGGAACGAGCTCCAGCTTGCCCAAGCCTTTCGACGACGTACGACGTTATAAAGGCCAACGAATTCGGCCTATCTGCATCAGCCTCACCACACGCTTTACTGCTTCATTATCGTTATTAAGTGAGACTTTCAAACTCCCTATTAGCTCGCGGATTGTTTGTTTTGCTCGTAAGAGTCGGTTTTCACAATCTTACCTTCAGTTATTGACTTCTTACATAGATCAACCCGGAATCTTGCATATGGAGTCTTACGACCACAACCCATACATCGCATCGTCCCAGTTACAAGTTCACAGGACAAGCTTTGTTGTGCGGTCAATGGCTACCCCAACTTCCGATCCTTCTACCGTTTATACCGGATACAATCATCCCGCTATCATCCACCGACAAGAGGTGACATACTCGATCAACGTCTACCGTACATTAGCTCTGCCATCAGAAAGCACTCCCACTGGCTCGGTCTCTCCTCGCAGCACACCCCCCCTTCCCGACCTTCATCCCGCGTCTCAGTCGGTAAAGACCAGATCCCATCACACCGAACAGCGCGTCGTGTACACGGAGGATGCATCGACGCGTCTGTCAAGTAGAGTGAGAAGACGGTGCTTTACTTGCGGGGAAACGGAGACGAGTGCGTGGAGAAGGAGTAATCACAACCCAGGCAAGCTTGTGAGTTACCGTATTCTACTCGGGGTGTCGCTCTACGGGAATTCTAATACCGTGATCTTCGGGATTGCAGCTCTGCAACAAATGTGGACTAGCCGAACGGAAGTCTTCCTCTGCATTTCCACAGATATTAGAACTGGAGCAACGCCAAGCTAAATTCATGAATGCAAGCTCTTCAAACAGGGCCCCACCACCAATGTCAACTGTGCCTCATGCTCACTCTGGTCTCTTTCCTATGCAACGTCGGTGCAGGTCGACAAACTCACATCTTCCCCCTCAAAAACGACGCGCCCTGATACGCAGAACTCCCGTGTCTACACCTCCAATCACCATTGGATGACAACACCATCCATACAATCCGTTATCTTATACCCACAACCCTCCTACGTATTCGAGTACTTATTCTATTTTATCTACTTGTCTATTAATTTATGATTTCATGTTACGTTGTACCAGTAGAACAAGCATCGCCTGCATTCAACAGTCGTCATTACGAGCAAACTTGCATTTTTTGAATTTTCGGATCACCGGTGGTCTCGGAGTGTATGTAGACACAAGGTGTTGATGAGGTCAAAGCTCAAGCGTTTCCATCAACGATCGATTCGAACCTGTTCTTATCACCACCACCATCTCGTCCCAGAATCAAGGGCCAGTTCCTTGCGCGTTTCGCCAACATATTGGGTGCCCATTCTCAATGATAGCCTCAGTGACCGAGGTCAAGACAAGGTACCGGGTAGCTTTGGGCCGGCTATATTTTAGTTTAGCTGTCGGCGTCTTGACCACGCACCGTGCTAAAGGCTACAGGCTTTTCGATCTTGGGCACTGTGCTTTTACGTTTGTAGGTGTGTATGTTGGACCCCGCTGTTCAACCGGCGGCTATGGCAATGAGAGTCCGTTCGAGTGCCTCAACCGCCTCTTGAACTCACAAAAGCTTACGTGCCCTGGCCCCTCGGTAGGGCCTGATGGCTTTTCTTCATCTGGATCTCTCGCAGGTTATTGGCCCCATTTCGCTCCATATATCACCCTCTCAAACATTATCCCAGAAGCGCTTCACAGCACTGTTCCGCCTCAAACGGATATCGTTTACAAGTTATAACAGGCTCGTGGCGCGCCGCGCCTGCGAGACTCGACTGTCTTTGTAAGTTCTGTGCATGTATTCTATGCACCGCTCTCAATCATTCGATCAGATAGGTGTGTTATATCTCTATTCATTATGAGTTACATGTTTACACCTTCCAAATCTGCACTGTGGCCATTGTTCTCTCGAAGGGAAATACTCCACCCCATGATCGTACGTCTTCACTGCTCTCGGCCAGAACGGACCGCAAATTATTTACCACGTTCTGCATCAAAGCTCTATCCGAGCTTCTGCCTGCCTCCCTCTCTTCTTTACAACTCTGCAGAAAGGAAGCAAGTTTTCAACGCCCGTAATCTTCATCACGGAGACTGGCAGTGAGAGGTCTACTGACCTGTATAGCTTGGGTAATATCACTATCCAAAACAACAAGAGCTGAGAATATCTTGTCGTCTTCATCCCATCGTATACCCACGGTTCCCTTAATCATCGAAGACAGAACTCCCAGTGCAGCAAGACCCATACCGATGCCATACAGAGATCGGGCTTGGACCGAAGCCTCTTCGTAGTGTTCGGTGGGAACGAATTCTCCCTGACTACCGATGGCGAATAGGTGGCGGGTTTTGACTTTGAATGATTCCCTCTTGATGGTATAGTAGCTCCGTGCAACATCGCTGAACGTTTTGGCAACTCCGGGATGTCCTGACGAGAGTAGGCCGCGAACAATCGGGCGGAGGCTGGAGGTGAAGGGCGTGCATGAGTGTAAGATTCTTCTTTTCTAAAAGGTTCAGACTAACTCTTCTCCACTAACGTTGGCAAGGAATGTATCAACCATAAGATTCCTGTGAACGAGAAGCTGATGTCACTGCACGAAAAGGGGATGCATCATACTTGGAACTCACACATGCCCTACCACCGGACGGACTTCGTGGGCGGGAACGGATACTTCTGGCGCTGGCATCGAGGGCTCCCTTGCGACGTAGGGTATCAAATACGTTGGAATACTATGCATATATATCTCATCCTAATCTCGATTCAGAGGCAGGCGGAAACCATGTGTCCTCAAGTGATGTTCCCGGAGGGTGTGACATCCGGTAATTATTGATGAACATCGGTGTCACAGCTAATATAAACACAAACATCATTCATTATTGATATATTGATATTGCGCATAATCGGCAATTCTCAAAGACACGCACCCTCTATTGACTTCGAAGGTCCTATTGCAATCGAATTAGTAGATTTAACAGGATTTACACAATAAATGCACTTGCTCAACGTCGTTGTCGTCTCACCTCAACTCCCTTGTGGCCATTCCTCGTATTACGCAGCCCGCAATACTGTACATCAGATCTGTGTTACCTCGGATCATATCCCACCGAAAATGCATACTCCGCCCATAATATAAGTACACCTCAGTTGGGCTGAGATACAGTACATCCCTTTTACCCAGCCTCGTCTCAAGCACTTTGTTCAATAACTCACTCAATGGAGACCGTACGACTTGGGCCTTTCACCGTTCCGCGCGTTTGGACGGGCCTCTGGCAGCTCTCGAGCAACGCCTGGGGTAGCGCTCCGGTCTCGAAGATTCAAGAAGCAATGCGACGTCATGTCGAGATGGGATACACTGCTTTTGGCAAGTTGCCTTCTCTCTCCTGTTCCTGGACTTGGACGTTCTGATCGTAAAGTGGCATTGCATTAGATATGGCAAGTGCGCGTTTCTTATATAGTGATGGCTCTAATTGAATACTCAAACGAATTGATCGATCCTACACGCAGGGTGAGCTATTCGACTACAACGATCAACGCTCGCTGATCCCTGCAAATAGCTGATCATTATGGGAGCGCCGAAATTATCTTCGTACGCATTTTTAGAGTTGCTTCTTCGCCCGGTGGCTCTGTGAGCGCTGATCTTCCTTGACGTTCAACAGGGTCAGTTCCGTAACAGCCTCGTACAAGGCTCTCCACGTGTAGTTGGTGCCACGAAGTGGTGTGTCTTCAAAGATATACCCATCGACCACCAAACGGTCACGGCCGCCGTTCAAGAACGTCTGGAGCGCCTGCAAACGGAGCGAATTGATCTTCTTCAGGTAATCCGACTCTATCCTTCTGCTTCCTCACGTACGTTTTGAACAGCATACTCTACTAGTTTCACTGGCAAAACTACTCAAACAAAGGTTATATCGAGACCTTGGAGCTACTACACGACTTGCAGAATGAAGGCTTGATATCTTCTCTGGGACTTTGCAATTTTGATACAATCAGGATGGATGAAATCTGCACCCAGCTCGGACCGGGAGTTATCGTATCGAACCAAGTGCAGGTGGGACCTTTGCTTCCCCTCATCTTGATCTGTTTATGACTCCCATTGACCGACTTTCGTGGGTTCACTCAATGTGCGTGTAGTTCTCGCTGATCGACACCAGGCCTCTTCACGGCATGTCCGACGTATGTGAAAAGCACGGCGTCAAATTATTGACATATGGGACCTTGGTGAGTCAGCTGGCATTGGACCCGCTGCAATTTGAACCACCCCTGATCTATCTTTTTCGATGCGACACGAACTGCCACTGCCAATATCGGGACGCTCTGACCAGTGCGGAGGTTTTCTGTCCGACGAGTGGTTGAACAAGCCAGTCCCGGACTTGTATTCCGGAAAGCTCACACCGTCCCAGAGGAAGGTGAGTCGAGGGTTCTGGTCAGCGATTGCTGTACCAGTTTATCGGTCTATGCCGAAGTGATACTCAGGCACTTCACACTCTTAGTACCTCGATATGATCCTCAATGCTTGGGGAAATTGGGATCTTTTCCAATCGCTCCTACGCGTTCTTCATGTCATTGGCATCAAACACGGTGGTCTCAGCATCGCCAATATCGCCACTCGATGGGTTCTCGATCACCCGTTTGTGGGTGCTGTACTTTTAGGTGAGTAACGACTCAATTCCAATTTTTGATTGAATGATGAATGATTTGTGTATCCCCCAATCATCCATCACCCGACATATTTATCTATCTCAACTCTCAGGCGCCCGATTGGGCATCACGGAACATGCCAAGGACAACACCAAGGTATACGGGTTTAGGCTTAGTCCCGAAGATAACCGTGAGATCGAAGCTGTGTTGGATCGCTCGAACGGTAGAAGAATGGTCACCACTATTGGCGATTGCGGTGCTGAGTACAGGTAATAGGATGATGGACACTGTTGTCAGTGGAGTCGCAAACAAATCTTGATTGTGTCTAGAGTATCCTTCAGGTACACTAATTTCTACTTACTCCATCAACACAACACCCGAATGATATACTGTCGATTTCCTTATCCCACATTTGTAGTTGTTACTTCAAAAATCGACCCTTTAATCTTTTACACTCGTCCCCCACGCCGGAAATTGAATGACAGGATCCGAGGAAGAATTGAACTATAAGCAATGAATTGTTCATTTCCAATACATATATAGGCAAGGGAAAGCGGCACCGGATCTCGCAGCTACGGCCCATATCGTGAGAGCCACATAATCCCATCAATCAGACGTAGAAGAAGAGCCTTCGATACCTGAGCGTCGAATTGAATCGGAGACGTAACCTCTTCCCTACCTAGCCCCCCTGCTCTCTCTACAAGGGCACCTCAGCCGGCGTCCGACAGAACACTGAAGGAGGGAGAGCTGTTGAGAGGACGAATCTCCCGCCTACCGACTCATAAGATCAGACAGGAGATTTCATAGAGGTCTCGCTCGGCGCCATTTGCAACGTATACCACCATTTCGATCCTTTGGTTGCCCAATGACACGATCTGACCTCCCCCATTCCCGGTAGAGCCATGACTACATCGGAGGGAAGAGAGCAGATGGGAGAAGTCTATCCAACAGCATTTCTGATCGATGATGTATGCGGGGGCCATGACAATGCGGGACACAAGTACGCAGGTATGTGGGTTCTACACTGCTACTTGTCATCCACCATCTGGCACTGGGAAGTAATCTCATCTCATGTCCCTCATGATACCAATAGATAGGTTTCTCTTCATTTCGTGTCCTTCGAACGGCATGCTCCTCGCTATAACCCAAGTACAATGTTCACGGTTCACTCGGTGAAAGCGACGCGCCGAACAATCACTTTGTAACCAATCAGCTCAGGTCAGATGTCTATGACTCCTTCGGTCCAGCGACCTTGCATTGCGTCTAGGGGATAAGCAGTCGACTGGCGTGAATGTCTGTTGAGCACTGGGTCCCCGGATACATAAGGAGACCTCAAGTCACCGGTTCATCAAGGTGTGGCTTCTGAGTTCATTGAATGCATGACCTTGCATCGATGGCTCTCATTCCCAGTAGGTCCAGATGACCTCACAAGCCTGGGTTGATCACTGCATATCGCTTATCTCGGACTAAAGCGAGCCCAAGCAACAGTCAACCATGACTGAAACCACATACCGCCAAATATCTCGAGGGCTTGATCGACAATTTTATGTGTAAGATACGGTACCAGTCTGTGTATCGCACAACAACACGGACGCACGGACTATGTCTCGTGCGTAAGGGTTGCTCAGGTTGCTGTTTGAGTATAACAAAGCATACTTGATTAACTGCAGAGGAACATTGTATACTAGATCTTGCGTGTATCTTGGGACCTTCGCCACAATACTGCCTCACCCGATCAAGCTTCTTTGAACTATTACAGTAGCGATCGTTCTGGCCTTACGTTGATGGGCCCGAAGAAGGGAAGAGACTGTTCGCTTGGCTCAAAACCTAATACTCAAAATCAGTTTGAAGAGCTTCCACAAGGTCACGAAAAAGGACATACACCTTCTCCCGCCCCAGGCTTTAACCCCAAATCTGGAAAGTCGTAGGACATCTGGAACACAAACATTACCCGACAAGTCCATTTGGCGGGTTTCGAAATGTCCAACTTGATGCTGAGGTGATCTGAGAGGATAAAATTTCTGGCTGTATTCCTGTGGTCTTCAATCCGGATGGATGGTTGGTTACGATAGTCCCCACTGCTAGTTTCTGGCCATTCGCAGGACAACGTCCAGCCGACAATGAAGACCGGGGCTCCTACCAGCGTGAATGCGAGTCGCTCGACATTATTTTCTCGTCCGTCACCACTGGTGCCTCCCTCTGTGTCTAGAGGGAGATACGGCACAGCAAAAATTCCATGTGCCTTCACTCTTGGAATACGTGGGGGATTTGGCACATCTGTCTTCGGGAGCACCTTGAATTCCATATACTTCGTAGCAGAAGCCTTGAATCCAAGCCCCACGTTTTGGAGGAAAGCTTCGCTCTTCGATTGGCTAACCAGGGGGGAAGTCCAGGTAACTTCGTATGCCTTGTACCCAGGCCCAAATGACATGACTTGCAACCCACCCGCTGTGTCCGTCATCTTTCCCCCTGTCTTCCCGCATTCCCACTGCCACTTGGTCGACCGAGTACTGGTACCAGACCTTCTACCCTCTGGAGATCCTGATGGTGATGATAACGATGATGTAGATGGAAGATTGGAGGTTCGAATAGTACAATCCATATTCTTTACACCCCTGATGAACTCGTAACGCGAATCCAGTGTGAGGGAACGATCCCTGAGACTTTCAAGCTGCTCATACATTGATTTGTGGGTGTTCGTAAACTGGGGATCAAGCATCGTCCGGCGAGCGGATTCGAAGGCTTTGAGGGCTGTGTTGATATTCGTTCGGTCGTTTTCGAAATTACGCAGAGCGGGATGAATGAGGAAAGCTTGAAGGTGAGCATAGAGCTCACGCATCTTGCGGGCCCGAGTGAAAACGGTGTTATGAATCCCTTCGATTCTACGAGGGATCGTGGGACTGAGAGTGCTGCGAGTGGGAGAGATGAGTGGACGTTGGTAGACGTATAAACAGGGAGATACATGTACTTACCTATAGTGATGTAGCAACGCCGTGAATGGAGTTCCTGGGGGCTTCTTGGTTGAGTTGGCGAGTGCCTTGAGGGTTTCTGCTACCGACCGAGAACCGCTCATGGACCCTGAACCGGATAACTCGGGCAAACATCCTCTTGTATCAACCACGACATGTAAAAGAGTGAAATCCTTAGACTCTACCGTCCCTTCTCCCCAAGATCCCCCGACCGTAACCAACTTTTCCACGTGGGCTTTTGCTGCTGCTTCGAAAGATTCTGACAACGCCGTCTCGTTAATCCTTCATATGAAGCACTGATCAGATACGCCCCGATACATGGGGGAAGTCGAAACAAGGAAGACAAACTCACTGACAGACAATAACGGCACGACAACTGTACCCGGCCTGACACCCAGCCACATAGTAGTCCCCATACTGCTCTCTAAATTCCTTTCCCATCACTTCTTTCCTTATCGAAATGTTCTCTGGAAGGAACTCCATCTCAAAAACCCCGACCGAACGATACATGACCAAAACTGTTCTCGCGCTCGATGACTTTGATAGTACCGATGCAAGTTTCGCTCGGAACTCGATTGCTGGATCAACACCTACGTTGATCGTCCCTGTGCCAACGCCAGCTTCAAACTCGTATCCATCCGTGATATTCTTCAGGTCGTTCCAGTGGATAACGTCGATTGTTGTTTTAGTTTTTGAGATCTTTCGGGTGCGCTTGGGGACAGAGGCAAAGCGTTGAAGGGCACAGCGGGTCGTCGACTCGCCCGTGAGAGCGTTCACGCCGTAACCGAGACGGAAGGTTTCGACCCAGGGAGTTTGGACTTCTTGTTCGAGATCCGTGTGGGGTTGTGGCTCCGTAGGAAGTTTGTTACTTCGATTCGTTTGCTTTTGAACCTGAGCCTACAATGTCAATCAGGACCTCAAATGCGTCCTGCCGTTCATTTTCGCGTAAACGCACCTGTGCCTGTACCTTTGAATTCGCGGATGGGGATTCACCGCCGGATCCTGATGATTTGTGCGATCCCTGTGAGAGCTTCTTGGGTCTGGAAGTATGGTTTTCAACACGTTTATCAGGTGAGTTGCTTCTCGAGCGAGATTTCTATGTAGAACGTAGGAGGGAGTTCAGTCAAGTGTCAATTGACACCATTGCCACTAGATTAGGTTTTCCTGGGAGTCCGTACCTCCTTCTGTGCTTGAGGCGAAACATCCAAGCTCTTTCGGAACGTTGTTTTCTCTTTTCCCTTGCCATCTAATCCTTCCTTCGATTTCTTCGTCTCGTTGTCAATGGTCTTCGACCCTTCAGAAACCGTTCTGCGCCTTTCACTCGTTTTCTCTTTGCTCTTATCCTTCTCTCTCTTGTCCTTCCCTCTCGACTTGGCCGAAATTGATACCGCAGGAGGATCTATCTTGATCGTAGGCGGGTTCTTGTTTTTCGACATTGTGCGCGGTGGTGATGGTTTGGAAAGAAATGAAAAACACCCGGCTTCAGCACTATCAGGGGAGCAAGCTGGATCCCAGCGCTGACGCCCAACGTTATCACTATGGGCTCGGCGCGAGGCTTCTAGCTTTTAGTTTAATTCAAATGATCCTGTGCGTCGTGGTGAGTCTGGGAATAACCCGAGTGAAAGCGGGATGCGGGGATAGCATGCTTATGGCTGAACGCCCTGGGCGGTAGTTACTGGTCATTGGATAACCAGAAAGCGTGCACAGCCCAGAGGCAGTGCGACTGGCATGAGGTGCTTGTAGCTCTAAGTTTCGGTGCCGAAACCCCCTTCAGACCTGGCAGGTGACCTGTAGATCGCTTCCCTGGTCTACTAGTAGTATTAGTACTAGAAGTTCTAGCTTCCAGCGGTTAGCTGTTGCCATAATCGTAGGCCGCTCTGGAAATTTTGCTGCTGACCATTCGGTCCCCACCCCACGGGCCCACAGAATCCTCTCTTCTCTCTCTAGTTTTCTCTTGCCTGGGTGACCACTGTAGTCACGAGCCGCATAGAGCTCTATGACGACGCGTCGATGAGCGCGTTCGCAATGTGGTTGTTAGTGGCTCCCCACACTGCACAGTGGGGTGGGACTAGATTAGTCAGCCTCAAGATTTTGAAAGCAGCCTAGAATTCTGGAAACAGCTGCCAGTAGCCTTCAGATCCAAGCTCGCCAAGGTAGTAAGTCACTATGCCTTTTGTTCACGATGACATATCTACAAAATCGTTTATCAAATCATAACACTACATCACAGCCGCGTGTATGTCTAGGATATCGGAAGCTAACAACCAGCTCGTAGTCAATCTTTCCAAAGCAGTCGCATACATAGGCTTAGGGATATTTTCGGCGTCTAAAAATCGATGCACATACTTGAATACTGGCCGTTTTGTAGAGCCAAGTTTGAACTGCTTACCAGTTTCAATGAAGCTCGGATAGCCATCAGCCCGAGGATTCACTGGTTCTTCAAGTCCGATTTAGAATAGGAGCGATTAAACAGGATTGCTTCTCACCTTCATGGCAGCCAAAAAGAGAGCTCAAAGAGAGATCTTCATCCGATTGCACGTCATAATCTTCTGCTACTTTGAGCGTAACCACTTGATTTTCTGAACCTCGAGCTTGGATATTTCGTGAGTACATCTCAGCGAATTCAACGCGCACAAAACACATACTGTTAGACTTAGAATAATACCAACGAGCTGGCTTGACAGGTTCCATAACGTCGTAACCGCAACTCCGCGCGAAATCAGCTGTAGTCGGAGGAAATCTTCGGGCGATGAGGTACTCTCTCAGGAGTTGATACTTTTGCATCGACCATGCGTAGGTTACGGGCGCCGACAATATAACTTTTATCGGAAGTCCGAGATGTCTACAGAGACGTTGTGGGATCGGGTTCGCTGTCTCGCCGTCCACGTCGAATGACCAGAAGGTAGAAAAAGGACAGGAAGTGACGAAGAAGTAGATTGGTGGGTAACTCTGACGTCTTCTGCGTTTCTTGGGAGACCGGGAGAGGAGGCTATAGAGGTATGATGGCGCAGAAAAAACTGGTAGGCGTCATTGAATGGGTGGAACGGAGTCCGGACACGTTGATTGAGAAATGAGCTCACCGTATTGATCCACATTGTTGTCTATAGGAATATTGCAAGCATGTAGAGCGTTTAGAGCCGAGGTGAAACATCCTTCGTCGTTTGAACCCGTCTTCAGCCTGATCGCTCGACGGCGACCCTGGTCTTTGAGCCCAAACCTAATTCTGACAGTCAGCATCACAACCTTTCACAAACAGACTTGGATCACCTTATCCATGATTTCCCAGTTCGCGACCAATCTTGTTCCACCAATAAACAGTTCCAACCTGACTGCGACCATTTATTGCTCGCAAGCCAAATAGTTTTTTCACGATCGGCTTTTGGTCTCCGATAACCGTAGACATAGTGTTCCATTGAGAGTGACTCGACAAGCTTGCGATCCACGCGCTGAGCGTCAATCTTCAGGTTTGAAATATAACGAAACAAGACCGTCTCCTTCAGCAGTTCTATATCGACGGGAAGTTTCTCCAGGGTAAGGATGTTGCCGTCGATACTCGTGGACTGAACACGAGGGCCTCTCGGTCCACGGCAGAAAATGCCCCGTCTCGGGTCCATCCACAGGTCGGCCACGTCAATACAACACAATTGGATCTACAGAAGAGAAGACTCGGTAATCATGTTAACAACCAGTCAAAATTCGGAAATCCTACCCTCATTGAAGCGAGATACTGTTTTCCGAGCTCGCTGACCTGATCGACAAAGTGTTGCAACGGAAGAAGGCCTGGATAGCCAGTGAATGTGAGTATCTCGGAGGCCCCCATACTAGGTTTCCCGTTGACTCACTTCCGGTGAAGATCAGCAATGGGATCTTGGATCGGTTTATACCGACTAGAGGGGCCATCCTCGAGCTCCTAGTATCGGGGCACAAGTTCATTGGTAGTATCAGGCACCCTCCATTTCGAAGAAGGAGAGAAAATACTCACGGGAGTCCAGAAACCTTTTGGAAATCTTCCTTCCAGTTCTAACCACCGACGCAATTAGTGCCGACTTTGGGGGCCAGATTCCGAGATAAAACCTCACATATCTTGCAGCCGGTCCCTCGTAGGAGACAACCGTGATGGGCTCGTTCCGGCTCTCTAACCTGAGTTTACCTGTGAACGCCATCCTCCCGTCGAAACGGGTAGAAAACGCATATTGCCCCAGCCCGGTGTGCTTTTCGTAATCGTCCGCCAAAAAATCACAGCGACGAATCTCAGTGTACTGAGGGGGTACGAGTAAGTGAAATTCATGACTGTAAAGAGAGAGAAAAACTCAGCATACCTGTTCATATTCAGCCTCTTCCTCGTCAGTCCCGGTAATGAAGTACCTGGCTCTACGTTCTGTCGTGGTGTAGTGGTAGTTGAACTGGTCGCCGCCATAATTGACGTTTTGACTTCCACTTCCCGAGTTGTTGTTCTGGCTGCCGTCGCCAATATTATAGTTCGTATTCATCAGCTGGTGACTCTGAGTGGTTTGAGCAGGGGTCTGAGTAGGCCTCGGGGGAGTATTTGGCGAACGCTTAGATGTGGAACGTTTGTAGGGATATTCATAGCCCAACCTGAACATCTTGGAGCGGATAGAAAATCGTGGTAGAGCGTCCGAAGAAGGGGGAGTTGGTGGAGTTGTCGCAATGAGATTCTGAGAAGCTGAATTTTATAGGTCAAAAACTGGTAGGTCACTCTGATACGGGGTGATGATCGTGCATTGCTCCATAACGACAGAAAACAACGCCGTGCAGAGCCCTCTTCACCTACAGCCCTCAATTCAATAGTGAGCCGATGATAGGCTCCCCTATCACTGTCAAAGCACCCGAATGACAGCCTGGAGACCAAAGCTGTCGACCTCACGATGCGATGAGATTACGAAACAAGGCTTCGGGGCCCTTCTTCCTTCTTCCATGTAAGTAATAATTAACACGTGTGGTATTCATTAAGGGAGCATGTCGAGTTGTCCACATACCAATCAAACGAGCCTGACAAGGGCGTCTCCCCGGATCGAAGGATACGATTTGGCACCCTGTATGTAATACCAAGGTGTGCGGCGGTGCCACTGCCAGCCCTCGAAGATTTGGTACAGGGACCTGAGTTCCTTATATTTTCATTACACAGTTGCAGAGAAGAAAACTACAAGTTGAAGATCAAAAAAATTTGGACAATGGATGTCCAAGTCTGAAGGGAAGTGCACGTCAATATGTCTGCGGAATAGTAAGGGAGCCCTAGCATCACGTTACACCTGGACGTATATCTAGAGTGTCGGAAGCTAAACGCCACCCTCGAACAGTTGATCTGGAGCTATCGTACACCGTGTCTTGAGGATAGCTTCGGTATCTAGACACGGTGTGTGTAGTTTAGTGCAAGAACCTTTACAAGCAACGAAGGAGAAATGTAATACTCACGAATCACGACCGGGATTGGATGGCTAGTTTCTCCTTGGTGAACGAACAGAGAGACTTTTATTTCTTTAAGTCATGCTTGAGAATGTGAATCGTTTGAGACGAATCACTTCAAGTCACCATCATGAAGGTCAAATGGAGAGCCCAGAGAGAAATCTACATCCGGTTGCACGTCACAAGTCTCCGCTATTCTAAATGTGAATCCATCCTCTTCTGAATTTCGAACGTTCCAAGAGTACACTTGCATGTAAAAAGCATGCACGAAGGCACGTGCTGTGATTAGTATGCCAGCGAGCTCTTCACAGGAGGCTCCATAACTTCATACTCACAACTCCGCGCGAAATCAGCTGTGGTTAGGTCAAACTTTCAGGCAATGAGATACTCTCTCAGGAGTTTGTACGTTTACATCGACCATGAATAGGTTACGGCCCCGACGACATGAATTTCATCGGAAGGCCGAGATGTCTACAGAGATGTCGCAAGATCGGGTTTGCTGTCTCGCCGTCCACATCGAATGACCAGAAGGTAGAAAAAGGACAGCAAGTGGCGAAGAGGTATATAGGTGGACAGCTCTGAAGCCTCTTGCCCTTTTTGATAGATCGCGAGAGGTTGCCAGTGAGGCGTGACGGCACAGAAAGTACTGACAGGCGTCTTCTTCAGATGACAGGAATGAGAAGGGTAAACAACGACGCTCACCATATTGATCTACATTGTTGCCTATAGAAATATCGCAAGCATGTATGTAGAGAACTAAGAGCTGAGGCAAAACATCGTGCGCGCTCCAATGATAAAGGTCCGGATTTCAGTTTGATTTCTCTGCGGCGACCTTGTTCTGTGAGCTCAAACCCGTTTCGTCCATAATTTGCCGGTTCGCGACGTATCTTTTTCAGCCAGTAAGTAAACAGTGGCAACCCCAATCCCACCACTTGTTGGTCGCAAGCCAGATAGTCCGTTTGGGATCGAGTTTTCTCTTGACGGTGGGTCTCCGATAACCATAGTCGTAGCGTGAAAGCGACTCGGCAACCTTTGCAATCCACAATTTTTAAGTTCGACACGTGACGAAACAATACCGTCTCCTCCAATGATTCTAGATCGACGGGAAGTTTCTCTAGGGTAAAGATGTTACCGTCGATACTCGTGGACTGAACGAGAAGGGCCTCTCGGTCCACGGCAAAAAATACCTGATTGAGATACTTGCCCAAGGTTCTTAGATGTAAATAGTCCCCAACGCCATGAGGAACACTAATGTTAGGGTGTACATCTTCCCAGACTCGAACCGAACAGACGCTGACACGGAAAGAGAGAGAGAAGAGAGCCTTACCCACAAAATAGCCTGAGTCACAATCGCAACCAACTTCTTCTATAGTTTAATGAGTCTTACTTCTTGTGTCCCACATCGTTGCCCATATCCTGCCCAGTGCCAACGCGTGGGCTCCCAGGATAGAGAGGGAAAACGTACCAAGATCCAACTTACTCCCAATCTGCAGTAACGAGCAATTCACGTCTCGAGTGGCTTTGGGTGACTTTGGACTAGAGAAGACAGACGAGAAGGGTATCAATGCGACGTGTTTGATTGAGATCCACAAATACAAATAATCAACGAAAACGTGAGTAGTACAACCTAGTCGTCCTCCCCTTCCGGAGTTGGGGGTAACTCGACAACTTCAACCCTGGTATCGACCTTCTGCGCACCCTCCCGTTCCTCCCTATCGACCTGTTTCTCCAGCAACACCGCTCCATCCTCGATATCCGAATCACCCCAAAAGACTCTCCTCAACTCTTTACAGGCATCTCTATACATACCCTCAAACTTGGGATCCCACTTCACCGGATTTGGGGTCTTATCAAACGCGTGCTGCACGCCCATGACTTTCTTGAACACGACCTTCTTCCCAAACTCATCCACCAATCTCCTATAAAACACCTCTCCCTCATTCTGCAACTCGTCATACTCGCACGTATACAACACGATATTCTCCGGCAACTTGCTGATCATATGGTCCGGTGCGATCCCAGGCGACAACCACGGCGACGCGAGATCAATCCCACCCGGTGGGTGTAGGTACGACGCGTCGAACAGATTCGTAAAGAACTTTGGCAAGTCCTTGTCCTTCCTAACATTCGTGGACCGTCGTTCTTCTCTAGTTTTCGTGTAATCGAGGGAAGGGTACCACGCAGCGATAGCAACCACACGAGCTTCGTCTCTCTTCGCCATGATATCGTTCCTCCCGACGTACCCCTCCTTCCCAGCGTTGCCTCGTCGGATACGGAGCTCCTCTTCGAGACGGATGGGGACTGAGAAGGACATGTTACCGCCTGCGCTAAACCCGGAGAAGGCGATTCTCTTCACGTCGATGAGGAACTCTGATGCGTGGTCGATTAGGTAGAGGGCAGCGTCTACGCCGTCTTCGATGGCTGTGGGGAAAGGGTATTCGGGAGCGAGACGGTATTCGACGGAGACGACGATGGAGGATGTGTATTCGAGGACGGAGCGGGCCCACCGGGCGTCGTCGGTTGCACGGCCGATGGTGAAGCCGCCGCCGTGAAAGTTGAGGAGGACTGGGTAGGAGGTCTGAGAGGGTTTTTCGGTTAGAGTTGACAAGTTGGAGGTGTTGGATGTTGTAGATGTGCCAGAGAGGATGGAAGACCCGGATATTGAAGAAGCGATTGAGCTAATCGTGCTCTTCGTCGACGTTCTCGTGATTGGACTGCCAATTTCTTCCTCGTGATCGTGGTCGTCGTTCCCTTCCTCGCCCTCTCCTTCTCCTGCTTTCTTCCGGTGTCGCCTGCCGTGCTTCTTCTTCTTTCCGTGCGCATACTTCCCAGTATAACCTTCTGGAAAATAGAAATGCAAGTCAATCTCCCCTTTACTAGTCGACAACGTCGTCGGTATCTTGATCGTCTTGTCCGGTGCAGGCGCAGGTGGTCGTGCCATAATGTGCATACGCATTCCAATATCCATCAGATTTCTCCACATCTGCGCTTCCATCGTGAGAGCCCATCGTGGTCGAGGCATCGTGCTAGAGAGAAAGAGAGAGGGAGATCGAAAGCTGTTGAAAGGGGGAGAGGCAAGTCCAAGTCGTATGATGGTGTTTTATTACGCCTCTAAACCTAAATGACGTCAATATTTACTCTCTTCTCCCTCCCAGGTACCAAGACAGCATGGTATTCTTGGAATTAGCGGGACAGATCGACATAATATGCCACGCAGTACCCAGAAAGCCCAGAAAAGGTAAGTATTTTGGTTTCTACGATTGGGAGCTGTGAGACCCGTCTATCAATGGAAATCTGGGGCTTTTTTTGGCGTGGGTCTCACGACCGCGGCCCACTTGAGCCCCAGTCACAAATCACGATCAGTCACGAGTTCATGACTGACAGTCACACTTCTTGAACCAGAACGTCCACCATCGATCGATCCAGATGTCAATGCTCGGTCTATACTCACGTCGTCCTCGGTAAACCGAGATAGTGCCACTAGGTGGTGTGTTGTATATGACACTGGCCACGGCATATTTAACTCCATCTCCATCTCTCCTTTCTTATATACAGAGTCTACCTAGGGCCCAGATTATCTCTCCTTAGCACCTCCAGAGCTCATATTCGGTCTTCCGTACTTGTTCAAATATTCCCAAAGTCCCCGACTCATTAGTACGGTCAATTACATCCCTTCTTGTCTCCTGCGCTCTAGATCTCTCTCTGTCTGTCTTTCCCGCTCAGCGCTTCCCAACCCCCAGCTTCCAACATCTCGTTCGTTCGAGTACGCTATACTGATGGCAATGAAACGGTCAACATCAACCACTTCCCTGAGGCTTGGTACTTATCGTCGGAACCGGATGGACGGTTGAACTACCTACCCCGAGAGCACCGGTACCGTTTCAGGAATGAAAGGTAATAGGTGCCGGTGAACGCCTGGGTTTTCCTAAATACTCTATACTTGACCTCACCCAAGCCCTCAGATTACTTATACTTGTGAGTCGACTAGGATCTCATATCAAAACCGGCCATGATCGGCTTTCTCCAACACAAAGGGGGGGCGAAGCATGCTCACTCGCCGCTGTCATCGTTATCTCCGGTTTCAGCGCCCTTTGGGATCGCTGCGCAGCACCAAAGATTTGGCTCCATCCAGGGATTAGAGCTTCGACTACAGCCCTTGAACTCGAGAGATTGCTTTCTTACTCAGAGTCAACGTTGAAAAGGCTTGTTTATCACTTCCTATGTATTACCAACCTCGGCACGCCAACTTGTGGTACGATTGCATTTATTTCTGTATGGGTTTGTACCTTTTTACTTGTACGTACCCGGTAGTAAGCTCACTTTCTCGTCTTTTCTCTGGGTAGAGTTATCCATTTTCATGTATTCACTCGAGCCCTCAGGAACTCCCGACTTCCGACATCCCTACGAGACACCATTCGAACACTTCAAGCGATGGCAGCGGGATTGAATCCCCCCTCTTTCTATTTTTGTCGAACCCGGTACGAGACCGGAGAAATTCTTGACTTCTTAAGCCTATCAACACCTTACTGTTAGTGTATTTATTTCTTTAGATTTAGAGGGCCAAGATCACAAAACCCTTACCGGGGCTCACGCGTCCTACTCGGCCTATTGCTACAACCCTGCACACATGAAACATCTCTCCTGAGTCGTTGGACTTCACGGCAGTCAATCAGTGATGCGTGTATAAAAACGTACCTTTCATTTTGTCTTTCTAATTCCCCCCCTTCCTCCCCTCTTCGTCTTGACCATGGCCTTCGATCTAGGTCCGGTAACTCACTTCATCTACCTCCCACTCGCGGGTGTAGCGACAGTCCTTACACTCCTAGTTCTCCGAGCCAAACGACGCTCTCTTTCGTTCCTTCAAGGTCCTCCCAATCCATCGTATTTCCTCGGTACGTGTAACCGTAGTCCCCAAATCCAAAACCCTACAAATCCCCCCTAACATGTCGACGACGACGACTGATTAGGAAACGAGAATGAAATCCAAAACCAAATGACCGTAGGCCAACTCACCTTTAAATGGTTCGAAACCCACGGGACCGCTTTCCGTGCAAAGACCTGTTGGGATGTACGTACCCCTTTACACCCACCGTCTCCTCCCTCTTCCTCACCACTCACCCATCGCAACAAATAGGAAGACATGCTCATAACCTGCGACCCCCGAGCCCTCCAATACATCTTCCAAGGCAGCCAATACCGATTTCGCAAAGCGATCGACACGACACAAGCCACGATGAACCTCTTCGGTGAGGGTATCGTCGCTGTCGAAGGTTCCCAACATCAGAGACAGAGAAAGATCATGACTCCGGCTTTCTCGGCTACGCAAACAAAACAGCTTGGTCCGTTCTTTGTGAGGGCTGCTAGAGATGTACGTGGTTTTTTGTTGTCGTTTGGGTTGATGGGGTTGGGGGGAGGTGTTGATTATTTTTTGGAACTTGAAGTTGGCGAAACGATGGAAAGACCATCTCAAATCTGGTGAATCGGATGTGATCGATACGACAAAGTGGTTCCCGAATATGACGCTTGATGTTTTGGGTGAAAGTGAGTGTGGCTTGTTTAACTTTTAGCGTTCACAGTTCGTCTTACCGATTCGGTGTAGGCGTGTTTGATTACGAATTTGGAGCTCTCGATAAGAAGAACTCGGAGTTGGCGGTTATGGTTCGGGATCTTTTGTGCGTGCTCCATTTCTTCTTGATCTTTCCTCATTCGTGCGCCTAACTTTCCACTACCACCCAAAGTGTCGATACCAAACGCCCCACGCCCTTGTTCACGCTCTACCGAAACTTGCGTCGCTCGGTCCCCAACTTTGTAGCATCCTTCCTCATGAGCTTTCCCCTCTTTCAAACGAGGGAAGACGTCCGATGGGCGAAATGGCTTTTGACGTCGAACGCTGTCGCGAAGAAGTTGTTTGAGAATAAGATGAAAAGTAAGACGTATGAGGAGAATGACATTCTGGGTGTTTTGGGTCAGTGTTGGGAAGAGTGAATGGGCGATGAAGATGTGCTGACGATGTTTATTTTTACTGCTGATAGCTCGTTCGACGAACGCAAAGGACAAAGCTCTCTCGATGTCTTCGAACGAGGCTATGAATCAGCTGGCGTACGTACTAATGATTTTTCGACTTACAAGCGATAGCTGACTTCTAGCCCCCGGGATGTAGAACTATCATTATGGCTGGTCACGAAACTTCCGCCTCTTCGTGAGTTCATTTGATTCCTCTCTTGTTCCTCTGACAAACCGTTCCTCCACCTCGAAAGCTTGAGTTGGCTCTTCTACGAACTCAGCCAACGTCCAGAACACCAAGAACGTATTCTCCAAGAGATCAAATCCGTCCGAGAACGCAACTCCAACGAGGGCGACCTAAGCTCTTCCGAATTAGACTCGATGCCGTTCTTCAATGCTTGTATCAAGGTTCATATCCATCCCCTTCTCCCATATCTCCCCTCACTGATTAAATCTACTAGGAATCCCTCCGCCTACACCCAATCGTCTTCCAAGCTTTCAGACAAAGCGAAGGCGAAGACGTTATTCCACTGGCTTACCCGGTAACTGGAACTTCAGGAACATTGATCAACGAGATCCCGATTGCGAAAGGGCAGAGGATTATGATTGATATCGCTGCTTATAATCGGTGGGTTCTTCCGCCTGACTTCTTTGTACTAAACCTAACCTTATCGTCCCCGCTAGGTTGAAACAGGTGTGGGGTGACGATGCTGAGGAATGGAACCCGGAGAGGTTTTTAGATGTGCATAAGCCGACTACGGTTGGTGTGTATGGGAACTTGTGAGCAGCTTTTGTTCGTTCTTCTTTGGTCTGGGGATAGAAAGCTGACATCGTTTTCTTTCACCATAGAATGACCTTCAGTAAGTCACGAGTCTCGTCAGCACTCGGGGAAAGCCTTCTCACTTTGCTCTTGCTTTGCTCAGGCGCAGGACACAGAGCTTGTATCGGGTACGTCATTGAAGCTCTTGTATTATATCACTTGACTGACAAATCCTCTCTCCGTTCAATTTAGCTGGCGATTTGCGTACGTTCCTCTCCACTCGCCTGTTGACCGACTTGACTCATCGATCAATAGCGTTCTAGAAATCCAATCCGTCGCCGCAGAGCTCATCGAGTCCTTCGAATTCAAACTACCGAAGGATACCCACGTCGTTGGATTGCCCGCTGGATTCAAGCTTCCCTTCGTGGTCGGAGAATGGCATAAAGGACCGCAGATGCCGTTGCATACTAAGATTCGGGAAGGGAATTAGATTATTAGGCCAGTAGTACGGTGGTTTTGCTGTGGTACTATATATAGCACTAGACTTTCAATTCCTATATATCGTTCAACCACCGGGAGGGGCGCAAAAAGTAGAGAATGAATGGACCGTTACTGCCCCAGTGAGGCTCGAACTCACGACCTTCCGATGCTACAAGGTAGTACATAACAGTCGGACGCTGTAACCAACTCAGCCATGGGGCATGCGATGACAATTCGAGTTATTGACGGATGATAGATCCTTGAAAGTGGATCCGTTGCGACAAGGCGGGGCGTGATATTTCTCTACGTTCTATTCGGACAGCTCTGGTTGTCAAGCTGACTCAAGTCCTTGGCTACATCGCACCACCGAGGTTCCTCACGACGCTGTACGCCATATATGCTAGAGTGACAATAGTAAAGCTAACCTATGCTTCTCAACCCCCTTACACCATCAAATGAACGAGTTTTACACGCTGTTTTTCGAGGGAGCGGGTCTACCATGATTGGAGCACTGCTAGGACCCCTTGATGAAATCTGTTACCTCAGGCCGAGGGTATCCACGTAGCTCTGTGTGTCCTGGAGCACGTTTTCTAGCCCCGCACGCACGATTATCAAGGTTGGAGCGATACCCTTTGGCCAAAAGACTGACACTCAGCAACAGATCGGACCTCAGAGAAGACACTCACCACGATATGATGCAAACCAAAAGCCACCGCATCGCTCTTGCTCCCGAGAATCACGAGTGAGATGATCATGGTAATCGGATATATGATCCTAGATTCCACCCTAAGGTACGAGGGCAGAATCAACGTCAAGATTTTCACACAGGTTCACCTCGAGACTCCGCTTACACGATCACCATCACGGGCATATACTTCCGGTGTACACGACTCACTCCCAAAATACCCCTAGTTCCGCGCATTGTAGAGAAGCCTTTCTATGCTTAACGGAGGGTTAATTAGCTCCACCTAACATGAGATAGTCGACACACCAATAAGACATGTAACCGACCAACTAAGTACTTGTCACCATAGTAATACAAATCGTTACATTATGACTGAACGGGACCCCCAGCGCGGAACGAAAATGGCGAGGCGGTGGGAGTCTCTATTTGAGGTCCAATTTTCCGGTGGCTGGTGTCTGCAATCAGCGACGTAAAAGAGCAAAGAGGATATCATTACCGGTGCAAGCTATACACGATACGATCGGTATACAGACGACCCTCCAATCACGGTTCTAGATTAAAAAACATCTCTATATCTGTAGCTGTAAGTCAGTATCTGGGAGTGGGAGAATAGGACGGGCAACTCACTAGAATACCGTTCGCAATACAGGTATGCGATCGAAAGGTTCTTGAATCGAATTTAAGTAAAGTCAGTCGTACACTCACTTAGAGAGAATACGAAGAAAAACCCGTCTATTAAAATAACAGTCAGCTCAGATGCGATCCACGGATTTCTGATTACTCACATGAGATCAACGACCAACCTGGTGTACTGCAGAGAGCCGTTTCCTGAGATCTTGAGGCTGACGGTGTCTAATCCTCGAAGGACGACGATAGCACCGCTTATGAATAAGGTGGACGTCGCCCTAAGCAGGAAGAGAAAGGTCATAGCGATGATATGCCAAACATGGTGTTCTGTTCTCTTTCGCTCGAGAATGAAGATACCCACCCCATATAATACACAGTAGATTCCTGAGCGGGGTATAAGTAAGGAAGCACCAGGTGCTCGACAAATATTACATACCATACAAAAACCAGGGTACCTATATGAACGATCTATGAGCAGAAATTACGTAGAGCCCAATCTGACGCACCAATACGTCTATCAAAGACTCTATGAGGATGGGCCATAGGTTCTCAATTCACGCCCAGTAATCTGCATGATGATTCGAAGGATTGGAAGGGTTTATTGATGAAGGGAAAATGGCGATTGAAGGGGCTTCCTTCTTATTCTAAACTTCGCGTATCAAGAGGCGGTCACAACCTGCGAGAAGGTGCTTGTCAGGTATAGCGATTAGCGCAAAAGCCGCAAAACGTTGCGTCCATGTTCTGGCAGTCGAGTATCTTTGAATACCTATAATAACCTTAGCCACTGTCTCGTCAATGGAAAGCGGCACGCCACCGTATACGGCCAACAGCTCCTTGTTTTGCGACTCGCGGGTACGGATGTTTCAACGTGGATGAGCATACCAATGCTGACGGGTGAATTTCGGTATATTTTTGGTTCGTGCTGTTGGGGTTGTATCTGATGACAAAGACATCGACCCACGTCGCTGAGCTACGGGTCGAGAAAGCAGCATAGTATTGGATGGCGGTTTGTTGTCAAGATGCTATATAGAGGGCTGTCATGGCAATAAACTAGACATGGTATTCTGTCCCCCTTCATCTAAGGATGAAAAGACCTGCCCCATATAGGACACAATAGATTCCTGGTGACAAAGATTGCGAGTAAGCAACGGCATTCGAATTTCGAGGTCTTGAGCATATTCCGCGCACCGTAGAGAAGCCGGGGCACCTGAGCAGAGAGTTAGATTGGAGATGGCGCGCAGGTGTTCAACAAGATGTACTGTGATATCTTCAATGAAAATGGGTTGGAGAGGCTCAGTTTGGTTGAGGTAGTTGGTTTGCATTGCTTGAACTTGATTGAGCTTCTTCCTGTCTTAGACCATTTGATATATCAGGGTTTACACCAGAGGCACACACCGTGTTGACAGACCGTGTGCCTAGCTGAGTGAATGAAGAATCGCACTCTTGCTTTGGCTTTTGGCAGAAAAAACCACTGCAAGACTGCTTTTTCTTTGTGTCCTTTCAAGTCACTCAGCTGGGGATACATTCTGTTCACATGGCACGTGCCTCCGGTGTTATCAGGCTATTGCCTATCAGGCATGTCATGCAGGTGGTAGGTAGTCGCATATAGCAATTCGCAGAAAGCGTTGAGCTCACGTTCCTTCCTGAATTCTGAACAAGAACTCTGAATACTGTAACAAGAATAGACTCAGTGAGTATATGGTCAATTTGAGATTGAATGATGCGGAGTCTGGACATGTCAGACGACTCAATGACTATTGACATTCAATTTCTATTCCGTCTTGTTTGTAGACCAAAATTGGCCCCGAAGCACTTAAAGTTACTGCTGACGGTTAAACGCAAGTTGAATATTTGCGGGAATACGCTGCTTTGCTGTTAAAGACCCAAATTTTTTCGTAGAAGCTCGTGAGATTGAGCTTCTTGCTGTAATTCAATAATGCAATGAACGGAGGGGACGTCGTGGAAGAGAAGGGAGAGAAGGGAGATAGTGTAAAGGTGCCGAGGCTTCGGTTCCGAAGGTTACTTAAGCAAGCGAAGCGCCTCGAGGCCTTTGTTTGGCCTCTTTCTCTTTGAATCTGCTCGCCACGAGCTCAAAGATTCGAAGTGGCGGCTGAAGTCAGGGTAATTCTCCCGCTTGCCAGTACGTAATTTACTGAGGTAGTGATGAAAATCTTTCCGCCAAGATTCGCACCCGTCGCTAACGGGCCAAAAGCCAGTTATCTTTGCGATGCCAAGAATCTATTCACAGGATCGAAGGCTCTACAGCGGGAATGATATTGCCTTCTTGGATATGAAATCTTAAATTTCTGAGCAGCTTCCAGTATAGCCTCACGCTCTCTTCCGACCCGCAAGCCGCTTTCACTTTGAACCCGTGGGAGCAGCTCGATCCTCAAGCTTCAAGGCAGGCTGAATATTTAGAAAGGATTCTTCGGCCCATCAAGCTACTGTTCGAAACTGATTCTCACACTTTTATTTTCTACTCTCTAATAGGATACGAGCGCTCGCTAGTACTCGAGGCTCAAGTTTTGGGGTATCAGAGAGGCAATGCACACGGACGAAGGTGTTCCACGTTATGGAGGCGATGACTCCAGTGAATAGATGGATTTGCACAACACACGTTGGTTTGGATTTCTCCAACTTTCGATGGAGACAGCCCCAGAGTCTCGCCGTTGCAGATCAGTGGCGCCATCGACTCACTATCTGATACTGATCATTACAGTGAGAAAACACTGGAGTGTGTCCGAGCTACCCAAACTGATTCCGAACGAGATCATATTTAAACCAATTGACTTCTCCGTTCCTTAGAGTAAACAAATCAAGTCCCTGAAATTCGGTGATAATCAGGGAAATGTACATTTTGTGAGTGGATCGTGCAGTACCCCTTAACTCAAACATTCATCCACATTTAAGGAGTACCAGAGCCCCAAAGGCTCACTACCTATTCCCAATATTCGTCTTCTGGCACGCGTTTCCAGTTGCCACATTCGAGGTACAACCAGCTCTTCCGGCTACCGTATTCGTTGGTAAGCCACTCACCCTCACCTGGCGCCGTGGACCTTCGGACAATGCGCTCCAGCAGTTTAGACCAGAGCTGAATGCGCTGGGGTCTGCTATCGGCGCAGTAGCAAAGCCTGTTTTCATCACGGTCGGGGAAAACATCGAAGGCGTATATAGTTTGGTACCTACGAGGACCGGGTGAGTCGAGGGCTTTCGTTTCTTTATTCTCTCTTTTGTCTAACGTTTGGTCATGTAACCTCGGGTATAACTTGATCCTACTTGCCTCTCGAAATTCACCACGTCTTGTGGCCTTCAGACAATTTCAGCTCTTGCATGACATCATGTATACCGTGAGGTGAGCCCGAGCATCGCACTTCCTGGAGTCACGAGTCCAGCTCACGGATTTGGCTCATACCTTCAACCTTTAACGCCTAGCAATTCCGAGATTTCGGTATCCGAGACTGTCGATGCGCACACAGTCTTCGTGGTGGTAGAATCCAAGGACACTGCGACCCCGGGCATAACAACGACATCGGGATCGGTGTCATCAGTTTCAACGATCCCGCCGGGCTCTACACCTTTAACGCAAGCCCAGACACCCACTCGTACAGGTACCTCAAGTTCGGATGACTTTACAGCTACTAGGTTTGATGCAATTCCGTGCCTCGAATGAGATTAGATACGCTTAGCAACACTTCCAGCACTCCCGTAACTGAGACTCCTCTCAACACAGTGACACCCCCTACAAGCGCTTCAAATACTTCCCCAGCAACAATCATCGGCAGTGTCATTGGGGTTCTCGCAACCATAGCAACTGCTGTGGTTTTGACTCTCTTCATCCGAAGGAGAAACCATAGTGAGTCGCTGTTCTTCACGACCAACTTTCAAGCTGCTGATTGATCTGCGCTTTCTCGCCCCTTAGGAGCACAACAGATGTTCGAAATATCCCCATTACCTATTCACCCTGCCTCGCCTTTTGAATTACCCGCCTCAGACAAGTCCCGAAGGATGGTGGGAGCATTAGCATCAGGAGCACTGGCTACAGCTAGAAGCCATCGGCGTCCTCTGAATCCGCACCAACCGGCTGGAACGATGTGGGAAAAGGTTCGGCGTCTAACTGAGATGCGGACTCGGCAAGAGAGAGAACATCATTCTTATGATGTTAGAGCACGTTCAGGTAACAATCATAGTCATCCCCGTCTCTCCCAGCAACCACGGGAAGCCTCCACCGGGCTAACGTCATCGACGGACCTTGAAATGCAAGCTCGATTCGATTTGATATCTGACAGGGTGGCTAGGCTGGAGGCTGACCTTGCACCGCCTGTTTATCACAACTCTTAGATGTGTGAAGAGTGGGGAACTTACAATTGTGATACATAGACTGATGAAATGATAATGGTCCTCAATCATCTTAGATGACAGCGCTTTTGAGCTGTGGGTAGAGTGAGATTGGTTTTGATGATCTTGTCGGGCTTTGAGCTGAATAGAGCTACTTAGTCGGGTTGCAACTTTCCCAACACGACGCTCAGGTTCCTTCACACCCAGTGCTTCCAATTAGATCTCGCATATGCAAAGGTTCACAATACTCAGCGCGACAATCACCTTCTCTGGAACCATGATATTGATATTTCTCTCCGCTCTCCTTATTTTCACTTCTGCAACGCCCCTTGTTCGACGAGACCCTCCTCTCGTATATCCATCTCATCCCGCTGACTTTATCAACTGTCCGCCAGGTGGTGGTGCAGACAAATGTTCCCTAGAGGTACCGGTGAGCCTTTCATGCGCTTCAAACTCGAGATGTGACATGAACTTTTGATCAATTTCTACCTGCCTTAGTGTAAGCGTATAAGAATCAACTACGGCTCCCGCCATGACGGCCACTTGATCTGGTGTGTATGGGTTCTTCAGCGGATCGTTAATTGATAGTACTCAAGACCAGCCCATCCATAGGTATAATTATGCCCTCGATACTGTGCTTCTGGGGGCGGACATTGGGAGGGAAGAGACTTGTACAGATTTTTAGATGTTACCTTCAATTGGAGGGTAACTAGACATCGTTTGGGATTACGTATCGACAATAAACCGAACAAACAGTGCCAATATTGTTACACCCACCACAAATTCGCAGGTGGTGGAGGTGTTTAGAAGCGTAGGAGTTAGCCCGGAGGTTGTTAGAGTATACCTAGGTCTCCGCTCACCTGATGACAGAGTGTGTCCTCATCATTCCAGCGCAATTTGCTGCCCAAAGCCGTTGTATCGAACCCTCGACAACACTATCTCTTCGTTTCGCGTAGCCTTTTACTCCCTGCTATCCACCTCGAGTCGGCGCATGCTCAATTTGAGAGTTTATGGCGTCGCAAACTCATCCTGGAGTACTTATCCATCTCATACACTCTCTGTCCAGGTCCAAGATCATCTAAAATCCATGAACCATAAGTTTCAAATCGAGGCATATATCCTCGAGGTGGAACAAATAAGCTGTGCTTGAGTCATGACTACACAATAATCTTAAATCAGCCGACACTCGATGCAAGGCATTAATGGGGTAGTGGTAACCTGGGTCGTTGCCATGAAAAGGTCTGATTTCTCCTTTCGACCCGCCGGGGGTTCGATTCCCTCTTAATGCAATGTGTCTCAATATCATGCAGAGCTTTTTCCTCCGGTCAAGTAGTTCTAACATGCTTTGATAGATCGCCGCGAGACCATACAAAGTTGTTTTTCTGCGAGACTCGTATTGATCATGAGTCCCGAACGAGGTGCGCCACTCGAGGGTGTATCATTATGTTGCAGCTCGAGGACCTTGTTCAGGGACCATTCGAGCTCTAATCATTCAGTACGTGACCATGGCCAAGTACCTGGGCAAATTATACACAGTCACCTACAAGTATGTAAATCCTCGAAAGCATCCAATCTCTGAATCATGAGTCTTATCGCCCGAATGACTTCCAGCCCGATCCTAACTTGCCTCCTAACTTCCTCTGCCACCCATAGGTCCGTGATGGATAAAATGATATCGATAGTTCTCCTTCGATTGAATGTTGTGGATGTATGGTACCCCCGGACAATAACCTTTACATTTGTCTAAACCTCTCGTTTTGTGCGAACGTGACAGTTACCTATCAAGTTATCAGTATTTTCCAGAGCGAACGAGTAGCGAATGGGGTAGTGAGCTTCCTCCTGGTCGGTATACAACAGGGCCTCTCTCGCCAGCAAACCCATGACCGTCTGCTCAGTGTCTGACCGTGATGACGAGAGAGGAGTAGACTTACCCATACTGATATGCCGCTGTAAAGATAGAATGAGACTGGTAAACTATGATCACAATATGCTCACCTACCGCCAGTCTGAAGGTTGAGTGGGAAGGTGTTGGTAGGCTGAGGATCTCTGATAAGACAATTATCAGCGGCGGGTAATATTGAATAAGATTGAGACAATCTTCTCGGAAGATGATCAGATACTGGTCAGAGCGTTGTCAGAGCGCCCAAGGCTGGCTGCGTCCGGACAGAGTGCTTCAGACTGGCAGCATCTGTATAGAGGCTGCTCAGCGGCCGGTCAGAAAGCTTCAGAACGATTAACTGTAATAAGGATCATATCAGACCATGTTCATAGATGGTCATACTGCTCACCTTTTGGGAAATATTGGTCAGTTGGGTTACAGTGATGCATCATCATACACACCAAGTCTAGCATGCTTCGTTGCTGTATTCAGGTCTACTAAGACATGCCCAGGAGTCGGCTGGTTGGGTGTCATCGCTGTTGTCAAAGGTCGTCTCCGCCGGCGGACTCATATGTTCAGGGTCAGGTGCACGAGTGGCGCTTGCGCAGGAATCGTTAGCGCCGGCGGGCTACTTCTCACGGCAATCGACGCGTCATCAGCTCACTGTTGCTCTTGACCCTCAACCACCATTGTTACGTTCCACTGGTTGTGGTCCATCATGTCCGATAACCGCCGCCGAATTGCGACCTTCAAATGAATCGAGGGATATGGATAATGATTGAAATTGCGGTGGATGGAACTTGCAGACTAGGTGTGTGCTTTGTGTGTGCTCATTGACTTTCGAGTCTATCACAATATCTAAACAAAGATACTAATTACTTTTATTCAGCTCTAGTGGTCTCAATCAATCAAAGGATTGCCTTCCACAGTGTGGGATCCAGGTTCTTTCAGCCATATCCACCGGAAGGTGGACACGGCGTTCAATCCGTCAGTTTAGACCAATAGACCCCAGCGCCGGCTAGTTCATCCAAATGCCTTGGGGGTTGATCTTGAATGGCGAAGGTGACGTTTGAATCGTCATCAACATCACTGTATGCTCACCGCTTTCATGACCACCGCACGGACCACCTCACCAGGCATATAAGCCCAGCTGCCTAACGCTACCCAGATTCCCTCCTTTGTTCCTTCCCTTCCTTCCACCACCATCTCCCCTTGGTTTCCTCTCCCCCATAATTTCCTTTCCTCTCTTGCAAGGCTTATCCACACACCTCGTAACTGTCACGAAGTGCGGAGCGTCTGGCAGAGACGACGGAGGCAGAGAGCGGTGGTAGCAGGCGTGGAGAGGAGCAGCGGGCTCGACTCAGACAGAGATAAGGCAGAAACTGGTCCCAACGACAAGTTAGATCTATTGTAGAGAAGGAAAGCGAAGGAGATTGTACTACTCACCTGGTCCCAACGACAAGAGGTCAAGATGAGGGACCAGGTGAAGACTAGCTAGCTTATATACCTATCCTACGGTCAGAGCTGGAGTCGGAGTGGCTACCTATGAGTCGTGTATGAGTAAGTATGAGTCAAGGATGAATAAGGAATGAGTCGATATGAGATAATGGGATGGCTGCGCAATGTGGGTTAAGGCTGCGCGATGGTGGGTTAAGAAAGGGAATCGTGAGAAATAAGGATGTATAGTAAGTGACCGTGAGAAAAGAACATGTGATAATCATGTGAGCAAATGGTGGGGGAAAAGTGGCGTCTTCATGACATTACCCCCCTTCTACGCTTCATCGTCCTCGATGACTACGCCTTAGTTGTCCCGGGGTGCTGGTCCTGCTGCCGCCGGGTGTTTCTTGTGGAACTCTTTTACCTTCTGCGGTGCGTTCTTTAGGTTCGGTGCTGGTTCCCATGTGCTTCGGTGGTCTCCTTTCCACTTGACTCTATACTCCAACCGGTGCCACCTGTACTGACTATCAAGAATTTCGTCCACCTCATACTCCGGTTCGTCCTCGCCCTCAATCTCGATTGGCCCCGGGGGTTCAGGTAGTAGACCGTTAATCAGGTTGCCTTTGTAGGGGTAGAGTTTGTCGACATAGAAGATGGCGTGGTGTTGCCCCAGCTCTTCAGGCAAATCCAACCGATAGTCCAAACCTCCCACTTCCTGTACTATCTCGAAGGGGCCCAGGCTCTGATCGCCCAATTTCTTGCTTGACAGTTTCAGGTTGAAGTCCGATCCATCCAGCCAAACAAAGTCCCCAACCTTGAACTGGTGTGCCTTCTTCTTTCCTCGCTCGTATCCCTCCTTCTGGTGTCGTTTTGTCAAGTGTAGAGCTGCCCCCGCATCCCGGCGTACTTCCCGCAGAATGTTGATGCGGTTTTCGACTTCTGGAATTCCGGATCGTCGTCCTACTGGGATATTGAAAAGGGGCAGGTACCCATATAGGAGTTCGAAGGGAGACAAATGGTGGGCCAAGTGCGTGCGGGAGTTGAGTACAAATTCTGCGAGTGGAAGATGTTCGGACCAATCGTCTTGTCGGTAGTTCGTATACAACCTCAGGTACTTCTCCACCTCCTGGTTCGCTCTTTCTGTTTGTCCATTGGCCTGGGGGTGGTACCCTGAGGTGAAGCTACCCTTGATCCCTAGTCGTTTTAGTAGCGCTCTGGTGAGCTTGGCGTTAAACTGAGGGCCTCGATCGGATACGAAATGCAGGGGCAGTCCATGTAGTCGGAATATTTCTTGGTAGTAGAGGTCTGCTATCCCTTCGGCGGTGATGGTAGTGGTGCAGGGGATGGTGTGGACTTGTTTCGTGAAGAAATCAGTGCAGACCAGGATGGCATCGTAGCCGTGAGAGTCTGGTAGTTGAGTGATCAGATCGACTCCAACTTCTTCCCATGGGCCATTTGGTACTTCGAGGGGTTGTGTGACAGTGCGCGGGTGTCGGTGCAGCTTTTTGCATGCGCAGGAATCGCATCCTTCCACGTATTTCTCCACAAACGAGCGCATGGTTGGCCACCAGAAGTGGGTGTCTACCAGGTCAAGCGTGCCATGGAGCCCAGGATGTCCTGCAGTTGGGTTGTCATGACACTGTTGCACTACCTCCCTTCGCAGCTCCTCATCTGGGGGTACATATACTCGCCCTCTGTGGTATACCAGTCTGTTGTCCTCCTCCCATTCAGCTAGTCCGTTTACCAATCACGACGGCCCATTCTTCTTTAACTGCCGGAGTCCTTCCAATACTTCCGCTTCTCTAGCAGAGACTTTCCTGATCCGATTTTCGAGTGGGTTGACCAATGCTGTGGCTGCAATTTGTACGAAGACTTCTGGTCCGAGAACCACCTGTTGGCGATTGTCCTCATTATCTGAGACCTGATGTGCTGTCATACGGGAGAGGGGATCGGCTAGTGTGTTGGTTTTGCCAGGGCGATGACCGAGTTGGAAGTGGAAACGGGACAGATAGAGTGCCCAGCGAGCCTGTCGGCGACTTAGGTTTTGAGTGTTCTTCCAGAATTCCAAGTTCGAATGGTCAGTTAGGATCTCAAATGGCTGAGGTTGTCCTTCCAGGAAGTATCGCCAGTCCTTCAGGGCGTCGATGATGGCCAACATTTCCCGGTCCCATATCTCATAATTTCTCTCCGCTGGCTGCATGGATGCTGATCGGAATGCAACTGGGTGCCATAAACCGTCCTCCAATTTCTGGGATAGCACTCCTCCTGTAGCAAATCCAGATGCGTCGACTTCAATGCGTGTTGGCCGGTCTGGGTCCCAAAGAGTTAGGATTGGAGCAGTGGTGAAGGCTGTTCGAAGTTCGTCAAAGGCTGCTTGTTGCTGGGTTCCCCAGTCGAAGGAGACATGCTTCCGTGTGAGGTCGTTCAGTGGTCGTGCCGTTTTCGCAAAATCCTTAATGAAACGTCGATAGAAGTTGGCAAATCCCAAAAAGCCCCGGACATCACGCAGGTTTCGAGGAGTTGCCCATTCTCGTACAGCTTTGACTTTAGCTGGATCCATGCGTACTTGGCCTTCACTAATCAGGAGTCCCAGGTATTCGATTTCCTGTTGTTCAAATTGGCATTTCTCTGGTCGCAGGTAGAGGTTGTGTTTCTGGAGTCGTGACAAGACCTCTTTGACTAGAATCTGATGCTCCTCTCGCGTGCTGGTGAAGATGAGAATGTCGTCCAGGTACACGGCAACCTTTCCTAGGGCGATGAGATCGGCAAATATAGAGTTCATGAGGGATTGAAACATAGCAGGTGAGTTAGTGAGTCCGAAGAACATCACTCTTGGTTCGAAAAGTCCCCTGTTGGTTGCGAAGGCGGCCTTCCATTCATCTCCTTCCTTAATCCATACGTTGTTGTATCCCCATCGTACATCGAATTTTGTGAAATACTTCGCACCTTGGAGTCGATTGACGATATCTGTGACCAGGGGGAGTGGGTAACGGTTTTTGATAGTGTACTCGTTAAGTTTCCGATAGTCCTGCACGAATCTGAGTTTCCCATCCTTCTTCTTTACAAAGAAAACAGGTGACGCAAGAGGTGATTTCGAGGGTCGGATGTAGCCTTTCTGTTGGTTCTCCTCCAGGAACTTGTCCAGTTCTTGTTGTTCGTTGAGTGACATAGGGTAGACCTTTGTTTTCATGGTCTGTGGTGATCCTGGTGTGAGTTCGATAGCGTGATCCCATGGCTTGTGAGCTGGAAGTCGTTCGGATTCCTGCTCAGAGAAGACTTTAGCATATTCCCGATATGATTCTGGTACCATCTCCTCGAATGACTGTTTTGGCTTTTCTTTGTTGGTTTCTTCGGCAATCTGTTGAGAGTACGTGTACCCTGCTGCAACCCATACCTCGTCATGACAGTCTTCCAAGATTCCTTTTTTGACTAAAGATCTGCGTGCGGCCCGGTTGGCCATGATATGATAAAGTGGCGTTGTATCTTCAGGCTCCACCGGGGGTGTTTCGATAATGGATGCATGGATGGTTTCGAAGGGGTTGTCAATAGATTCAAGAATAGCGTCGCTGAGTGGTGGATTACCTGTTCCTGCCCATTTCTCTTCGTCCTCCACTTCTTCTATCTCTACTCCTCATTTTGGGACTGAAAGTTGTCCCCCTTTCCAGTTGATCTGAGGATTGGTCTTCCGAAGCCAGGGTAGTCCTAATATAACATGCTCTCCTCCTAGATCTGTAACCAAGAAGTCTGTCCACGTCTCAGTGTCCTCCACTACCAGACCTAGACGAGCGTAGCGTGTGATGCTTCCAGCCTGGTTTAGCGTTCCATCGATGTTGTGAACTCGAATCGGGTGTTGGAGAGGGAAGGTGGTGATGCGATTGGTTGCGACAAAGGATTTTCCAAGAAATAATGCGGTGGCCCCGCTATCGATCATGGCCGTTGTTTCAGTCTGGCGATGCTTTCCTTTCAGTGTGACTCGTATGCAGAAGTGAGGTGAGAGAGTGTCTATTTCGCAAACGGAGGATATTGTACATGAGTGAATTGAGTCATACGAGGAGGAAGCATAGACTGAAACTGGTGAGGGTGTCTTCGCTACGGCGAAGGCGGACACCCTGCTTAAAAATCCTTTTGCATGAGTTGTTGGAGGATAGTGTTCTGCTGGGCTAAGGCTTGTTGAAGGGCAGTGATTTGGGCGATGGCATCCATGTCGGGGGTGGAAGAGGAAGTGGCAGAGATTTGGGCAGTAGGGGTCATTGGTGGTGGTGAGTACGAGGGTGTAGGCGTTGGTTCATCCGGGAATAAAGTGAAAGGGGTGGCTGAAATTTGTTGGCGTCGGATTCCTCCTCCAGGTGCTCTCCCTAGATACTTATCCTGGCATACATTGGATCTGTGTCCAGGACGTGCGCAATAGTTGCATTTATCCTGCCCATGGTTCCCGTTAGCCTTGGTATGATCACTCGCCCCGTATCCATAACACTTCCCCCGCATTGCTTTCACAAAGTCCTCCCTAGTGCGTCCATTTCCTGTGGGGGTGTTGGAACGGTTCGCGCTAATAGTAGTGACGGTTGTTTCTACCTGTCTCTTGGCTGCTAATCCTTCCTCCTGCAGGGACCTCTCTGCTTTGCAAGCTCGTGTTTCCAGTTCGGTTAGATTGGCGGGTTCTCCTTGGGACAATTCCATCATCACCAATAGTCGCTTAAGGTCCGCATTCAGACCCTTGCAGTATCGAATTCGAAGATCTGCATCTGATAGTCCTGTCTTCATAGCGGCCTCCTTGAACTCCTGGCTGTAGAGAGTTGCGGTCTTGTTCCCCTGTTTAAGGTTGGTAAGGATTTCGATGGCATCCGCCTTTTCATTGGCTGCCCCGAACTGAACTTTGAAGGATTCCTCGAACTGAGCCCATCTTCCTCCGAAAGGGAACTGATTGGCAGGGAGCTCTCCCAGGGCTACCTTGTTGGCCTGTATCAGATAGTAGGCTGCCCAAGCTCCTGCCTTCCCTTCGCAGAAGGACAGAGCAGACTGAATTGTCTTCCGCTCGTCCAATTGATCTTTCTCCGTTGGGTGTTGGAGAACCTTCTCTTGTATAGCGCAGTTCTTGAACATGGGTAGGAATCGAGCCACATCCCAGGTTTCCCCTTTGAAGTTACTGGGTTTGGCAATGATCCTTCCCGCTTCTTTATTGGATTGGAAGGCTTCCCTGATGGTGTCTAGCTGTGCTTGGGTTTCTTTCTGGGATTTCACCATTGCCTTCAGGACTTCGTCCAGCGTGGCTTGGCTCACAGTAGTGGATGTAGACATGTTGGTGGTATCAGATTCTGAAGTATGGGTAGATGTGGTGGATACGGTGGGTGAAGGAGCAGAAGCTCTGTGTGCAGCAGCAGAAGATGGTCTGGTGTTGGTTGGGGTCTGGACTACAGCAAAGGTGGCTTCTGAGGCAACAAATGCTGGGATTTCGGTACAGGCGATCAGTGTATCAAGAGGACTAGGAGTGACGGGATTGACAATGGTAGGCGGACTGTCAGGTTTTTCTGATGGGCCTGCTACTGTGAGGCGCGCAAGTGAAGTCGCAAGTTCTGAAGTGGAAAGCGGTGGTGACGGAGGTGTCGGTTCTTGTTCAGGGGTTGGTACACGGGGAGCAGGGATAGGATTAAGTACTTCGCTGTCTTCGAAGGGAAAAGTCTCGGGGATTGAATTCTCTGGAGTAGCGTTGGGGCAGGGTTGGTTTTTACACTTGTACCAGCTGGTTTGTGTGGGATTTCTCTGGTTCCAGAATAAGGAAGTCTTGGGGTCTACTCCGTGTGGTCGTTGATAACAGTCTCGTGCAGGAGCCGTTGTAGACTTGCAAGGACAACCTTCCTTTCAGCGAGGCTGTCAGTGCAATAAAGGATCTTGACCTAATGTCACAAAGTGCGGAGCGTCTGGCAGAGACGACGGAGGCAGAGAGCGGTGGTAGCAGGCGTGGAGAGGAGCAGCGGGCTCGACTCAGACAGAGATAAGGCAGAAACTGGTCCCAACGACAAGTTAGATCTATTGTAGAGAAGGAAAGCGAAGGAGATTGTACTACTCACCTGGTCCCAACGACAAGAGGTCAAGATGAGGGACCAGGTGAAGACTAGCTAGCTTATATACCTATCCTACGGTCAGAGCTGGAGTCGGAGTGGCTACCTATGAGTCGTGTATGAGTAAGTATGAGTCAAGGATGAATAAGGAATGAGTCGATATGAGATAATGGGATGGCTGCGCAATGTGGGTTAAGGCTGCGCGATGGTGGGTTAAGAAAGGGAATCGTGAGAAATAAGGATGTATAGTAAGTGACCGTGAGAAAAGAACATGTGATAATCATGTGAGCAAATGGTGGGGGAAAAGTGGCGTCTTCATGACAGTAACCTCTATAAGTCATCAGTGAGGGCCATCTTACTTATCTGCCGTCGCTAAATGCCAACTGAAGTATACCAGTCCAGGCCTCTACTCTAAGCCGTTCGACAGCAACATGGGTTTGTGGTTCTGGAACTGTAAAAGGTGTGTACTAATCTTACTGTCATTCATCGTATAATTTACCACCATCCCTAGTACCTACATCCTTCTTGTGTTGAGCAGCTGACTATACTCAGGACATGAAATTGGGTTGTTCAACATTGCTCCAGCGAGACATCTTCAATTGAGGGTACGTTTGTGCCAGTTCTACCATCACGGATATCCGAGTTGACTGTATGCGCTTAGTTTATGCCTTAGGATCACCTGGACTGCCCTTCTTCAAGTACCGACACCTATCTCTTTGCAACTGCCGTGATTCACGTTGTCTAGGCCCTATAGGTAAATACTCTCCTTTAAGTGCTGTAGCATTGGTTGACTGACACCTCAAATGTTATAGGTCGTTGTGAATGGGATCCTGAACAAGAGCAGTAGTGAACATTGGAGCAGAGATATACCCTTCAGTACCTTTCCATAGCCTTCATATGCTTGCAATGGTCATTGTTTGTTTGGTGTTTTTCCAGTGTCGTCGAGTTTAGCTCTGCGTGTCTCGCGGTGTTGTCAGACAGTCAGACTGAGGAATACCAACCATAAGTGTTGAATTGGGTAGATATTTTGTGCAAGCTTGATGATGGCTTACAACTACCCAATATTTTGGCAGCGTCTGACAACACCGGTTGGTCTGACAGCCTCTGACCATGGCGTGCAGTCTGAGGGTGTCCAGTCATACTGGTCAGCCTGGCAGTACCCGATCATCACGGTCAGTCTGGCGGCCACGGTCAGTCTCTTATGTCCTCTCAGACCCTTGTCATCCTATTTCATACTGACAACGGCCTATCGCATTCTGCCAGACTTACACATATTAAAATTCACTATTAGTATTCCGACAATCCATTAGAAACTTAGATCATCCTCAGGAGATGATCGGCCTACTCTAGACTGATTCCGTCTCGACCTGTCTGACGGGGCTCATCAGTCACTTGGCAGGTCAGCCTGGTTTCGCTGGTGCCCTTGGCTCCGTCAACATCCATACAGCAAACACAGAGGTCCCTCAGGAGCGCGGGATATTGTTTCCAGGTAGCTAAAGAGCATCTGGGATCACTTCCTCAGCCCTCGCATGACTACTTCTGGGGCTCACAAATGCATCTGTTGAGGTAAAGTAAAATTCTCGAGTAACCCCCTCCGGAAGGACTCGTCCGTGCTAAAAGGAAAAGCAAGGTAAGAGAAGACATCCGATCATCGTGCACAGATAACGGCAGAACCCATTATATCGTCCCGTCAACACCTCAGGTCTCCGAGCCAGTAAGGTGATTTAGTACTCTCTCCACACTGTCGAATAATCTTCTGCAATGCATGTCACTTCCAAACTTCAAAGGGTGCCGTATGTGATTCGGGTATCTGCCTCCCCAACAAACTTGAATTGCCACGAAACGAGTCCAACCCACTCTCCTTGTAGATCCCCCATGTAAAAAAAAAACGACAATGCATCAACCCGAAACCAATCATCCCGTTTCGCTCTGTATTACGGAGATCTGGAGATCTGATCAACTCGAATATGCGGTTTGAGAAATGTTTCAATCAAAAATGCCTTGAGAGGTAAACTTCCCCTTCGTCGAGGAGGTCGCAGATTGAGAGCGAACAGAGGATGAAGTCGTAAGCTGTCAACGGGCTATGGGCATAGTGGTCATGAGTACGATGGTGGAAGAGATCGTTCGAAAGGTCTTACAGATCTCAAAATGAGAATAAAGGCGTAAGCGCGATTGAATTGGGATGGCCAGGACGAAATTTTGTTATGATCGCTAGCACTAAGCGGTCTTGTCGGTCCAGCCCATAGTCCCCCTTGCCTCAAGGCTTTTCATACATCCCCACGAGTTGGTAGAGAAATTTAGGAAGCTGAGAGTTGGATTGGAGGTTGGTCCGGGGGATGAGGGCGATGCTATTTGGCTTCAGGTTTAAAATAATTCTCCTGTAAGGTCCCCTTCTCCTTCATTTACCCACTAACGGATCTCAATATCTCTGTCCGATAATTACTTATTCCAATGCTCCTTTCAAGACGCCTATGTTATCGCGATCATTCCAGCAACGCATCGCAAGAACGAGGCTTGCTACCTCTCTCTCCATAATACAAGTTTTATGGTGCTAGCCAGTATATCGGACATAAGATTGATATCCGATAGTATCTTTTTTCACCACTAAAATACGATCTATCAGATCCAAGTGGCTATTCAATCATGCATATTGCACATCGTCGTCCTCCAGAACAACCTCCAGCCCAACCCTCAGCTCCCGAAATTCCTCTACCGCCCTTGGATTGGCAGTGGGCAAAACTATGTTAGCTGCCCTTCTCCGACTCGACCACGATGTGTACCCTGGGACGACAACTTTGACGTTTGTCCAGACCTCTCTGCACTCGTTTTGGGTGAACTTAAAAGTTACCTGTTCGATCGAGTTAACGGTATTTTCTTCAGAATGGCTTTGTGAACTTGCTTACTTGTGGTGGATCGTAAAAAGTATACAACAGAGCCTCCAATTCTTCCTCTAGCATACGCGCAGCAAATGCCGTGGGTAGAAGCTCCCTAGAAAGCGTGGCGTACTGTTTTCTGGCTGCCTTGAAAGCATCCAAGATCACCTCAGCGGCTTTCTCACGATTATTCCTCGGGCCACTGAATATAAATTTGTAGTTGTAGTACAGTAGAATACCTCATATGGAATAACATCATATGGAATAATAGGTCATATGGAATATGGTTTTGGTGGAACAAAAGTTCAAAACACCCTATATTCTGTATGTCATATGGAATAACCGTGATATGGAATGAGATTTTGGCTTCCCCGAGCATATTCCATATGAGGTATTCCACTGTAGTATCCGAGCAACCGACTCCTGAGGGCCTCGTCAATGCTAAGAAGTTAACAAGTCATTCCCCTGGTAAGTAGGGAAACGGTAAGGAAAGAACGAAAAAAAAACATACTATCCCTCCTCCCTCACTATCAGGTCGTCAATTATTCTGTCCGCACTCTCAGATAGATCGTCCGCAACGCAGATACTCCTTTCGAATCTATCACCCTGAATAGTGTCATACGTGATCCAGGCGTCTGCATCTCCTACAAACTTGAGTTGCCACGACTCAACGTCGGTAGGACTCCTCAGCTTCATTCCCTCGACATAAGGCGTTAGCACGACGCTCCAGGAGAATGCATCATCTGGTCTTCGGAAGGTGTGGTGGAATGCTATAAGGCATCGAGGTTGGTGATGGACTCCCATCCGCGACGGGCGTATTTCTCGAGAGCTACTTTATTGTGACTGGTCCGTAGTTGTAGGGAAATGCCATCAAGAAACGTTGCATGCGGATAGAAGGAGATGGCGCGGACGTGTGTAATGATGTTCATCACTACAGCTGGTCAGCGGGGGTCGTCAATGTCGATATCAATACAATAGAAGTTATGTAACGTACTGGAGTGGAATCCCAGAACAACATCAAGTGGGCTTGAACGACTGACAATAACCTGGATTTGCTTATCTCCCTTCTTGAAAGAGAACACATCCACAATCCCGTGGTCTTCAAATGAGTTCTGTAGCTCCTCTTGCTGCTCATCATTCTCGTCGGTAATTCCATCATCTTCATCTCCGTCTTCGCCGTCCTCATCATCGCCTTCGCCTTCACCTTCACCATCATCATCACGGTCATCCTCTTCATCGCTATCGTCATCGCCATCACCATTGTCATCATTCTCATCCAGTGCCGAGCTCACCACCCTACTCATCATGTCCTCTATCGCCTTCTTCAGTTCCACATTCTGTTCCCTTCCGTCCCCCCTACGCGGTCTATACTCATATCCAACGTCCTCTGCCAGAAACCCAATGACCCACTCACAAAATTTCCACTCAACAAACAAATCCAGCCAACTCCCATCATATATCTCCCTCGTAAAAAACGACAGCGCACTAGACCCAGAGATCAAACACCCCGTTTTGCCCTGTACAAGGCGAAACGCGGGAATTTTATTGAGAGGAATATACGATTTGAGGAAGTTTTCAATTCTAAACGCTCTCGAAAGGTATTCTTTCACGTCCCTGCGGGATTGTCGGTTGACGAGACGGTGGGAGAAGAGATCGCGGATTGAGAGTGAACGGAAGATGAAATCGTGGGTTGTTGATGGACTGTGGAGGTGTAAGCTATGATTTAAATGGAATAATGTGAAGGGTCCTACAGGTCCTGAAGCGGGAATGAGGGTATCAAATGTGATTGTGACATGGTGGTTGGAGCACGAGGTTCAAGCTGTAATTACTGATTCCGTCATGATCGGTCGTATCGGTCCGGCTCTGCCTCGGAGAATTCCTTTGGCTCCAGGCCCCTTCAAGTTCGAGGCTCACTCACCCTTTTGCGCAGGGATTTTCAAGGATTTTCCCTTGAGTACCAGTGAGTACCTTTTGTACAAATTTATATTGTGAATTTGCGTAAACCGTTGTCCAACGTGAAAAGGTTGTGCTCTCGTGAGGTCGAGGCAATAAGTATCGAGAGCCTTCCAAAAGGTTCACACAGAAGCAAAAAAGTAGCACATCTCATACGGTGCATCAAGAGGGAATCGAACCCCCGGCGGGTCGAGACCCTACATTTTCGACGATGGCAACGACCCAGGTTACCACTACCCCATTGATGCTTCACAGGTCAGCAGCAGTACATCAAACATTATTATTGGAAGAGTGGCAGATAGAACTTAGGTGATCTCATTTCCTTCCGATGGCTGGACCGCGCGGCCTCGAGTTTCCTGTCAAGCTCTCGCACGACTACTTCTAGGGCTCACAAATGGATCTGTTGAGGTAAAGTGCAACTCTCGAACAACCCCCTCCGGAAGGACTCGTCCGTGCTAAAAGGAAAGGCAAGGTAAGAGAAAACATCCAATCATTGTGCACAGATAACGGATAAGACCCACTGTATCTTCCCGTCAACACCTCGGGTCCCCAAGCCAGTCAGGCGATCTATCATCCTCTCCACACTGTCGAAAAGATCTTCCGCAATGGATTATCCCCCTTCAAAATCGTCACTCCCAAACTTCAAAGGGTGCCGTACGTGATTCAGGTGTCTGCCTCCCCAACAAACTTGAATTGCCACGAAACGAGTCCAACCCACTCTCCCCGTAGATCTCCCACGTAAAAAACGACAACGCATCGACCCCGAAATCAAACATCTCGTTTCGCTCTGTATTACGGGAGATCTAGAAATCTGACCAACCGGAATATGCGGTTTGAGGAACGTTTCAATTTAAAATGCCTTGCGAGGTAATCTTCGCTTTCGTCGAAGAGATGAAGTCGTGAGTTGTTGACAGGCTATGGGCGTAGTTCTACTCCACAGCCACCTTCCCTTCAAAATTGGGGCAAAATCCTTGAGGCTCCTTAGGCCCTCTACCTTAAGTTTTCACCCTCAAGTATGCTGCTCAAGTAGTAGATCTCAAAATCAGATTCAACTTGAGTATCAAATTGAGTATTACCTTGACAAATATCTGAAGGAATGACTTGAGGAAATCTTGAGAATGACTTGAGCAGAAAACTTGAGATTCACTCTGTACTAATGTAGGTAGGGAACTTGAGCAAAAATTGAGTAGGGAATAGATAGCCTTGAGAGAAGAAGTCAGACTTGAGTGTACATAAAGTATGGACTTGAGTGAAGAAAAATGTGGACTTGAGCAAATGATGAAGAGACTTGTAAGTATGAACATGAGTGAAGGGAAGTACAAACTTGAGCAATGAATTGCCACAAAGTGGGTGCATTGTCTTTGTTATCCTCAGAGTCCCTTCCAACTTGGCATCCCAGAGCTTTGTATACACCTGAAGATGGAGTGCTTAGGGTTCATGAGGACAGAGGTCATTTGTTGCTGTGAGTCTTTTTTTTGTCTCAATTCTTGTTTGTTTCTGAAACTTGGACAGGTGGGACGGAACATGATGAATGGTTTGAGTTAAATGAACGCCTATTGATATAGCAGCAGCTCTAACGCAATGTATAATTTTGAAGCACTGTGATGTATAAACCAGCCCTCTCCTCCACTCTGTATCTCACTGAAATGTAGCGTAGAAAGGAAAAAATAAACAACAACACAGGATATGCACTCGCCCCCGAGTCACCTACTGGTACATGTTCCCTCTCTGTCTGTCTGGTTCAGCTACTTACAACCTCTCCACAGTCAACGAATATGTCATCCTGCCCAGAAACCGGCCCAACCCAAGGTTAGCACTTGACTTCATAAGCCCTGCATGTTGTACAGTGCTCACATTGAACAATGGCAGCCCTCACTATGCAGTGTACTCACCACTCCTATGTATTCACACAACATATACAATATATTTTGTTCTACCCTTTCATGTGTGTTTGCCTGACCTGACCTGAGACAAACCTTGAAGCATTGTTGAGCGCGGCTTGAGTGAAGTTGAGTCAGCTTGTTTACTCCCTCAAGGTTGATGTTAAGGTACCCTTGAGCACAGTTTGAGTTGCCTCATCTACTCCCTCAACATTGACCTTGAGCCACCTCATTCACTCCCTTAAGTTTGACTCACTCACTCCCTTAAGTTTGACTCACTCACTCCCTCAAGTTCAACTCAACTGCATTGCTCAAGGTTCTCTCAAGTACAGCTGTCAGCACGCTGTAATAAGGTAAGTACGAGGTAAGGGGAAAACTCAAGTATTTTGCCCGGTTTTTGAGGAAACCTGGCCTAGATTTCCCGTAGTTACTATGAGTATGATGACGGAAGAGATTGCGTGAACATGTTGCAGATTTTGAAATGAGGGTAAAGCCGTAGAATCGTAGAACGGGTGGTCGGGACGCACGCTACAAGCTTGATGTGATTCCGTGATGATCGCCGGCACTAAGCGATCTTGTCGGTTCAGTCCATAGGTTCCCCTCGAAGCTCATTATACATTCCCAACGAACCGGTAGAGGAGTTTAGGGAGCTGAGGGCTTGATTGGAGGTTGCTCCGGGAAATGAGGATGAATGAGGATGATGCGCTCTAGATTCGGGTTTCATGGAATTCGTCCCGTGGGTTCTTGTAATGTGCTCTTGTCAAGTCCTTCGTTTGTCCACTAGCGGATTTCGTCAACGACTCTACGTTCGAGTATCGTACAGTCGAATACTCCGTTCAGGGTGCCTTCGTTGTTGCAATGATGTGAACAGTCTATCATCCGAATGAGAGACACGTAATCTTTCTCTATGGTACAAGTTCCTCGATGCTGGATACATAGTATGTTAGACATCATATAGATATTCAGTAGTGTCTTTCTTCTAGAATCCTAGTTACTATTCAATCATACATATCATGTATCGTCGTCTTCCAGAATAACCTCGAATCTGACCCTCAGCTTCCGAAAGTCCTCTATTGCTCTAGGATTTGCAGTAGGCAAGACGATATTGATTGCCCTTCTCCGACTCGGCCACGATGTGTACCCTGGGACAACAACTTTGACATTCGTCCAAACCTCTCCACGCTCGTTTTGCGTAAATGCGAAAGTTACCTATTCGGTCTAGTTGAAAGTATCTTCCTTAGAGCAAGCTCGTGAACTGGCTTACCTGTGGCGGATCATGGTAAGTGTGAAACAAAGCCTCCAATTCCGCCAACAACATAAGCGCAGCAAATGCCGTGGGCAGAAGGTCTCTTGAAAGCGTGGGGTACTGTTCTCTGGCTGCCTTGAAAGCATCCAAGATCACCTTCTCAGCTTTCTCACGATTACCCCTCCGGGCAAAGAATAAGATTTCGTGGGTTTCGTACAATTTGAACATCCGACTCTGAAGGGCATGATCGATGCTAACGAGTAGGGAAAGTCATTTTTCGGGTAAGCAGGGAAATGGTGGACAATAGAAAGAATAAAAAACGCACTATCCCTCCTCTTTCGCCTCCAGATCTTCGATTATTCTATCCACACTCTCAGATAGATCGTCCGCAATGCAGTACCCTCTTTCGAGTCTATTGCTCTGAGTAGTGCCATACATCAGCTGGGCATCCGCATCCCCCACAAACGTGAGTTGCCACGACTCAACCGCGGTAGTGCTATCCAACATCATTCCCTCGATGTAAGGCGGTAACACAATGCTCCAGGAATGTTTGTCCTTGGGTGTTCGGAGGATGTGATGGAACGCTGAGTTGGGATCGACGACGGAGAGGGCGTCGAGGTTGTGGATGGGTTTCCATCCACGGCGGGTGTATTTTTCGCGAGCTGCATCGTGATAACCGCCCCAGAACTGTAAGGAGATGCCGTCGATGAATGTTGCTTGTGGATAGAAGGATATGGCGAAGACGTGTGTGATAATGTTCATCACTACAGCTGGTTGAAGGCATCATCAATATAGACACGAAGGTAATAGAAGTTATTAGTGAAGGCACAACGTACTAGAGTGAGCTCCCAAAACAATACCAAGTGGGCTTGAAAAGCTGACGATGACTTGGATTCGCTTATCTCCCTTCTTTAGAGAGAATATATCCACGATGCTGTTATCTTCAATCGGGTTCTGTCGCTCCTCCTGCTCCTCCTCGTCGGTACTTCCATCGTCTTCATCACTGTTCTCGCCAATTTCCTCCTCGCTTTCATCCTCTCCATCGCCATCGTCATTGTCATCGCCATCATCATCGTTATCATTCCCATCTAATGCTGAGCTCACCACCTTCCCCATCATATCCTTTATCGCCTTCTTCAATTCAACATTCTGTTCCTTCCCGTCTCCCCTACGCGGTCTATACTCATATCCAACGTCCTCCACCAAGAACATGATAAGCCGCTCACAAAACTTCCACTCAACAAACAGATCCAATCCACTCCCATTATAGATCTCCCTCGTAAAAAACGACAACGCACTCGATCCAGAGATCAAGCACCCCGTTTCGCTCTGTACAAGGCGAAATCCGGGGATTTTATCGACAGGAATATACGGTTTGAGAAAGTTTTCAATTCTAAACGTTCTCGAAAGGTATTCTTCGACGTCGCTGCATGCTCGCTGGTTGACAAGACGGTAGGAGAAGAGATCGCGGATTGAGAGTGAACGGAAGATGAAGTCGTGGGTTGTTGATGGACTGTGGAGGTGTAAGCTATGGTTAAAATGGAATAATGTGAGGGATCCTACAGGTTCTGAAGCGGGAATGAGGGTATCGAATGCGATTGTGACATGGTGGTGGTTCGTGCACAAGGTTCAAGCTGTAGTTACTGATTCCGTCATGATCGGTCTTATCGGTCCGGCCCTGCCTCGGAGAATTCCTTTGGCTCCGGGCCCCTTCGAGACTCACTCGCCCTTTTGCGCAGGGATTTTCCAGGATTTTCCCTTGAGTACCAGTAAGTACCTTTTGCACAAATTTATATTGTGAGTTTGCGTAAACCGTTGTCCAACGTAAAAAGGTTGTACTCTGGTGAGGTCGAGGCAATAAGTATCGTGAGCCTTCCAAAAGGTTCACACAGAAGCAAAAAAGTAGCACATCTCATACAGTGCATCAAGAGGGAATCGAACCCCCGGTGGGTCGAGACCCTACATTTTCGACGATGGCAACGACCCAGGTTACCACTACCCCATTGATGCCTCGCAGATTGGCAGCTTTACAACAGAGATATTATTGGAAGAGCGGCAAATAGAACTTCGGTGATCTCATTTCCTTCTGATGGCTGAGAAGCCAGACCGCGCGTCCTCGAGTTTCCTGTCAATCAAGCGGTATCGCAAGAGCGAGAAGCTTGCCGTCCTGTCACTTCTTCAATCATGCTAATACTTCCACACTGCGCAATCCTTATTGGCACATCGGTGCTTAGTCTAGAGAAATGGTATCAATGCCCAGCCAACGCTAAGAAATGACACCATGATTTGTGTTATCAAGTACTTACCTCGAGAGCGGAAGGCCAGACTCACCTACTCGTACACCCTCACAGGGCAGAAATAAAACAGAAAAGCAAATACTGACCTATTTCAATCAATTCGGATGTCACGCGTCACACGCCCCCCAGTATCCGAAATTTTTTCGGATGGTCACTAGGTCACAGGGGGGTCATCCGAAATGTTCCCAAATGTGACATAATTTCGGGCGGCCCAAAAGGCCAAGAAATCGGACTTTCTGCCATTTTTTGGCCTGAATCTGGTGCATTCTGCAAATTTTGACTGGTGGCGACTCTCAGCCGCCGTGATTCTCCCTCAGCCTGCCCCATCCCTTATTGTTCCATACGAAATTTCCACCGGTGTCACCGGTCACCGACCTGCCATCCGAATTCATGCCAGAAAATTTTTCGGTCACACGGGAAACCCCATCCGAATTGATTGAAATAGGTCAGTAAACATCCTCAACATCCCATTGACCAGAACCGAATAGTAATGGAAAAGGGTACAAAAATGTATCGCTGGGAGCAGGATTTGAACCTACGCGGTGAAACACCAAGTGATAATGAATTCAATCGCATCTGATTCAAATCACTCGCCTTAACGACTCGGCCATCCCAGCATTGTGAGCGTTGACGCTCCTGGTTCTATTATCAACCCGAGATCACGGGAAATTGTGGCGATCGATGGGACGAACTTAGAATTCATTACCCGGGACAATGCACAGATAGGGAGGATTTGCAGGCCAGTATAGTTCAACATCCTCTGGTAGTCGACTACATTGTCAACGTTATAAAGAACCGGGATTTACCAACATTATCTCACACCGAAGGAGTATCTCAGAATCTCAATAGAGGGGAGCCATCCCGCGTGCCACGACCTGTCACTATTCTGGCACGGCAAACTCTGGTTCTTTTGGGCGGCGTTTACACCACAAACCTCGAATCCCAGGTTTGTTCAGGCCCATGAACAGGGTACTAAATATTTAGGACACAGTCTGCATATTCAGTCGTTAACAATATACAGATAAGTAGTGAGTGAACAATATTGTCTTTCAGCTGCTACCTTACAGAGATTGTCTTCTTGCCAGACTTGCCCTTCCGTTGTGGGCTATGCTTACAGCCTCACGTACCTAATCCCTTTTCTACCCACTTCCCGCAGTGCTAAGAGTGGTCTCCACCTCTCCCCCTCGGAGTCCGAACTTGCGTTCTCCGTTGCGACCGAAACAGATCAACAGATCAACTCGTAATAGTATGCACATCACTGAGGGCGGCCTGGGGCATGCAGCGGGATTACACTATGACCGTCTACAGGTCGGGCGGAACTCGAGAGGAGTCGGGGTGTTCACAGCCATCCCCAGCCACAGTCTCTTCTACCGTTTTTAAATCTGTCTAACCTTTATAGTCGCGACGCGGTCAACATGTGCGGTCGCCCTTCCAGATATTGACCGTCAACGCCGGTCAACTCAACTCAGTGTTTGGGCACTGATAGACTCGATACAAACGCCACAGCGTCAACCCTGCGATCTGTTCCTGTATTACCTCTCCATCAAATGAAGACTTGAGAACACATATAAGACGAGTTCTGTCAAAGCTGCAGTCAACTGTCAGGACATGGAACCCAGCCCCAGTGGAACCGAAGACCTACTCAATATTCTGCGACCCATATTTATTGAGTCAATAGTTGACATTGGGGTGCATCCGTCTGTCAACTTCTACTGGCCTTGAGCTCAATTCATTTTTCACAGATCTCCTGGCTTTTCTATGGTAGATTTTCCCGTAATTTGAGCTCTCGACCTTAATCCCACCGTTTAATCCAGGGATATACTCAGTTCTCTTCACCACCGGCGTCGTCATCCTCAAAAAACGAAAGACACAGAACTACATGCAGTACATCTTTGTGATGATTGCAATGTTCCTGGCTGCCACGGCGGCGCTGTGGTTGAACTCGTTTATAGTTATCATTCGGGGTTTGGATACGTTTCGTTTCCGACTTCGAGCAGGAGGGGATTCTGATGTGGGATGGGAGACAGACATGGAAAATTCAGTCATGGTTCCTCTCTTGTAAGTCCTGGGAGTTATTGGAGGTGGTAACATTCTGATATTGTTTCCCAGACGGGCTTGTTGGGTCTCTTTCCTGATCGCCAAGTCAGTGTATTCTCTGTTCTCGTCCGCCGGATGAGCCGGGTTGAAGTTTCGCGTGGCGTGAAGTTTGATCACAGATGGTGTCTTTGTGAGTCCTCCCCACGGATCTTCACCTCGACATCCTAGTTACTGAGAATCCCAACGTCAATAGATTTCCCGGATATACCTAATATGGAACCGCGAGTGGAGGATCATCTTTGCACCCATCGTCTTGTGTGTAGCTTGTAACGGTAAGTCGAGTTTTGAGTCCTCAGTCCCGATAACGGTGTATAACACTATCCTACACTCTATCGGTCTCAGCCCTCGGACTTGTACTCACAATAGGCCCTCAAAGGGAAACACCGACTTCATCAAATTACTCGTTCCATGCTGGCGTACCCTTTGTTATCAACCTTACGTTCTATGTGGCGATCGCAGTCATTAATTTCATCTTCACGTCAATGATTGGTACACAGCACAAGACGCGAAATTATCAGGCGTGGGTAATGTTGTATATCTCAAAAATTCCTCATGTTACCCATACAATACCATGGCTTCAAAATACTCGTCTTGAATATTCTTCGTCTCTAAAAATATCGGAGCGTCAGAGCCTGAGAATTTTGACTTAGACATTCTCTGGCCCTTTGCCCTTTGCCCTCAACCACCATGACGTGTCAACATCTGCACGACTAGCATCCCAAATCCTCTCCGATGGCATCTACAACAACACGACGTGAGCCTTATCGTTCCAAGAACTCGAGTATCAAGGTTCAGACCAGACAGATGGATCCTTCAGGATCACCTAAAGACGACAGTCGAGACAAGGCAAACCCGCCGCAAGTTGATCTGTTGTAGGACTCGCAAAAATCGTGCTGACTGGGATGGGCTGAGTCTAAGAGAATCATGGTGTGTAGCCGCTGACTTACTTGACATTATCCGCTGAGAATATACAGGCAATCCACCGCGCGCAGGCCAAAGACGTCGGATGAAACATTATTTGAGCCCGAACGTTTGAATTCTCCTCTCGCATACATCCATATGAGGCTACCTGCGTCTCCCTCCCCGATTCCTTCGACAACTTGATATACCTGACGTCCCCAAAGTGTAACCAGGGTCCAGATCCCGTCATTTCGAGGAAGCCGGTTCATGGTAAGCGCTGTTTTCTCCTGTTTCTTCAATGACCGTTCGATCGTCCGACGTCTGAACATGTCTTCGATACAGGTTCAAATTGAAATGGGCTACTTGCCGGCTGTTGCAGTGAGTTTTACCAACTCTTTTTTACTGGTTGCTGACAGTGTTGTCGACGGTTGATTGGGAACTTGCTCTTCCGTTCCTTTACCCGTAACTGTACGTGTCCGAGACTTGATCCTACATTATCTTCTGCTCTAACCGGTCTATCCCAGTAGAAGGAACCCACAATCCTCACCGGCCTCCGATAATCTTTCCTTTGCTAACAAATTCCGTTCCATAACCTGCTATCCCTTCATGGCCGCCGTCGACGAACTTGAATTCCTTGTCTGACTCCGACCGAGACGTCGTGGGAGGCGCTACTGGGCCAATGCTAGATTGAGACAAGAGGAGTATCGTCAGAGGTTTTTCTCCGTTGTGCTTGCCGAAGCATCCGACAAATAAGCTACTCTGGCCCTATTTGACATCACTGTTATCTACTTAAGTACACCATTGCAATTGCATTCTATTTATCATACTCCAAGCCTGACGGATTGTACCGTATTGAAGCTGAAAGCCAGGAACAGGGAGGAGCAGCGGGCAGCGGGCAGCGCCAGTACCACATCCCGGGTCCCTGCCAGGTTGCATAACATGAGGAAAATGTGGGGAAATCATACGAGTATTCTATACGTATTGTGATGGAAAGTGAACAAATATGCAAAAAATATCGGATGTCATATTTCGGGAGTAATCTGAGGGTATTCAACTGAACATCTAGGATTTTCCTTAGATTATTTGAGCCTGAGAATTTCGCATCTTGTGCTGTGGTAAGGATTTATCATTCAAGTTTGTGATGGCGTTCAAGAATCACCCCGAGCGTGGAAGATCTTCTCAGTGATACGCGAGACTGAAAATCTCTTGGGAACTCGTGTGCACAACCGATACATGTCGCTCGTGGTGATCATGTGCGTATAACCTCATTGCTCGCCCCCCTGGTCCGAGTTTTGACTGATATTCCGCTTTGGACTTAGTGTTGAATCTGGTATCATGTACCCCATTGCTATGATAATAGCATTAGCGATCCCGGGAAGCAAAGGGGATGTTGTTTCATTCTCAATGCACCATATTATTGTGAGCTCAGGGCTCTCAATCCTTCTTGCCTCTGACTCAACATTGACCTGGCTATAGGGAATTGCACCTTCACTGATCATTGTACGAGTCGGGATAGGAAGCTCATTGCAAGATAGAAAGAGTTATCTAGATACAATCCGGTTTAGGCAGCAGTCAGGAGTTAGGACCGGTCAGATGGGTCATGCAGGTGGAAGAATGAACCTGAAAGCCACTATGAGTGTCAGTGCAGTATAGGCTCAAGACAGGGGGGCAAAATTCAATGTATGAAATTTAAGGGTTGCCTTGAGATGTCTCTCGCTGACCAAGGTCACCCCAGTGCCAGTGGGGGCTGCGGTTGGCTGTTTCGAAGTACTGAGTTCTGGCTGCGTAGCTGATTGAGCGCTGATTTATATAGACTTCGGATAAATAAAAGAGCAAAGCACTCACCATCTTCACAGGAATCTCCTGCCATCTCAGTCTGCTCTATAGAGAGGTTTGAGCCGCCGACCATCAAGTTGAGTCGTTGTTGAGGTGAAGGTTTGAAACGTAATGTTCGCCACGTCTTGATTTGACCCTAACCCTGAAGCTGCCTGCTAAGGAAGTTGCAATCAAGCGCGCGCCTTACCCACCCACATCTTGAACTCCCAGCTCGAAACCTGTATAACTTCGACCGGTACCTATCAAAGTCACTGAGCTACCCCGTAAACATCTCCCTCTTGAGCCACATGAGCTTCCCCGTAGAAGCTGCCCAGTACTCGTTCCACAGCGTAAAACGGTGAGAATTGAATGACGGTGAATTGTAAGAAAATCCAGCTTTTCCCGGAATTTGCTAAGAATTCACCGAATGCCATTCATGAACCTCACTCATTCTCGTCTCATCCTCGGTTTCGACAATTTCCCAGCATGTACCAGAATACACCGAGAATACACGATTTGTTTTCCTATCCATACTCGTGCTTACGGACTTGGACATTTTCAATCCTTCGCTCCTTTGACTCCAACCACTCCCATGCCTGTGCTGTGTGTTAAATTCTTGCTTTCATTGTGTCTCTATCCCCTTTCTGTGACTAGAGCTGACGGTTTCATAGGACCTACCTCCTCTCAATGGGTCGATAAGCCCGCGGAACTACGAAATATTGACAAGAGATCGACAAGAAAGCGCATACACCTATATGACCTGGCTCTATTCTGGGCAGCCAGAACAGCATACCACATCAACAAGACGAAGTGTAGGAAGCCGGCAATCATGAAAACCGTGGAGGAGAATGTGGATTCCGGGTTATTGAAGAGGATCGAATGGATTTGGGAGATGGATTGGACTTGGGATTTGAAGAAGAGGATAGACGGATTCATTCCCATTGAGCCAGGTAACGTCCGTCCAATCCCTTCAATCTAGTCCCTTGAACTGCCATTTGGTGACTTCCATTGATTATCTCCAACATCGGACGCGACGGTGGGTTCGACTTTTTGCGGGTAAGTTACTTCTTCGGTGTCCCAGACTATTGCTGAAGTACTGACCGTTTGCCAACTAGTTGATGGTCGACCTGCCTGCCTCGGCCATTCATAGTCATCGGAAACGCATCCACTATTGACTCTTCTGAAACCAACTTTCGTGCGTTCTGTGTCAAATCCATTGGCACAAGTCTCTGATCACGGTTATTAGCCTTGGAACTTCTGGACGAGCCTCGATCGTAAATATGTGCCCAAAGGCCCAGGCAGGAGACGAATTGATGTTGGATCGACCAGAGCGGTCGCCAGACGTGAGTTTTCTGCCCGTGTGGATGGCTCGAGCGACACGAATTTCTTAGACTCAAGGGTCGAGTTATTGTTGTACAGGGAACAGATCTGGGGCTGCAAAGGCGCCAAGGTCACGGTGAGTAAACAAACACGGGATTCAATTGGGCTTTGCACTCACTGGATGGGCCTCCCACAGCTTTGGCATGAGTGTTATCGCCCGGGTGTTCAAGAAGTTCGTGATTGTGGGGGCAGTAAAGCAGTGCTCTCGAGCTGCGCTGTACGGAGGACGTCGGGAAGGAGATTTCATCTCAAGCTATACTATTAATGATATGATCCCTTCTATCTAGTAGTAGACCGCAATAAGTATCAATTGCTGGATACAACGACCTGGGTGCGGGGAGGAGGCGCGATGAATAGCAACCCGCCGATTGTAGGTAAATTGTCAGAAATGCCCGTATTGCGAATTCTCGCCCATTCTCAAGAAATTGCCATGACAATTCTCGGTGGATTGTCTGCGATTTGCGTGAAATATCCCAGAATCCGCCAATTGGAGAATTCTCAGTGAATTCTGGGAGGATTGCAAGAAAATGTCATATTCTTCTCACAATCTACCGATTGGCGAATTCTGCCATTTCACCCTGTGTTCCTGGACCCCATTGCTCAATGCTGTATCCACAACTGCCCGACACAGACGATGAATAAAATGGAGCAATACGTGTCCATGCTTATCACCGCCGCATTCAGGTCATTGAAGGGCAAGGCTCAGCATGATACGGATCCTACACTCCACGGTCCACTGTCGTCGTAGAGTAATTCACAAATGGCGCGGGTCTTCAAATTTGAAGCTCATATCCTCCAATCTTCAAAGTCCAGGGTACGAAGATAAAATATAGCATTAACGATAACGAAGACGCACCAAGGGCCCGCAATGTCTGATAATGACCATGGTATATAACGATATGGTCGCCGCCGGGTCACCCCACCAACAATCCACAACATGTACTTCGAGCGATCGACCAAGTAGCCCAAAGCTTCGGTGCTACCCAGTGTAATAGTCAGGCAAAGAGTCGAGCATCATCATCGCACATACACGAGCAAGCAAGCGAGGACGAGACACCGAAAAATACAAAATCACGGATGTTGAAAGTCGCATGGGTAAGGGACGAGTCGGGAAGCGAGCTACGTTAAGAAAATAGACAAAAAAAAAACAGTGGCGGGAGGCTTAGAAAGGCCCTCCCATTTGTGCCATGCATTAGGTGAATATAAAGGTCGTGCAGTGATGGAAGGTGGGTTTAAATGGCAGTGTGGCTCACACAAAGAGACCCTTCAATACGATGTATGCTCATTCATGAATTTTGTCTGTACCTAGATGACCAAATTTGAGCTCTTTGTCCTCATAGGTCGGGTTTAGTTCTGATCTTGGCATGCTGTACCAAAGCAGTGACGTATCGCCTTCTGACTATGTATACGTTTGACTCTGGGGATACGTCGGAGACACGCCCATTGACACCTTTGAGCCTGAAAAGGATCCAGTGGTACCTCTCGGGGGCGAACCTTCCCAAATTCTCAAAGGCAATGTATGAAGATGGATAACTTCATTGTCTGTGAGTGCAGTTTCGGCTCCTCTCCCGATGTTCCAAGAAGCTCATCAACACCCGAGTTTTCCAGTGTCATGAATACCACAAATCTCGGGCTCCTGATCGTCATTTTCGTCGATAAAATCCCAATAATGTACTGAGCCGGTTGTCTGTTTCCTCAAATCATAGTGAACAGCTGCACGGTGTGCTACGTCTATCGTAGTATTGGGTCGGCGCGGTATACTTCTGAAGGACCATTAAACTTGATCTCATCCATCGGGTTTCTTGGGAGTCACCGTACAAATGTGGATGACTCGCAAGTTGAGTTGACCACTTCGAGCGGGATACGAAATACTCGAACGTCGCCGTCACAACTTGGTACGGTTTCTCCTCCTGCACTCCAGGGGGCGTGCTAAATTCACGTACAGTGTCACGTACAGTCACGTACAGTCGCGTACGAATTAACGTACCGTCACGTACCATTCACGTCCAGTCACGTACTATTCACGTACCATTCTCTATTGTTATACCACCTCAGCAAGCCCTCTCTTAGCCTTGTAGACTGTCTTAACCGCTAGAAACAGCCAGAATGAAGCACATCCATTGTCTACCTGCGATCAAATCCATCAAACCATTCGGAGATATCACCATGTGTCATCCTCAACCTCAAGTTCAATTATAGGCAATATTTCATTGTTATTCTGACGATTAGAGCTGGGGTAGTCCATTGAGGATCATTTGCTGGGCGCGCAAACCTCGAAGCTACTCTAAGACTCGGTAAAGGGCGTGTCCGGTGGGGTGAGGATGCAAGGCACCACATTATTTGCGACCCTAGGTCCCCAATCGATTTAAAATTTTCAGCGAGCAGATTAGCAGTCGCCATCGTTGTGATTGCCAATCTTTCTTACGCCCCATCATGTTCAACAGGCTCGTGAGTGGAGCTCTATCCCAATCAAAAGCTTCAACTGACTCAAGCTTTCAATAGAAGCGAGCGTTTAGCTCGCTATTTAGCTCGGGTGACAATGGCAGCAAGCCAGAGAAATCTGGTCCTTTGCGACCGTCAGGAAAGCCTGTAGTTGCAGCAAAGATCAACATTCCAGCGGCTCGAACAAACTCGATTTCGAGTCGTAAATCAACTTCTTCTATCAGTGAGTCAATTATTGTTGTGCCTACTCCTTCGATGCTAACAAATGAGTAGTCGGACATATCAAAAAACGATTGCGGCGTTGCTCACCTTCCAGAGATCGTGATCCTGTGCTTGAACAGGGATTGCTTCCAGCTAGTACGTGTCCTTAATCTTACAGTAGCTGTATGCTGACCTGTACGATGTTACCTAGACTCAGGACATTATTCACATAAAAATCCTCAGCAGAGCACCCTTGCACCGTGCTTTCACTGTCCAGTGTGTGCATCGCATTTTGACTATATACCACCCACACACGGATACGATATGCCGGGTGACTATCAAGAAGTTCATATTCAGGTGCTTGTGGATGCACTCATGAACGATACAGAAGGAAGGAGGCGTATTCGGGTAAGCAGTTATCAACAAGACTGAAGTTTGCAAGTAATTACGGCTATTGTAGCTCGGACGCTTCGAGACCACCCGAGAGATAAATTCAGAGGCCAACGAGATCGAGGAGGGAGAAACACCTTTGACATCTCAGAAGTACACAACAGAGATACACCGAGTACTAGAGCCTCACACCCGTTCATTCATGTTCAAGTTCACAAACCTCACGTTCATTTACGGTCACTCAAATACATGTTCAAGTTGTGAAGTACAGGTTACTGTGCACATTCCCGACCGACGTATTAAGCCGTGCGAAGTTCACACGACTTGATACATTTGATGTCTGGCTCCCGCTCACGGTTTTCCTTTTGGAGAGACAGTGGGCTCGTGGTTGAGAGTTGATATTGATATATAACACTCAAATGAACTCAGTATGGCCTCCGGTTACTTTACATTTAGATGAGCAAGCCTGGAGAAGGGATTTAGTGGAGGTAAAAACCGTGAGAAAACACCCTGATTAACGACGAGAGAGCAATGTTTGGCCGTCTTGACCAATGTTCTGACCTGTGTATACCCATAAATTCTATTGAATACATTTCAGAAGTGATTCTGCTTGTCTACTAGTACCAAAGGCAGGCCGGGCGTTGGTGAAAGCTCTGAAGGCTGGTCACAATCTCTGTCTGTAGGCTGTGCACGTGATGAGGCAACCTCCCGTCCCAGCCGTCATATGGGGATTCATTGTATGCCAGATTGCTAATTTAGGGCTCAGAGGACAATATGTTTGTCCCTTTCCGCGAGACATATGGTGTACGTACTGTTGTTTGAACCCATCGCACGGCGATGGGAGTCGAGAGACGGTGGCTATGCCTATCCATCAATTCACGTACATTCACGTACCAACGTACCGCAAAATGTACGTGAACGTGAATTTAGGTAGGCCCGCACTCCAGCGCAGTAAGTGATGGACATCCCAGACGTTCAAATATCTTGTTTCGGACTGTATGCCATAAATGCGATGGAGTTCACACTCAAGCAAAAGTAATCCCGTGCATTACGGAGCATCGAACCCCCGGCGTGTCGGCGTGTCGAGATCTTCGCCACATACGATGCAATGACAACACTGGACCTTTTGAGGCCTAGCGATACATATCCAGCCCAGATCTCTGTCTTCAGCTCCTAAATACCCTAAGTCGTGTATAGCACTTCTGAAACTTGCCGGTCCAGCATCAAGAATCCCATGGAAATGAAGTTTCGCGGTCGAGTGTATAAGTTCAAACGAAACATAAAATTGTTGAACGCTGTTGCCACCGCATGCAGTTGCTGCGGCTCCGACTTTGTGAATCCCGTATGGAAAACAACTTGTGAATATAGAGCCAAAGACGCTAGCGACGGGCATTCCCAGCGTCCTAAAACCTTGTTCTGAATAGTATCGCGTGTATGTATTGTAGCACGCGGCCCAATATTGTCTAGAACATTGATCATGAGCTTCAGTAGACGCTCGAAACTATTTTCATCTTCGCACAGGTCAATAGAGGTGCGTCGCGGCGAAAAGAGAATGATCCCGCCGTGATTGAAGGGACTTCAAGGTTAGGCGGTACGAGACTTTGTCCGAAATGCACTAATGCTCTCAGTAAGACCGATGTCCTCCGTACATGTTCGCAGGTGGGTGAGGTGTATATGGAACAGCAGACCCCGGTGTGCGATTAGGGTGACAGAGAGAGCTGAGTTTCGACTCGGTAGAATCAATGTTCGAGCACAGAATGGGCGCAACGGATCATCTTTTGGAAACAGCGGATGAAGTATGACAGTCGAGGGAAAAGTTGGCAACGATGGCATTGATGTCTTTCTGGTCGTCTCCAGGGAAATGACGATCCTGCAGGCCAAACCACGAGTTCGACACCTTCGAGGCAATAAAGAAAACCGCTGTCCTGGATTGAAAATCTCCTTTGGTGGAGGTGCCGAACGGTGGCTCTGTGTCATGGGCGACCAGCCAAAAGATTGACAAGCAAGCCAAACTGGTCCACCCGTGCTTGATTTTCTACCATGAACCGGTGAAACTCAATTACAAGTGACAACAGCACACTCCCAGGCCGTTTAAGCGACGCCTCAAGATAGGTACAGAGTTATTCGTGCCTGAATACGAGATGAAGAAAGTACTGCCGCGCGCCATTGGGTGCAAATGAAAGATAAGGAGACTGCTCCGAATCTTCGTGCACAAGGTCGACCGAATACGACGTTGGTTTCCACATCCCAAGAGAATATCTCACGGAGAAGGTCTGCTAGTAGTTTTCCAGCAGTTAGGTACCGAGTCTTGGCGGCATAGCTAGTGAGACTTCGGATCAAGGGTTAGGGCCAAGAGATGCAACAAATATTACGTTACAGACCCTCACCTCAGCCACGACTCGACTTGACATTAGCTCAAATCTCTGGATAGACACTCCCCAGTTCGAGCTCTAACCGTGCTTTGTAGTCGAAATATGCTGGGATTTCTAGTTGACAGGGCCAATCAGCCATCCAAACAATGTGAATACTCTCTACAACATGAGAAGGACTCGAGGACCAGGATCGCTTGATTACCATACTTTTTGGCTCTGCAGTGCTGAGGTCCCAAATACCCTATCTAGTCATAGAACTGGTCCGCCAGTACTGACTGCCACCACACTACCAAGGGCAGCAGTCGAGTCTGGCGTAGAAATTCTTCACCAAATGCCGCTGCCCGAATATCTATGTCCAGCTTTACCGCAATCCATGTTATCAGGGAACCCCGACCATCTCTAGCTCGGCGGACTGAGATGGCAGGAGAATCTTACGAAGTACGTGAGTGCTTTGTTCCTTTTGTGAAGCCGCCCGCTTTGTTGAAAGGAAGGTTGCAAGTAAGCGCATATCTTACCCATCTGAATCAACTTCCAGCTCGAGACCTGTATAACTTCGACTGTTACCTACTAAAGTCACTGAGCTACCCCGTTACGTCTCCCCCTTACACCACATGGGCTTTCCCATAGAATCTGCCGGGTACTTGTTCCGAGATCTCATCACTCGCTCGCCTTGTTGTTAGCAACTGCTGTATCCACAAGTGTCCGATAATGACGACGAATAGAGATGCACTACAGTCAGGTTATTGGAGGGGCGAGGATCAGTAAAATACATTCTAATATTTTTGTCTCACAAAACATCGTCAGGCTTTTAAGCCATAAAGCGGCTCTAACCTACATAAAGTGGACAGGGCAATGCTATCACAATAATGCGTCAGATGTGGTTTTGCGTCCTGATGCTATTGGAAATGATAATTGTGCCGGTTCTCAATGGAAGCTGTTGGAACTTGCGGTAGAGATGCGCACTCATCAGAGTGGCACCTAAAATTAAAATTCAAGATACACTCCGGCAGACGACTTCTTTGTTTACTGGCAGAGTCGGAACTAAACAGCATGCTGGTAGTTTTAACTGATCGGTCATGTGCTGTAATGTTGAAAAAGTTTCAGCTCGGGATTGATCCATGGGTGAAAAAAGACATTGGTGTGAACCAGTACTTCTGAATCAAGATTTGACCTTGTATATATATTCCAGTGTCTCTCATATGAGTGAGTTGCCTGCCCCAGCTTCAGTGACATAGTTAGATCCCTTGATCAGCACATCAACGGGTTTTGTATGAAGAGGGCCATTCGGGTACAAAGAACATTTATAGGAAAGCTTCTATAAAGAGCTGCAGAGTGGTTACTATTACACTGTGCAATTATTAGTTCACAGAGGCAAGCTAATGAAGGCTAGGAAAGTGGCCTCCTCTCTTTTTGAAAACCCATGCTGCTGCCCAGTGGCCCAAAGTACATGTACACAAAGCATCTAAAACCTTGACACCAAAGTGAGAAAAAATGACTGTCAAAAATGTTCTTCCCTGTGATACTGCGGTATTTGAGAGGACTAGCATCAGTAAGATGCAAAATAACCGTTCACAGCCGTTCTCAGCCTGTACAGGCTAACCGGCGCGACCCTGGCAGGCTATGTCAGAATTCCCACAGGCTGGATTTTTTGGCACAGAATAAGAGGATTGCTCTGATTGCTTCAACCAACTTCCGTGCCCATGGTGGCCATTATATAATTCCCCAGCCTTTTGAGGTATTTTTCTAACTGCTCAGCAATAGCCCGAAGCTTTGGCCCGACACTTTTTTGGGCCAGTCAGCCTGTGAGCCTGCAAGACCGGCTAGACAGCCGGAACAGCTTCCGGTAAAATGTGCATCTTCCTGATGTAGGGTATAGATCTAGTGCTACTTATGAGTCATTAGCAACCTGTATGGCAACATTTTGACCCATATAATCTGTGGACAGCAATCAGGTGGTAGAACTCCCCAGAAGCAGGTTTTGTGGGTGTTGAGATCCACAATTTAGTTGGAGGGTACAATGGTTGGTGATCAGATTGTGATGGTGGTGTTGGCCAAATATATATTGATGTAATAGACCATCCTTAAAGGTCTAGCAGCTAACTATGAAATAACTGAAATAACAGTCAGTTTCCATCTGAAAAAGTATCAAACAATAAAAAATTTTAACTATAACTGCTGGACTTGATGATCATCCTGGGGCCCATTTTAGATGGAGGCATGATATATTTGATTCCATAGAAGGCAGGCCCCACCCAGTTGGCTACAACCTATTCTGGATATAAACTTCACCAGTGAACACTGAAACCTTTTATATGCTTCTTGGACACATGGCTTAAACAAGTATGATACCAAAATCCAAACCATCTTACCATAGAGCAATTTGGGTTTTCATGCATCCAGCAAGCTGCAAGCTTAATATCAGTTGGCCAATAGTAGCCTGCTCCCCTGTTTTATGATCTCCACATCTCAGGCTTTGCAACTTTATCTGATGGTATGGTTGTCCAACCACCAGCAATAAGACAAATACAGTTGGTTTGAACAGATATATTTGCAATTATGAAGCAGACAAATGTGATCAAAAGATGAAATAATGGATACAGTTGAGATATGAAACAGATGGGTACAATTGTGATCATGATTTTTGGTTGATCAGGGTGATGGCTTAATTTGGAGGTATATTAGTCAGAGTACAAGGCTTCTCATTGATCTCTTTACCCTCTCACCAATTATAATTGGAGCCTTGTATGGTTCAGACTAAGGCAGTGCCATAAAATAACTCTGGAGGAGTTAGATTTGATAGTGCCTCAACTTCAGGATTGCTGTGACTATATTTAATCATACTTAGCCTCACTGATGAGTTTTTTCTATAAAATATCAATGCTAAATCTTGACACATATCCTAATTCCCATTTTTTACATTGCTCAATAACCACCATGTCCTCAGATGAGCTTCAAACACTCCTGGACCCCTTTCTCTCTGTCCAAAATGTTATTGTGAAACCAATTGCCACATTTTCAGTGAGTGAAATTCTATCTAATCCTCTAAAAGCTCATCATATAAATGCTCTATATGTCTTACAGTCTGTGTTTCTAATCTATGGTGAACACTTGTTTTGTTAACACTGCTACTAGCTATTGACTGCCCACACATTAGGCATGTATATTGTAGTCTTTGGACTCTGCATGAACATTCTGTACCACCGCAGAGGACCGTCATTTGGATTATATGTGATGTGCACCATATGCCTCTTTATCCTTGCAACCATGTTTGTTGCAATTGAAACTTGGGTGGTGTCATACCAGGCTATTCTAGACTTCCGTGCAGCAAAAACACAAGATTTTGAACCTCTTCTAAATTCTTTGGCACAGGATAACAGAGTGATTGCTGGAACGTAAGTTCACCTATTCATCTCCCCTGCCTGACTTCTATCTCTTTACCCCTCTGCATCTTCACCTGATACTTATGGATTTGAATAATAGAGTCATATATGTCATGACATCCACATTGATGAAGTGTGCTTGTCTGTTTCAGCACAATGTTTTTTAGCTGAATTAGTCCTTGGAAGTTCTATTGCAGATATCATGCTTGTGAGTTAGCAGCATATTCAAACAAGAACATTTATAAACATCTTCTTAACAGATACACCGATGTTATGTTATCTGGGGATCAAACAGAATCCTGTTATACACCCTATCAAGTGTGGCTTCCATTCTGAATGGTATAGACTTCCAACCAAGTTGATTTTCAATGAATATAGATGACTTGCTGACTCCCTTCTTTCTGTGTTACTCTAGGTATTCAGTTTGCAACAGGCATCATGTTTCCTGTGGGATTAGCCAATCCTTCTATGTTTTCTCTTCGCCATATTGCAGAAACAATTGATAACCCATGCCAAATTGCAATTGCAATATTTAATGCCCTACTGTCTCTTTTGACTGGTAGGTTGACCCACCACTTCTTTGTTCATGTGTAAGAGATTTTAATTTTGGGACTATTAGCCTGGAAAATCTGGTGGATAACCCATGAAGCACGACAGCACATGGGGGCACCAACACATGCTCGATACAAAGCAATTGTTGCTGCCATGTATGTTCATTTGTTTCTTGAGAGGTGGCAGCCAGACTTAGATAGTATTACTAATATTGCATTATAGATTAGAGTCTGGGTCCTTGTTTCCAGCAGCTCTTCTACTTTCATGCATTTTATCTTCCACCTTGGACCCAGACACCCATGGATTCTTACCTATTGACCTTCCCACTATTGCAACACTGATGTCGGCAAGTATTATGAGCTTGCATTGTTTCCAAATATTGACTACAGTCTACTGCTTGAATTTTGTTCATTTTACAGGGATTAGCACCCACAATGATTATTGTCCGTGTTGCATACGGTAAATCAGTGGAAAGTGTACAACAGATGACCTCCATGCACTTCATGGAAAGGGGAGCCCAACAGCACAGTAGAGGTGGCATTCAGGCCACAATGAATATTCACTCTCATCCTGAAGCAGAGTTGTCTAAAGCTAATGGTCTGGAAGCAGCTATATCAGAGGAAGCCAAGCAAGGCCTTCCACCCAATTGATGGCTTTGAGCCATTGCAGGAGTCTGGATCTGGTAATATATTCCAGACATCAGTGGTTGAGGATAGGAAACGTCTGCAAGAGAAAAGGCAGGATTATGCCTGCATGATAACTATGATGGATATATACATATTATGAGTTTGAAGTATCTGCATATCTGCCCTATGGCCATGTAGAATCACTGATTGGTCACAACCTATGACTGGATTTTCCAGTATTCCTTCTCACAGTCCACTCTCAAGCAGTTTTTATGCTGGGATTTCTCCTCATCAAATCTTCAATGAAAAATCTCTTCTGGCCCATTTTATTCAATGCCTCTCGCATACAACGTGTCCCAGTAGTATATGACAAAATTTGCAGTGTCCTGACTGATGTGACTTAAAGAGTGGTTTTCTTTATGGTGTCAAAATCCATTTCTTCCAGGTTTGCTCTACACTGTTATAGGACATTCTTCTGAAGCATTATTTGGATCAGCAACATCTTCTCTGTCTCCTTCTTCCCAGTGGTGAGTTGGTGGCAGATAAAATCATCATGCAAAGCCTTCATTGCAATTAAACATTGACTAGTGAAGCTCTGCAGTGAACCTTCAGAGATCCCAGCAACCCAAGCAACATTCATCACTCATGTGCTGTTCCCATACCTCCCTAACCAATACAGCAGGACTTGAAGTTGTTCACAAATTGGGGCTTGGAGATTGTTCAAGTAATTGCAGAATACTGGATGATTTTGAATTAGTGCAAGAAGCACCTCAAATATGTAGACCAACACAAAGGAAAGTGACTCAAATCAATGGTGTTGCAATGGTGTGCATATTTGACAGCTAGCTCAAACAGCTGATCCTGTTGTGGTACATTTGTATGTGGATTGTAGTCACAGATTTTTTGGGGGGCATCCAGGATAGTGAGGTCACTAAGGAGCTCATCAGTGCTCTGAGGCTGAAGCAAATCAGGCCAACTGATATTGTGCATTACCATATACAGTAGGTATTTATGTCAGAGGATTTTACAAAGGTTTGGCATGACAGTGGAAGGCTTAGGGCTCTGCACAGGTCAAGTGCAAGTATGGAGGCTTATGTTGAATAGCCCTCAATCAAGGCTTTCCAACAAGCCCAACAACATCTCAAACAGATGAAAACTGACCAAGATCTGCATCTTACAAGTCTTGGGAGTCCCTGGTCAAAATTGGTTTCAAGGTTTGCAAAAACCTACACCAAGCCCGGGTATGGCCAAGCCCAGGTTTTGTGACCTTTTTTTGTATATAGTTGGGTCAATTTTGACTGGGGACCTTCAAGACATGTAAGATGCATATCTTGGTCAGTTTTCATCTGTTTGAGATGTTGTTGGGCTTGTTGGAAAGCCCTGATTGAGGGCTATTCAACAAAAACCTCCATACTTGCTTGTGCTGGACTTGTGCAGAGCCCTAAATATATTGTGCAAATTTAATACAGGACATGATGTTTGAACATCCACATCTAGATGTGGCTAAAAGAGCAGCACACTGTAGATTTGTATTAGTGTTAGAAGAGAGACTGAGATAAGGCACTTGCCTGTCATCCTCAGATTGCTCAGATCTGATGGAGACCAAGTTGTACTCAACATTGTTAGAAGATCTGGCAGCATCTGCAATCTCACTGTCAACATTCATGGCACTCCCACTCGCAATCTCTGTTGAATCCAGACTCCCAGATATATGGATTGTTATATCAGGCTACATCTAGGCTTCAATTGTTTCTCTATGATGTATGGTATTCCTAGTCACTCCTGTTATTCTACATGCAATACCAGTACTTTTACTACTCTTGTTGCTGCCTCCACAAGCCTATCTCCAGGTGAGCTAGTCTGTCCCATGCTGCCACTGTGTGGGCAGGGCCTCTGCCTCAACAGGTTATGGACCCCAGTGCCCTATCGATGTGTCCTGCAATGGCAGCTCTCTAGGATGTGCACCTTTACTGAGTGCTGCCTATGATGATGTGCTATTGTGGTTGTTGTGCTCAATAACCATCGTGACTGCTTAATCACTGTCATGATGGGCAGACCATTAACACTAGTTCTGGACCTGTAAGGTCAACATCTTCATTGATGTTTGATGATGGTGGACTGTGTCCTCAACAACAATTGATGGCTATCACTGTGCAGTGATTTCTTTTATCATTGCCTATGATAATGAACATATGCTGATTGTTGTTTTATTACTCCAGATCACTATGGCTCCTGTTATGTCTACCCTCATTTCCACCATTGAAGTATTCAATGGTGTTAGTCCTCCCTTTTGCAAGTGGTCCAAAGGGCTTTCCACCTATGTGATGATTAATGAGTTTTATGACCATTATACTGAGGATGCTACAATTCCTGTTGCACCAGTCAAACCAACTGAGCTAGAACAACCTCAACCCACCACTACTACTACTGGGACTGGGGACAACATGCAGACTGTCACTGTCACTGTTCCTGCCACTACCATGACCTGGTACTGTGCTGATGTTGATAAGTGGGAGAAGAATATGGAAAAGTATGAGAAGGAGTTTGCAAAGTACAAGAAGGATCTTTGTTGTTGGAAGAAGCTCGAGAACAAAGCAATTGGTGCATTACGAGCCACCACTACACTTGCCGTGCAGACTGTCATGGATGATAATACATTCAATGCACGACAGTACTTTGATGCTATCCAAGAACGGTTTGCTGCACAAACTTCTGTCTCCATTTGGATGGACTTCTGTTTGTCTGGTGGCAACCCCATTCCCAAAATTGCCAGACTTGAACTTCTCTTTGATCAACTCGCTGAATCCCAGATCATCCTCCCCAACCTCATACAAGCTATGCTCCTACTATCCATCCTTCCTCAACAATGGTCAAATGCTTGTGAATTTGCAACCAACAACAACTCTCCTGCTGAGCTTACATTCAAAGTTGCTCGCAAAGCTGTTGTCAACCACTATGAAGCTCGGAAACCTGCTCCTCTTGTGTCACACATTTCTTCTGTCAAGAAGAAGGATAGGAACCTGGAGTTTGGCCAGCAGTCCTCTCCTCCTTTGTCAATGTCTAACAATAACAACCAGTCTAAGAACAACAACAACCAGAAGAAGAAAAACAACTGATGTGGCAGGAAGAACAAGGGCAGATCTCAGGACAACAAGGATGACTCCTCTCACAAGGGTCATTCTCATATTGCCTCCCATTTGTCTATCTCCTCACCTCCCCATTGTTCCTGACACTCCATCTGTCGTACATCCCGTGGACCAATTCCGGGATCCTCTCCACATGCAGTGTTTCTCTGGTGCTACTTCTGGTGGTACTGTTTTTGAGAATGCTCAGGCTGCTTGCAGTCTTGCTGATCATCTTGGTGTTCCAAAGTATGCCTATGTCCTTGAACCTATGGAACAATGATATGTGGCTGCTTCCTCTTCCTCCCTGAAGCATTGTATTGATGGTCCCTCCTCCTCTGCTCCACCTGCAAAGTGTGCTAAGAGCATCAAGAAGGTTTATGACCTCTATGATTCCTTCTATGAGGACTCTGACTCTGAGCATGAGGATCGTATTGCGTTGAATGCTATTAATGATTCTTTGCTCACAGATTGCAAGTAGAAGTGCCATAAACATTGACAGCAAGATCACAGATGCTGCTGGTTTTTCCAACAATGTTGAATATGATTTGGCCTCCATTGGATCTGAGGAATCTGACAATGATAGGCAAGTGCCTTATCTCAGTCTTTCTTCTAACACTAATACAAACCTACAGTAGGTCCATTGTGCTGACATCTACTTGTTGTGAGATGTGTTGCGGACACTACCTGCTCTACCAAGATGAGCTTTGCTTATGATGGCAAACAGCTGTTCAAGCCTTAAGACCATCTTGACTTCACTACTCGCTCAATCTTTTTCCAGACCCTCATGCTTCACCATCAACATACTAACGTTGTGAAAGCTGATTTTGAATTGTACCAAAAACACTTCTCCTTTTTGGCTGGCCTCATCCTGAGTTCTTGGCCTCTTGCACCCTCCAGAACCAAATGGAAGACTCCCACATTAGATATGGGTATGCAGATTCTTGTTATCATCAGTGTTTGCTGATACTTTGTTTCAGCTCATAGTGGGATCACCTTGATCAATACCAGCAAGCTTATCTCACATTCAGGCTCCACTGTGCTCTGATGGCCCACTTCATTCCAGGAAAATGTGACATCTTCCTGGAAATGCTTCCAAGTGGGGATGCCAGTGAAGTTCCCAGTACTATGCCATTTGTCCACACTTTCTTTTGTGTCTGATCCTCATTGCATAAAGTAGTACAAACAATTGGTCCACTAAAGGACAATCAACCAATGACAACACCAAAAGCAGCTGTGAATGTGTCGAGGGCCATCCAAAAGACAAGCAGTTGTACGAGTGGTATGTCCACTTCAAGTGCTACTTGTTTTGCAATAGGTTGATCATTAGTGCACAGACAAGTCAAATGCTCTGCCAACTGCATTGATTCAAATGCAAAAATGTAAAGCTGCATATGAGGCTGTTACTTCAGCTAGCCAACTGAATGATGGTGAGACCACGCTGGAAATTGTTCAACAAGTCAGTCTAACAATTGTGTGTCTTGTATAGATACAAACATGTCTGATGAACCTGTGGAAGCAGCCTTGTCTACTCATCAAAGTAAGCGCATAAGAGGTGTGTAATACTCCTTTGATGGGGTTTGTGTACCTCTAGACTTGTGCATCAATTGTTCATTCTTCATTTATAACTGGACAGGGGAGATTATTGATGACACAACACGAACAACAGAAACAACTGGGGGCTCAGTCGAGCCCCCTCACCCGGCTGTAGGAGGGCCATCAAGAGCTCCACACCATAGTGAACATGCCAATACTAAAAGGAAAAGACTGGATATAGGTTGGTGTCCAGTTGTTGACCTCCCAAAGCAGACAGACTGATTCATTGGCTCAACTCTCTAGTGCTGTCCAGTCAAGAGCATTATAAACGTTTGAGATCTGGTAGGCTCTGTTAGCTTAATGACAGTCAGTAATAATCAGTAGTAATCTATCTTAGATTCTTTCCATTGTGACTCTCCAATAGAAGATTCCTCTGAAACCAATGATAAAGATGGGGACTTCAACCTATGAGATCAGGAGGAGTCAGTTGGCAACAATGAAATTGCCCATCAAGGTGAGTCTGTTGTGGTCTCTCATCAATTCACATTTCACAAAGAATGACACACTACTTTCTGCCAGACACTAGTGGAACACTCCTCATCACACCAATCCCATCTACCATTCCACATTCCACACATCTGGGCATGTGTGGCCTGACTCTTAAAGGTGCTATAGAATTTGTGGCCTTCCTCTGAAACTCCATACCGCTAATTAATTATAACCCTGCTCAATGCCCTTGCTTTCTGCCTAACTTCCAGAAGGCTTTAAACTGACTTGACTACCACCTCATAGCTAGGAAAAAAGCTCCCTCTCAATCCCGCATCTTATCTCCTGGGGACCGTACAACCCCAACAACATCTGCGCTGTTAGTGGAATCTTCAGTGCATCGATGTTTTAGGCATGATTTTATGACACAGAGGCTCTGCACACTCTTGATCATACATTCTTCTTTGAAATTCTGTCTGAGTGGCTCAAGTTCCAAATGGCAGTCAATAGAGACAATGACTTTTGGTGTAACAAGAGGGCATATGGGACAATGAGAGGTCACACACCATTGAACGCTTCTGGTCTTTGGGAAGGGGCACAACATCTTCATTAGTATCCATTTGGGGGGAGAGACCAACCTTCTGGGGAGTTTTCGAATTCATCTGGTTGGGTAAAGATTCTGACAACAAGAAGATGTTTCCCTTGTTTGGCAAACTTAGTGCTTATCTTCTTACCATCAACCTCATGTATGCAGGAGTGCTTGCATCACTGACAGTGGAGGAAATGGGCGGGCAAGAGTATGGCAACTTTTCTCTGACAGTTTGGATGTCACAACATTCAAAATGGGTTTGTGGATCTGTACAACTATGTTACCTCTTCAGATGGGCTGAGTATAGGGGAACAAGAAGAGTTGGGGTTTAATGTGTTTATACAGGAACATGGAGGATGTAAATATGTGCGGTTCTATCTGCTGGACAGTGAACATTGAACAGATTTACTTCTGTCACTACTAGTACTTATATAATACCTAATCATTTTGATCTTATGTATCTACACTGGCTTGTTCCAGGGGTACTTGCCCTTGGCCCTCTTTTTGCTGTTGCTCAGCCCCCTCTTCATTCTCACCAGACCCTTGATACCACTCAACTCCAGGAGGTAACAACATGTAGGGCATACCAAGAGCTTGGAAATTGAGTTACATGTATACTGCGTGTGCAGTTGGGTGACACTGCTCAAGTAAGAAGACAGAGGGATGAGATGGCTTGTTTTTTGGCAACTGTAGAACAGGTGTGTCACATACTCTTTACTTGGAATTTTCCTCTGATATAGATATCCACAGAGGCGGAATCTGTTTGGTGAAGAGGAGCAGCAGACCCTACTTTTGAGTGTCAAAACCATGCTGTCGACTTTGGAGGAAGCAATATCAGCTTCAGAAGATGTCATGCAACAGGAAACCCTTCAACTTACGCACTCAGAATTGTCTGCAAACCTTGGGTGGCCTTGCATCAATGTTGACACTGCAATTCTACAAGCAAGTATGCAATATCGTAGGTTTACCCACCTTGCACTGGTATTTGACTGCAGTGCTCAGATGTTGAGACAGCATGCTTTGGAATATGGACTGGCAGATCCATGTCCTCCAGTGTATATCCAATATGAGGATCCTGAAATGGGAGAGCTGCTGCGCTTCTATAAATCATCAACCAGGCCCATGTCGGCGCTCTCAAATGACAATCTTGATGCTATTATTGGACAAGTCCTCCAGATACTCCCATTGTTTGGACATAGAATGCTAAATGGCCCACATCTGGCTGTTACACTGGCTTTTTCATGCAGCAATTGACAAGGATGCCATGGATTGGGCTGGTACATGGAACTCTCATTCTCTCCAGTTGCAAAATTGCTGTGATTGTGCCATGTGACATCTTCTTTTTTGGTAAATTACAGGAGGATGGCCAAAGCAGTCCTCTAACGAAGCTGTCTGATAGCAATATGTTGCCACCAGCCTTTCTTGTATCAACAGACAACCCTCTTGATTGCCTGATGGCTGCGTCAATGCAAGTAGACCATTGTGTAGAATCAGATGCAGAGCTGGGTGTTGGAATGGTGTTAGGATCGTGTGGATATGACAGCCCGGACAGAAGTCTGAGCAGAAGAGATAGAAGCCGATGTGCCGAAATGGACTTATTGGGACTAGAGAGAGACTCGGACAACTGGAAGGCTGATTGGATGGTTGGACAATAGTCGAAGGTTTTGCCAACGACACCGTTGAGTTGAGTTGTCCTTGATCAGAAGGGAAAGGAAGATAAAGAGATAGAGGAGATAGAGATAAAGAGATGGAATGAGACAAATGAGATAAAACGGAAACCAAGTTGATTTTAATTCTGAGGAATACAAGTCGTGAAGTATCTAGCTTATATATGTAACGATCTCTAAGACCTCCAAAGGGGTTCTGGCGATCATAATACCAGAAGTGAGTCAAGAGCGGGAGAGAATGTACGTACAGTATGGGATCCAAGACAGAGGGTGAAGTCCCGGAGTCAGAAATGAAATGTTAGAATGGAATGTACGGGATGAGTCATGATAGAATGGAAAGCGGAATGTCGGAATGTAGAGTCTACAGACTACTCGGAAATGAAAGGTGTATATGTTTCTCCAATCTGTAAGTACCGGGGACACGACATCGGAATCCAAAGACATGTTCCAGAAAGGATTGTGAAGGAAAGAGAATTATAAAGTAGATTCCAAGTATCAGAATCTCCGGAAGGTGGATAGAAGCCTTTGGAAACCCTGGAAACGGCATCGATGTAACAAATGGGTCAGTCACTACCTCCACTTGGTGCAAAAAGTTGTCTTGTTGATCTGTTGTGCAGCATACTGAATGTGTCACAATATACAAGAGGACAATGAAAACGTGCCTGATGACAGTCACCTTGGAATCGGTGCACCAATAGATGCCGCTGCAATGGATAATGAGCCAGACTCCCCTGGCACAATATCTATAGAAGATTCAGCAAATTGTCAACATTTGCATGCGTGACATTATTTAGATCCTAAATTGATCTCAATGCTGATGAACATGGCAGCAGAAACTGCTATACCTCCTTGGCTTGAGAAGTACATTGGAGGACTAAGAAACCTTTCATTATTGTGACAACCACCCTGTGGCGCCAACTCCTATCCAACACCATGGATTCTACCTCACCTTCCTGGCCCAGAATCAGAAGTTGAAGCAGAATCACTGGCATCATGGGAGGTTGTGATGAGCCAGCATGACGCCTAGCGCAGAGGACTACAACATGGCTACACTACTACTTACCAGAGAGGAGTTCAGAGAGATAGAGGCAAGACGTAGAAGCTCAAGCACACTGTCGATTCAGGTAAAGAACTACGAGCTTATATACATGTAGAGACTATAGTAAATACCATATAAGGACGACAATGAAAATTGTACATATGATCATAAGTAGAAATGATAAATGGAACAATTGTCCCGCATAATATGATGGCGGGAAGTATGAACCGGGACTTCGGATATACTGGGATATAATAATAGTCCACGGATTCAACAGGTTGATGTCATACGGTGTAAAGCGCCACTCGCGGTGTATAATAAAATCTAACTCGTAGGTCAAATCCTCCCAACACTCAAGAGTGTAGCTGAAGGGTGCGGGAATCGGGGATCGGCGTTGATCGTAGGTTCCGCTCTTAGCCAGACTGCAATAGTAGGCTGAAGGAAATCTGACTCAAGAAACTATCCAACTAAGGTAGCTTCGCCTCTGAAACCAGTTCGGAGGTCAAAAGTGGGGTTCGGAAGAGAGGTTTATAGGTTGCTTCGGGGAGCGTAGAGTTTTGTTTGGTGCTTCGGAAGTGCGTTCTTAGGCTTCAACTAGCTTCAGAACCACTCGAACAGCGAGGGGCAACAAGACAATCAAATCAAACAATGGCAATAAGACTCCAATCAAGTCTGTCAATGACCGAAGACCAACTGTCAACGGCGAACAATATCCTCAGCCCAATTAGCTTCGGAAGTTCAACAATAGCTCAGCCAGTCAAGTCGGCGTCGCAGACAAACAATGCAAAGTCAAGGTCAAGCAAGTGTTCAATGGATTTTCTAGGTTTTGGGCAAACAAAGTTCTATTCCGTTCTAATGTCTCTCCAGAAGCGCTCCCGAGTCAACTAACTACCCAACAAGTGGAATAGCTTCGTATCCTCTGAATACTAATCGTACGGATTGCTTGGGGATTCTTGATGAAAACCCCACTGCTTATATACCCTAGGAGGCTCTAATTCTACCTAATTGTACAAATATCGAATAAACCATGCCTCGGAGGCATAAACTACCTACTTTGGAATATACTTGGAGAGTTTTGTGTTTAATCTACGCTTTTGAACCCCAAAGTCAAAACCAATAATTTGCTTCGGAAGTATCATCAGCCTCGAACATTCTCTAACATTCTTTTCTTCCGGGTCTCTCCTATCGATGGTTCCGTTCTGCCTATCTGCCTCCGCAGCATTGATTCTCCGGTTCTAGACCCTTCAATCGTCGTAGGTCATCCTGTTCTGTTTGCCTCCGAAGCATATACTCCCTTCGTCTGAAGCAAAGTACCTGCCTCCGAAGTGCTACTAGATGCCTATATTCATGGAGTTACCCAGCCGTTCATAGCCAGGTCGATGTCCTTTCCGTAGCTCGGATAATTCTGAGGTCCTGCCATCCATATGGCCGCCCCACTATATCCAATCTTGGTGCCTTGGATACCGGGTAATAGTTCAATGGTTCAGCCAGAACTCCTACTCGATTCCTTGGTACACCATTCCTTTCTTTCTAGTCCCTTGCCTCCCAGTGCAGTTGAGCACTGTGTTTTGCCACCAGCACCAACTATGCCCTTAGTACAGTCAATATCTCCATGTACGAGTATAAGGGAGGCACCTTGACGGTGCAACTCCTTCAATCACTTCTCGATCATTGTTTAGCGCCCAGTGCCTGGTTCGGATCCACGCCTCCGAAGCGCTAATTTCCTAGTTTCCGAAGTAAAATTTCCATTTCAGCGGCCAGTCCAGAGGTCAGTAAAAGCAAGTGCTAGGTTGTCCCAATTCCTTGCTTACTTTTCCCCGAGCGTACTATGGCACGCTTGCATAACATTGAAGACCACTTTCGCAACTTACTCTATAGTAAGCCTTTCTACTTTCTAGATTCCGAGGCGGCCTTCTGACTTCCTCTCCAGAGTTGTATAAGCTCTGGTGGTATCCAGAAGATTACTCTGATAAGATCAAGGAGCGCCGCATCATCCTACCCATTCCACTTGACGCAGAACGAGAAGCTATCCTCGGAATCATCTTCCAGCAGTTCTTCCTCAGTCGCCACAGATCCGTCTACTGGGGCTACGTGATTCGTTACGACATGATCCAGGACGAAATCTATCTCTGCGAGGACACCTTTGACCACTTCATTCCTCACGACGCCAGGTCTATCATCGACATGGTTGCCGAGTCCATTGCTCGAGTGGGATTCCTCGACTTCAAAACCGCTCGTACTCCTGGAGCCGTCAACGCTTGGATCGACGCCGTCGCCAGCTGTGCTGAGTGCCCAGCACCTCCGAAGCTTGACTATACCAAGCTCTCTTCTTCCAGTATTCCCCTGTCATGGGCCGTTGGCTCTCTCGATCCTTTTCTTTCTATAATCCTATTTTATGCGATCCATTCTATACCGATTATCTAGATCATGAAACCTTCATTGATTCTTATTATCCTGAAGATTCCGACGTAGATAATTACTTCGGTTGGGACGAGGTAGCTCTAGCCAATATGGATGACTAGCGTAACCTGTAGTATACCTAGTATACTTGAATCCATCATGCCTCCAAAGCGAGGCCTCGACCTTATACCAAGCTTCTGAGGCTCGACTTAGTCTCGTTTTCCGACCATCCATGCTTCCGCGGTGACCTCCTCTGTCTATCCCTACTAGTACGGGTCTTCGTCAAGTCTGATTCTGTTATTCTAATCCCTAATACTATGCCTCCGAGCCACTGGAGATATTCCCTTGTTATGACTACAGGTCCTAGTCGTGCCTCCGAAGTGATACTTTCGTCAGTTATACGACTCCTACAGTTTTCAGAGATAAGGAGAGACGCCTCCGAGGCGCTATTCTCTCCTTATGCTAGGATCTGAGCCTTTTACTAGCCGCTCGGGACTCGCTCTAGTACTCGTATTACCTAGTCATTTCTTATCTGTTTTATGCTAAAATCGCACAAAAACAAGGCTCCGAAGCTGCTTTTTAATAGCAGGCGCTACATCTCCCCCAAAGCAAAAATCCAGACCGTCCCCGGTCTAGTGTTTGTACGAGCAGAGGGGTTTTAGCGCGCATCCTTCTTTCTTTATTGACGGTTTCCCACGCCATCAGACGACTTCCGACCCTCTGTTCTTCAGAGGTATGTCTTCCAATTAATTTCCGCTGGTCAGAGTATGGCCGATCACTCGTTGCTAGGGCGATCTGATCTTACCCGGGTCCCAGAACCTTCCCCAATATTCCATTTCCAAATTGAGTGAACTTCCAATCATCCTAGTGACTTCGAATGGTTCAACTTCCAAGTCACGAATATTTCTAAGTCCATCAGTCAGCCTCTGAAGTCATAGTTGAGTCAGACTGCGAAGGTTCCCGTCGGCTATTCCCGTAGGTCACGCAAATTGCCGAATGTGGCGGTTGTGGTTGAGTTTTGAACTTAGCCGAGGGGGTGCTTCTGAGGCTATATAAGACTTGCGTTTTTCTCGCTAAGTCCCCATATTTTCCCCACTTCCGCAGACTCCCCAATGGCTCCTCCGAACCTCGTCACCCTCGCCCTTCAAAACTACGACATCCCTGCCGATTTCTTTCCTTTCATCTCTCCCCTCTATGACTTTCTCCTTACTTTCCGCAAACTCGGCGCCGCTCTCCACCAGAGCAATTCTCGCACCGAGCTCCGCGAGCTGTTCACCAAGCACAAGAGGATCTTGGTGATGAATTTCCCTTCATTCCTCTCATTCTGTTTGACTGAATATCTACTTCAGCTTCAACTTTCCCGGCTCCGATCAGAGAGTGGAGGGATGGAGGACACCTTTGCCGGTTCCTTCATCCTTACCCTCTTTGACGCTTGTCATTCACATTTCAACGCCTCCGAACCGTTCAAGAAGGCTGTCAAAGGTTGGTGGCCTCAGTCGCATTCTCAGCGTAACAAGCTTCGGCGGCACGGCTGTTCTGTAAGCTCGGCCCCTCCTTTCTTTATTTCTATTTCCATTAATTCCTTCCTATACAGCCCTTCGACCTTTCCAAGCTTCCTGACGCCGCCATGGACCGTCATTTCTTGTCCCTGAAGCCCTCCACACCGCCGGCTCCTTCTCAACACCTTGGTACCATCGACGTCGATGCCAGCGACGACGACAACGATACTGTTCAGGCTGGCCCATCCAGGGTTGTTGAGCGCGGAAGCTCTGACGATGACTCCTCCGACGCAGTCAGCGTTTCGGAGGAGCATGTCCCCACTCACGATTCCTCGTCTCGCGGCTCATCCTACGTTGTCCCTGATCCGCCTGAAGACCCTCAGGCCGGTGCTTCCTCCTCAGACGACAACGACTTTGAGCCTCCTCCAGCTTCCGCGGAGGAAATCAACAGGTTCGTTCTTTCTCAACGCCTCGGAGACATCATGCCAACTCCGATCTTCCCTCCCTCTCACCGTCGACCTCGTATCCGTCATCCTGTGTCTCCGAATCATCAACACTGGGGTCCTCGATCTAGGGTAAGTCCTCATATTCCTTCCTTGTTTCTAACTCAGTTATTAACTCCCTTGTGACAGCGCCGATCTGCATCTTCTTCCTCAGATGCTGATTCTGACGATGAGGGGGAGACAGCTCCATCAATCCAGACTCGTCCCCTCATATCTCGTACCGACCATGAGGATATTGAAATGTCTGTGGTCGATGCTTCCGAACCATCAGCTGATGGGGGTTTCACTGCGGTAAGCACATCTAACTCCTGTTTCCATTCTCAATTCTAACTTCTTATCCATTCAGAATAACATGGCCATCGACGACGAGGCCGGTGATGGAGAGGAGGACGACAAAGACATCGAGGAACACTCCATGTCTAGTCGTGAGGTTAAGGAGCGACGGGAGGCTCTGTCAGCCCTGAAGAACTTGGGGAACCCCCGAGTTCCTCGTCCTCGTTCAGAAACCCCACCTCCGATCCCTCCTTCCGCAGCGGTAATCAAGGTTATTTCCTCTTCTCCTTCACTCCAGTTTCTTTGGCCTAACTTAGTTTCCTTCAGACTCGAATTGGCCGAACGGTGAACGCTCCGAGGCGTCCAGGTAGTTCAACGGCGGTCATACCTACCGTAAGTTTTCTTTTCTTGGCTCAGTCATTCTTTCTTCTCATCCTTTTTATCCTCAGATGCGTCCCTCATCTGGTCCTTTGACCTCAAAGCGGAAGCGCGAATCCACCCCGGAGCCTCAGCATTCTACTCGAGCTCGCTCGATGTCTGCTGCGGCAGCTCCCGCTTCTGAAGATGGGGAGTCTAGCGGATCTGACTCTCCTCCTCCTAAGAAGGCGAAGACCTCCAGCAAGGCAAAGGGGAAGGGGCCAGCTCATAAGCACTCCGGCTCCCGTTCTCGTGCGCGTTTCTACGAGCGCCCTCAGTACGGAACACCTCCTCCTGACTTCAAATCTCCCGACGATATGGAAATCCGCGACGCGGACTCTGTCTTGGGCACCCCCAATAAGTTGGTGAGTCTTTATTTTAATTTCTCTGATTCCTTCCCATGGTTCTGACACACTTCTAGCCTGCTCCGCTTTGGACTTCTCTGCCTGGTACCAACAACGCCGACGAGGAAAAGTCCGAGTTCTGGGACCCCGTCAATGGTTACTTCTTGGTGAAAGGTCAATCTGGGGTCCCCGACGGAGTCATCCAAGGTAAGTTTCCCTTATTCGTTCTCTTCTTTATCACCTCTGATCTTGTCCCACAGACCTCCGTGGCTACCTCTCGGTCCCAGGTCAACTTGACCTCCACGTTAACCACTTTGTTAACGCCACGGCTCCAATGCGTGCAGTGAGTACTTCTGCCTTATTCCTTTCTTGAGTCTTGACTCTGATTCTTACTTCAGCCTGCTCTGGGTCGCTCAAAGCTGGTGTGCTTTAGCTGTGTGCTTCACCCGGAGACTTGCGTTCCATTTCCTGCCGACGACGACCAACATCTCTCCAACTCACGGAAGTGTCTCTTCTGCGTGCAGAAGAAGCTATCATGCGTAATGAGCTGTCCTTCCGAGGAGTTCGACAAGATGAAGGAGCTCTGCGCAGGCTGGGGTGAAAGTAGTGAGGCTGGTACGTGTCTTTCCCCGTCCATTTCCTACAGTTCTGATCCTCTTTTTCTTAGGACTGAGCCGTCAATTCGAGGAGATCGCCAATGGTCGGCGCACCGTCGAGAGGCTTATCAACACTCGGAACGATTTGGACACCGAGATCCAACGGCTCGCCGATCGTGATGCCGCTTTGGTTGCAAAGCTTCGGGAGTGCTGTCGCGACCCTCGAGACATACTTCGAGTTCTCTCCCGCAACGACCCCAACTTCCAGCTCAGCATGCCGACTATCATGCAGCTATGCTCGGTTTTCGGATGGGACTTCTCTGAACTCCCCGAACCTTTTCAGTTTGGTCGGCACACAGATGGCACCCCCTACCTTCGGAACCAGGCTCAGGGTGACGTTCTGATGATCCCTTCCACTTCCGAGTTCCCTACTGGCACTCCCGCCCCTGCTGCTGGTCCTTCTCGTGTAAGTCCTCTTTTCCACTTTCTTCACCTCCTTTTACTAAGTGCTTGCCTTAGAAGGGTGGTCTCTTGTTTTCTCTCGATTGAAATATAGCTCCGTCTTTAGATCTATCCGGGTACTCTTGTACCTTATTTCTTGTGTAGCATACAGTCCCTTGGACTTTAAATTCTGTATTTTCAACTTCCTCAGTACTTTATTAAGTACTTTATTTCTTGAATAGTTCGTAGTCCCCTGGACTTTAAATTTTGTATCATTATCTATTCCTTCGTCCCTATGGGACTTATAACATCTTCATATCTTGTCTTTCAGTTCTGGTGTGAATCCCAGTCTTGAGCCTCGAAGGCTCTTCCGACTTTAAGTTCATTGTGACGCTTCCAGACTTGAAAATCTATCAAGCCGAGGCGTACGAGTGGTTTTCTTTTCCGTTCCCATTCGTTAATTCTGTCTTCAGGACTTCGCTCGGCCGATGGCTAGAGCTTCCGAAGCTCGGTTTTATCATCCTTGTGGTTCAGAGCCACTCTGTTCAGGCACCTCCGAACCGTCAAATGCGCTCAAATTCTCAAGGTCAAATTATTTGACTCCGAGGGCGCTTATTCGTTGAAATCGCAAAATCTTAGTCCCTCTCCCCCAAAGCAAAAGAAAATCAACGTCCCCGTTGATAGGCAGTTTACCCATTGTTCCGGACTCGCAAAATTTTCTTTACTTCGTAGGGACCTGAGATCCCTAAATTCCCGACGTCCATGTGCTTCTGAGGTATAAAAGACTAGCTATCTTCGCCTCGTCCGCCCATCGACACACAGTCGTTCTCTTGCCCATCATTCCTTGCGAAGTTTGTCCTTCCCAATCTCATCTCCCATCTTTTTGCCACATGTCTGTCAAACCTCCTGGACGTCGTACCATCGGTGGCGGCACTGCTGCCTCCGAAGGTGCTTTTATGCCATTCGATCCTGACACTTATGCTGCTACTCTTCGAGAGAAGATGAACGATGTTAAGGACGCCATCTCCACCAAATCCAAGTTCGGCCCCATGATCGCCACCGACTTGGCTACTTTCTTAGTACGTTTATCATATTCTTTTCTCCTTTTCTTTCTCATTAACTTCTATGCTTTTTACAGACTCACCCTATCATGGCCGCCGAACTTGCTGCTAATGACAAGGCTCTGATCATGTTCCGCAGCGCCGTGGATTATGTTCTCCTGGTTTCTGCGGAACTGCCTGCTTTCTCTCTTCCTGCCAACTTCGACAAGGTTCAGTCGTTCGCTACCCATGTTCAGAAGTTGGCGAACAACTTGGAGAAAGAGAAGGAAAAAGCCGAGAAGGAGAAAGAGAAGGCTTCCACCATCTCCCGCAAGCGTCGCACCGTAAGTATCTTTTACACTTCCGAGGCTTGCTCGCTCCTCATCCTTCACTTCAGAGGTCCAACCCCAAGTCTCCTGCCACAGTTGAAGACGATGATGTCTCCGATGGAGACCTTATCGACCTTCAGGGCGACACCAAGGTGTGTGATCCCCTGTTCATTTCCTATCTTCTTCTCATGTTACATCCATTCCTCAGATGGTCGATGGTGGCAACGTTGAAGGTCTCCAGGCCAGCATTCACGCTGTCCCCAACATTGAAATTGTCGCCGGTCCCGTACGTGTTTGGCCCTGAACCACTTCCGAAGCTTGTTTCTGACCATCCTGGATTCTCAGAAGAAAAGTTCCAACATCCGCGGTGCTACGGTAAGCCTTCCTTACGATGCTATCCCTGGCATTTGCACCGAGTCGAACGCATACTCAAAGGCGATCTATTACATCTCTAAGGCTCGCGGCAAGCTTCCTGCATTCAAGAAGACCCGCATTGAACCTGCTTTCAGCAATCTTCAAGCCGAATCTCCTGGTGCGCTCGTCTTTCCTCTTCCTCTAGACACATTCTCAATCTCTGATATTCAGCTGAGGCCCTTGAGCGTATTACCGAAGGACAACAAGTCGACCGTTTCGCTTCCCTGGTGCCTTTCTTGAACTTAGAGGCTCTAGAGGCTCCGACCTATCTGTCGATCGCCAACTTCCTCAAGTCCGAGCTCAACACTCTCGCACACGCTACTAAGTACTATAGCGGCCAGTATTCCTTCGTTCAGAAGCAGTTGGAAGAGGTCAACCGAATTCATCTTTCCAAGATGGGGCTGAACGGCAACGCCTCCGAAGCGGTTGTCCACCCCGCCTCCGAAGCAACTGCTAGCTCCTCCAACACTTCCGCTGCGTAGTATATAGACTCTAGACCGTCGTGTAGACCTAGATACACCACTGTGAATGCATCACTGGACTCAAAAGGAGTCCTTCTATCCATATAATCCCCAAAATCCTGAATTTCTAAAATGCCTATTTTCTCGAGTGGTTTCGACTCGCGGAACCTTGCACGGCTCATATCTCTATGAGTTCTTATCCATACAAGTCCGAATTCAGCACTATTTTATAGAGAATTTTCTCCTCTTTCCGATGAGACCTTCAGCCCCATCAAAATCGCAGTTCTCGGCGCTTAATATCCAAATTACTCTCGCTCGCGCGAGGTCGCATCCTCGCCAAAATGCGAAATATGTAGGATACGCAGAATTTGAATCCGCATTCGCTCCCAAGGAGAGCGCCCATCATTTCTATGGTTCCCACGGCTAGAAACAGTATATACGCTCTAGCGCGCTCAATTTTGGTCGCACCGATTTTCGCGTTCACATCTGGGATCAAGAGAAGCTCCTGGCTTTTCCGCACGTTTCTACTACTATAGATCCTTGGTAGGATCAACGGTTAGGCCTGCAGAAGCGATCTAAGGCCACAGAAGTTCCCATAGTACGCAAGTACTAGCCACAGAAAGCCCTCATCTGCCGGAGCCCAAATCCAATGCTAACTTCTTCCTAGGCCTTCTAGAAGGCTCACAATCGCGAAATCATTTTCAAAATTTTGACACCCGAAAATTTTCTCGCAAATGCTTCAAATCATCCAGAAATCCACTTTTTAAATTTTCGATTTATTCCTGATCACATAACCACCACCCCAACGCTCTCGCTCAGCCCCACTTAGGCATCCGCGAAATCAGAATTCTATGGGTACACATATCCTCTTATTCATGCCTCTGTTGCTGGATATCCAGAAGTTAGCCTGTGCCACCACCTTTTCTGTCGGTCTTATGGTTCGTTTAGATTTTCTAGGCTCTTCTGAGGCTAGATCTTCTTCTCCTTCAGCCTCCGAAGCAACATCCGGCACTTCATCATCTTCATAGGTCTCAAAGTCTCCTCGAAGAGATGGAAGGTTAGGGAAGGCATAGTCCGTACCATCCCTACTACCATCTTCCTCTTCTTCGATTAATTCATCCAATCTCTCTTTAGAAATGTCTATCAATTCTTGGATATTCTCCGGCAAGCCTATAGGTTTATACCGCGAAACATGGGGTAATACCCTGAACGCAGCAACCTTGCCTCGGAGGACCGTGCCATCCATTTGCGCCAGAATGTACGAACCTCCACGGGTCCGTCTTATTACAATCAGGGGCCCTAGGTATCTTGGATACATCTTTCTATCCAAGCTCATTTCTATAGGTGAATTCCGCACCTGTACCAACGTTCCAGGAGCGAAATTATAATTCCTTAATCTGTTCTGGTGCTGCTTTTCAAACTGCCGAAGTGCCTGTCGCTTGTTGGCGTCCACCCTAGTAATCATCTCCTCCACATGGGTTCGGTGTTTAGCCAAAGCCACGGCTCGAAAGCCCAGTAGCTCCCCATAAGTGAGAATGCGTTCAGGTGTCCTTACTAACCAAGTAGACTCAACTATATCCAACGGTAGTATCGGTTCCGCACCAGTTACTAAGAAGTAGGGCGAGCATCCGAGGCCCCGACGAGCAGTTACCCTGTCAGCCCATAGTACTGGTTTCAAAAACCACCACCACTTCTTCAGATCATCATTAGTAGCCCGTACTAACGCTTCTCTTATAATCAGATGTGCTCTCTCAATCTTTCCATTCGCAGGGGAGTTGTACGGCGAGATTTTGATCCCTCGTATACCATACTTCTCTTCTACCCACTTTAGAACATTCGTCATCTGAGGAGCATTGTCCGACACTATTTCTTCAGGACATCCCCAGCGACAAATGATATCTTCAAATAGCCATTCCCCAATGCTCCGAGCTGATTCTCTCTTCACCGCTCGTGCTTCGGGCCAACTACTAAGCGCACATCTTCCGTGTATAATGTTTTGACACCCGTTGCTGGCAGGTGTCATCTTCATAACATCAATATGGATCTTTTGGAATAATGAAGGTGTATAAGTCAAGGTCGGAGGCAGTTTCTGAAGTGTCATGGTGCGCTCCTGGCAGGTTTTGCACGATTTGATGAACCATTCTACATCTCCCTCGATGTCAGGCCACCAGAACCTCTTGTCTATGAGGTCCATTGTCGCATATAAACCCTTATGCCCACATTTATCATGAGCTGCCGACATCATCCACACCCTTTTCTCTTTGCTCACTATCAGCTTGTGCTGACCAGTGCCGTCCAGATTCAACTTATACATCCTATCGTCGTACAAAGCATAACGACTACACTTCGCGATGAACTTCTGCTTAGCCGACTTAGGCATGTGCAGCGAACTCGAAAGCGGGTGCTCTAAGTACTTCCTAATCTTCAGAAGCTCATAATCTTGGTTCTTTGCGTATTCAGATCTATGATCCTCCGAGTACGGATTTTCATCGATCCATTCTTGCGTTGGCTGTGGAGGGACTACCCAGTAATTACTGAAGCATTCCATCACCTCCGAGCCAAACTGTCGCATATGATCCTGGACCTGACAAGTCCAAACTCGCGCATCTTCTTCCGCTGCCTGCAACTCGTCTCTGAAATCCTCTTCCGAAGTAGCCAGCTTGAACAAATACCCCCTCGAGCATCGATAGTATGCTTATACTCGTCGAAGTCATAGGGAAACGAAGATTCTCCCTCCCCCAAAGTAAATGGAATAGGTTCTCCGTCGTCTTCATCCCAAGCTGCATCTTCTTCTTCCTTTCCCCGAGGCGTTTCTATGCCTCCGGGCGGTGGTCGAGATAATCCATCCGGTCCATGTGTAGCTCCTTTGACATGTACTAACTCGAATTTGTACTTCCGAATCTCTTCAATCCATCTATTGATCGTAGCATTAGGTCCACAGCTCGGATTATCCAACATTCCTTTAATATAGCTGGCATCCGTTTCAACTATTAACGGTCGACATCCATATGTCTGGTAGAATGTGGCCTGTAAGGCGATTTTTAAACCGAATAGTTCTCTCTTAGGCTGTGAAAACCTGGCCTCTCGTTCATTGAGAGGTATAGATCCGAACCAGTTGTAATGCCTCTTCTTCGGGTTGTCTGGGTCCACTTGATATAGAATGAAACCAACAGCCTGCCACGAAGTGTCGACTGACAATACCAATCCATTCGGATTGTTAACATCAATGGGTCGAAGCGCTGGGGCCTTCCGAATTGCTTCTTTCAAAACCTCGACAGCCTCAAACTCTTCTTCACCCATCTCGAAAGCAACCGACTTAGAAGTCAACCGATTCAGAGGTCTAGTAATCTTAGCATAATCCTTAATAAACTGCCTCAGTTGAACCGCCGTCCCCAAGAAGGACTTAATATCCGTCTTATCGCGGAACTTGTGAGGGTCCCACGACAGGATCGTGTTTGCGAACTTTTCCATTGGCTTTTCTCCTTCATACGAACATCTGTGCCCGAGTACATCTCCTTCTGAGACACAGAGGAACGCTTTGGTACCGGAGAAAGTGACTCCGCAGTACTTCATTCTTTGACAGATCCGATTCACATTCTGGAAATGCTCCCATACGAACCTCCGAATTCCTGGATTTCCTGGTATTGTCTCGTATTCCCCTGGTTTCCCAGGTATCTCGTAACGAGTCGGAGGCCCTTTAATAGGCACATCATCCACATAAGGTCTAGTAATATAAGGAATCTCATCCCTAAGGATGTACGTAACATCATCGTGAAATATGGGTACCGAGTTAGTCCAGCCCATAGGTAATTTCACTAGTCTATGAGGTCCGAAGGGCGTTTGGAAAGTCGTTAAGTCTCTTGAATCTTCATCAATGAGGCGTTCATCATACCCCACATAGATATCTAGGAGACCAATGCATGACCGCCCAGAAAAAGCTGCTGCCACTTCCGCAGTCGCTGGAGGAATGCCCGAATACTGAATAGTCACAGCGTTCAAGGGTTCCAAGCTATGCACAAGTCGGAGGCTCTTTCCATCCTTCTTAAGAACACAAAACCATTTCGATCGATACGAGGAACTCGAAGGTTCATAGACCCCCGCATTAATCTTATCTTTAATAATGCCACATACTTGTTCGAAAATCCCGGGTGGGATTGGTATGTTTCTCTCTACCCAAGGTGTGTGGGGTAGAACCGGAAACTTGACCGGTGGGAAGAAGTCGGTTCTGAACGATCCCCCTTCCTCCGGACTCCAGGCAAACGCAGACTCATGCACCATCATCAGATAGTGCATCAATTTACGCTCCTCTTTCCATAAAAACTCTTCCGCATGGTTCTGATCTATGATGGCTTTTCTTTCTTCAGTGTATCGGCCTGTCGGTTGGAATTCAGGAGGGTGAATAGGCAGTTCAGGTAGGTCCGCCAGTGGATCCCCTTCAATATTCCTTTCCACTCTGAACTCTCCCGGCAGCGGAGCCTTGACAGGTTTTACCTTTAGGGCAACCGGTTTGTATTTCCCAAACACCGACTTCACAGTTTGTAGGTCTTCGGAGCCCAGTTCAAACTGCGAGAATACCTCGGCGACATTAGCCTCCGAGCCACCTTTTCGCAAATCTGATCCATGGTTTCAAACATCCGAAGCACCTTCCCGACTCCAGCACTGTTATCTGGATGTCGCAACCATCCGTAGACAAGAACCTGATGCAGAGTATCATTACTCACGAACTCCGTTAATTCCTCACCGTCCAACTGACACCCCTCAAACTGCATATGCTCTTTTCTAATTTCTTTTATTTGTTCAAAGACCCTCCCTAAGTCACTGAGTTCTGAAAGTAACGTCGAAAACAGGTTAGGTAGCTGGCCGGGCTTGGATTCCCGTTGTTTCCGAGCCGCAAGCTCTCGAATAATGATTTTCGCTAGCTCGCCCTCGAATCCAGTCTTGGAGGGGTCAGTCCCAAGGTTTCGTTCAAAAGCATCTATCAGTTCTGTTTGTCCGTAGTCCGATATGAAATCTAAGACGTCCATAAGTTTTCTCCAGGCTCCGAGCTTTCTAATCTCGAACCTTCTTAGTCTATCAAGTTCCTTTGGGAATTTCTTTGAAAATACAGCTTTGTACTTTGATCTAGGGACAGTACTAGGCCGAGACACCATCTTCCGAGGCGGTGGTCCTTTCCTCTCAGGTAGTGGTCTCTGCATGTACGAGGAGACAGTCCGCTTCGGAGGTTCCCGATCCAGACTCTCACGCCAAGTACTATATACACACTTTCCATCCTCGATGGTTTGGTTGACGTACGCATCGAGCATTTCTGCTGCTTCAGCTTCCTCTGGCTCGGAGGCCAACATAAATGCTTCCGCAAGCTCTCTATCATCAAATTTTCTCTGATCTGGAATCTTGACTTTCGTTATATGGACTTGCCCAGCTTCATCCGCTTCGAGTACTACGGCCACCTCTCCCTGATCTGGGATCAGTTCATCAAGGTATCGTGAAAATTTCCAGCCTCCTCCGAAGAGTAGTTATTATCTTGAGGCTGTTCCTTATCGCTTTCCGTTTCCTCTGCAGATTGCTGTTCCTCCGAGGGTCGTCCCATGTCTTTCAGGGTGTGCTCAGTCCTCCGAGGCACTATTTTCTTACCCTGTCCCCTCGGATATGTTCCTATTGTTGACCTCTGTCCTGAGTTAGGGCACCGGATGGTCAATTCCTGATACCCATCGGCATAGTTGTGAATTTGTGATTCTGTTAATACGTCAAATGGCCGTCCTAGTAGCACTTTGTACGGTGCGCTATCTAAGATGTGCAGTTGCAAGTAGAATGTCAAGTCGCCGAAGCGGAAAGGCACATTACGAGCCAGTCCCCTCGTCTTCTTCAACTGTCCATTTGCTCCCTGCATATGAATAACCGTGTCTGGGTCCCAATGTACACCGAGCCCAACAGCGACCATCATATCCATGGCAATGATCTGCGACCCGCTATCCAAGATGCTTTCTACCTCATCCGATTGGTTGATTTTAGGATATACCGACCTCAGTGCATCCGAGGTGCTCGCAACAATAATGATCTTGCTGCGGTCGCTCGACTCTATATCTTGTCGAAACACTTCGGTAATGTCCTTCTGAACCACCGCCCCGGCGGGCAAATCTCCGACTGCGACCTTCAGAACCTCGAACTGTTCATCCAGGTCCATGTCAGATACTTGAACAACGTACGACGCTTCCATGCCAATCACTTTCTCAACTTTCTCAACGTCCTCGGAGGCAATCTCCTGAATAAAAGATTCCACCGAAGTACGTTGAATGGCTCGATTTCGAGCTTTGCGTTGGAAGATCTTCTTAACTCCTGGTGAAATGGCTAGCAACTCTTCCTGCGTCACAGAAAGCTCTTGCTTCATCATCCTCTCCACGATTTCTTCCTCCACATCCGTGGACTTAATAATTGTCCTTTTGGGTGCTTCCGAAGCGCCCGGACCTTGCGGCCTGTGTGGTCCCTTCGAAAGTCTTAGGGTATCCGTGTTCGGGGTGACATGACGAACATTCCCCGCAACATCGCTAATGGAGACGACGTGATCTCTGGGTATAGCCGGTCTGGTTACAGCCGGTACATCGTCAAAAGGTCGTTTCACCGAAGGAGGTGGCGTAGTCACTGGGGTCGCGTCCTTATCTCGCCCAGTCCTTCCTCCTACGGGGTTTACACTTACAGATTCCTCGGGGGTTCATCCTCCTCATCTGAAGATGCATGGGTATCAATTGTCGGTACAACCGCTCTAATCTCCCTACGCTTCGGAGGCGGTGTATTAGGTCGAACAGAAACAGAAACCTCAGGCTCAGAAATTCTAACTTTTTGTGGTTTTTCTTTATTTTCTTGCTTCCGCTTCCACTCTCTAATAGCTCGTGGGGCTGGTGGTATTACTACCTGTGGAACCTCCGGAGTCACAGAACTCTTCCGAGGTGAGCTTCTGCGCTCCATCCTTGGTCGTTCTAGTTTTTTGACTCATCTTTTGACTCCATATTAAGGTAGGATTCCATCACATCCTCCATCGATCCAAGTCTGCCAGCCATTTCCTTAATTAACGGGTGATCCGATATATCAGGGGCTGTCTTCTGCATGAAGCTCTCCCGGCCTGGTTCTTGCTCAGTTGCGAACAATACCGCCGTAGGGTCTTCCCCTCCACTGGTGTTAGGCCAGTGGTTAGCTTCAGCTTTCTCCTTAATGATTTCCCATCTCTGCTTGTTCTCGCCGAATCTTACAAAAGGTACTGGAGAGCCATCGTATAAGACGTACTTTCCTCCATCACCCTTCCGTATCCATCCTTTCTTGATACATTCCTCCTGGTAATCACACTCTGGCGCCATATGCCCGGTTTTGCCACACATGAAACAAGTAGTTCCTGTCGACATATCCTGAGCGGCTTTCCCCAGCATTGCGGTTCCCGTCTTCATAGGTGGTTTGTACCCACTAGAATAGGATGCCTTCGGCGCTTCTCTTGTTGCCGAAGTCATGATCAGCTTTCGCAGTTCTACCAAATTATTATCCAACGTCTTCTCGGATTTCTGCAGATTCTCAATCACTCTAGTCTGGAACTGTTCCATGTCCGACTGGAAGGTTTTCAGCTTCGTATCGTAGGTATCCACTTTTGCTAGCACCTTCATGGTATCATCGTCCAATTCCGTCTTTTTCGCCGGTTCAGACTTTCCATGTGTTCTAAGTGTACCCTGCCGAACCTCTCTCGGTACTGGTACCTCCGCAGCGTCCCTCTTCATCTTTGATTCCGAGGAGGTCTGCATGTAGGTATATCCGCTCCCAGACTTCATGATCATCTCCGCCTGACCAATCACTTCCTCCAGGGTGTAAGGGTCCTGCTTCCGTCTTTCGCTTTCTTCCGCATTACCTCCCCCTGTCTGAGCTTTCATTTGGGCTCTAATCTGCAATCCATCCACAATGGCTTTCATTGCCATATAATCAAATGCTTTCAGAAACATATCTACTAGTGTTTTGTTGGACAGCAACGCCGGAGGCTTCTGAAGTTTCGCCGCCTCCATTCGGAACCTCCGAACAAAGGCATTGAATCTAGACTCTGACACTTGTAGGGACATCGTAGCGAACTCATCAATGACCCTCCTCAGAGCTTCATGGCTTCCATACTTGGCGTCTATAGCCCATGCACTTTCAATTTCTTTCTTGAATTCTCCCAGCTGCGCCCTCTGCTCGATTTAAGAGTCTCTACTTCCTTCCGAAGCGAGTAACTCATGCTACTAATAGCACAAAATATCTTCGCTTCATCCATAGTGATCTTTTTCGCAACAAAGGCTGCTTCGACATCGTCGAACCAACAGAGCCATTCGTCTTCCGTATTGCCCTGAAACGCCACTGGGAACTTATGCGCCTTCCCCTTTTCAGACGCCACCTGTTCTTTCTGTGCATCAGTCAGATCTCTCCAACTTTCTCTTGTTACGTGTTCTGTCATCGTGTCTTCGGAATCTGATTTCTCTTCTGGTGGTAGTATACGAACTTTAAACTTCTGATGATGAAAGCCCCGAAGCGCTGCCTTTCTCTTTTGTTCTAGGCGAAACTCTGGGTCCTTCTTACTTCGTTTCCGAATTATCTTCTTCTGAAGCTCGTCGTTCTTTCTAATGATATTGAGAAATCTAAGTCCCAAGATTGCGGTGTTAAGATCGAGGTTCACTCGTTCCTGAGGAGTTTGAAAAGTAAAGTCCGACTCTGGTATGCCAAGTCCTGCCGGAGGTAGTTCCTGCGTCAATGACTCTTCGTCCCGAAATCTGACTTGTCTGTCTACTTCCTCAGACGAATCTGTGATAGGGCTTAATTCTGAGTCTTCAGAACCAAATCCCGAAACGTGGATCTTTGGAGGTGTGGTTTCCTCCTGTACAGGTGTTTCTTCTTCAAAAGCTCCCGGAATAACCGGATTCTTCTTTCTCGTTCTTCTGGTAGGCAGGTAGTCGTTGACTGACCCTAAACCAGCTGCAGATGAGGTCGCCGAGTCTCTAGGAATTTTGTTCCTTAAAACTGGAGCAATCTCTTTTGAATAACTGAGCTTCGGAGTGAAGCTCAATCGGTGTGAATGTACGGTGACTTCCTAACTTGGACGAAACAGCAAAAGTTGTATAATTCTTGAACAGACTTCACTATCTACCACTAGTACACTCTAAACTAGATCCTTCCCTCAAGGTCGGGCTCCAGATGTAAAGCGCCACTCGCGGTGTATAATAAAATCTAACTCGTAGGTCAAATCCTCCCAACACTCAAGAGTGTAGCTGAAGGGTGCGGGAATCGGGGATCGGCGTTGATCGTAGGTTCCGCTCTTAGCCAGACTGCAATAGTAGGCTGAAGGAAATCTGACTCAAGAAACTATCCAACTAAGGTAGCTTCGCCTCTGAAACCAGTTCGGAGGTCAAAAGTGGGGTTCGGAAGAGAGGTTTATAGGTTGCTTCGGGGAGCGTAGAGTTTTGTTTGGTGCTTCGGAAGTGCGTTCTTAGGCTTCAACTAGCTTCAGAACCACTCGAACAGCGAGGGGTAACAAGACAATCAAATCAAACAATGGCAATAAGACTCCAATCAAGTCTGTCAATGACCGAAGACCAACTGTCAACGGCGAACAATATCCTCAGCCCAATTAGCTTCGGAAGTTCAACAATAGCTCAGCCAGTCAAGTCGGCGTCGCAGACAAACAATGCAAAGTCAAGGTCAAGCAAGTGTTCAATGGATTTTCTAGGTTTGGGCAAACAAAGTTCTATTCCGTTCTAATGTCTCTCCAGAAGCGCTCCCGAGTCAACTGACTACCCAACAAGTGGAATAGCTTCGTATCCTCTGAATACTAATCGTACGGATTGCTTGGGGATTCTTGATGAAAACCCCACTGCTTATATACCCTAGGAGGCTCTAATTCTACCTAATTGTACAAATATCGAATAAACCATGCCTCGGAGGCATAAACTACCTACTTTGGAATATACTTGGAGAGTTTTGTGTTTAATCTACGCTTTTGAACCCCAAAGTCAAAACCAATAATTTGCTTCGGAAGTATCATCAGCCTCGAACATTCTCTAACATTCTTTTCTTCCGGGTCTCTCCTATCGATGGTTCCGTTCTGCCTATCTGCCTCCGCAGCATTGATTCTCCGGTTCTAGACCCTTCAATCATCGTAGGTCATCCTGTTCTGTTTGCCTCCGAAGCATATACTCCCTTCGTCTGAAGCAAAGTACGTGCCTCCGAAGTGCTACTAGATGCCTATATTCATGGAGTTACCCAGCCGTTCATAGCCAGGTCGATGTCCTTTCCGTAGCTCGGATAATTCTGAGGTCCTGCCATCCATATGGCCGCCCCACTATATCCAATCTTGGTGCCTTGGATACCGGGTAATAGTTCAATGGTTCAGCCAGAACTCCTACTCGATTCCTTGGTACACCATTCCTTTCTTTCTAGTCCCTTGCCTCCCAGTGCAGTTGAGCACTGTGTTTTGCCACCAGCACCAACTATGCCCTTAGTACAGTCAATATCTCCATGTACGAGTATAAGGGAGGTACCTCGACGGTGCAACTCCTTCGATCACTTCTCGATCATTGTTTAGCGCCCAGTGCCTGGTTCGGATCCACGCCTCCGAAGCGCTAATTTCCTAGTTTCCGAAGTAAAATTTCCATTTCAGCGGCCAGTCCAGAGGTCAGTAAAAGCAAGTGCTAGGTTGTCCCAATTCCTTGCTTACTTTTCCCCGAGCGTACTATGGCACGCTTGCATAACATTGAAGACCACTTTCGCAACTTACTCTATAGTAAGCCTTTCTACTTTCTAGATTCCGAGGCGGCCTTCTGACTTCCTCTCCAGAGTTGTATAAGCTCTGGTGGTATCCAGAAGATTACTCTGATAAGATCAAGGAGCGCCGCATCATCCTACCCATTCCACTCGACGCAGAACGAGAAGCTATCCTCGGAATCATCTTCCAGCAGTTCTTCCTCAGTCGCCACAGATCCGTCTACTGGGGCTACGTGATTCGTTACGACATGATCCAGGACGAAATCTATCTCTGCGAGGACACCTTTGACCACTTCATTCCTCACGACGCCAGGTCTATCATCGACATGGTTGCCGAGTCCATTGCTCGAGTGGGATTCCTCGACTTCAAAACCGCTCGTACTCCTGGAGCCGTCAACGCTTGGATCGACGCCGTCGTCAGCTGTGCTGAGTGCCCAGCACCTCCGAAGCTTGACTATACCAAGCTCTCGTTCTTCCAGTATTCCCCTGTCATGGGTCGTTGGCTCTCTCGATCCTTTTCTTTCTATAATCCTATTTTATGCGATCCATTCTATACCGATTATCTAGATCATGAAACCTTCATTGATTCTTATTATCCTGAAGATTCCGACGTAGATAATTACTTCGGTTGGGATGAGGTAGCTCTAGCCAATATGGATGACTAGCGTAACCTGTAGTATACCTAGTATACTTGAATCAATCATGCCTCCAAAGCGAGGCCTCGACCTTATACCAAGCTTCTGAGGCTCGACTTAGTCTCGCTTTCCGACCATCCATGCTTCCGCGGTGACCTCCTCTGTCTATCCCTACTAGTACGGGTCTTCGTTAAGTCTGATTCTGTTATTCTAATCCTTAGTACGATGCCTCCGAGCCACTGGAGATATTCCCTTGTTATGACTACAGGTCCTAGTCGTGCCTCCGAAGTGATACTTTCGTCAGTTATACGACTCCTACAGTTTTCAGAGATAAGGAGAGACGCCTCCGAGGCGCTATTCTCTCCTTATGCTAGGATCTGAGCCTTTTACTAGCCGCTCGGGACTCGCTCTAGTACTCGTATTACCTAGTCATTTCTTATCTGTTTTATGCTAAAATCGCACAAAAACAAGGCTCCGAAGCTGCTTTTTAATAGCAGGCGCTACA